>CM076849.1:113917895-114639657 GCA_039519185.1 Astragalus membranaceus | reverse complement strand
CGACCCGTGCGTCCCGTTCTGTTTCCAATACTTCCAACCCGAAGCAGGCGCACGATCCGTGCCCAGGGGCGCACGGTCCGTGCGACCTGTATCTGTTACCAGAATTTCACATTTTTCTCATTTTCGCTCTCCATTCTCGTCCGATTCGATTTCTAATGGAAGATGGTCCTCCCATTTTCTCCCACTGTCGAGCACACAAGCCCGAAGCATGTCCTCAAGGGTCTGGATAGTCCTCTCCGTCTGACCATCAGTCTGAGGATGATAAGCAGTGCTAACCAGCACTCTAGTTCCCAAAGCTTCAGTTAATGCTCTCCAGAACCTGGAAGTAAACTTGGGATCTCGGTCTGACACGATACTCGTTGGAACTCCATGCAGTCTGATAATGTTCTTCACATATTCATCTGCTAACTTGGAAACCTTATAAGTCGAGCGAACGGGAATAAAGTGAGCGGATTTAGTCAATCGGTCCACTACTACCCAAATAGAATCATTGCCGGCCTGTGACCTCGGCAAACCCATAATGAAGTCCATTGAGATATCTTCCCATTTCCAAACTGGCACATCCAGCGGTTGTAACTGACCGCCCGGTCTTCGGTGTTCCGCCTTAACCTTCTGACAAGTTAAGCACCGAGAAACAAATTCTGCAACCTCGGCCTTCATCCCAGGCCACCAATACATTAGCTTCAAGTCTCGGTACATCTTAGTGGATCCCGGATGTACAGAGTACTGACTCCTATGAGCTTCTTCCAATACTTGCCTTTTGATATCATCATCGTCGGGAACACAAATCTTCCCATTAAAGCAAATCATGCCATCACTATCCTCAGTGAAATCTGGCGATCCCTTCTGAGACTGCAACTTTATATCAGCTCATTGAGCTACGCGAATTTGTTCCCTTAGCACACTGGCTATCCGTATATGCCGCAGCACTACGCGATCCCTATTTCTTACCACCTTGAGTTTCAAGTCTCTAAACGACTCCAACAAAGCCATCTCGTGAACCATTAACCTTGCCGTGTGGATAGACTTCCTGCTCAAAGCATCTGCTACCACATTGGCTTTCCCAGGGTGATATTTCAATTCGAAGTCGTAATCCTTCAAAAATTCAGTCCACCTTCTCTGTCTGTTATTCAACTCCTTTTGGTGAACAGATATTTCAAGCTCTTGTGATCACTAAAAACTTCAAAACGAGAACCATAAAGGTAATGTCTCCAAATTTTTAGTGCAAACACAATAGCTGCCAATTCTAGGTCATGAGTTGGATAATTCCGTTCATGCGTCTTCAATTGCCTCGATGCATAGGCCACAACATGTTGATTCTGCATGAGAACGCATCCTAAACCCTTCCCAGATGCATCAGTGTAAATCTGAAATCCCAATGACGGATCCGGAAGAATTAGGATTGGAGCAGAAGTTAACTTTTCTTTCAATCCAAGAAAACACTCCTCACAATCGGCATCCTAAATAAACGGTTGACTCTTGCGAGTCAATCGAGTAAGCGGAAGTACCAATTGCGAAAAACCTTCATTGAATCTTCTATAGTAACCGGCTAAACCCAGAAAGCTTCTGATCTCAGTCACTGACGTTGGTCGTTCCCAATTCGACACTGCTTCCACTTTGCTAGGATCAACTGCAACCCCTTCTTGGGAAATTACATGACCCAAGAACTTTACTTCAGGCATCCAAAAGTCACACTTTGATGGTTTAGCATAGAGTTTCTTCTCTCGGAGTACTCCTAGGACAAATCGGAGATGCTGAGCATGCTCCTCAACTGACTTTGAGTAAACCAAGATATCATCAATAAAGACGACCACAAACTGATCTAGGTAAGAATGAAATACTCTATTAATAAAATCCATGAATACGGCTGGAGCGTTAGTTAATCCGAAAGGCATCACTACAAACTCGTAGTGTCCGTACCTCGTACGAAAGGCAGTCTTCGGAATGTCTAAGGCTCTTACCCTGATTTGATGGTACCCTGACCTTAGATCAATTTTGGGGAAAACTTTAGCACCTCGAAGTTGGTCAAGTAGATCATCTATCCTTGGCAATGGATACTTGTTCTTGATAGTGATTTTATTCAGCTGACGGTAGTCTATGCACAATCTCATGCTTCCGTCCTTCTTTTTGACTAGCAATACCGGAGCACCCCATGGAGAAGCACTCGGTCGAATAAACTTCTTGGACATTAATTCCTCAAGTTGGGACTTCAATTCCTTCAGTTCAAGAGGAGACATCCTATAAGGTGCTATGGATATTGGCCCTGCACCAGGCGCCATATCTATAGAGAATTCTACCTCTCGTTCTGGAGGTAAAGAGGAGACTTCCTCGGGGAAAACATCTAAGAATTCATTAACAACTTGAATAGATGATAAATCCAAATCAGCTTCAGTTGATGCAGACAAAATAACAACAAAAGCTTCCGCACCTTGGAATAGCGACTGGCTGGCTGAAGCGAACGAAATAACTCCATCATCTGCAGGTAGTGAATGTTCAGCTACTTCAGAAGGAAAATTAATTGCGCGATTGAAACAATCAATCGTAATGTGATTGGAAGTCATCCAATTCATTCCCAACACGATCTCCATTCCTCTCATAGGCAGACAGATAAAATCAACAACAAAGTCCCTGCCTCCTATGGTGAGCAGACAATTAAGGCATAATGATTAGGTCCGCACACGACCCTTTGCCGCAGTAAGGATAGATATTGGCTCGGATATAGGAGATACTATTAATCCTAGCCGTTCCGCACATGCTTCAGAGATAAAACAATGAGTAGCACCAGAGTCATACAGAATATTAACAGTTTGATGAAAGATAGAACCTGTACCCCTTATAAGATTATTAGATGGCTTAATGGTCTTAGCATCCAGAGTGTTGACTCGAGCCTGTCTCGGGGCATCAGGGGACTCCAAGAAAGCCTTCCTTGACGGACAATTGTTGGCATAATGCCCGACTTCCTTGCAAAGACAACACTGATCCGACCTTGCCTCTGATCGACACCTTCCTGGATGATTCTTCTTGCACACTTCACACCGGCGATGCCCAGAAGTGTGGTTCGACTGAATCTGCTTTCCCTTGTCTAGATTCCCTTTATACCTCGGGTTTGAAGAAGTTGACCCACTGCCCTTCTTCTTATCCTTCCAAAAATCTTTCCTCTCTGCATACATTCTTTTCAGATCGCTTTCTGCTGAATGAGCCTGTTGATCCAAAGCAGGATAAGTGGTCAGGGAATACGAACTGAGACCTTGATTCACATCGCCTCTAAGACCTTGTCTGAACATCACCATCTTCCACCTATCATCAGGAGCGGTGGTCCCCAATTCATAGAATTGTGACAATCTCTCAAATTTTGCAGCATATTCCCCAACTGTCATCTCTCCCTGTTTCAAACTCAGAAATTCCATCTGCTTCTCAAGTCTTTGGGAGTCGGGAAAATAATGACCCAAAAACAACTCCTTGAAGTTATCCCACTCAAGAGGAGTTCCTTGATTTTGAAGCATTCTACGAGCGTTAACCCACCAAGTGTGAGCATCCTCGTCCAGAGCGTTAGCAGCACAAATTACCTTTTCTCCCTCATTGCATTGTAAGGTGTCAAAGATCCGTTCCATGGCATCCACCCAAAAATGGTCTTTCATTGCCTCGGATCCTCCTTTGAAGGTTGGGGGTTTCATCTTCAGAAACCGGAAATACATCCTGTTGGGATCCTCAGGTGTTGGCACATTGACTGGCTTAGTTGGTTGTGGTTGAGGCATCTGATGCATCTGCTGTGTAACATCCCTAAATTTTTAGAATTTCGAATAATGTGGACTTTAAATAATTCCTAACCGAGGAAAATAATAATCCGCGATTCGTAACCGTATTAGTATTCTAACCCTCGAATTATGTCCCAAAACAAGGAATTAAAAAGAAGATTTGGAGCTGGGGGGAACTATGGTCATTTCGCACCCTTGACCCATCCTCAGCCCCAAAGTAAACTGGACCCACTCACACCCTCTCACTTAAACTCATTTCTAAAAACAGAAAGAAGAAGAGGACCAAAAATCTGAGAAGAGAAGAAGGAGAGGGCGAAGTGGAGAGGAGGAAGAAAACTTAGGCTGAGTTCATCTACTGGTTGCATGTAAGTACATTTCAGACCATTGAATTCCTTTTGTCTTCCTTGTTCTTCTGGTATAAGCATTGTGAGCTGAACCAAGCCATTTCCTTTCCTTCCATTTTCGATTTCTTGCACCTCCATGGGGGGAGAATAGAAGTCTATTGAGTAAGGGGTCACCTTGCATATTCAGGAGGAGCCACTAGGAGGAAGATTTCGAACCTGCATTTGCTTTAGAAGAGGTAATATTGCTGAGTTCAAATTGGCCATACGAGGTGTTGCTGTCTTGGAATCGATTGGAGCTCAATTTCGGGGATTTTTCGTGTTCGGTTCGGTGAGTTCTACTCACGATTAGGGGAATAAATTGAATGTTTTGAACCTTGGTATATTCTGAATTTTTCAGGAAATCAAGTCTGTAAGGTGTTTGAAACAAATTTTGAGTTTTGGAAAAATTGACAATTTACGGTTTTGAAAATCATAAACAAATTGAAATGATTTTTGACAATGATTTGCATTTGAAATGTACTCTGGAATATTGCCAATTTTCTGGGTTTCAGGTGGAACGGAAATTAGGAATCGAATCGAGAGCGAACGGAGAACGAAAGTGAGAAAATTTCGAGTTGGGCATCAGACTGGTGGTTCTGTCCACTGGCGCATAACTCACGCACGAGTCGCGCGCCGCGCGCCACTGTGGAAGAATTTGTTCTGTCCACTGGCGCGTAACTCGCGCACGAGTCGCGTGCCGCGCGCCACTGTGGAAGAATTGGTTCTGTCATCTGGCGCATAACTCGCGCACGAGTCGCGCGCCGCGCGCCACTGTTCATCCTGATGCGTGACTCCGTTTTTCTTGTTTCAACGCTCCGTTCAATCCCGAACCTTTCCTAATCCCTTCCTCAAACGATTTTAAAGCTACCAACCTATTGAAAACTTAATTTCAAACCATTCAAACTATATTTTTGAAAAAGAGTCTTGAAACCTATTTGGTCGAGAACGAAAACCCTAGATTACGTGTGAGCACACCGAGTAATGGTTGGGCTGAACTTATATATATGGATATAAGACCTGGAATTGATTATAATTCAGGAAGTTAATAGAACTCTTCATAAATGGACTATGGAATGAAATGGAATAAATTATCTAATAAGCTTATGTGACTGATCCTTTGGGGATCGAAAAGATATATATTATCTAATGAGCTTACATGACTGATCCTTTGGTGATCAAGATGAAAAATAAGATATAAATTATCTAACTCTCGAGAATTGATACGTATTGTCATATGTATCGCGTTGGGTGACGATCCGACAAGTAGCATACTAGGGAGGGTAGTCATGACCCCTTACCTATGGCCCTGAATGTGTTTTGGCGTGGTCAACTCACGGGTTACCGATATTCGTGACGTTAGGTTCACAATCGGTTTATGCTAAACTAAGACTATGGTATTTCCGAGATTCGTGATGTTGGGTTCACAATCGGTTTATACTAAATAAAATGTGAACACGATTTGCTTCGCATTTCGATTTTAGCTTGTGATGGCTAATCATCTATAATTGATAACGGTTTAATAATTGAACCGAGTGTCAGAGAGGGGGCACGGTAGAACTCACTGAGATATTGTTATCTCACCCAATCCCTTTACTTTATTGTACCTTTTGGGGTTGTACGAACTTGTGTTGTATAAGTTGTATAAACCTTATTTCAGTTTCTGTTTTATGTATTGGACTCGGATGTTGTACTCCGATCGGTTGTATGCCGAATGACTTCTATTGTATGAAGTATTATTAACCCGATCTTATGATTATTTCGGAAAAAGTTTGTTGGTCCAATTATAAGCAGGAACTGTGTCCTCTGATAATTCCTCGAGTTGTGCATTTCGGTGCTTCTACATGTTAGAAATACCGGGGTGTTACATGCTGCATTTGAGCCATTTGAGCCATCTGTTGCTGTTGCATTAGCATCATGTCATTCATCATCTTTTGCTGAGTTTCGATGACATTCTGCATCCATTCTTGATGAGGATCAACAGGTGGGTTCCTCCAACCTCTTCCAGCCATGATTCTGCGAAGTATGCACAAAGTATTAAGTTGATCAGGCTCAATGTCTAATAGCATACTAAGAAAAATCAGACTTAGAAGACGTAAAAGACTCTTAACATCTAAGTCCGACTAGGTCGAACCGCTCTAATACCAAATGTAACACCCTGGTATTTCTAACATGTAGAAATACCGAAAGTGCACAGATGCGGAAAAATTCAGAGGACACAGTTCCTGTTTAAGTTTTGGACATACAAACTTTTTCCGAAATAAAACATAATCGGAAACAACATTACTTCATAAAATAGAAGTTTATCGGTTCCATACCGAGTGGATTACAATATCCAAGTCCAAATACCAAACAGAAACATAAACGGTTCATATAACTCATAATCAATACAAGTTTATACAACCAATTAGGACAATAAAAGAACAAAGGAATCAAATGACTAAGTCTTCAGCACCTCCAAGAGTATATCAACTACTCGTGCACAATAGTCTTCCTTTTTCCCTGCTTCTCTGAAAAACAACAAATATGGATAGGGTGAGATAACATTATCTCAGTGAGTCCTACTGTGCCCCCTCACTGACACTCGGTTCAATTATTAAACTGTTAACAATGTTTAATTAGCTACCATTAGCTATAATCGAAATGCCAAGCAAATCGTGTTCTCTTTTATGTTTTTAATAGCTTAGCTCAACCGACTGCACAACTGCTAATCCCGGTAGCTGTAGCTTAACATCTGCTGACTGCACAACTGCTAATCCCGGCAATGTTAACTTATAATCAATAACTTAGCACAAGCCGACTGTACCACTGCTAATCCCGGCAACCCGTGAGTTGACCACGCCAAAACACATTCAGGGCCTACGTAAGGGGTCATGACTACCCTCCCTAGTATGCTACTTGTCGGGTCGTCACCCAACGGGATTTATGTATGACAATACATAACGATTTCTCGAGAGTTAGGTAATATATATCTTTCCGAACACCAAAGGATCAATCACAATATCTTTCTAGATAATTTATATCTTATTGATCTATAACCCGTTTTGATGGGTTTATAAACATCCGGCATTATAATCATATTGTAATGTATTATTGACTTATAACCCGTTTTGATGAATCTATAGACATCCGGCATTATAATCATATACAGTTAATATATATATATATAAATATATATTCATTCTATCCATCAGATGGTGTACCCACACGTATACTAGGGTTTCGGTTTTTCAATCAATATACCTTTCAACTTCTTTTCAAAATCATGAGCTGAACAAGTTCAAAATAAGGTTTTCAGTGAGGCAATCCCTTTTGAATGGTTGAGAGAGAAATTAGAAAGGGTTCGGGATCAAACGGAGCAACAAAACGAGAAAACGGAAGCCGGTAACAGAACTACACGCACGACCCGTGCCCAGGGGCGCACGACCCGTGCGTGGTGCACTACTCAGGACCCATCTACCAGAAGGAAGCGCACGATCCGTGCCCAGGGGCGCACGACCCGTGCGTCCCGTTCTGTTTCCAATACTTCCAACCCGAAGCAGGCGCACGATCCGTGCCCAGGGGCGCACGGTCCGTGCGACCTGTGTCTGTTACCAGAATTTCACATTTTTCTCATTTTCGCTCTCCATTCTCGTCCTATTCGATTTCTAATTACAATCACCTGAAACTCAGAAAATTCCCAGAATATATATTTCTAGTAGTACACAATTCATTTCATTTCAACGATTTAAATCAAAATCTCATTTAAACCGTAAAACACCGTTTTGACTCAAAAACGCTTTTCAGTTCTAAGACTTTTGTAAACAGAAAATGTGACCAAGGGATTCCATATCGAAAACAAGTTCAGAATATCAAAATGCCCTATCGTGAGTAGAACTCACCCATTGACGAAATCCGAGAGTTGAACCGAGAGACGAGATCGTCGAACCGAAAACAACGAACTATCCCCGCTAGAAACCAATTTCGAACCCGAACAGTGGCTTCCTTTCTCTCAAACTGAAACAGCACTCAATCTTTCACAACTTCCTCCAAGCCAAAATGCAAGCTTGAGACTTCCCTTTCTTAACAGCAAAACTGAACGTGCAAGAGAAGTGGCAGCTCAAAACTCCATTGACATCACCATTGAAGCTTCAAGCTTCGAAAATGGAACAAGAGGTAGGCGAAGAATCAGGCCTCGAAACTAGGTTCATTGAATTCAGAAATGGAAATGGAGTGGGATGGGAGTGAGGGTTCTTACATGCAATGGAGATTTCAGCTGGAGCCTTCCTCTTCTCCTCCAAGCTCGCGCCTCCTCTCTCTCTATCCTTCAGCTTTTCCTTTTTTCTGAATTTTGGTGAAATGGTTAAGTATGGCTGAAGGTGCAGGTTAAAGGATCTATATATATTGAGGGTGTGAAATTCCAATTTCGTCCTTCAGCTTAAGATGTTATAATTAACCATGACTAAGCCACAATTAATTTGGACTAGAATTTCCTTGGACTTTTCCTCGAATAATAATCCCCGAGACACGACTAATTATTCCCACAAATAAATAATCGGTCCTAGGCATCATAATACGAGTCTTTAAAATTTTAGGGATGTTACAATCTCCATACACAGCTCATCGCACATAGTCTCTACCATCGCGTACCTCCATACACAGCTCATCGCACCTAGTCAGAAAATAGAAATTAGGGTTTTATACTCAAATTAGGGATTTCAATCACAAACAGGTATTGAAAGGAATGACGGCTTACCAGGAATTAGAGAGACGTAGAAGGAGACAGAGTCGGCGGAGTCGAAGGCCGGCGTGCGTGGGTCATCGTCATGCATCATGCGTGGGTCGTCGTCATGCGTCGTCGCGTGAGAGAGACGTAGTGTTCTGTACTTCTGTGTTGTTGTTGACTCTCTATCATATGATGTAAGTTGTGCATTTTTAGGACCAATTGTGAAAGTTTTTCATTGTATCATAGTCATTATCTGGGGATTCGGTTTAGTTTAGATAACTGTAGTAGGAAGTCCCGTTGTAAGCAATTTCTTCACTTTTTGGGAGCTAAATTGTACTTGAAGACCTCCAGGTGTTGTTGCATCAACTAGCAAGCCAGACACTTTCCCAGTGGTGCACAACAATTGGAGGAGGAAGTTCTGAAGAACATCGCGTCGCTACCAGGAGGGTTCGCGACGCGATGAATGCAAGAAGATTGGCAGAAATTGGTTCTGAAGAATCTCCCGTCGCGACCAGGAGGGTTCGCGTCGCGACCCTGCACTAAAACGCACCATCGCGTCGCGATGGAATCGTGCCGCGTCGCGATGGGTTTTAAAAACTAGGGTTTTAAAGACTTTTGAGCGTGTTTTTCGAGGCACAACGTCTGGAGAGCGCACCCAGGGTTAGAGAAGCGAATTGGGAGCGATTTTGGAGTCCTCTCTTCACTTGGGAACAAGTTGTTGAAGGCTTCTATGTCATCTACTATGGTTTCTTCTTCTCTTATCTTTTGTTATCCTTCCCGGATTCTTCTTTTGTTGGGGCTTGTTCTTCTTGGTCTTCATTTGTAGTGGGATAGAACTCCTTACAACTTCCATTCAGGTGTCGCCTCCCACAAAAATCACATGGCGCGTTATGTGGTTGGTCCTGACTTAACTCAAGAAGTTTCATATCCACTGACCAAGAATAGTCTTCCGACACAGTTACCAACACACCCTCACAGTAGCAATCCCCAAGTATCTCCCCACAAGAATCGCAATAGGTGTGAGTCACGCGGCTGCCATTCAAGTGGGGTTCTTCCCGAAAATTATTGCTAAGTGAGGGTTGCGTGGACTGTAACACCCCGGTATTTCTAACATGTAGAGAGACCGAAGATGCACAGATTGCGGAAATTCAGAGGACACAGTTCCTGTTTAAGTTTTGGACATACAAACTTTTTCCGAAAAAAAACATAATCGGAAATAACATTACTTCATAAAATAGAAGTTTATCGGTTCCATACCGAATGGATTACAATATCCAAGTCCAAATACCAAACAGAAACATAAAACGGTTCATATACCTCATAATCAATACAAGTTTATACAACCAAACAGAACAACAAAAGAACAAAGGATAAACATGACCAAGTCCTCAGCACCTCCAATAGTATACCAACTACTCGTGCACAATAGTCTTCCTATTTCCCTATTTTTCTGAAAAAACAACAAATATGGATTGAGTGAGATAACATTATCTCAGTGAGTCCTACCGTTCCCCCTCACCGACACTCGGTTCAATTATTAAACCGTTATCAATTATAGATGATTAGCTATCACAAGCTATAATCGAAATGCCAAGCAAATCGTGATCACATTTTATTTAGTATAAACCGATTGTGAACCCATCGTCACGAATATCGGAAATACCATTGTGTTAGTTTAGCATAAACCGATTGTGAATCCAATGTCACGAATATCGGTAACCCGTGAGTTGACCACGCCAAAACACATTCAGGGCCATAGGTAAGGGGTCATGACTACCCTCCCTAGTATGCTACTTTTCGGATCGTCACCCAACGCGATACATATGACAATACGTATCAATTCTCGAGAGTCAGATAATTTATATCTTCTTTTTCATTTTGATCACCAAAGGATCAATCACATAAGCTCATTAGATAATTTATATCTTTTCGATCACCAAAGGATCAATCACATAATAATCGGATAAATAATATCCATATCGATCTATAACCTGTTTTGAGGAATTCATAATTTAGACCTCCGGCATTATAATCATTTTCATTTGACATATATAATCATATATATTTAGTCAGTCCATCAGTCAGTGTACTCACACGCGTACTAGGGTTTCGGTTTTTTGATCAAATGGGCATTCAAAGCTCTTTTTCTAAATCATGAGTTGAACAAGTTCAAAATGAGGTTTTCTGTAAGGCAATTCCTTTTTAAATGATTGAGAAAGAGATTAGAAAAGGTTCGGGATCAAACGGAGCTCCGGAACGAGAAATCGGGAATCGCTGACAGAAGCTCACGCACGGTCCGTGCCCAGGGGAGCACGATCCGTGCGTGATTTATTAAAATCACCCAGCCAAACCGAAAGGAGCGCACGGTTGATAGCCCCGCAAGTGCACGGGTCGTATCGCGTAATAAAAGAGTATCGGTCCATAGGGAGAGCCTAAGTGAATACCAATTTAATTTTTCAAAGTTGATTAACTGAAAAGAAAGTGTTTTTAGAAAGAAGGAATGTTTTAGTAAAGTCTACTCACTCATGATCATTGTAGACAAAAGAGGAGAAATGAAAATAAAAGAAGAAAACATAAAGTTAAATAGCGAGAAATAAAAGAAAGCGGTAAAGTGCAAAATTATAAATAGCGGAATTGTAAATGACAAGAAAGTAAACTGCTTGAAAAGTAAATTGCCAGTAATTTACTTGACTTGGAAAGTTAAAGAGCAAGGAAAATAAAAGTGCAAGAAAGTAAATAACTTGGAAAATAAAGGTGCAAGAATTTAAAGGAGCAAGAAGGTAAATGATTTGGAAAGAAAAAGGGCAAGAAAATAAATAGCAAGAATTTAAAGGGCAAGAAAATAAATAGCAAGAATTTAAAGGGCAAGAAAGTAAATGACATGGAAAATAAAGGTGCAAGAAATTAAAGGGGCAAGGAAAGTAAATGACTTGGAAAATAAATAGCAAGAATTTAAAGGGCAAGAAAGTAAATGACTTGGAAAGAAAAAGGGCAAGAAAATAAATAGCAAGAATTTAAAGGACAAGAAAGTAAATAAACAAGAATCATAAAAAGCATGAAGAATTAATTGAAGTCATGAATCTTTAGAGAGCCTTTGTCATTGATTTTCTAACAAAATTCAAGCTTAGTTACAAGTGAGGATCAAGCCTCTATTTATAGGAAAATATGAGGGGCAAAATGGTCCAAAAGAGGAAAAAGTGGCAAATCAAGTTGGCTAAGGTAGTCATCAAAAAGCCATCCTCAAGTGGGCAAAAATATCCAATTTTGACTGCACAGTCGAAATCTGGAAGACAGATGCAGTCGAAGTCGAAATCTGGAAGACAGATGCAGTCGAAGTCGAAATCTGGAAGACAGATGCAGTCGAAGTCGAAATCTGGAAGAGAGATGCAGTCGAAGTCGAAATCTGGAAGACAGATGCAGTCGAAGTCGAAATCTGGAAGACAGATGCAGTCGAAGTCGAAATCTGGAAGATCCAGTCGAATTCTGGGAGATCCAGTCGAATTCTGACCTGCTGAGACATAAGCAGTCGAAATTGCTTCAAAATAAAACCTGAAGGTAAAAAGTAAACATTTGTAGTAAAATAGATCAAAAATATAATTAAAATACTAAAAAGACTTAATAAAATAACTATTAAAAAGACTCTAAAAATAGACTTATCAAACTCCCCTATGCTTGAACCTTTGCTTGTCCTCAAGCAAAAACAGTGTAAATCTTTAGGCCAATTCTGAAGGAAACTTATTTTCATATCGAAACCTTTTGTGAAGTGTGGGGTAATTCTAACACTTTGGTTTGAGAGCTACTATTTTGGGCTTTTTGTGGAATTGAGAGACAACTTTAAAGTATCAGTATTCTAGAGAGGGTATCAATGTCATCATAGAACCGGTTCCCCAACATTTTTAAGCTTTGGTCCTCCATTTACTAAGACCGGGTCTCAAAGGAGGGTCTTTATACGTTGGGTATTCAACCATTTTTCTTTTCTTTTTGATTTTATATGCTAACCATTTATTTTGACATTTAAAAGGCACTAATTTCTGCATTTTTGAATTGGTTTTGCATATATACATATATAAATTTTTTTTTTTTTATATTGGTTTTGCACTAACCATTTTATTTTATTTTTTTTTTGAATACCCCAACTCAGACGTTTTTCTCCAGTAACCGCGCATCTAGTAAATGTCACCAAGAGAACCAGGTTACTAGTTTCTTTTCAGTCCCTCTATTTGTATTAATAACTGAAAATAGTCTCAATAGTGTGTGTGTGAAAAAGCCCTAGAAGTAGAAATCGAACCGTGATACAATTTTGTTGTTCCCAACCAGTCCACCTAGATGATTGCTAATGAAAAATTGAAAAATTATTTTTGTCCAGAAAAGCCTTATCTAAAACATGCTTTAGGGTTCACAAAGTTTCGTGATGGAGGGAGCAGATACAACTCAAAGTAAAAAGATAAAAACTCGGCAAAGCAATAAAGAAATTCCTAATAAAAGTAATAAAATACCCCCCCATGCTTGGACTAGGCATTGTCCTCAATGATTTTTCAAATAAAACAAAAGGGGTTAGGAGAGCTCACCTGGCTGTCTGCTTCAGGATACTCGGCCCTGGGGTATTTTATTTTTCAACAAATCGAAAAATACATTAAGCCGTGGGTTGCCTCCCACGCAGCGCTCTTTTAACGTCACTAGCTTGACGGTCAAAAAGAATTTTTCAATTGGGATCATGTAGAACTAAACTAGTTCCTTTCTCAATTGGGTCACCAATTAAATAATTTTTCAACCTTTGACCATTGACTTTAAACGATCCGGTTTTCTCGCTCCAGATCTCTACAGATCCGAAGGGGTAAACCTTACGGATTTCAAAAGGACCGGACCATCTCGATTTTAGTTTTCCTGGGAAATTTTTTAGTCTGGAGTTAAATAGTAACACCAGAACTCAGAATGTGATGACAGCCCTTCTTCTTTGACAACAAAATGTGATCATGTAAGCCACCACAACTCAGAACTCCATTGTCTTCCACCTTGAAGGTTCTAATTTCGAAAATGGTGTATAGAGAAGGAGTGAGAATCAGCCCTTGTCCTTGGTACCATTGGATTCTGAATCAAAAATGGAGTAGAGAGAGGTTTAGAAGACTTACATGCAATGACCAATTGAGAAGCTCTTCTCTCCTCTCCTTCCTCTTCCCTTCGCCCCACTCTCCTCTCCCTCACTTCTGTTTTCCTTTCTTTCTTTCAGCTGGAGAAATGATGAAATGAGTGGGTGAGGGTTCAGTTGAGTGTATATGGCTGAGGGTTTAAATGATGGTGAAAAGACCATTTTGCCCTTGGTCCATAAAATGATAGTTTAGGTGTTGAAGATTCTCTTCGGCACAAAACTTTCTCGGTTAATCCGGTTCCGATCCGTAGTTCCTTAATTCTTTCGGCTCGTACTTAATTACAATCTTCATAATTATATTTTAAATGATTAGGGATGTGAAAAGACGGATTTGCCCTTCAACCCCAATTCTTCATTTAAATTATGAATAAGCCACACTTTAAAGGAGAATAGGATTTCTAGACAATTTCCTCGACATATGGATCCCCGAGACGCGACCAATTATTCCCACAAATAATTACTCGGTCTTAGGTATCGCAGTACGAGTCTTTAAGAATTATGGATGTTACATGGACTCTCTGATGAGGTTGGTCAATGGGCAGCTCCTGATTTTTTTTCATGAGATTTGCCAACTCTGGGGACTGGAAAAAGTTCTTGGACATATACTCGGCCAAAATTGCTTCCAACCGAGAAGAGGTCCGCCCCATGAGATTTGGCTGCTCCACAGTTTGCCATTCTCCGTTACAAATACAATCCACCTGGTCCTCCCCACAAAAATCGCAATCAGTGTTTGTCACACAATTGCCATTCAAGTGTGGTCCACCACAATAGATACAACACCACCAGGGTAGTGTGGGCTCCATTCCCGTTTGTCTCTCTTTTTTTTTCCTGGACAAACAGCAATTCTTTCGAACTTTGCCCCTGCTACACAGATTACTGAAACACTAAACAAAACGTTAACAAGCCCAACACAATAACTAAGTACTAAACAAATAAACAAACTAAAATACGGAAATAAAGAAAATAAAACAACAACTGAGAATTAACTCGAATGCCTTGTTGACAATGAAATCAACAATCCCCGGCAAGGGCGCCAAAAACTTGTTAAGACTTTGGCAAGTGTACCAAATGTCACAAGTAGTAAAATTAACGGTAAGAACCGGTCGATCCATAGGGATTGCTTTTTGGTCCAATCGTAACAATTAAGAACTAATTTGTTTGCTGAAATGACAATAAAAGCAATCCCTGTGGATCGACCGGTTATTACCGTTAATTTTACTACTTGTGACATTTGGTACACTTGCCAAAGTCTTAACAGTTGTGCGTGAGGGAGGGGCGAGGTGTGGTCACAGAGTGAGGGTGAGGGAGGCGCGATGGTGGAGGGTGTGGGTGGAGGCGAGGTGAGAACAAGAAAACCTGGGGAGGGCGACTGAGAGAGGGAGTGGGTGGAGGCGTGAAATGAGAGGATTCGAGGGAAGAGTTCCCTTTAATTTGGGATCTGGTACTTTGCGACGACATTTTAGCAATTTTCGACGGACATAGCCGTCGTAAATTTGCGACGAAACACGTTTTTGTCGGAAACGTAAGCGGGAAATTAAGCGCCTTCTTTTCCTGAACATTTGCGAGGACTTTTTCGTCGGAAATCCGTCGGAAATTGCTACGAATAAGAGTTCGTCGGAAAAAATGGTAGGAAAAAGCACTTGTTATTGTAGTGAGTACTGATTTACTCCTCTCATCCTAGTGACATTTAACTCAATTATCTTATATAAAGAGACATCAATAGATCATTTTCCACAAAAAAGATGGAAATAAAAAATATTTTTGTTCTCGTATTAGCATTCTTTATCATTGCATCTGGTATGAGCAAACACCTATCTACGATTCCTTTTTTCATTTCAACTTGTGTGCCTTGCAAATATTAGAAATCCCGTAATACTATCTACATACAACATTGTTCTTATGTTTTTATATATCTATATTCTTTATTTGGGTAGATATGCACATGGAAATAGGTGCACATTACTCACACCAATGTTGTAAAGATAGCGATTGCCGTGATGTATGAGGGAAAGATTGCATATGTGCTGGCGGCAATTGTATTCATTTCATTAATAACATTCCTAGTCCAGTACCACCAATTACAAAATGAATCTGAAACAGTTTATGATGTAATCGTTTCTTCATTAATAATACAAGTTAATTAGATTGTCTCATATTTGTGTTCAAATATTCCTTATGAAATGTTGGAATAAACTTTTTATATTTTTATGTTTTTTTACTACTTTTTTTATTGCTCTTTGTTGATGGATACTACTGTAACACCCCAATAAATTCTAACATATAGAATCATCGAAATGCATTAAATGGCATACATCAGAGTAACTTCCTGTTATTGAAATACTGAACACAACAAAAATTTTGATAATACATAATAATGGTTCTTTGAACCTCATAGACTTACTAAAAATGCCTAAGTTTCAAAACTTAAGACTTGTACAAAATCCTGGTGTTCAATACTCAAAACATAAAGTAGCGGGAACGATTTACAACTGATACATGATCGTTATACAATCGATAACATAGAAACAATAAATGGGACAAGGGTCTAAAACATGAAACTCGGTCTTCAATGACTCCAAGAGTCGCACCGGCTAACCATGCCTCGTCGCCTTTGCTTTCCCCTGTTTCTCTGTAAAAACCACAAATATGAAGGGTGAGATAAACATTATCTCAGTGAGTCCTATCGGGACCCCTTACTAACTCTAGCGGTTCATTATACTTTACATTGAACTCGTGGCCCTAAAAGCAACCACGTGGAAATATTTTAAGTTCCTGTAACCTTTACGCTCATGGCCCTCCTAAGCGACACATGAAGCATACAATCTTTTGTTCCATGTTTTTAGCATAACACCTCAGTCTACCTATTTTATAGGCACTTCTTTGACTTTGGTGAACCCATCCCGCTATTTCTAGTGGGCGAAACATTCTTGAGTCTAGGCTTTGGGGCTCATGACTTCCCCTCCCCTAGTATGCTAACCTCTAAGCGTCGTCACCCTTTTTCCTTTTGTCTTTATTATACATTATAAATCCATGTACCCACAATGGACTGTTAGTCATTTCAGTCAAGTACCGTGTATCATATGAGTCAAGTACCGTGTATCATCAGTCAAGTACCGTGTATCATATCAGTCAAGTACCGTGTATCATATCAGTCAAGTACCGTGTATCATTATTATTTGACATATGTTCTCTCGCGTTCTCTAAGTGCGGTCTTCCATTTTATTCATAATACACAAGCTTTCTATTAAACATATTTAATCTCATGACATCGGTATCTTTACATTGTTGGGGGACCTTGCGAAATGGATTGGAAGAGGATTGGAATAATTTGGAATAGATAAAAGTACTTTGAATTTGGGAACCAGCAAGTTTCGCACGACCCGTGTGTGTAGACACACGATCCGTGCGCTGTAGACAGAGTTGTAGAAGACTTCCAGAAAGATACGCACGACCTGTGCGACTAAGCGCACGATCCGGGCGTTATTGAATAAAATTGTAAAAAGTTTCAGAAACATACACACGACCCGTGCGACTAGGCGCACGATCCGTGCGTGTTTGAAAATCCAGTTCTTGTAGCATCAGATAGGGCCGCACGACCCGTGCTCAGAGGCACACGATCCGTGCGTGTCCATCAGTTTTCCAGAAAATACACTTTTCATGAGTTAATCCATTCCATTCCGATTCCCATTTCCCCTCCGACCGAGACCCAAACGTAAACACACATTATAGCAGTATATTATTGCAGGCATATACCATCCAATTCAGCACATTTCAACAATCAAACACATAACTTATTGTTAACAGTCACTGTTTTTAGAAAAACGGTTTTCGAAAAGGTGGAGACTCAGAAAAACACACACATTCCCTAAGCGAGTTATAGAACTCACCGATTGCGATGAAAATCGCAAAACACCGAGACTCCGAGGACACAACCGCTCCAAAAACTACGAACTCTCCTCGAACTCGCTCCAACAACGAACTCAGCTACTCCAAATCGCTTGGACAGCAGCTGATTCCGAATCCTAGCTACCCAAATAAACTTCATACAGCAACTGTTGCTTGAAGATGAGCCTTGGTACTGAATAATGGGCTCAAACAAGGACATGCAAGGGTTATATCTCCATTTCTATGCTTGGAGCTTGAAGGTGAGGTTATGGAAAAAATCTGAGTTGGGGAAAGGATAGGTAACGAAAATGGTATCAACAGATAGAGGATGAAAAATGAGGAAGAGTGATGGTTCCAGATTACACATGCACTAAAGCCATGGGTTTCTCCCTCCCTCTCCTTCTGTCCCTCGCGCCCCTTCTTTCTTTCTTCTCTCTGGTTTTTCTGAAAATTCTCAAGTTGGAGAAATGAGGGCTGCCTTAGGTGTTATGGTTCTGCTGAAGCCTCATTTAATGAGGTGAAATGACCAAAATACCCCTACTCTCTAATATTCTCTTAAATTACTCTTAACACCACACTAATCCCATAACTCACTAATTTAACATAATATTTCAATTATGCACAACTATAATTTATTCTTTTCAATCGTCACATAATTAAATAATTTATGCTAATTAATCAACTCATAATAAACCTCTTGTGCTAAATATTCGATTTATCCAATAAATTATCATAACCTCTTCGCTAATTAAAATAAATTAAATTAACTAATTAAGGGATGTTACAATCACCCCAACTTTTTTTAAAAATTTTGTCCTCAAAATTGACAAAACGTACCTCAATCGAACAAATAGGGATATTTCACCCGCATGTTCTCCTCTACTTCCCAGGTTGCTTTGTCGGGTGAAGCACCGTCCCAAGCACCTTGACATAGGAATTGATCTCGTCCGAAGCATCTTCTCACCACGTTCGATGATCCTAATTGGAGTAGGCTGATAAGATAAATCCGGTCTGATATCGATCGATTCATTACTTAAGGGTTGATTCGGATCATGAATATACTTCCTTAATTGCGATACATGAAACACATCATGTAATCTGGACAATTCTGGAGGTAATGCAATGCGATACGCTACCGGCCCAACTCGCTCGATAATCTGGAAGGGTCCGACATACCGAGGACTGAGCTTCTTCGCTCGCAAAGCAATACCGGTCCCGATGGTTGGAGAAAGTTTCAAAAAGACATGGTCTCCTTCTTTGAATTCTAACGGCCTTCTTCTCTTATCCGCATAACTCTTTTGCCGGCTCTGTGCGGCTTTCATCTTTTCTCTTATCTGACGGATCTTTTCCGTAGTCTCACAGACCAAATCCGGTCCCAACAATCTCTGCTCACCTACATCCCACCAACACAATGGTGTCCTACACTTCCTTCCATACAATGCTTCATATGGAGCCATTCCGATACTAGAATGGTAACTGTTGTTGTATGAAAATTCCACCAATGGAAGATGATCCTCCCATCTGCCTCCACTATCGAGTACACAAGCCCTCAACATATCCTCCAATGTCTGGATTGTTCTCTCAGTCTGCCCGTCTGTCTGTGGATGGTAAGCGGTGCTAACACATACTGTTGTTCCCAACGCCATATTCAATGCTCTCCAAAATCGAGATGTGAACTTGGGATCTCGATCACAGATGATACTTGTAGGGATTCCATGTAACTTCACAATATTCTTGAGATATTCATCTGCTAACTTAGCAACCTTGTGATTCGAACGTACCAGAATAAAATGAGCGGACTTGATTAGGCGATCCACCACTACCCAAATAGAATCATTTCCGGCTTGGGACCGTGGCAATCCCATGACAAAATCCATGGATATGCTTTCCCATTTCCATTCAGGTACATTCAACGGCTGTAACTGGCCACCTGGCTTCTGGTGCTCTATCTTAACCTTTTGACAAGTCAAGCATCGAGACACAAACTCTGCAATATCCACTTTCATACCCAGCCACCAATACAATTGCTTCAAATCTCGATACATCTTGGTAGACCCAGGATGTATTGAGAACTAACTCTTATGAGCCTCCTCTAAGACTTGTCTCTTCACATTCTCATCATTCGGCACACAGATTCTGCCATTAAAACGAATTACGCCATCACCGTCTTCGGTGTAACTCGGTAATCTTCTCTGTGCTTGCAGCTCTACATCACCTTCTTAGGTTGAGCGAATCAGATTTCTCAAGGAACATGAAATCTGCATATGGCTCAACACTAACCCGTTCCTTCTTGACTTAACTCTCAAGTTGAGGTTTCTGAATGATTCCAACAAGGACATCTCGTGCATCATCAACTCTGCAGCATGGATAGATTTTCTGCTTAAAGCATCGGCCACAACATTAGCCTTACCAGGATGGTACTTTAATTCAAAATCATAATCTTTCAGGAATTCTACCCATCTCCTCTGTCGGTTGTTCAGCTCCTTTTGGTCAAACAAATACTTAAGGCTCTTTTGATCACTAAAGACTTCGATACGAGACCCATACAGGTAATGTCTCCAAATCTTTAGGGCAAACACAATCGCTGCCAACTCCAAATCATGAGTTGGTTAATTCTCTTCATGCGGCTTCAACTGCCTGGAGGCATAAGCAACTACTTGTTGATTCTGCATTAGGACACATCCCAAACCCTTACTAGAGGCGTCGCAATAGATTTGAAATCCTACAGACGGATCTGGACGAATCAGGACAGGTGCAGAAGTCAAACGATCCTTCAATTCCGTGAAACAATTATCACAGTCTGAGTCCCAAACAAACGGCTGACCCTTGCGAGTTAACCGAGTGAGTGGAAGGACCAGCTGGGAAAATCCTTGAATGAATCTTCGATAATACCCAGCTAATCCCAAGAAACTTCTTACCTCAGTAACCGTGGATGGTTGTTCCCAGTCTACCACAGCTTCAATCTTACTGGGATCCACTGCAACACCAGCCCTAGATATCACATGGCCCAGAAACTTAACTTCGGGCATCCAAAAATCACATTTGGACGGCTTAGCATATAACTTCTTCTCTCGGAGTACGTTCAGAACAATTCGGAGATTCTGCACATGCTCCTCAGTTGTCTTAGAGAACACCAAGATATCATCAATGAACACCACCACAAACTGATCCAGATAGGGATTAAAAATCTGATTCATATAATCCATGAATACGGCTGGAGCATTGGTCAAACCGAAGGGCATCACTACGAATTCATAATGTCCATACCTCGTACGGAAAGCGGTCTTCGGGACGTCCAAAGCTCGCACCCTGATTTGGTGATAGCCGGACCTTAAATCAATCTTTGAAAATACAGAAGCTCCCCTCAACTGATCTAGCAAATCATCAATCCTCGGTAGAGGGTACTTGTTCTTGACAGTCACCTTATTCAACTGACGATAATTAATACACAATCTCATACTTCCGTCCTTCTTCTTGACAAGCAACACTGGAGCACCCCAAGGTGAGGCACTCGGCCGGATGAACCGTTTGGAAATTAGCTCCTCCAGTTGAACTTTCAATTCTCTCAACTCTAACGGCGACATTCTATACGGGGCTATCGAAATAGGTCCAGTGCCTGGAACCAACTCTATAGAAAATTCCACCTCATGATCCGGAGGAAATGAAGGAACTTCATCGGGAAACACATCAAGAAATTCATTAACAACTTGCACAGAAGGTAAATCCTGACCTGTCTCAGTGGATGCAGACAGCATCATGACATAAGCTTCTGCGCCTTGGAACAGATAGTTACTGGCCGAAGTGAAAGAAATAACAGCTTCAGAATTGGGCGATTGTAGCTCCACTGACTCGGAGGCGAAACCGATAGTTCGATGGAAGCAATCTATAGTCACATGGTTGGCCGTCATCCAACTCATGCCGAGGACGACGTCCATGCCCTTCATTGGTAAACAAATGAAGTCTACTACCAAATTCCTGTCTCCAATGGATAGAAGACAATTTTCACATATCGCTTGGGTCTGAACACTACCCTCAGCAGCAGTCTTAATGGAGATTGGTTGAGGCAAAGGAGTTAAAGCCAATCCCAACCGTTCGGCATAAACTTGAGATATAAAACAATGGGTCGCACCCGAATCATATAAAATACTAACGGAGTTATTAAAATGAGATCCCATACCCCTTAGTAGATTATCTGACGGTGTGACCTTCTGGGCGTCCAAGGTGTAAACTCTCCCATGAGTTGTAGTAGCAGCAGGGTTACTTCCTTGACTCTTCTCTTTCTCTAGGGAGTCCCGTGCATAATGACCTTCTTTCTTGCAGAAATAAAATTGGTTGGATCCCATCTGGCATTTACCCTGATGATACTTTCCACAGTTGGAACATGTACTGAACCTTGAGGAGTTCGACGACTGAACCTGCTTCCCCTTGTTGGAGTTGCGCCTGGGACCCGTCTGATTGTTGGATGATCCAACATTCTTCTTATTCTGATGGAATACCTTCCTGCTTGCATATAACCTCTTCAAGTCACTCTCAGCTATGTGTGCTTGTTGAACCATGGCGGCATAGTTAGTATAAGCAAAAGAACTCAAACTCTGAGCAATGTCTTCCCTTAACCCATACTTGAACCTTTCGGTTTTCCACTTGTCATTGGGAGCATACCCGGCCAAACCGAAGAATTGATATAACTCTTCAAACTTAGCCGCGTACTGACCCACAGTTGAGCTTCCTTGAGTGAGAGTCAGAAATTCGTTCTCTTTGTCGAACCTCATGGCTGTTGGAAAGAACTGCTCCAAAAATACCTGCTTAAAATGTTCCCAAGTCTGGGGAGTATCCATAGTTGTCATCATGGCTTTGGCATTAGTCCACTAGTTGTTAGCTTCACCTTTCAGCATATGTGTCGCCAATCTCAGCTTGTCATCATCAGTGACTTGCATAGCTACGAAAATCTTTTCTATATCATCTAGTCAATGCGGGGCTTCCATGACATCCGGTCCTCCTCTGAACTCGGACGGCTTCAGTTTCAGAAATTCAGAGAAATCCCTCCTTGGGTCAACTTGAGGTTCAGGGACTTGCTGGGGCTGAGCTTGAGCATTCTGTTGCATTTGCAGCATGTCTTCCATCATCTTCTGTTGCCTCTCGATCACGTTCTGCATCCATGCAGAATGCGGATCAATCGATGGGTTATTCCTCGATCCTTCTGCCATAATTCTGCAAATGATACACCAAGTATTAAGTTGATCAGTCTCAAGGTCTCTTAGCATCACAAGAAGCAAGGTAGAAGAATTACTCGAGGGACAAAACCAACCTAACTGTCTAAGCCCGACTAGGTCGAACTGCTCTTATACCATAATGTAACACCCCAATAAATTCTAACATATAGAATCATCGAAATGCACTAAATGGCATACCTCAGAGTAACTTCCTGTTATTGAAATATTGAACACAACTAAAACTTTTGATAATACATAATAATGGTTCTTTGAACCTCATAGACTTACTAAAAATGCCTAAGTTTCAAAACTTAAGACTTGTACAAAATCCTGGTGTTCAATACTCAAAACATAAAGTAGCGGAAACGATTTACAACTGATACATGATCATTATACAATCGATAACATAGAAACAATAAATGGGATAAGGGTCTAAAACATGAAACACGGTCTTCAATGACTCCAAGAGTCGCACCGGCTAACCGTGCCTCGTCGCCTTTGCTTTCCCCTGTTTCTCTGTAAAAACCACAAATATGAAGGGTGAGATAAACATTATCTCAGTGAGTCCTATCGAGACCCCTTACTAACTCTAGCGGTTCATTATACTTTACTTTGAACTCGTGGCCCTAAAAGCAACCACGTCGAAATATTTGAAGTTCCTGTAACCTTTATGCTCATGGCCCTCCTAAGCGACACATGAAGCATACAATCTTTTGTTCCATGTTTTTAGCATAACACCTCAGCCTACCTATTTTATAGGCACTTCTTTGACTTTGGTGAACCCATCCCGCTATTTCTAGTGGGCGAAACATTCTTGAGTCTAGGTTTCGGGGCTCATGACTTCCCCTCCCCTAGTATGCTAACCTCTAAGGGTCGTCACCCTTTTTCCTTTTTTAATTATTATACATTATAAATCCATGTACCCACAATGTGCTGTTAGTCATTTCAGTCAAGTACCGTGTATCGTATCAGTCAAGTACCGTGTATCATATCAGTCAAGTACCGTGTATCATATCAGTCAAGTACCGTGTATCATTATTATTTGACATATGTTCTCTCGCGTTCTCTAAGTGCGGTCTTCCATTTTATTCATAATACACAAGCTTTCTATTAAACATATTCAATCTCATGACATCGGTATCTTTACATTGTTGGGGGACCTTGGGAATGGATTGGAGGAGGATTGGAATAATTTGGAATAGATAAAAGTACTTTGAATTTGGGAACCAGAAAGTATCGCACGACCCGTGTGTGTAGACACACGATCCGTGCGCTGTAGACAGAGTTGTAGAAGACTTCCAGAAAGATACGCACGACCCGTGCGGCTAAGCGCACGATCCGGGCGTTATTGAATAAAATTGTAAAAAGTTTCAGAAACATACACACGACCCGTGCGACTAGGCACACGATCTGTGCGTGTTTGAAAATCCAGTTCTTGTAGCATCAGATGGGGGCGCACGACCCGTGCTCAGAGGCACACGATCCGTGCGTGTCCATCAGTTTTCCAAAAAACAGACTTTTCATGAGTTAATCCATTCCATTCTGATTCCCATTTCCCTTCCGACCGAGACCCAAACGTAAACACACATTATAGCAGTATATTACAGCAGGCACATACCATCCAATTCAGCACATTTCAACAATCAAACACATAACTTATTGTTAACAGTCACTGTTTTTAGAAAAACGGTTTTCGAAAAGGTGGAGACTCAGAAAAACACACACATTCCCTAAGCGAGTTATAGAACTCACCGATTGCGACGAAAATCGCAAAACACCGAGACTCCGAGAACTCAACCGCTCTAAAAACTATGAACTCTCCTCGAACTCACTCCAACAACGAACTCAACTACTCCAAATCGCTTGGAGAGCAGCTGATTCGGAATCCAAGCTACCCAAATAAACTTCAAACAGCAACTGTTACTTGAAGATGAGCCTTGGTACTGAATAATGGGCTCAAACAAGGACATGCAAGGGTTATATCTCCATTTCTATGCTTGGAGCTTGAAGGTGAGGTTATGGCAAAAATCTGAGTTGGGGATAGGATAGGTAACGAAAATGGCATCAACGGATAGAGGAGGAAAAATGAGGAAGAGTGATGGTTCCAGATTACACATGCACTAAAGCCTTGGGTTTCTACCTCCCTCTCCTTCTCTCCCTCGCGCCCCTTCTTTCTTTCCTCTCTCTGGTTTTTCTGAAAATTCTCAAGTTGGAGAAATGAGGGCTGCCTTAGGTGTTATGGTTCAGCTGAAGCCTCATTAAATGAGGTGAAAGGACCAAAATACCCCTACTCTCTAATATTCTCTTAAATTACTCTTCACACCAGACTAATCCCATAACTCACTAACTTAACATAATATTTCAATTATGCACAACTTTAATTTATTCTTTTCAATCATCACATAATTAAATAATTTATGCTAATTAATCAACTCATAATAAACCTCTTGTGCTAAATATTCGATTTATCCAATAAATTATCATAACCTCTTCGCTAAATTAAATAAATTAAATTAACTAATTAAGGGATGTTACAACTACTATGTTTTGAAGATTTTTAACCCTTTCAATGCACAAATATCTTCCACGTTCCACTCCTTAAGCATTTAGTGGGGCGATTTTTCAGGGTTTATAGTGTGTAATGGGCATCATGTACGTTAATATTAACTTATTGAATGCTCTTTGATCGTGGGGTCGCTTTAGGCTAGTCATCATTGCCAATGGAGACCATTTTGTAAAAATACTAGGCTTGTAAATATTTTTAGACACACCACAATCAATCAACCTCTTTTTTTAAGACATTTACGTCCATTTAATTATGCATTTTCTTAGCCGGGTGTTTGAGTAATCAAACTTTTACTAACGCCTAACACTGACACTCTTTGGAGTATTTAAGAAACGCCTATTAAAATTACAGACTATTACATTTTTCAATTGATAGTAGATGTTTTATCATATTAATTAGTCAACTTCACACAAGTTTCGCATCAAATACTGATGCATGTTGGTAGAATTACTTTAATTAAATAATTTAAATTAGGAATATATGGCTGATTTAAAAATATTACATATAAATTTCTAAATTGAATTGTAGGGGATAAAGATAGAATAAATTTATTCAAATAATTAACATATATAGTTTCAAAATAAAGATAATTTTTGGCTAATGAGATTTTTCAATGAATATATCCCATATTGCGTTTTTATAAGAATCGAAAAACATTTTTGGGAACAACAAATGTATAGTGAAATAGAGAAATTACTTGGAACGACAAAGTATATTTAAAATAAAACTAAGCATTAATTATATTTGAGTCAAATATTACTTTTTTACTGGATTTAAGTTTAATTATATATATATATATATATATATATATAAATTATTTAGAAAACACAGTATAGTCAAATTCAAACTAACCATATATTAAATATTTGGATGGGGTGAGTCAAAGTAAGAGGAGTTTTAAAAATGAGAGAATAAGAAGAGTAAATCTAGACCGTACATATAACAATACATGGATGGTCATGATGTAAAAAAAAACATCACCGTCCATTTATTGATATACAGTACTGATTTACTCCTCTCATCCTAGTGAAATTTAACTCAATTATCTTATATAAAGAGACATCAATAGATCATTTTCCACAAAAAAGATGGAAATCAAAAAGATTTTTGTTCTCGTATTAGCATTCTTTATCATTGCATCTGGTATGAGCAAACACCTATCTACGATACCTTTTTTCATTTAACCTTGTTTACCTTGCAAATATTTGAAATCCCGTAATACTATCTATATACAACATTGTTCTTATGTTTTTATATCTCTATATTCTTTATTTGTGTAGATATGCACATGGAAATAGGTGCACATTACTCACACCAATGTCGTAAAGATAGCGATTGCCGTGATGTATGCGGGGAAGATTGCATATGTGCTGGCGGCAATTGTATTCATTTCATTAGTAACATTCCTAGTCCAGTACCAACGATTACAAAATGAATCTGAAACAGTTTATGATGTAATCATTTCTTCAATAATAATAAATGTTAATTAGATTCCATCATATTTGTGTTCAAATATTCCTTATGTAATGTTGGAATAAACTTTTTATATTTTTATGTTTTTTTTACTACTTTTTTTATTGCTCTTTGTTGATGGATACTACTATGTTTTGAAGATTTTTAACCGTTTCAATGCACAAATATCTTCCACATTTCACGCCTTAAGCATCTAGTGGTGAGATTTTTCAGGATTTCTAGTGTGTAATGGGTATCATGTACGTTAATATTAACCAATTGAATGCTCTTTGATCGTGGGCTCGCTTTAGGCTAGTGATCATTGCCAATGGAGACCATTTTGTAAAAATACTAGGCTTGTAAAATTTTTAGACACACCACAATCAATCAAACTCTTTTTTTAGGCACATTTACGTCTATTTAATTATGCATTTTCTTAGCCGGGTGTTTGAGTAATCAAACTTTTACTAACGCCTAACACTGACACTCTTTGGAGTATTTAAGAAACGCCTATTAAAATTACAGACTATTACATTTTTCAATTGATAGTAGATGTTTTATCATATTAATTAGTCAACTTCACACAAGTTTCGCATCAAATACTGATGCATGTTGGTAGAATTACGTTAATTAAATAATTTAAATTAGGAATATATTGCTGATTTAAAAATATTACATATAAATTTCTAAATTGAATTGTAGGGGATAAAGATAGAATAAATTTATTCAAATAATTAACATATATAGATTCAAAATAAAGATAATTTTTGGCTAATGAGATTTTTCAATAAATATATCCCATACTGTGTTTTTATAAGAATCGAAAAACATTTTTGGGAACAACAAATGTATAGTGAAATAGAGAAATTACTTGGAATGACAAAGTATATTTAAAATAAAACTAAGCATTAATTATATTTGAGTCAAATATTACTTTTTTACTGGATTTAAGTTTAATTATATATATATATATATATATATATAAATTATTTAGAAAACACAGAGTATAGTCAAATTCAAACTAACCGTATATTAAATATTTGTATGGGGTGAGTCAAAGTAAGAGCAGTTTTAAAAATGAGAAAATAAGAAGAGTAAATCTAGACCGTACATATAACAATACATGGATGGTCATGATGTAAAAAAAAGCATCACCATCCATTTATTGATATACAGTACTGATTTACTCCTATCATCCTAGTGACATTTAACTCAATTATCTTATATAAAGAGACATCAATAGATCATTTTCCACAAAAAAGATGGAAATCAAAAAGATTTTTGTTCTTGTATTAGCATTCTTTATCATTGCATCTGGTATGAGCAAACACCTATCTACGATACCTTTTTTCATTTAACCTTGTTTACCTTGCAAATATTTGAAATCCCGTAATACTATCTATATACAACATTGTTCTTATGTTTTTATATCTCTATATTCTTTATTTGTGTAGATATGCACATGGAAATAGGTGCACATTACTCACACCAATGTCGTAAAGATAGCGATTGCCGTGATGTATGCGGGGAAGATTGCATATGTGCTGGCGGCAATTGTATTCATTTCATTAATAACATTCCTAGTCCAGTACCACCGATTACAAAATGAATCTGAAACAGTTTATGATGTAATCATTTCTTCAATAATAATAAATGTTAATTAGATTCCATCATATTTGTGTTCAAATATTCCTTATGTAATGTTGGAATAAACTTTTTATATTTTTATGTTTTTTTTACTACTTTTTTTATTGCTCTTTGTTGATGGATACTACTATGTTTTGAAGATTTTTAACCGTTTCAATGCACAAATATCTTCCACATTTCACGCCTTAAGCAATTAGTGGTGAGATTTTTCAGGATTTCTAGTGTGTAATGGGTATCATGTACGTTAATATTAACCAATTGAATGCTCTTTGATCGTGGGCTCGCTTTAGGCTAGTGATCATTGCCAATGGAGACCATTTTGTAAAAATACTAGGCTTGTAAAATTTTTAGACACACCACAATCAATCAAACTCTTTTTTTAGGCACATTTACGTCTATTTAATTATGCATTTTCTTAGCCGGGTGTTTGAGTAATCAAACTTTTACTAACGCCTAACACTGACACTCTTTGGAGTATTTAAGAAACGCCTATTAAAATTACAGACTATTACATTTTTCAATTGATAGTAGATGTTTTATCATATTAATTAGTCAACTTCACACAAGTTTCGCATCAAATACTGATGCATGTTGGTAGAATTACTTTAATTAAATAATTTAAATTAGGAATATATTGCTGATTTAAAAATATTACATATAAATTTCTAAATTGAATTGTAGGGGATAAAGATAGAATAAATTTATTCAAATAATTAACATATATAGTTTCAAAATAAAGATAATTTTTGGCTAATGAGATTTTTCAATGAATATATCCCATACTGTGTTTTTATAAGAATCGAAAAACATTTTTGGGAACAACAAATGTATAGTGAAATAGAGAAATTACTTGGAACGACAAAGTATATTTAAAATAAAACTAAGCATTAATTATATTTGAGTCAAATATTACTTTTTTACTAGATTTAAGTTTATATATATATATATATATATAAATTCTTTAGAAAACACAGAGTATAGTCAAATTCAAACTAACCATATATTAAATATTTGTATGGGGTGAGTCAAAGTAAGAGCAGTTGTAAAAATGAGAGAATAAGAAGAGTAAATATAGACCGTACATATAACAATACATGGATGGTCATGATGTAAAAAAAAGCATCACCGTCCATTTATTGATATACAGTACTGATTTACTCCTCTCATCCTAGTGACATTTAACTCAATTATCTTATATAAAGAGACATCAATAGATCATTTTCCACAAAAAAGATGGAAATCAAAAAGATTTTTGCTCTCGTATTAGCTTTCTTTATCATTGCATCTGGTATGAGCAAACACCTATCTACAATACCTTTTTTCATTTAACCTTGTTTACCTTGCAAATATTTGAAATCCCGTAATACTGTCTATATACAACATTGTTCTTATGTTTTTATATCTCTATATTCTTTATTTGTGTAGATATGCACATGGAAGTAGGTGCACATTACTCACACCAATGTCGTAAAGATAGCGATTGGCGTGATGTATGCGGGGAAGATTGCATATGTGCTGGCGGCAATTGTATTCATTTCATTAGTAACATTCCTAGTCCAGTAACCGATTACAAAATAAATCTGAAACAGTTTATGATGTAATCATTTCTTCAATAATAATAAATGTTAATTAGATTCCATCATATTTGTGTTCAAATATTCCTTATGTAATGTTGGAATAAACTTTTTATATTTTTATGTTTTTTTTACTACTTTTTTTATTGCTCTTTGTTGATGGATACTACTATGTTTTGAAGATTTTTAACCGTTTCAATGCACAAATATCTTCCACATTTCACGCCTTAAGCAATTAGTGGTGAGATTTTTCAGGATTTCTAGTGTGTAATGGGTATCATGTACGTTAATATTAACCAATTGAATGCTCTTTGATCGTGGGCTCGCTTTAGGCTAGTGATCATTGCCAATGGAGACCATTTTGTAAAAATACTAGGCTTGTAAAATTTTTAGACACACCACAATCAATCAAACTCTTTTTTTAGGCACATTTACGTCTATTTAATTATGCATTTTCTTAGCCGGGTGTTTGAGTAATCAAACTTTTACTAACGCCTAACACTGACACTCTTTGGAGTATTTAAGAAACGCCTATTAAAATTACTGACTATTACATTTTTCAATTGATAGTAGATGTTTTATCATATTAATTAGTCAACTTCACACAAGTTTCGCATCAAATACTAATGCATGTTGGTAGAATTACTTTAATTAAATAATTTAAATTAGGAATATATTGCTGATTTAAAAATATTACATATAAATTTCTAAATTGAATTGTAGGGGATAAAGATAGAATAAATTTATTCAAATAATTAACATATATAGTTTCAAAATAAAGATAATTTTTGGCTAATGAGATTTTTCAATGAATATATCCCATACTGTGTTTTTATAAGAATCGAAAAACATTTTTGGGAACAACAAATGTATAGTGAAATAGAGAAATTACTTGGAACGACAAAGTATATTTAAAATAAAACTAAGCATTAATTATATTTGAGTCAAATATTACTTTTTTACTGGATTTAAGTTTAATAATATATATATATATATATATATATATTTATATATATATAAATTATTTAGAAAACACAGAGTATAGTCAAATTCAAACTAACCATATATTATATATTTGTATGGGGTGAGTCAAAGTAAGAGCAGTTTTAAAAATGAGAGAATAAGAAGAGTAAATCTAGACCGTACATATAACAATACATGGATGGTCATGATGTAAAAAAAAGCATCACCGTCCATTTATTGATATACAGTACTGATTTACTCCTCTCATCCTAGTGACATTTAACTCAATTATCTTATATAAAGAGACATCAATAGATCATTTTCCACAAAAAAGATGGAAATCAAAAAGATTTTTGTTCTCGTATTAGCATTCTTTATCATTGCATCTGGTATGAGCAAACACCTATCTACGATACCTTTTTTCATTTAACCTTGTTTACCTTGCAAATATTTGAAATCCCGTAATACTATCTATATACAACATTGTTCTTATGTTTTTATATCTCTATATTCTTTATTTGTGTAGATATGCACATGGAAATAGGTGCACATTACTCACACCAATGTCGTAAAGATAGCGATTGCCGTGATGTATGCGGGGAAGATTGCATATGTGCTGGCGGCAATTGTATTCATTTCATTAATAACATTCCTAGTCCAGTACCACCGATTACAAAATGAATCTGAAATAGTTTATGATGTAATCATTTCTTCAATAATAATAAATGTTAATTAGATTCCATCATATTTGTGTTCAACTATTCCTTATGTAATGTTGGAATAAACTTTTTATATTTTTATGTTTTTTTTACTACTTTTTTATTGCTCTTTGTTGATGGATACTACTATGTTTTGAAGATTTTTAACCGTTTCAATGCACAAATATATTCCACATTTCACGCCTTAAGTAATTAGTGGTGCATTTTTCAGGATTTCTAGTGTGTAATGGGTATCATGTACGTTAATATTAACCAATTGAATGCTCTTTGATCGTGGGCTCGCTTTAGGCTAGTGATTATTGCCAATGGAGACCATTTTATAAAAATACTAGGCTTGTAAAATTTTTAGACACACAACAATCAATCAAACTCTTTTTTTAGGCACATTTACGTCTATTTAATTATGCATTTTCTTAGCCGGGTGTTTGAGTAATCAAACTTTTAATAACGCCTAACACTGACACTCTTTGGAGTATTTAAGAAACGCCTATTAAAATTACAGATTATTACATTTTTCAATTGATAGTAGATGTTTTATCATATTAATTAGTCAACTTCACACAAGTTTCGCATCAAATACAGATGCATGTTGGTAGAATTACTTTAATTAAATAATTTAAATTAGGAATATATTGCTGATTTAAAAATATTACATATAAATTTCTAAATTGAATTGTAGGGGATAAAGATAGAATAAATTTATTCAAACAATTAACATATATAGTTTCAAAATAAAGATAATTTTTGGCTAATTAGATTTTTCAATGAATATATCCCATACTGTGTTTTTATAAGAATCGAAAAACATTTTTGGGAACAACAAATGTATAGTGAAATAGAGAAATTACTTGGAACGACAAAGTATATTTAAAATAAAACTAAGCATTAATTATATTTGAGTCAAATATTACTTTTTTACTAGATTTAAGTTTATATATATATATATATATATATATATATATATATATATATATATATATATATATATAAATTCTTTAGAAAACACAGAGTATAGTCAAATTCAAACTAACCATATATTAAATATTTGTATGGGGTGAGTCAAAGTAAGAGCAGTTGTAAAAATGAGAGAATAAGAAGAGTAAATATAGACCGTACATATAACAATACATGGATGGTCATGATGTAAAAAAAAGCATCACCGTCCATTTATTGATATACAGTACTGATTTACTCCTCTCATCCTAGTGACATTTAACTCAATTATCTTATATAAAGAGACATCAATAGATCATTTTCCACAAAAAAGATGGAAATCAAAAAGATTTTTGCTCTCGTATTAGCTTTCTTTATCATTGCATCTGGTATGAGCAAACACCTATCTACAATACCTTTTTTCATTTAACCTTGTTTACCTTGCAAATATTTGAAATCCCGTAATACTGTCTATATACAACATTGTTCTTATGTTTTTATATCTCTTTATTCTTTATTTGTGTAGATATGCACATGGAAGTAGGTGCACATTACTCACACCAATGTCGTAAAGATAGCGATTGGCGTGATGTATGCGGGGAAGATTGCATATGTGCTGGCGGCAATTGTATTCATTTCATTAATAACATTCCTAGTCCAGTAACCGATTACAAAATAAATCTGAAACAGTTTATGATGTAATCATTTCTTCAATAATAATAAATGTTAATTAGATTCCATCATATTTGTGTTCAAATATTCCTTATGTAATGTTGGAATAAACTTTTTATATTTTTATGTTTTTTTTACTACTTTTTTTATTGCTCTTTGTTGATGGATACTACTATGTTTTGAAGATTTTTAACCGTTTCAATGCACAAATATCTTCCACATTTCACGCCTTAAGCAATTAGTGGTGAGATTTTTCAGGATTTCTAGTGTGTAATGGGTATCATGTACGTTAATATTAACCAATTGAATGCTCTTTGATCGTGGGCTCGCTTTAGGCTAGTGATCATTGCCAATGGAGACCATTTTGTAAAAATACTAGGCTTGTAAAATTTTTAGACACACCACAATCAATCAAACTCTTTTTTTAGGCACATTTACGTCTATTTAATTATGCATTTTCTTAGCCGGGTGTTTGAGTAATCAAACTTTTACTAACGCCTAACACTGACACTCTTTGGAGTATTTAAGAAACGCCTATTAAAATTACTGACTATTACATTTTTCAATTGATAGTAGATGTTTTATCATATTAATTAGTCAACTTCACACAAGTTTCGCATCAAATACTGATGCATGTTGGTAGAATTACTTTAATTAAATAATTTAAATTAGGAATATATTGCTGATTTAAAAATATTACATATAAATTTCTAAATTGAATTGTAGGGGATAAAGATAGAATAAATTTATTCAAATAATTAACATATATAGTTTCAAAATAAAGATAATTTTTGGCTAATGAGATTTTTCAATGAATATATCCCATACTGTGTTTTTATAAGAATCGAAAAACATTTTTGGGAACAACAAATGTATAGTGAAATAGAGAAATTACTTGGAACGACAAAGTATATTTAAAATAAAACTAAGCATTAATTATATTTGAGTCAAATATTACTTTTTTACTGGATTTAAGTTTAATTATATATATATATATATATATATATATATAGATATATATATATTTATATATATATATAAATTATTTAGAAAACACAGAGTATAGTCAAATTCAAACTAACCATATATTATATATTTGTATGGGGTGAGTCAAAGTAAGAGCAGTTTTAAAAATGAGAGAATAAGAAGAGTAAATCTAGACCGTACATATAACAATACATGGATGGTCATGATGTAAAAAAAAGCATCACCGTCCATTTATTGATATACAGTACTGATTTACTCCTCTCATCCTAGTGACATTTAACTCAATTATCTTATATAAAGAGACATCAATAGATCATTTTCCACAAAAAAGATGGAAATCAAAAAGATTTTTGTTCTCGTATTAGCATTCTTTATCATTGCATCTGGTATGAGCAAACACCTATCTACGATACCTTTTTTCATTTAACCTTGTTTACCTTGCAAATATTTGAAATCCCGTAATACTATCTATATACAACATTGTTCTTTTGTTTTTATATCTCTATATTCTTTATTTGTGTAGATATGCACATGGAAATAGGTGCACATTACTCACACCAATGTCGTAAAGATAGCGATTGCCGTGATGTATGCGGGGAAGATTGCATATGTGCTGGCGGCAATTGTATTCATTTCATTAATAACATTCCTAGTCCAGTACCACCGATTACAAAATGAATCTGAAATAGTTTATGATGTAATCATTTCTTCAATAATAATAAATGTTAATTAGATTCCATCATATTTGTGTTCAACTATTCCTTATGTAATGTTGGAATAAACTTTTTATATTTTTATGTTTTTTTTACTACTTTTTTATTGCTCTTTGTTGATGGATACTACTATGTTTTGAAGATTTTTAACCGTTTCAATGCACAAATATATTCCACATTTCACGCCTTAAGTAATTAGTGGTGCATTTTTCAGGATTTCTAGTGTGTAATGGGTATCATGTACGTTAATATTAACCAATTGAATGCTCTTTGATCGTGGGCTCGCTTTAGGCTAGTGATTATTGCCAATGGAGACCATTTTATAAAAATACTAGGCTTGTAAAATTTTTAGACACACAACAATCAATCAAACTCTTTTTTTAGGCACATTTACGTCTATTTAATTATGCATTTTCTTAGCCGGGTGTTTGAGTAATCAAACTTTTAATAACGCCTAACACTGACACTCTTTGGAGTATTTAAGAAACGCCTATTAAAATTACAGATTATTACATTTTTCAATTGATAGTAGATGTTTTATCATATTAATTAGTCAACTTCACACAAGTTTCGCATCAAATACTGATGCATGTTGGTAGAATTACTTTAATTAAATAATTTAAATTAGGAATATATTGCTGATTTAAAAATATTACATATAAATTTCTAAATTGAATTGTAGGGGATAAAGATAGAATAAATTTATTCAAATAATTAACATATATAGTTTCAAAATAAACATAATTTTTGGCTAATTAGATTTTTCAATGAATATATCCCATACTGTGTTTTTATAAGAATCGAAAAACATTTTTGGGAACAACAAATGTATAGTGAAATAGAGAAATTACTTGGAACGACAAAGTATATTTAAAATAAAACTAAGCATTAATTATATTTGAGTCAAATATTACTTTTTTACTAGATTTAAGTTTAATTATATATATATATATATATATATATATATATATAAATTATTTAGAAAACACAGAGTATAGTCAAATTCAAACTAACCATATATTAAATATTTGTATGGGGTGAGTCAAAGTAAGAGCAGTTTTAAAAATGAGAGAATAAGAAGAGTAAATATAGACCGTACATATAACAATACATGGATGGTCATGATGTAAAAAAAAGCATCACCGTCCATTTATTGATATACAGTACTGATTTACTCCTCTCATCCTAGTGACATTTAACTCAATTATCTTATATAAAGAGACATCAATAGATCATTTTCCACAAAAAAGATGGAAATCAAAAAGATTTTTGCTCTCATATTAGCTTTCTTTATCATTGCATCTGGTATGAGCAAACACCTATCTACAATACCTTTTTTCATTTAACCTTGTTTACCTTGCAAATATTTGAAATCCCGTAATACTGTCTATATACAACATTGTTCTTATGTTTTTATATCTCTATATTCTTTATTTGTGTAGATATGCACATGGAAGTAGGTGCACATTACTCACACCAATGTCGTAAAGATAGCGATTGCCGTGATGTATGCGGGGAAGATTGCATATGTGCTGGCGGCAATTGTATTCATTTCATTAATAACATTCCTAGTCCAGTAACCGATTACAAAATAAATCTGAAACAGTTTATGATGTAATCATTTCTTCAATAATAATAAATGTTAATTAGATTCCATCATATTTGTGTTCAAATATTCCTTATGTAATGTTGGAATAAACTTTTTATATTTTTATGTTTTTTTTACTACTTTTTTTATTGCTCTTTGTTGATGGATACTACTCTGTTTTGAAGATTTTTAACCGTTTCAATGCACAAATATCTTCGACATTTCACGCCTTAAGCAATTAGTGGTGAGATTTTTCAGGATTTCTAGTGTGTAATGGGTATCATGTACGTTAATATTAACCAATTGAATGCTCTTTGATCGTGGGCTCGCTTTAGGCTAGTGATCATTGCCAATGGAGACCATTTTGTAAAAATACTAGGCTTGTAAAATTTTTAGACACAGCACAATCAATCAAACTCTTTTTTTAGGCACATTTACGTCTATTTAATTATGCATTTTCATAGCCGGGTGTTTGAGTAATCAAACTTTTACTAACGCCTAACACTGACACTCTTTAGAGTATTTAAGAAACGCCTATTAAAATTACAGACTATTACATTTTTCAAATGATAGTAGATGTTTTATCATATTAAATAGTCAACTCCACACAAGTTTCGCATCAAATACTGATGCATGTTGGTAGAATTACTTTAATTAAATAATCTAAATTAGGAATATATTGCTGATTTAAAAATATTACATATAAATTTCTAAATTGAATTGTAGGGGATAAAGATAGAATAAATTTATTCAAATAATTAACATATATAGTTACAAAATAAAGATAATTTTTGGCTAATGAGATTTTTCAATGAATATATCCCATATTGCTTTTTAATAAGAATCGAAAAACATTTTTGGGAACAACAAAGGTATAGTGAAATAGATAAATTATTTGGAACAACAAAAGTATATTTAAAATAAAACTAAGCATTAATTATATTTGAGTCAAATATTACTTTTTTACTGGATTTTAGTTTAATTATATATATATAAATTATTTAGAAAACACAGAGTATAGTCAAATTCAAACTAACCATATATTAAATATTTGTATGGGGTGGCTCAAAGTAAGAGGAGTTTTAAAAATGAGAGAATAAGAAGAGTAAATCTAGACCGTACATATAACAATACATGGATGGTCATGATGTAAAAAAAAGCATCACCGTCCATTTATTGATATACAGTACGGATTTACTCCTCTCATCCTAGTGACATTTAACTCAATTATCTTATATAAAGAGACATCAATAGATGGAAATCAAAAAGATTTTTGTTCTCGTATTAGCATTCTTTATCATTGCATCTGGTATGAGCAAACACCTATCTACGATACCTTTTTTCATTTCAACTTGTTTACCTTGCAAATATTTGAAATCCCGTAATACTATCTACATACAATATTGTTCTTATGTTTTTATATATCTATATTATTTATTTGTGTAGATATGCACATGGAAATAGGTGCACATTACTCACACCAATGTCGTAAAGATAGCGATTGCCGTGATGTATGCGGGGAAGATTGCATATGTGCTGGCAGCAATTGTATTCATTTCATTAATAACATTCCTAGTCCAGTACCACCAATTACAAAATGAATCCGAATCCCAAGTAGGTAGTTCAGTTGGCGAGCTAAGGGATACCGAAGGAGTGCACCAAATGAGTGCAAGAAGGAGGTCCCGGGTTCAACTCCCGGAAACTAACATTCCACCACCCCCACTAACATTGCTTATCTAAAAAAAAAACAAAATGAATCCGAAACAGTTTATGATGTAATCGTTTCTTCAATAATAATAAATGTTAATTAGATTGCATCATATTTGTGTTCAAATATTCCTTATGAAATGTTGGAATAAACTTTTTATATTTTTATGTTTTTTTTACTACTTTTTTTATTGCTCTTTCTGTAACACCCCGAAATTTTTTAAGATCCGAATTATGAAGTTTAGGAAAGATTTATTTGTTTGTTAGAAATAATTAGTTGTGCCTCGGTTCGTGTAACATCCTCAAAGTAATTAATTGAACTATTTGGTGGTTTTTAGGATCGCTAACCAAGTTACACTGAACAAGGGTAATTTTGGGAGGAAATAAAGGATTAAGGGCAATATGGTCATTTGACCATATTACCACTTAATGTGTTAACTGTGAAAGAAAGAAAGTAATAAAAGGAAAAGAAAGAAAAGAAGAAAGGAAGCGTGAGCAGAGGAGACAAAGAAGAGAAGGAAAGAAGAAGAGAAAAGGGAAAAGAAGAAGAAAAAAAAAGAAGATCACCACCCCATCCCTCCAAATTTCATCATCATCGTCACCTCCTCTCCATCATCAAAACCCAGGAACTAGGTAAGCTCTCCTCCATTTTCCCCCCAATTTGAGACCTACAAATTTTTAGGGTTTTTGGTGAGGGATTTGTTGAAATTCTGAGTTGTGAGTTGAAATTGACGACGGAATCATGTTTAGGATCGAAGCCAAGAGCGATTGGACGCGTTTGGAAGCTCGAATCGAAGTTAGGAGCGGATTGGTGTTGATTGAGTTCGATTTGGTGATTTTGAAGTCTCGGCGAGTTCGAAGTCTCGGTGTTTTCGGCTCTCGCTTCGAGGGTGAGTTTTACTCACGCTTAGGATGTTTTTGTGTTTCGATAGTTTTTGCGTTAATTGATTTCGAGATATTTTTGGAACGAAAACCGTTATTTGAAAATATGTCGCGTTTTAATACAATTCGGTTACGTTGAGTTTTTGATTGATTTGATTGATTGTGTGACTTTGATTGGGGCTGTTTTTGTGGTTGTTAAATCTGTTTTCAACTGGAACGAGAATCGGAATTGAGCGGAATCGTGGTTTTCGCGCGAACCCGCCAAAATTTTGCAACAGCTGGTCTCCATCGGGTCACGACTTCCCTCCTTCGTGTCGCGACCAAGCTTCAGTTTTGCAACGAAAAATGTTTCGGATCCTTTTCGCGTCGCGACGCTTTGTAAATTTTCAACAACTGTACACTGATTTTGTTTTCGCGATAACTTTTGATCTAGGAACCCGATTGAGGTGTTCTAAGATGCATGGGAAAAATGGTGCTTAAAAGGGGCAAATTAGTGTACGCGAAGTCGGTGTTATGTTAAATTGTTTGTTGTGCGGTTCATCGGGAGTTAGCGTTTGCGCAGTTGATGTTGCACTGAGTTACAGCAGGTTCACTGGGAGTTAGCGTTCGCGCAGTCGGTGGAATGTTGAATAATGCGGTTCATCGGAAGTTAGTGTTCGCGCAGTCGATGCCGTGTTGAGTTAAAAGATATGAGTCACCGGGAGTTATCGTTCGCGCAGTCGGTGTCGTATTAAAGGGTATGTGGCACGGTTCACTGGGAGTTAGAGTTTGCACAGTCGGTGGTGTGTTAGTGGTTCTACGATTTGGTTCACTGGGAGTAGCATCCGTGCAGTCAGTGTCGTGTTAATTATTAAAAAGGTTTCATAATTGACCGAGAGGGTTGCTGGGGGTCTCGGTAGAACTCACTGAGATTGTATCTCACTGTTTATATGTTGTTGATTTTACAGAGAAACGGGGAAAGAATGGACCACAGAGGCACAAGTGGTTGTGCTCGGACTGGCTGCTGATGATTTAGTCTCATGCTTAGTTTATTTTCCCTTGTTCTTGTTATGTACTATGACAATATTACTTTAGTGTTATGTATCTTCTTCCGCTTTCTTGTATGATACTGAATACTATAGTTGTTGAATATTATGGTCTGAGAACCTTCTATAGTCTTATGTGTATTAAGACTGTTTGGTTGTTATTCAGTTGAAAACTATGTTACAGTATTCGGTATTTAGGCAGGAATTTTTTATCTCTGATGTGTTACTAATGTGAACTCGGGCATTTTTAATCGATAAAAATATCGGGGTGTTACAGTTCGGGATAGTCGAGAGAAAAGCCAAGAGTTAGTATTCTCCATTGAATTATGGATTAATGGTGGAATTATAGAAGATTTTTAGCTGGCGGGCAAAATGGTCTTTTCTCACCATTTTACCCCTTCAGCCCCCTTTAATACCTGATCCCTCACTCACCCTCACACTTAGTCTTCTTCAAAAATCAGAAAAGAGGAAAGAGCTGAAAACAGAAGGGGAGAGAAGAGAAGAGGGCGTGAGAGAAGGAGGAAGAAGAAAGTGGGGTTTCACCCAATATTCATGCATGTGAGTATTCTCACCACCCATCCACTCCATTTTTCATGCTCCTTACAGTCAGCCAACTTTCTGAACCAGATTCTCCCTCAACTTATACCATTTTCGAATCCTTGAAGCTCCAAGTGGAGAGAAATGGAATTTTGGCACTTGATGCTTTGCATGTCAATTCCAAGAGAGTAATCTGAGCTTGGGTGTGTGAGTAGTGATGGATGAAGGGTTATGCTTGAAGACTGACGTAGGGTCAGCTGTTTTTGGAGTCCAATTCGTGGAGATGGGAGAGTTTGAATAAATGAAAGTGTTGCTCGGGAAACTCTACAGGAACCCGTATGAACTACCCTCAGTATTTCCATCGTATCTCCCTGTACACAACTCAGATGAAAGTGATTTTTGTTCCTCTGGAAACTAGACAGAAATTTCATTATTTTGGGAACAAGAAGCATCGGGTTGCATTCGGAAATGAGAGAGATATCGGGTTCACAGGTTTCGGTTAAGAATCAGCCACTATACTGGACCAGTCGACTTGTGTTCGCGATAACTCTCTGAATATTGGTTGGAGGCGTCTGCAACTTCCTCCATCTAAAAGTAGACGAAATTATCTTCACAATCGGCACTTATTTGAAGGGTTTTGGTCCCGTACTGACCTAGCTATGCCAGTTGCAAATCTGTGCGCTGTTGCTGGAAATCAGGATGAGAGCTGGTGATGTTAATTCGTCGGATTTGGGATTCGAGTTGTCACGTTGCGAGAGACACCAATTCTACACACCGGAAAGGAGTTCAGTACCAGGAATGATTGATTGAGTTTCTGTTTGTGCAAGTGGGGCCCATTGAGTTCAGTCACAGAGGCATTCGGAGCGTGTTCTTGATTACGAGGATTGTTCGAGTGGTTAACGGTTCGGTTGATCGAGCGAGGACGCGACTTCTCGGGGACTCGCCATACCGGTGAGTTTTACTCACGATTAGGGATTTTCATATTTTGTTATTGAATGTTATGATTGCTGTTTTCTGAAAAATATGAAAAATTGATGAAGAGATTTCACTGTTGGAAAGTTTCTGGATGTGTGCTCAGTATTTTGGATGTTGCATGAGTTATGGTAATCAAACCAGTCTGTGTACTACATTTTTAAAAACGAGACTTAAGGCTCTTCAATTTGGAACTGGTTTCATCAAAATTGGAGTTGTCTAGCTCAAATTATAAGATTCACAAGTTTGGGTAATATTTTGGAAGCATTCTGGATATAGGTACTTTCTTTTTAAAACTGAGAACGTTCTATCTGTCCAAAAATTATGTGGTCTATTTTCTTAGAAACTAGACTTAATATTGGTCATTTTGGCATTGGTTTCATCAAAATTGTAGTTGTGTAGCTCGAGCTATGAGTATCCCAAGTTAGGTCAAATTCCTGAAGTTAAACTCGGTATAGGTTTAGTGTTTTGGGCACTGTGCTCTCAATTGAACTTCTTTTTGAACGATTCTTATTTCTTTGAAACCTAGACTCAATTTTCTATGGTTTTGATTCAATATTAAGATTAATTGGTTGAGTTTTGGTCATTTTAGAAGTGCTAGAAATCCGGGGACAGATTCTGTCCAATCTGGGAACCACTCTGTCTATTTTTAAAAACTATACTATTTGGCTCATTATTTTGCAAAACCAAAAGTTTATTCAGAAACTAAACATCCGTGGCTTTCCAACAAGTGGTCTTTTGCAATTTTTCGACGTCGTTTGATATGTTAAAGGTTTTCTTAAAGTTTAAGTCAAATTGATCGAAAAACCGAAAGCTAGTATGCGTGTGGGTTCATGTATTGAATAAACCAACTGAACTGGATGTCAATTGTTATGCTGTGATTATAATGCCGGATGTCTAACTTTGAATTCATCAATACCGGTTATAGATCGAAATAGATATTGATTATCTAACTTTATGAGACGGTCCAATGCGGACATGATGTGTATTTTATTATATATCGCGTTGGGTGACGACCCGACAAGTAGCACACTTGGGAGGGAAGTCATGATCCCTTACCTAGGCCTTGTACAGCCGATTTATGCTAAACTAATGTAAGAACACGATTTGCTGGGATTCGTAGATTTTTGCACAGTCGGCATTTCGATTTATAGCTTGTCATAGCTAATGTAAAACATGTTGTAACAGTTTAATAATTGAACCGAGTGTTAGCGAGGGGGCACGGTAGAACTCACTGAGACAAGTTGTCTCACCCAATCATTGTTGTTGTTTTTACAGTGAACAGGATATAAGGACAGCAGGCGGCACGGTTAGTTATCAGGCTCGAAGAGAAGTTGGAGATGTGATCTTCCATCCATGTCTTAGGTTTTTGATGTAGTCTCTGTATTCAGTCTTATGACCCGAAATTGTATAATGTTATTTCATAGTTTCCGCTATTTCTTGTAAGGATTTATATCTGAACAGGAATTTTTATACTCTGTTGTAAACCAAATTGTACATTTAGGTATCTCTTTGATTAAAGAAATACTGGGGTGTTACATTTGGTATCAGAGCGGTTCGGCCTTGTCGGACGTAGTGACCTTCGGGTCAAGAACATAGGATCGAGTCAGCTAGGGACTTAGACAATGACATGTCAGATCTTTTTAGTATATTAGGTGACGTATTGAGTCAGGATCCACTCAATGTTTCATGTAAATTACTGAAAATTATGACAGTTAGTTGCCTCAGCCCCGAAAATGTCTGAAACCCTACAACATTGGATTCTCAGCCTTCTTGTAATATCCCCAATTTTCGCTAGTTAATTAATTTGGCGTGAATTATTATATTGTGAATTCTTGTCTTGATTGAAAATAAATTAATTGGATTGGTGTATACTTGATTGATTTATTGTGCAAATGATGTGCTTAATTAATATTAAATGCATCAAGTTAGAGTGTTGGGGGCTGAAGGGAGTCATTAGGGAGGAAATGTTTAAGTGGAGGGTATTTGTGTCTTTTGCCATGCCCCTTTATATACCCATTCAGCTGAGCTACATGGAGAAACACTTCATTTTTTCAACTTCTCAAAAGAGAAAGAAAAACAGAACCAAGAGGAGAAAAAGAGAGAGGATGCGAATGGGAGAGGAAGAGAAGAGGTGAGGGTTTCCTTCAAACCATCATGCATGCTTCATCTATCAACACATTCTGAATCAGCTCCCTATTTCCTTTCCATTGATGCTAAGTTCATAGTCATTCCCAACCTCCACCACATTCCACCATTGAAGACTCACCAAGCTCCACTTAACCAAAATTCTGAAATCAGTGTTGCATGTGAGTTAGATGAGTGTTAGAACCCTTGTCAGTCCCTGAATCGCGTATTGGAGCAACCTAGCGAGTAGTTCAGTGGCTGGGTTTTCGGTTGGAAGTTAATTGGAGCAGTTTGGGAGAAATTGGAGTCACCGTGTGATCGTAATCGTGAAGTCTCGGTGTGGGTTGTTTGTCATCATCAAAAGGTGAGTTCTATACTCACTAGGATTGTTAAAATCATGTGTTGTGTTCTGAGATATTGAGTCTCGCGTTTTATGAAAAACCGGTGTCGAATCGTTTGCGAAAATACCGTTCTAAGTTATGGAGTCGATGGATCATTAGACTGAAATTGGGATTAAATTGCATGTTATGATTGTTATGTCAGTGATTGGACTGATTGTATTGATTGCCATGACTGTTTTAATGTATTGGTAAGTTCGGATGTGAATCGGAATAGACACGGGAACAATCGGAATGGGAACGAACACGTAAAAACTGTTTTTCTGAAACACTGTTAGTCACGCACGGACCGTGTGCCTCTGGGCACGGGTCGTGCGTGAGATTCTGGAACCAATGGTGCCGTCTTTGAAAACGCGCACGGGTCGTGTGCCAAGGCGCACGGACCGTGCGTATCCTTCTGATGCGAAATCTTGAAAGGTTCCCCTATGATAGGAACACCGTAATTCTACATGTTTGGCTTTGACTGAAGTGGTAGTATTGATTGGAAAGTAATTCGGGATCGGAAAGGAATGACACGATAAATGATGGACACGCACGGATCGTGTGTATGGGCGCACGGGTCGTGCCTGGTCTTCGGGTTGCCTATTTTAAAAAGTGTTTTAAATCATTCCGAACGATTCCAATTGCTTTCTAATCCCTCCTTCCACCTTCCCCAATGTTACTATAATTGAATTGCCCTGAATTGAGTGGTAGTTGATTATGATTGGTTGTGTTTGGATTACGTTCAGGTTAAGTGAATGCTCATGTGATTGACCATTGATTTCATGTTATGAATTTGTGTTTGATGTATTGTGCTGGATTGACTGGTTTAGTAAGAGTGATAAGATAAGTTAGCAAACCTTAGTAATCCATGAGAGATCACTTAATAATTAGACTTAGTTAGTAATTAGATCACCTTAGTAATAAGTTTATGTTCAGTTCAGTTCGTTGTTCAGTCAAGTTATTGTTATGTTTAAGTTCATTGTTGAGTTCAGTTCAGGTATATCGTCATATATATCTTTAGTCGAGGTGACGACCCTATTTAGTTTAGTGTGCTAGGGGAGAGGCAGTCATGAGCCTTATGAACCTAGGCCCCGTTAGGGACCCAGCCGATTAGTGGGGACGGGTTCACCGGAAGCTTATTATGCCAAGTGACCGGTGACACGCTATAACTTTAGTTAGTGTTGTATCTTGTAACCGGCTTGAGGGTTACGAGGTCAACTTTTAGTTAGTTAGCCACATAGTCAACTTTGAGGACTATGATTTATGAGTTAAGTATAATGAATCAAGCATAATTGAATCGAGAGAATTAGTAAGGGGTCGCGATAGAACTCACTGAGACAAGTTGTCTCACCCAATCCATTGTTGTTGTTTTTCGGTTAAGCAGGGAAAGTTGAAGACCGTGAGACACGGCTATGAAGATGCTTGAGGAGCAGCCGCTATCTTTATTTCTTTATGTCTTGTATTTCAGTTTCCCTTGTATCTCTGTATTTTGTATTCAGTTTCTTAGATGTACGATGGTACGACTTATGTTTTTAAGTTGTAAATCTCTTCCGCAGACTTTCGGTTTTTGGTACTGAACACTAGTTGAGTGGCGTACGAATGCTTTATGTATATTATGTTCAGTTATGTAAGCGAACTTGATGGGTTTTTAGCATCGAGTATTAGTATGTGTTCAGTATTTAAAAAGGAAGTCACTCTGATGTATGCCAGTAGTGCGCTTTGGTAAATGTAACACCCCGATAATTTCTAACTTGTAGAAATTACCGAAATGCACTACTGGCATACATCAGAGTACTTCCTGTTTTAAATACTGAACACATACTAAAACTCGATGCTAAAAGCCATCAAGTGCGCTTACATAACTTAACATGAGAAATACATAATATCGTTCCTTACACCTCTCAAGTAGTGTTCAGTACCAAAATAGAAAGTCTGCGGAAGCGATTTACAACTTTATAAGCATAAGTCGTACAATCGTACATCTAAGACACTGAATAAAAATACAGAGATACATAACATGACAAAATAAACAGCGTCAGCAACTCCTCATGCCGTCTCCTTAGCCGTGCCTCACGGTCTTCAACTTTCCCTGCTTAACTGAAAAACAACAACAATGGATTGGGTGAGACAACTTGTCTCAGTGAGTTCTATCGAGACCCCTTACTAACTCTCTCGGTTCAATTATGCTTGATTTCATGAATCGTAGCCCTTAAGTCGACTACGGGGAACATACAACGTGTACTCGTGGCCCTTCTAAGCGACACACAAGGCACACACCATGACAATGATTCTTAGCATATCACCGGGTCTTATTTTAAAGATTCCGGCAAACCTAGTCCCCGACCATTTCTACTACCTTAGGGACAACAATGTAACGAGCCTAGGGGATAAGGCTCATGACTTCCTCTCCCACTAGTACGCTAATCCATGAACAGGGTCGTCACCCCAGCAATGATGTATATAATATATACCATGAACAATGAGCAGTGAACAGTGAACGATGAACAATAACCAATGGGCAGTAAACCGTGAACCGTGATCAGTGAACAATGAACTTAACCAAACCATGAGCTTATGCTTAACAGGGAACTTGTACTAATATGATCTTATTATTAGGTGATCTCACACGGCTTACTAGGATTTACTCTTCTAACTTGTCCTGATAATAAACCAATCAGTCCAGCACAATATATCAATCACAATCATAGCATGACAATCAAATCGATAACACGTTCCGTATACCCGCATTGGGCCGTCAATAATCATTCAATCATGACATGAGGTTGTTATCATTAAACTTAAGCAATTCCAACGAATTACGGTTATTTTATCATTTCATAACATTAGGAAAGGATTAGGATAGGTTTGGAATCAATTAGGAAGCGTTTGGACACCTTTTAAAAATATGGGTCAGACAGATACGCACGACCCGTGCTTAAAGGCGCACGATCCGTGCGCGAAATGGAAATTTTACAGAAAGCATCAGAAGGATCCGCACGATCCGTGTGCCAGGGCACACGATCCATGTCTGATGCACTGTCCTGTAAAATGGCCATTTCGTGCTGTTTTTGACTCTGTCTTGTGTCCAAATCTTTTCCCGATCGAAACCTAACTTATCAACCTTTAATAACAGAATATCATCCAGCCAAACACTCCATATATCACTCATCATAACAACCATAAATATCAAACACGATCTCAATCAAACAACAACATAACTCGGTATTTAAAACGGGTTTTCGCAAAGCGGCTTGTCGCCAATTTCTTTTAAAACGCAACTCAACCAGAACACATGATAATTTCCCTAGTGAGTATAGAACTCACCTTTTGGCGATGAAAATCGCTCCCAACGCCGAAACTTCGCGGACTCGAACGAACGGCAATCACATGAATCTTCCGGAATCTGCTCCTGCTGTTTCCAGCAACCAAACACCAATTTGCAACGAGTATAAATCACTCAAATCTCAACCAAACATAGCAAAAACGAGGGTCTACAGTGAAGGGAATTTTGTCTACTCTCTGATGGAGAAAGATTCACTTGCATGCAACCAGTAGATTGGAAGATATCAACAAAACAAGAGGAATGCTCCAGAACAGTGGCTGATTCTTAATCCGAAAGTTGTGAGCATGATATCTCTCTCATTTCTCAATGAAATCATGCGGTTATTGTGCCCAAACTGAAGATCTGTGTGTCTAGTTTCCATAGGGACAAGAATCACGATCATAGGAGTTGTGTACCGGGAGATACGATGCAATCACCGAAGGTAGGTAAAACGGGTTTTGCCCAGAATTTCTAATTAGCTTGATCACACCATCTTCAACCACTTGCCATTTCGAATTTGAGCTTCCACCTTCTGTACCAGCAACATTACAACCTTAAAAACACTCCCAATTCATAAAGTGGGTTCAGATGTACCTCTCTTCTAACTCTAAGTGCACATGCAAGGCATCAAGTGAGCAAAGACTCCATTTCTTCCATGTGGAGCTTGAGTGGCCGAAAATGGTAGAGAGGAGATGAGAATGATCCAGCTTGCAAGAATGCTACCAGAAGAAAGAGGATGAAATTCTGATCTTGATGAAGGAAGAAGCAAGCACATGCATCAAGACTTGATCAAGCTCTCCCTCCCTCTCTTATTCGCAACTCTCTCCTCCCTTTCCTCTCTTTTCTCTTCTTCTTTCCATTTCTGATTTTCAATTGTGTTTATGAGAGATGGGTTGAGTTGGAGGGTGTATGGGCTGAGGGTGTTATGGTTTGGGAAAAGACCATAATGCCCTTAGTTCATTAACTCAAGGTTTTTAGGTTAAAACCTCCACTAATTCTACGGTTAATTACTCGGCATAAAATTTCTCGACTCGTCCGCTCCCGAATTCCGAATTATTAATTCCTTCGATTAGCATTTAAATAAAGTTCGCTTTTAAAATGTTATTTTAAAATTAGGGATGTTACAGTAATTTCTACAAGATAGAAATTAACGGGGTGTTACAATTGGTATCAGAGCAGTTCGACCCAGTCGGACTTAGAATCATGAGTCTCTTAAGTCCTCTAAGTGTGATTCCTCTTAGTATGCTATTAGACGTTTAGCCTGATCAACTAAACACTTTGTGCATATTTCGCAGAATCATGGCTGGTGGAAGTAGGAGAAGCGTCCCTGTCGATCCTCAATCTGAATGGATGCAGAACGTGATCGTGAATCAACAACGGATGATGCAGGACATGATGTGGGTGCATCACGAACTGATGAGTCGGCAGCAGCGACCGTATGTTGCAGAAACAAATCTCAACGGATCGAATGAGGGAAGGAAAGCGGATAGGAAAGGGAAGAAGAAGGCATTGGAATTGCCAACCCCAAATGATGAACCGAGGGATACTTCCATCAAAGGAAAGCAAGAAGTGGTAGCTGAAGTCCCGAGATCCGTTAAGTGTTCGGCGTGTGGAAGGCCCCACAGCGGAAGGTGTCGTCAAGGATCAACTGCGTGTTTTTATTGCAAGGGAGAAGGGCATTATGCTAACAAGTGCCCAGTAAAGAAGAGGAAGGCGACTGAATGGTCCACTCCGGGGGAAGAACCAAGAGGTGCCTCCAGCAAGGGTAAGCAAGTGCAGGCATCGGAATTATTAAAGCCCGCCAACTGTGGCAAATGCGGAAGGCCCCATGGAGGAGAATGTCGTCTGGGAACGACGGTGTGTTATTATTGCCAAGACGAAGGGCATTACGCTCACGAGTGTCCTGCGAAGAAGAGGAACCGAGAATGGAATGCTAACTCTGCAAGCGGAAAAGGTCTTTGTGTTGGACGCTCCGAAAGGCAAGGCCGTTGATAATTCGGCGAAAGGTATATTGTATGCTAATTGTCTTGATTGGTCCAATTTTGAGGTCAAAATTTTTAAAAGTTGGGGTGATTGTAATATCCCCAATTTTCGCTATTTAATTAATTTGGCGTGAATTATTATATTGTGAATTCTTGTCTTGATTGAAAATAAATTAATTGGATTGGTATATACTTGATTGATTTATTGTGCAAATGATGTGCTTAATTAATATTAAATGCATCAAGTTAGAGTGTTGGGGGCTGAAGGGACTCATTAGGGAGGAAATGTTTAAGTGGAGGGTATTTGTGTCTTTTGCCATGCCCCTTTATATACCCATTCAGCTGAGCTACATGGAGAAACACTTCATTTTTTCAACTTCTCAAAAGAGAAAGAAAAACAGAACCAAGAGGAGAAAAAGAGAGAGGATGCGAATGGGAGAGGAAGAGAAGAGGTGAGGGTTTCCTTCAAACCATCATGCATGCTTCATCTATCAACACATTTTGAATCAGCTCCCTATTTCCTTTCCATTGATGCTAAGTTCATAGTCATTCCCAACCTCCACCACATTCCACCATTGAAGACTCACCAAGCTCCACTTAACCAAAATTCTGAAATCAGTGTTGCATGTGAGTTAGATGAGTGTTAGAACCCTTGTCAGTCCCTGAATCGCGTATTGGAGCAACCTAGCGAGTAGTTCAGTGGCTGGGTTTTCGGTTGGAAGTTAATTGGAGCGGTTTGGGAGAAATTGGAGTCACCGTGTGATCGTAATCGTGAAGTCCCGGTGTGGGTTGTTTGTCATCATCAAAAGGTGAGTTCTATACTCACTAGGATTGTTAAAATCATGTGTTGTGTTCTGAGATATTGAGTCTCGCGTTTTATGAAAAACCGGTGTCGAATCGTTTGCGAAAATACCGTTCTAAGTTATGGAGTCGATGGATCATTAGACTGAAATTGGGATTAAATTGCATGTTATGATTGTTATGTCATTGATTGGACTGATTGTATTGATTGCCATGACTGTTTTAATGTATTGGTAAGTTCGGATGTGAATCGGAATAGACACGGGAACAATCGGAATGGGAACGAACACGTAAAAACTGTTTTTCTGAAACACTGTTAGTCACGCACGGACCGTGTGCCTCTGGGCACGGGTCGTGCGTGAGATTCTGGAACCACTGGTGCCATCTTTGAAAACGCGCACGGGTCGTGTGCCAAGGCGCACGGACCGTGCGTATCCTTCTGATGCGAAATCTTGAAATACATCCTAAGTCGTTCCGATTGGTCCTAAGTCCCTTCCAATCCACTCCCCAAGGTTCCCCTAGGATAGGAACACCGTAATTCTACATGTTTGGCTTTGACTGAAGTGGTAGTATTGATCGGGAAGTAACTCGGGATCGGAAAGGAATGACACGATAAATGATGGACACGCACGGATCGTATGTATGGGCGCACGGGTCGTGCGTGGTCTTCGGGTTGCCTATTTTAAAAAGTGTTTTAAATCATTCCGAACGATTCCAATTACTTTCTAATCCCTCCTTCCACCTTCCCCAATGTTACTATAATTGAATTTCCCTGAATTGAGTGGTAATTGATTATGATTGGTTGTGTTTGGATTACGTTCAGGTTAAGTGAATGCTCATGTGATTGACCATTGATTTCATGTTATGAATTTGTGTTTGATGTATTGTGCTGGATTGACTGGTTTAGTAAGATTGATAAGATAAGTTAGCAAACCTTAGTAATCCATGAGAGATCACTTAATAATTAGACTTAGTTAGTAATTAGATCACCTTAGTAATAAGTTTATGTTCAGTTTAGTTCGTTGTTCAGTCAAGTTATTGTTATGTTTAAGTTCAATGTTGAGTTCAGTTCAGGTATATCATCATATATATCTTTAGTCGGGGTGACGACCCTATTTAGTTTAGTGTGCTAGGGGAGAGGCAGTCATGAGCCTTATGAACCTAGGCCCCGTTAGGGACCCAGCCGATTAGTGGGGACGGGTTCACCGGAAGCTTATTATGCCAAGTGACCGGTGACACGCTATAACTTTAGTTAGTGTTGTATCTTGTAACCGGCTTGAGGGTTACGAGGTCAACTTTTAGTTAGTTAGCCACATAGTCAACTTTGAGGACTATGATTTATGAGTTAAGTATAATGAATCAAGCATAATTGAATCGAGAGAATTAGTAAGGGGTCGCGATAGAACTCACTGAGACAAGTTATCTCACCCAATCCATTGTTGTTGTTTTTCAGTTAAGCAGGGAAAGTTGAAGACCGTGAGACACGGCTATGAAGATGCTTGAGGAGCAGCCGCTATCTTTATTTCTTTGTGTCTTGTATTTCAGTTTCCCTTGTATCTCTGTATTTTGAATTCAGTTTCTTAGATGTACGATGGTACGACTTATGTTTTAAGTTGTAAATCGCTTCCGCAGACTTTCGGTTTTTGGTACTGAACACTAGTTGAGTGGTGTACGAACGCTTTATGTATATTATGTTCAGTTATGTAAGCGAACTTGATGGGTTTTTAGCATCGAGTATTAGTATGTGTTCAGTATTTAAAAAGGAAGTCACTATGATGTATGCCAGTAGTGCGCTTCGGTAATTTCTACAAGATAGAAATTAACGGGGTGTTACACTTCTCGTCTCATCAGAGCGCGCAACAGGAGCAGAGGGCTACATATGACATTTGGAAACAATGATGGGCATCCGCGATGGTTTGAGGAAACTGTGGGCGGCTGTTCAGTAAATGAATCGGATGCGGCTAGTGAGTCGCGGCATGAAACGTCGTAGATCTTATCGAGAGTACAAATTAAGCGAAGCCATTGGGCAGTATCAATGTCTGTGTACTGAAATCTTTCAGATTAGTTAACACCCAAAACCCTGACCATTATTTAGTCAGCATATCAATTATCGAAATATGGTTTCATCATAAATCTTACCTTCTGGTATAAGTCAATCCCAGTTTAGGTAGCAGTTGAGTAAGTCCCTTCAGAAAATTCCAAGTACGGAACCCGATTGTTCTTCTTCGAAGTCACCCTGTGATAGGTGATAAAGCCAACCGAGTAAAGATAGTCCATCGTCAATATTGTCTAGCGGAATCACAAGGTACCGATCAGGTTAAGTCCCGATCAGGAATTGTGAATCAAATCCTTCAAAGCAGGTTAGTATGTGGAATCGGTAGAAGTGACCTTATTTCAATCGGCTGCTGGAAGCATTCCGATCACAGTCTGTGTGCAATTCTCGTTAGTCTTCCGACTCATTTTGTTCGTAACTTCTGCTCCGGAACTCCGATTTTTATGTTCCGAGAGGCGTTGGAAAGCTAACGAAAATATCTACACTGATGGATGGGTTGTGAACCGTATCTCCAATTGTATTGTGAAGTGTACCTTTGTTCTAAATATGAACCGTAATCCCTAAAGCATTCGTGGGGTGTGAACCTCCCTATTGTACTAGAAATTGGAAGAAGGAATTACAATCAGTCAGTCTAGACTCCTAGATAGCGATTAAGAGTAACGTTACTATTAGTTTTTCCAAGAAACCTATTTCCGGAGATTGTCATTAGAAATGATGGCCATTCAACCATCAGAAGTGATTCCGAAATCTTAATCTATAATACCTCAGGTACCGACTAGAAGAACGGGGAGCTTAAAGTCACCTACGTGGCGAACATGATGTTGTCATGGGAGTAGAACCTGTTCTGAAGCTAGATTTATTAATGTAATCGTAATAATTATGTCTTGATAGTCGCGGAAGTTCGGAAAGAAGCTGGACTGGGGAAATTCTAAATGATAAATACTCTAATCTCAACGAATCAATACGAAGACACTTAAGGTGTGCTCGTTTGACTCCCAAAATACCTTTTTGTATTCAAAATTCCCTTGGTGCAACCGCAATTCCAATTTCGTAACTAATCCGAGAATAATTGCTACGCTAAAGTTAATCGAGAAACCAAGGATTGCCTAGGATGACTCTAAATCTCATCTTCTAAAGAAAACCTTATGTCATTCTAGTAAAAATTCCTAATACCGAGATTCTCATCTCCTGAGAATCTGAGTGATCAAGATCTAAGAAAGATAGGTATCAAAGTTCAAGCCTGGTTGATCTAGGAAGACAACTGAAATTGGAGAAGTCGTTGACTTAGAAAATTCCGAAAAAGCCATGTTAGGGAAATCATCCTTCGACTGTTATAGTGTTCAAGCTTCCGCTACCGAAGTGAAACTCCAATCGTTAATCTTGAATTCGTTAAAATCAACAGTAAGTTGCTGTGACTTTGATCCATCGGGTGGGTCAAGGCTATTTCTCCATTCTAATAACCTATTGTTAGACGTCAATAAAGTGTGTATGTTGTAACACCCTAAATATTTAATTAATTTATTTAATTAAGTATTTAGGAATTTTTTTTAATTTATTGGATATAATTTAATTAATTAAAATTATATTAATTTTATGTTGGTGGTATTAGGAAAAGGAGGCACTACTTGAAGGAACTTGGGCTTAAGTGAAAAGCCCAAGCCCATGATCCATAAGCTATGCAAAGTGGCTAGGTCAAGGGGTTAGAATTTTTGTGTTGGCATTTTGCGAATTGTGAGAAGAGAATAGAGAGAGTTGCGAATTGAGAGAGTGAGAAGTGAGAGAGGCGCGCGAAGACAAGAGAGGGAGGGAGAAGAAGGGTTTCGCAATTCTCAAGGCTTTGGCTCATTGTGTTGCTGTGGTTACTCGTAGTGCCTTCAATCGTCTTCCACGGAGCATACGTTTAAGAGGTAAGGGTGAGCGTTTCAATTTAATATAATTGGGTATGTGGTGGGTTTTGTGGGGTTTGATGTTGTTGTGAATTTGAGATGTACATGTGTAAGATTGATGAAGGATTGGATTAATTATGATGGTGTTTTGATGAATTGTTGATGTTGTTATGTGTAATTTCGAGTTTTTGATGTTTGATGACTGGTGAGAAGGAATTATGATGTGATCATGCTGATTTTCGTGTAAAACAATTCTGCTGCATGTAAACTGTTCGATGAAATGGCCATTGTGTGCTTATGTGGGGTGTTTTGGGTGAAACTTCGAATTCGGGGCATATTTTACCGTGCCATCTTTTGCATTTGCGTGCCCAAATTTAATTTTAAACATTTTGGCTCGAGTGGTTTTATTTTTGCACGTGTCATTTTGGAGTTGTCTCGGTGGGTGTTGCTGTTGTGCTCATGTGGGGTGTTTTTCGGTGAAACTGTGAATTCTGGGCATTCTGCCATTCCGCGCGCTAGTCGCGCGTCACGCGCAATTCGCACTGGGCAGTTTCTGCCATTTCGCGCGCCAGTCGCGCCTAAGGCGCGCGCCACGCGCGAAGCCTCTGAATTTTCTGCCGTTTCGCGCGCCATTCGGGCGTAAGTCGCGCGCCGCGCGCAGCTTCTGTTTTATTACTGTTCTGGAAATTTAAAATGTGATGTTCTCCACTTTGAAAAGATGATGTTTTTTTTATTTAAATGTGATGTTTCCTAAGCATGAAAATGAGATGTTTTTCCAAAATTTAAATATGTTGTTACTCAAATTTTAAATATGTTGTCACCCAAATTTTTAATGTGTTGTTACTCCAATTTGAAATGTGATGTTTATGATGAGGTTGTGATATCATTGTGATAGTTATGACGAGTACACTCTATGAGTGTTTTATGACGACGATGACGAGTACTCCAGGTGAGTGATTTGGTGATTGCACATGTGTCCATAGAGTCTCATAGCATGTGCATATTATGACGAATAGGCTTCGGCCTCCTATTGACGAAAAACAGTGACGGTGTGCCCTAGTGGCTTAATTATGACGAGTATGGTACTATCATGCATATACCCAGGTGTGGGTTGCATTTTCATGCACATACATGTTTATGACTTGTGGTAAGAAATTATGACTTGAGTTAGCGTTTGGTGACGATGAGGTTGATGATAATGATGATGTTGTATGACTGGTTGCTCTATTTACTCTACTATATGCTTGATTATGTTTTGTTGAAATTCTCACCCCTTCTGCTTGGAATGTTGCTCTATTGTGGCAACGCTGCAGGTAACCGCGAGTGAAGGTCCTGTTGCCTTCTTTTATAGCTATTGGGATGTCTGTCGAGTCGCTCTCTGATACCGTGACACCTAGGGGGCGTGGTTGAAGCTGTTATTTAATTAATTAATTGTTTAATGATTACATTTATGATGTGAGACGTGTTTGAGTTGTAATAGTGAGTTACTGTTGTATTCCGCTGTGATGTAATTTTTGGGGTTTAATTTTCATGACGGGTGTTTTTGTTGCACAAACCTTGATGAGTGCAAGTTGACGAGCTTTTGTTAATGACATTGTGGCATTTCTTTTCTATCTGTTAAATTAATATTTGCGAAAAAGATTTACTCTGATAAATGACGTGTAAATTATGGGGTTGAAAAGGGGTGTTACATTAGTGGTATCAGAGCAGTTCGGTCTGTCCGGCCGGTGGTCGAGTCGTCAAGTTGAGTAGCATTTGAGTTTTGTTACTCGTTTCTGAATTCTGTTTTCTGTTAGAGTGCTAGAATGCCAGGACGGAACGATGCTGCACTTGCTGCTGCTTTGCAGGTTATAGCTGGGGTTGTGGGCAACATGCCAGGTGTTGGTGATGCTGGGACGCGCAGTTTGGCTACGTTCCAAGGAGAGAACCCTCCTACTTTTGAAGGCGGGTATAACCCTGATGGTGCCCTTGAGTGGCTGAAAGAGATGGAGCGGATCTTCCGCGTTATGGATTGTACCGACGCTCAGAAGGTTCGTTATGGTACGCACATGTTGAAGAGAGAGGTTGATGACTGGTGGATGACGGCTAGGCAGAGATTGATGGTCGCCAATGAGGAGATTACTTGGGCTGTGTTCCAGAGAGAGTTCAGGAGGAAATACTATCCGAAAGATGTCCGCGGAAAGAAAGAGGTTGAGTTTCTGAGGCTTGAACAAGGTAATATGTCTGTAACTGAATATGCTGCAAAATTTACTGAGCTGTCCAAGTTTTATCCGCATTATGATGGAGAGGGTGCTGAGTTCTCCAAATGCATCAAGTTTGAAAACGGGTTGCGTGCCGATATTAAGAAAGCCATAGGGTATCAACAAATTCGTGTGTTCTCTATGTTGGTTGATAGCTGCCGGATTTTTGAGGAGGACAGTAATGCCTTCTCCAGAGTTATGAAAGAAAAGCAGAAGAACTTTTTGAGTCGTGGTAAGCCATATGAGGTGCCTGCTGGTAAGGGCAAAGGGAAGTTTGTTGGTGGGTCTAAGCGAAGTGGGGGAGATGCTGCAGCCAGTATTACTTGTTACACGTGTGGGAGAGCAGGTCATAGGAGTCCAGATTGCCCAAGCGGGGATAAGAAGAGATGTTATCGGTGTAGGAAAGAGGGGCACATATCTTCCAGCTGTGATAAGAAGGAGGTGGTATGCTTCAATTATGGGGAGGTGGTCACATCAGTACACAGTTCTCAAAACCCAAGAAGGAGAAGTCTTTTGGGAAAGTGTTCGCTCTGGCTGAGTCTGATGTGGTAAATGAGATTCGAGGTACGTGCTATATCAATAATTTTCCTCTTATTGCTATTGTTGATACTGGTGCTACCCATAGTTTTATTGCTGCCGCATGTGCTGAGAAACTAAGTCTTGTCTTATCTGATATGTTGAGAGAGATGGTTATCGATACTCCAGCTAAGGGTTCGGTAACTACCTCCGTTGTTTGTGCCAAATGCCCTATATCTATATATGGTAGAGAATTTTTAGTTGATTTGATCTGTTTGCCGCTGAGTGGAATGGATGTCATTCTGGGTATGGACTGGTTAGTTGATAATCATGTTCATATCAACTGTCGCGAAAGGTCCGTGAGTTTCGCTTCGCCTGAAGAGAGGTCTGGTTTGTTATCTGCGGGTCAGCTGCACAGGGTGATGAGAGAAGAGGTTCAGCTGTTTTCTCTGTTAGCGTCGTTGTCTGCTGAGAGCCAAGCGAAGATTGATGAGTTGCAGGTGGTGTGTGAGTTTTCCGAGGTGTTTCCTGACGAAATTCCGGATTTACCACCAGAGAGGGAGGTGGAGTTTACCATCGATCTGGTCCCGGGCACTAAGCCTGTGTCTATGGCACCATATAGAATGTCTGCGTCTGAATTGGCAGAATTGAAGAAGCAACTTGAGGATTCGTTAGAAAAGAAGTTTGTAAGACCGAGTGTGTCGCCGTGGGGAGCTCCAGTGTTGCTAGTGAAAAAGAAAGATGGTAGTATGAGGTTGTGTGTAGACTATCGTCAGTTGAATAAAGTTACAATCAAGAACAAGTATCCGTTACCGAGGATTGATGACTTGATGGATCAGTTAGTGGGTGCTAAGCTATTCAGCAAGATTGATTTAAGGTCTGGTTATCATCAGATCAAGGTGAAAGATGAAGACATTCAGAAGACGGCGTTTAGGACAAGATATGGGCATTATGAGTATTCCGTAATGCCTTTCGGTGTGACAAATGCGCTGGGGGTATTCATGGGGTACATGAACCAAATCTTTCGGGAGTATCTGGACAAGTTTGTAGTGGTTTTCATTGCTGATATTCTGATTTATTCTAAGTCGGAAGAGGAGCATGCGGAACATCTGAGGTTGGTGTTGGAAATTCTGAGGGATCGAAAGTTATATGCGAAGTTGTCCAAGTGTGAGTTTTGGTTGAAAGAAGTTAGTTTTCTCGGTCATGTGATTTCTAGTGAGGGGATTGCGGTGGATCCTTCTAAAGTTGATGCAGTGTTGCAGTGGGAGTCCCCGAAGTCAGTTACTGAGATAAGGAGTTTTATCGGATTAGCTGGTTATTATAGAAGATTCATTGAGGGGTTTTTGAAGTTGGCTCTGCCGTTGACCCAATTGACTTGCAAGGGTAGGGCTTTTGTTTGGGATGACCGATGTGAAGAGAGTTTCAATGAGTTGAAGAAGAGGTTGACTACGTCTCCAGTATTGACACTGCCTAATCCGGTTGAGCCGTTTGTGGTTTATTGTGATGCTTCCAAGATGGGTTTGGGTGGCGTGCTTATGCAGAATGGGAAAGTGGTCGCTTATGCGTCGAGACAGTTGAGAACTCATGAAAAGAATTACCCTACTCATGACTTAGAACTTGCTGTTGTGGTATTCGCGTTTAAAATCTGGAGACATTACTTGTATGGATCGAGATTTGAGGTGTTCGGTGATCACAAGGGCCTTCAGTATCTGTTCGATCAGAAAGAGTTGAATATGAGGCAGCGCTGGTGGTTAGAACTATTAAAAGATTATGATTTTGAATTGAGTTATCACCTGGGAAAAGCTAATGTGGTTGCAGATGCCTTGAGTCGGAAGACTTTGCATATGTCGGCATTGATGGCTAGAGAGCTTGAGTTAATTGAGCAATTCAGAGACATGAGTTTAGTTTGTGAAGTCACACCTCAGAGTATCAGATTGGGTATGTTGAAAATTGGCAACGATTTTATAGATAGTATTCGGGAAGCGCAGAAGTTGGACGTGAAATTGGTTGATCTGATGGGTGGGATTGATCAGTCTGAGAATAAGGACTTCGAGATAGATGCGCAGAATGTATTGAGATATCGTGGAAGAATTTGTGTTCCCGAGGATAAGGAAATGAGAAAGGTAATTCTCGAGGAAGGCCACAGAAGTAAGTTGAGTATCCATCCCGGGGCGACAAAGATGTATCAAGATCTGAAAAAGATGTTCTGGTGGCCTGATGTTGGGCGTGCGCTGAAATCGAAGAAGTTGACTCCTCGTTTCATTGGGCCGTATCAGATTACGGAAAGAGTTGGAAGTGTTGCATATCGGGTGGCCTTGCCACCTAATCTTTCGAACTTGCACGACGTGTTTCACGTGTCGCAGCTTCGGAAGTATATTGCGGATCCGTCTCATGTGATTCAACCGGATGATGTGGAGGTGCGGGATAATCTCACTGTGGAGACTATGCCTGTACGAATTGAGGATCGTGAAGTGAAGACCTTACGAGGTAAGAAGATCAATCTGGTGAAGGTTGTTTGGTTTGGAGCAGCTGGTGAAAGCCTGACAAGGGAGCTGGAGGATAAGATGCAAGAGTCGTATCCGAAGTTGTTTGAATCAGGTATGTTTTCGAGGGCGAAAAATTCTAAGTGGGGGAGAGTTGTAACACCCTAAATATTTAATTAATTTATTTAATTAAGTATTTAGGAATTTTTTTTAATTTATTGGATATAACTTAATTAATTAAAATTATATTAATTTTATGTTGGTGGTATTAGGAAAAGGAGGCGCTACTTGAAGGAACTTGGGCTTAAGTGAAAAGCCCAAGCCCATGATCCATAAGCTATGAAAAGTGGCTAGGTCAAGGGGTTAGAATTTTGTGTTGGCATTTTGCGAATTGTGAGAAGAGAATAGAGAGAGTTGCGAATTGAGAGAGTGAGAAGTGAGAGAGGCGCGCGAAGAGAAGAGAGGGAGGGAGAAGAAGGGTTTCGAAATTCTCAAGGCTTTGGCTCGTTGTGTTGCTGTGGTTACTCGTAGTGCCTTCATTCGTCTTCCACGGAGCATACGTTTAAGAGGTAAGGGTGAGCGTTTCAATTTAATATAATTGGGTATGTGGTGGGTTTTGTGGGGTTTGATGTTGTTTTGAATTTGAGATGTACATGTGTAAGATTGATGAAGGATTGGATTAATTATGATGGTGTTTTGATGAATTGTTGATGTTGTTATGTGTAATTTCGAGTTTTTGATGTTTGATGTTTGTTGAGAAGGAATTATGATGTGATCATGCTGATTTTCGTGTAAAACAATTCTGCTGCATGTAAACTATTCGATGAAATGGCCATTGTGTGCTCATGTGGGGTGTTTTGGGTGAAACTTCGAATTCGGGGCATATTTTACCGTGCCATCTTTTGCATTTGCGTGCCCAAAATTCAGAGCGTAGGCTTGCTTTGAGCACTCTAATTTCTTCAAAGTAACAGCGCCGGAGGCACGACCCGGCCAATTAAGGCCAGGAGCGTATCGCCGGCAAAAGGGACGAGCCAACCGGTGCACACCAGAGGCGGACCGATCGACCCAACCCAAGGTCCAACTACGAGCTTTTTAACTGCAACAACTTAAATATACGCTATTGGAGCTGAAATTACCGCGGCTGCTGGCACCAGACTTGCCCTCCAATAGATCCTCGTTAAGGGATTTAGATTGTACTCATTCCAATTACCAGACTCGATGAGCCCGGTATTGTTATTTATTGTCACTACCTCCCCGTGTTAGGATTGGGTAATTTGCGCGCCTGCTGCCTTCCTTGGATGTGGTAGCCGTTTCTCAGGCTCCCTCTCCGTGCCATCTTTTGCATTTGCGTGCCTCTGAATTTTCTGCCGTTTCGCGCGCCATTCGCGCATAAGTCGCGCGGCGCACGCAGCCTCTGTTTTATTACTGTTCTGGCAATTTAAAATGTGATGTTCTCCACTTTGAAAAGATGATGTTTTTTTTTATTTAAATGTGATGTTTCCTAAGCATGAAAATGAGATGTTTTTACCAAATTTAAATATGTTGTTACTCAAATTTTAAATATGTTGTCACCCCAAATTTTTAATGTGTTGTTACTCCAATTTGAAATGTGATGTTTATGATGAGGTTGTGATATCATTGTGATAATTATGACGAGTACACTCTATGAGTGTTTTATGACGACGATGACGAGTACTCCAGGTGAGTGATTTGGTGATTGCACATGTGTCCATAGAGTCTCATAGCATGTGCATATTATGACGAATAGGCTTCGGCCTCTTATTGACGAAAAACAGTGACGGTGTGCCCTAGTGGCTTAATTATGACGAGTATGGTACTATCATGCATATACCCAGGTGTGGGTTGCATTTTCATGCACATACATGTTTATGACTTGATGAGTGCAAATTGACGAGCTTTTGTTAATGACGATGTGGCATTTCTTTTCTATCAGTTAAATTAATATTTGCGAAAAAGATTTACTCTGATAAATGACGTGTAAATTATGGGGTAGAAAAGGGGTGTTACATATGTGCTGAATTCAGAGTGGTCTGATTTAGTCCTGCACACGAGACGGTTTCTATGGAATCCGATGAGTTGAATACGCGTGGTGCAATTTTCTTTTACCAAACACACCAGTATGATGGAAGAATGCCTGAGGATGAACCATATGTCGGCCTGAGACTAAATGATTGGACAGTGAGTGTGTGACGCACGAGTCCGTGATAGTTGATCCTATAACCTTTTTTTTCTTGTGTAGCCTCCCGAGACATTAAATTCATGATCGTCTTCATCAAGAAATGCAAGTCCTTGTTTTAACCTTGAAGTCTTATCTTGGGATAATTCGAGAAAATGATTGAAAGGAAAAGAATTGGATCGAATAGAATAGCGGTTTAAGAAAAATTTTAAAATCAAACATCCGCCTTCCTTTCGGCTCAATGTCCTTCCCGATCCCTTTTTCAAACGAATCCAATTATTTCATCTTAAAGGAGGAAAAACTCAATCACGATAAGTTGATTTCAACAAAGTAGCACTTTTATTCTCACTTTCAACATTGTAAATTTTCAAAAATCAGAGAATGAGATTCCGCCTTGTTGAAATGTCGTGCATCGAGTAAGGTCATTTATAAGTTGGGGTGAATTAACGTTTTTCTTATAGTCGTATTTGTCGAAGTACCATTATTCGAAAACCCCATTGAAGAAATTTTTATCCAAGTGAAACGATTGTACTTTCAAGTTTTGGAAAAGGTTTAAATAAAGAATATATCACCACTGTTTTATAGTTTTCTTTGGTCAAGTTGCAAGGAATATCGCTTTCTACATTCCTTGGACTGAGAGTCAATCTATTTTGTAAAATAAGTCAAGCGCTTACGTGAGCGTAGCCCGGGAAGAGAAGAAACCTTTTTCAGAAACCGCGTAGTTCGATGTCAAATAATCCTCTCGTGAACATCCTTTCCTCCCAATTCAAGCCACGGCTAAGCCGAAACCTTCTGAATTTCAAACTTCGATAGTGAAGGATGTATAGATGGTCTAAGCTATAAGTCGTGTTCCCAACAGATTGTAGGTATGACGCTGGTCCGTTACAGCTAGTGTCTACCATCAATAGGTCGGAGTAGTTGTTTACCAGACGAAGTCTGTGTCTCCATGGAGTATGAGTTATAAACGATTTTGAGGACAAAATCTTTCAAGTTGGGGTGATTGTAACATCCAGAAATTTTAAGATCCCAATTATGAAGTATAGGAATGATTTAATTGTTTGTTAGAAATAATTAGTTGTGCCTCGGTTAGGGATAGTCGAGAGAAAAGCCAAGAGTTAGTATTCTCCATTGAATTATGGATTAATGGTCGAATTATAGAAGATTTTAAGCTGACGGGCAAAATGGTCTTTTCTCACCATTTTACCCCTTCAGCCCCCTTAAATACCTCATCCCTCACTCACCCTCACTCACCCTCACACTTAGTCTTCTTCAAAAATCAGAAAAGAGGGAAAAGCTGAAAACAGAAGGGGAGAGAAGAGAAGAGGGCGTGAGAGAAGGAGGAAGAAGAAAGTGGGGTTTCACCCAATATTCATGCATGTGAGTGTTCTCACCACCCATCCACTCCATTTTTCGTGCTCCTTCCAGTGAGCCTACTTTCTGAACCAGACTCTCCTTCATCCAACTTATACCATTTTCGAATCCTTGAAGCTCCAAGTGGAGAGAAATGGAATTTTGGCACTTGATGCTTTGCATGTCAATTCCAAGAGAGTAATCTAAGCTTGGGTGTGTGAGTAGTGATGGATGAAGGGTTATGCTTGAAGATTGATGTAGGGTCAGCTGTTTTTGGAGTCCAATTCGTGGAGATAGGAGAGTTTGAATAAATGAAAGTGTTGCTGGGAAAACTCTACAGGAACCCATATGAACTATCCTCAGTGTTTCCATCGTATCTCCCTGTACACAACTCAGATGAAAGTGATTTTTGTTCCTCTGGAAGCTAGACAGAAAGTTCTTCATTTTGGAAACTAGCAGCATCGGGTTTCATTCGGAAATGAGAGAGATATCGGGTTCACAAGTTTCGGTTAAGAATCAGCCACTGTACTGGACCAGTCCACTTGTGTTCGCGATAACTCTCTGAATATTGGTTGCATGCGTCTGCAACTTCCTCCATCTGAAAGTAGACGAAATTATCTTCACAATGGCCCCTTATTTGAAGGGTTTTGGTCCCGTATTGACCTAGCTATGCAGATTGCAAATCTGTGCTGTTGCTGGAAATCAGGATGAGAGCTGGTGATGTTAATTCGTCGGATTTGGGATTCGAGTTGTCAAGTTGCGAGAGACAACAATTCTACACACCGAAAAGGAGTTCAGTACCAAGAATGATTGATTGAGTTTCTGTTCGTGCATGTGGGTCCCATTGAGTTCAGTCACGGAGTCATTCGGAGCGTGTTCGTGATTACGGGGATTGTTCGAGTGGTTAACGGTTCGGTTGATCGAAGGAGGACACGACTTCTCGGGGACGCGCCATACCGGTGATTTTTACTCACGATTAGGGATTTTCATATTTTGTTATTGAATGTTATGATTGCTGTTTGCTGAAAAATAAGAAAAATTGATGAAGAGATTTCACTGTTGGAAAGTTTCTGGATGTGTGCTCAGTATTTTTGCTTTTGCTTGAGTTCTGGTAATTAAACCAGTCTGTGTACTACATTTATGAAAACTAGACTTAAGGATATTCAATTTGGCACTGGTTTCATCAAAATTGGAGTTGTGTAGCTCAAATTGTAAGTTTCACAAGTTAGGGTAATATTCTGGAAGCGTTCTGGACATAGGTATTGTCTTTTTGAAACTGGGATTGGTATGTCTGTCCAAAAATAATGTGGTCTATTATTTTAGAAACTAGACTTAATAGTGGTCATTTTGGCACTGGTTTCATCAAAATTGGAGTTGTGTAGCTCGAGCTATGAGTATCCCAAGTTAGGTCAAATTCCTGAAGTTAAACTCGGTATAGGTTCAGTGTTTTGGGCACTGTGCTCTCAATTGAACTTCTTTTTGAACGATTCTTGTTTCTTTGAAACCTAGACACAATGTTCTATGGTTTAGATTCAATATTCAGATTAATTGGTTGAGTTTTGGACATTTTAGAAGTGCTAGAAATCCGAGGACAGATTCTGTCCAATCTGGGAACCACTCTGTTTATTTTTAAAAACTATACTATTTGGCTCATTATTTTGCAAAACCAAAAGTTTATTCAGAAACTAAACATCCGTGGCTTTCCAACAATTGGTCTTTTGCAATTTTTCGACGTCGTTTGATATGTTAAAGGTTTTCTTAAAGTTTAAGTCAAATTGATCGAAAAGCCGAAAGCTAGTATGCGTGTGGGTTCATGTATTGAATAAACCAACCGAACAGGATGTCAATTGTTATGCTGTGATTATAATGCCGGATGTCTAACTTTGAATTCATCAAAACGGGTTATAGATCGAAATAGATATTGATTATCTAACTTTATGAGACGGTCCAATGCGGGCATGATATGTATTTTATTATATATCTCGTTGGGTGACGACCCGACAAGTAGCATACTAGGGAGGGAAGTCAATCCGTAGGTTATCAAGATTCGTACATGCTAAACTAATGTAAGAACACGATTTGTCCGGATTCGTAGATTTTTGCACAGTCGGCATTTCGATTTATAGCTTGTCATAGATAATGTAAAACATGTTGTAACGGTTTAATAATTGAACCGAGTGTTAGTGATGGGGCATAGTAGAACTCACTGAGACAAGTTGTGTAACACCCCTTTTCTAATAACTTTACCTTTTAATAAAATCAGAGTCTTTTTTTTTTTTTTTTGAAAACAATGCAAGCGAGTGTTACACTTACTTCATAAAAATCAAGATACATAACACCATGAGAAAAAAAGTCTAGTTCGCATCAACTAAATCCAATCACCATCAGCAGCGGAATAAATATGAGTTCTAAAATTTAAAACCAATACATCACCAATCAAATCTAACAGTTTAGGAAAAATATTGCATAAACATAGGACACCCCCCCCCCTGGTGCTACGTATCAGAGCGTGACACTTCCTACGAGACGAAGGCATAAAGGAATCCTTCACTCGTTATTACCTGCACGTTGCCGACATAAGAAGCAACATAAAAGCAGTAGGGTGAGTCTCTTTTCATAATTAATAACATATGGGAATTAAGCAATGCATAGGAAAAAGGAAACCAGGCACACCAATTCACAACAATGGAACAATCACATCACCATTCTATTTCCAAACAGCACTACACAATATATGATTATGCATGTAATGCAACCCAAACTACACGGGTACATGCATGTCGGATCCGTCACCAAATACAAATAGGCCGTAGCCTCTGCTCACCAAATAAAATTAGGCCGTAGCCTCTGCTCACCAATAATGCACATGCTTCATGCGGTGTTATGGAGAATGCATCACAACACACCACAAATCAATCAATTCACATTTTAAATTCTAATCTCACCATAGTGCATTAATTAACTCACCAAATTAAAATTAGGCCGAAGCCTCTGCTCACCAATCTCACCTCATCATCACTCACCAATTCAGCTCACCACCCACACCAACACCAATTCAAATAGACCAACTTAGGACATTGACACGACATAGGGAAAGTGGGTAAAAATAGCCATTTGGACACTTGAACACCATCAGCCCAGAAAACACCAGTAAAATAATTTATTTTTGCATAAAATTGAGACTATTGGATAGACACTGAAATTAGCTTCAAAACGCATTTTGAACCGTTAAATTTGGATAACCGAGTCAAAAGTTACATTAAAAACAAAATAGGAAAAATATTTAGACATCCTGGAAACTGGCGCCCAGGCGCTGGGCGCCCAGGGGCAACACAGCGCTTGGCGCATGGGCGCTTGGCGCCCAGGGAAGGCAACACGCACAGGCGCATGGCGCCCAGGAGGCAACAACGCGCATAGGCGCTGGGCGCCCAGGAAGCAACAGCGCGCACAGGCGCTTGGCGCACAGGAGGCAACAGCGCATAGGCGCTTGGCGCCCAGGAGGCAACACGCGCATAGGCGCGCCCAGGGAACAACAGCAACACGGCGCCCAGGCACTAGCCGCCTAGGGCCAACATGCAACAAAATTTATTTTTCTTCGAAATTGATTTTACACGAGCCAAATGCTCAGAACATGAAAACCCAATAAAAATTTCACTAAAAACTGAACATTATTTTTGGCGCCCATGCACTAGGCACCTAGTGAAATTACGCAATTCAACTCTTTTGTTGTCAAAAATCATTTTTCATGAGTCATTTTACCTGAATATGAAAACCTGAAAACAATTTTTACAAAACTATCACCAGGACTTTGGGGCCCTTGGCGCCCATGACACAAGCAACAAGCGCCAAAACTGGCAGCACAGTGACACAGAATGGCAACACAGGCAACAGGCACAGCAACACAGTGACACAGAATGGCAACACAGGCAACAGAATTTGGAGAACTGGCGCAGCACACTGCTGGGCGCCTGGCGCCCATGACTAAGGTGCAAAACAGAAAATTTCAGCAACATGTATATGGCGCCCAAGGCGCATAGGGGCTTCCAAACAGAATTTTTTTCCACTTTCAATCACCAATTAAAATCACCAAAACACTCCTATATATACATATATTATTAAAGTGACACCATGATCCCCAATTTCACCAAATAAGCACCAATGAGACATATGATCAAACATAGGATATCCAATTCGCATTTAGCCACAACTCAAGCATCAATCATCCAATTTTCAACATAATAATTTCAGCATCAAGCATCACAATATTATAATTTACTCATCAACATCACAATTCATTCATGGGAATTATCCTAGAACCCTAACCCCTAACCTTATGGAAGTCGAATTGCTAGCCAAGCTCCAAGGGAAGAATGCAAGTCACCAACGAGCCTCCTCCTTTTCCCTAAGTGCTTCGCCTTCTCTCCTTCTTCTCCTCTTCCTTTCGCAACCCTCCTCTTCTCACTCTCTCTTTTTCGCTTCTTTTTTCTTATTTTTCCAATAGCGTAACAAAATGCACACTAACCCCTAGACCCCCTTGGAAGTCGAATACTTGACAAGGAAATGGGCAACGGGCCTAATTGTGGATCACGGGCCCTTGCTCGCACCACTCAATCCGTGACAACACCTCCTAATAAACAAAATAAAATAATTAAACTTGAATTATTTAATTAAATTAAATAAATATTGTAAGTCTTAAATAACTTAATTAAATAAATAATTAAATTATTTTGGGGCGTTACAACTCTCCCCCACTTAGAATATTTCGTCCTCGAAATTACCTGAATCAAACAGCTCCGGATATGCTTCCCGCATCTTACTCTCCAGCTCCCAAGTCATACTCTCACCAGCAGCTCCTAACCAAACCACTTTCACCAAAGGGATCTCTTTCCCTCTCAGAATCTTCACTTCTCTATCTTCAATCCGCACAGGCATAGTCTCCACGGTGAGATTATCCCGCACCTCTACTTCATCCATCTGAATCACATGAGACGGGTCCGGAACATACTCTCGAAGTTGTGACACGTGAAACACGTCATGCAAGTTCGAAAGATTAGGTGGCAGAGCCACCCCATAGGCGACACTTCCCACCCTCTCCGTAATCTGATACGGACCAATGAAACGGGGAGTTAACTTCTTAGATTTCAAGGCACGCCCAACACCAGTCACCGGAGTGACTCTCAGAAACACATGATCACCTGCTTGAAACTCTAGATCCTTCCTTCTCTTATCATGATAGCTCTTTTGTCGACTCTGCGACGCTTTCATCTTCTCACGGATTAATTTTTCCTTCTCAGTTGTTTCTCGCACAATCTCAGGCCCCAACACTGCACTCTCCCCAGATTCATACCAACACAACGGAGTCCTACATCTCCGACCATACAACGCCTCAAACGGTGCCATACCAATACTAGAGTGAAAACTGTTGTTATAGGTGAACTCTATCAACGAAAGATGAGAATCCCATGAACCTCCCTGCTCAAGAACACATGCTCTCAACAAGTCCTCTAACGACTGAATAGTCCTCTCCGTCTGACCATCTGTCTGCGGATGATAAGCGGAGCTCAACCTCAACTTAGAACCCAAAGCTTCTTGCAAACTTTTCCAAAATTCAGATGTGAATCTCGGATCTCTATCAGATACAATACTAAGCGGAACGCCATGCAACTTCACAATAGTCTTGATGTAGATTTCTGCCAACTTTGGAACTGGATAAGTCATATTAATTGGTAAGAAATGAGCAGACTTAGACAACCTGTCCACAACCACCCATATAGCATCAAACCCTCTCACTGTATTTGGCAAACCAGTTACAAAATCCATGGAAATGCTATCCCATTTCCATTCCGGAATCTCCAATGGTTGCATCAACCCCGCAGGCTTCTGATGCTCAATCTTAGACTTCTGACAAGTCAGACAAGAATACACAAACTGAGCCACATCCTTCTTCATACCAGGCCACCAGAACATTTTCTTCAAATCTTGGTACATTTTCGTAGCCCCTGGATGAATACTCAACTTGCTCCTATGGCTCTCCTCAAGAATCATTCTCTTCATCTCAGCATCGTCAGGAATGCAGATCCTATCTCTGAATCTCAATACACCTTGGGAATCTAACTTGAAATCTCTATCCACATCTTGATCATTCACAACCAACAGGTCTACCAACTTTACATCTGACTTTTGGGCTTCTCGAACACTAATCAAAAATTCATTGCCGATCTTCAACATCCCCAATCTGACACTCTGCGGTGTCACTTCCCAAACCAGACTCATGTCCCGAAACTGCTCAATCAACTCTAACTCTTTCACCATCATAGCCGACATATGCAAACTCTTCCGACTTAAAGCATCAGCCACGACATTAGCCTTGCCGGGGTGATAGTTCAAGCCGAAATCATAATCCTTCAGCAATTCTAACCAACGTCTCTGTCTCATATTTAGCTCCTTCTGATCAAACAAGTATTTCAGACTCTTATGGTCACTAAACACTTCGAATCTGGTACCATACAGATAGTGCCTCCAAATTTTCAGCACAAACACAATTGCAGCTAGCTCCAAATCATGAGTAGGGTAGTTCTTCTCATGGGTCCTCAACTGTCTGGACGCATAAGCTACTACCTTACCCTCTTGCATCAATACACCTCCCAAACCCATCTTGGAAGCATCGCAATATACTACAAACGGTCGATCCGGAACAGGCAAAGTCAAAACGGGCGATGTAGTCAACCTCTTTTTCAACTCATTGAAGCTCTCCTCACAGCGAGCATCCCACACAAAAGCTCTTCCTTTACATGTCAATTGAGTCAACGGAAGTGCCAACCTCGAGAAACCTTCAATAAATCTCCTGTAATAACCAGCTAATCCCAAAAAGCTTCTAATCTCTGTAACTGACTTCGGGCTCTCCCATTGGGACACAGCATCAACCTTGGCTGGGTCCACAGCTATACCATTACCAGAGATAATATGACCAAGGAAACCTACTTCATTCAGCCAGAACTCACACTTAGACAATTTTGCATACAATTTCTTTTCCTTCAATACTTCCAGCACTAACCTCAAATGTTCTGCGTGCTCCTCTTCTGTCTTAGAATACACCAGAATGTCGTCAATAAACACAACTACAAACCGATCCAAGTAACTATGAAAAGTACGATTCATGTACTCCATAAACACACTCGGCGCATTGGTAACACCAAACGGCATAACAGAATACTCATAGTGCCCATATCTCGTTCTGAAAGCGGTTTTCTGAATGTCTTCATCCTTTACCTTGATCTGGTGATAACCCGACCTCAAATCGATTTTACTAAACACCTTAGCACCTACCAACTGGTCCATCAGATCATCAATTCTGGGAAGCGGATACCTGTTCTTTATTGTCACTTTGTTCAATTGCCTATAATCGACACAAAGTCTCATACTCCCGTCCTTCTTTTTCACTAACAATACCGGAGCACCCCACGGTGACACACTTGGTCTTACAAATTTCTTCTCAAGCAGATCTTCTAATTGCTTTTTCAATTCAGACAACTCTGAGGCTGACATTCGGTACGGTGCCATAGACACAGGCCTAGTACCAGGTATGAGATCAATAGCAAACTCAACCTCCCTCTCTGGCGGAACACTTGGAATTTCATCCGGGAACACTTCAGGGAAATTCACACACTACCTGAACCCCTTCAATGATCGCCTGATTCTCAGCAGACAATGACGCCATCAAAGCAAACAGATGAACTCCCTCTTTCATTACCTTATGCAAATGACCAGCAGGCAACAAAACAGATCCTTCTTCTTCGGGAGGAAGGAAACTCACAGATCTTCGGGAACAATTAATATGCACATGGTTATATACTAACCAGTCCATACCAAGATTACATCCAGACCTCTCGACGGCAAGCAAACAAAATTCACAATAAAGTCCCTGCCGAAGATCGACACGGGACACTGAGAACACACCTGAGACATAATCATCGACCCCTTCGCAGGAGTATCGACTACCATCTCTCCATTCATAACAGGCAAAACAAGATTCAACTTCTTGCAACATTCAGCAGCAGCCCAACAACAGCAGCAGCAGCATCGATCCTCCCAGCCATCTCAACTCACTTGCTACAACAACAACAGTTAGATATAACTGACAACACACTGTTGTCAGTTGACACTATGACTGGACAACTTGGCCGGACAGACCGAACTGCTCTGATACCACTAATGTAACACCCATTTTCTAATAACTTTACCTTTTAATAAAATCAGAGTCTTTTTTTTTTTTTTTTTTGAAAACAATGCAAGCGAGTGTTACACTTACTTCATAAAAATCAAGATACATAACACCATGAGAAAAAAAGTCTAGTTCGCATCAACTAAATCCAATCACCATCAGCAGCGGAATAAATATGAGTTCTAAAATTTAAAACCAATACATCACCAATCAAATCTAACAGTTTAGGAAAAATATTGCATAAACATAGGACACCCCCCCCTGGTGCTACGTATCAGAGCGTGACACTTCCTACCAGACGAAGGCATAAAGGAATCCTTCACTCGTTATTACCTGCACGTTGCCGACATAAGAAGCAACATAAAAGCAGTAGGGTGAGTCTCTTTTCATAATTAATAACATATGGGAATTAAGCAATGCATAGGAAAAAGGAAACCAGGCACACCAAGTCACAACAATGGAACAATCACATCACCATTCTATTTCCAAATAGCACTACACAATATATGATTATGCATGTAATGCAACCCAAACTCCACGGGTACATGCATGTCGGATCCGTCACCAAATACAAATAGGCCGTAGCCTCTGCTCACCAAATAAAATTAGGCCGTAGCCTCTGCTCACCAATAATGCACATGCTTCATGCGGTGTTATGGAGAATGCATCACAACACACCACAAATCAATCAATTCACATTTTAAATTCTAATCTCACCATAGTGCATTAATTAACTCACCAAATTAAAATTAGGCCGAAGCCTCTGCTCACCAATCTCACCTCATCATAACTCACCAATTCAGCTCACCACCCACACCAACACCAATTCAAATAGACCAACTTAGGACATTGACACGACATAGGGAAAGTGGGTAAAAATAGCCATTTGGACACTTGAACACCATCAGCCCAGAAAACACCAGTAAAATAATTTATTTTTGCATAAAATTGAGACTATTGGATAGACACTGAAATTAGCTTCAAAACGCATTTTGAACCGTTAAATTTGGATAACCGAGTCAAAAGTTACATTAAAAACAAAATAGGAAAAATATTTAGACATCCTGGAAACTGGCGCCCAGGCGCTGGGCGCCCAGGGGCAACACAGCGCTTGGCGCATGGGCGCTTGGCGCCCAGGGAAGGCAACACGCACAGGCGCATGGCGCCCAGGAGGCAACAACGCGCATAGGCGCTGGGCGCCCAGGAAGCAACAGCGCGCACAGGCGCTTGGCGCACAGGAGGCAACAGCGCATAGGCGCTTGGCGCCCAGGAGGCAACACGCGCATAGGCGCGCCCAGGGAACAACAGCAACACGGCGCCCAGGCACTAGGCGCCTAGGCCCAACATGCAACAAAATTTATTTTTCTTCGAAATTGATTTTACACGAGCCAAATGCTCAGAACATGAAAACCCAATAAAAATTTCACTAAAAACTGAACATTATTTTTGGCGCCCATGCACTAGGCACCTTGTGAAATTACGCAATTCAACTCTTTTGTTGTCAAAAATCATTTTTCATGAGTCATTTTACCTGAATATGAAAACCTGAAAACAATTTTTACAAAACTATCACCAGGACTTTGGGGCCCTTGGCGCCCATGACACAAGCAACAAGCGCCAAAACTGGCAGCACAGTGACACAGAATGGCAACACAGGCAACAGGCACAGCAACACAGTGACACAGAATGGCAACACAGGCAACAGAATTTGGAGAACTGGCGCAGCACACTGCTGGGCGCCTGGCGCCCATGACTAAGGCGCAAAACAGAAAATTTCAGCAACATGTATATGGCGCCCAAGGCGCATAGGGGCTTCCAAACAGAATTTTTTTCCACTTTCAATCACCAATTAAAATCACCAAAACACTCCTATATATACATATATTATTAAAGTGACACCATGATCCCCAATTTCACCAAATAAGCACCAATGAGACATATGATCAAACATAGGATATCCAATTCGCATTTAGCCACAACTCAAGCATCAATCATCCAATTTTCAACATAATAATTTCAGCATCAAGCATCACAATATTATAATTTACTCATCAACATCACAATTCATTCATGGGAATTATCCTAGAACCCTAACCCTAAGCATCCAATTCGCATATCTATTAAAAACAAAAAGAGGACCCCCTAACCTTATGGAAGTCGAATTGCTAGCCAAGCTCCAAGGGAAGAATGCAAGTCACCAACGAGCCTCCTCCTTTTCCCTAAGTGCTTCGCCTTCTCTCCTTCTTCTCCTCTTCCTTTCGCAACCCTCCTCTTCTCACTCTCTCTTTTTCGCTTCTTTTTTCTTATTTTTCCAATAGCGTAACAAAATGCACACTAACCCCTAGACCCCCTTGGAAGTCGAATACTTGACAAGGAAATGGGCCACGGGCCTAATTGTGGATCACGGGCCCTTGCTCGCACCACTCAATCCGTGACAACACCTCCTAATAAACAAAATAAAATAATTAAACTTGAATTATTTAATTAAATTAAATAAATATTGTAAGCCTTAAATAACTTAATTAAATAAATAATTAAATTATTTTGGGGCGTTAATGTAACAGCCCAGGTCCACCGCAGCGGCCACCCCGGTCCCACTGTTACCTCACGATCTTTTCTACCCCTCTTGTAGAATTTTTGCCTTCCGTGGGAATCGAACCTTGCACCTGAGGCATAAGTGCAAGTTAAACCCCCTTCCCACTACCAATTGAGCGCGCGCTCAATTGGTAGTGGGAAGGGGGTTTAACTTGCACTTATGCCTCAGGTGCAAGGTTCGATTCCCACGGAAGGCAAAAATTCTACAAGAGGGGTAGAAAAGATCGTGAGGTAACAGTGGGACCGGGGTGGCCGCTGCGGTGGACCTGGGCTGTTACAAGTTGTCTCACCCAATCATTGTTGTTGTTTTTACAGTGAACATGATATAAGGACAGCAGGCGGCACGGTTAGTTTTCAGGCTCGAAGAGAAGTTGGAGATGTGATCTTCCATCCATGTCTTAGGTTTTTGATGTAGTCTCTGTATTCGGTCTTATGACTCAAAATTGTATAATGTCATTTCATAGTTTCCGCTGTATCTTGTAAGGATTTATATCTGAACAGGAATTGTTATACTCTGATATAAACCAAATTGTACATTTAGGTATCTCTTTGATTAAAGAAATACCGGGGTGTTGCACTTTGTTGATGGATACTACTATGTTTTGAAGATTTTTAACCGTTTCAATGCACAAATATCTTCCACGTTTCACGCCTTAAGCAATTAGTGGGGCGATTTTTCAGGGTTTCTAGTGTGTAATGGGCATCATGTACGTTAATATTAACCGATTGAATGCTCTTTGATCGTGGGGTCGCTTTAGGCTAATGATCATTGCCAATGGAGACCATTTTGTAAAAATACTAGGCTTGTAATTTTTTTTAGACACACCACAATCAATCAAACTCCTTTTTTAAGCACATTTACGTCCATTTAATTATGAATTTTCTTAGTCAGGTGTTTGAGTAATCAAACTTTTACTAACGCCCAACGCTGAAACTCTTTGGAGTATTTAAGAAACGCCTATTAAAATTACAGACTATTACATTTTTAAATTGATAGTAGATGTTTTATCATATTAATTAGTCAACTTCACACAAATTTCGCATCAAATAGTGATGCATGTTTATAGAATTACTTTAATTAAATAATCTAAATTAGGAATATATTGCTAATTTAAAAATATTACATATAAATTTCTAAATTGAATTGTAGGGGATAAAGATAGAATAAATTTATTCAAATAATTAACATAGTTTCAAAATAAAGATAATTATTCCTAATGAGATTTTTCAATGAATATATCCCATATTACGTTTTAATAAGAATCGAAAAACATTTTTGGGAACAACAAAGGTATAGTGAAATAGAGAAATTATTTGGAACGACAAAGTATATTTAAAATAAAACTAAGCATTAATTATATTTGAGTCAAATATTACTTTTTTACTGCATTTAAGTTTAATTATATATATATATATAAATTATTTAGAAAATACAGAGTATAGTCAAATTCAAACTAACCATATATTAAATATTTGTATGGGGAGAGTCAAAGTAAGAGGAGTTTTAAAAATGAGAGAATAAGAAGAGTAAATCTAGACCGTACATAAACAATACATGGATGGTCATGATGTAAAAAAAAGCATCACCGTCCATTTATTGATATACAGTACTGATTTACTCCTCTCATCCTAGTGACATTAAACTCAATTATCTTATATAAAGAGACATCAATAGATCATTTTCCACAAAAAAGATAGAAATCAAAAAGATTTTTGTTCTCGTATTAGCATTCTTTATCATTGCATCTTGTATGAGCAAACACCTATCTACGATACCTTTTTTCATTTCAACTTGTTTACCTTGCAAATATTTGAAATCCCGTAATACTATCTACATACAACATTGTTCTTATGTTTTTATATATCTATATTCTTTATTTGTGTAGATATGCACATGGAAATAGGTGCACATTACTCACACCAATGTCGTAAAGATAGCGATTGCCGTGATGTACGTGGGGAAGATTGCATATGTGTTGGCGGAAATTGTATTCACTTCATTAATAACATTCCTAGTCCAGTACCACCAATTACAAAAATGAATCCGAAACAGTTTATGATGTAATCGTTTCCTCAATAATAATAAATGTTACTTAGATTGCGTCATATTTGTGTTCAAATATTCCTTATGAAATGTTGGAATAAACTTTTTATATTTTTATGTGTTTTTTACTACTTTTTTTATTGCTCTTTGTTGATGGATACTACTATGTTTTGAAGATTTTTAACCGTTTCAATGCACAAATATCTTCCACGTTTCACGCCTTAAGCAATTAGTGGGGCGATTTTTCAGGGTTTCTACTGTGTAATGGGCATCATGTATGTTAATATTAACCGATTGAATGCTTTTTGATCGTGGGGTCGCTTTAAGCTAGTGATCATTGACAATGGAGAACATTTTGTAAAAATACCAGGCTTGTAAATTTTTTTAGACACACCACAATCAATCAAACTCTTTTTTTAAGCACATTTACGTCCATTTAATTATGCATTTTCTTAGCCGGGTGTTTGAGTAATCAAACTTTTTGTAACACCCCGGTATTTCTTTAACAAAGAAATACCTAAATATACAATTGGTTTAGATTAGAGTATAAAATTTCCTGTTCAGATATAAATCCTTACAAGAAACGGCGAAAACTATAAAATAACATTATACAATTTCGAGTCATAAGACCGAATACAGAGACAACTAAAGGAAACATGAATGACTAAGAATGAGCCGATCTTCTATCTCCTTCTTCTTCTGCCAATTCATGTAACACCCTAAAATAATTTAATTAAGTAATTGATTAAATTATTTAAAGTGTTGCACTAATTTTTTTATTATATTATAATATAGTATTTTATTTTAACTGAAGGGGATGGCATTGAAAATACCGGAATTGTAAGTGATGGCCCAAGAAGCCCAAGCCCGTTGGCTTAGGCGCTCCTTAGGCGCTAGGGGTCTAGGTTGCGCCTCAATAGTGCCAAAAGAGAGCAAGAGAGTCGAAGGAGAGGAGAAGAGAAAGAAAGTCGAAGGAGAGGAAAAGAGAAGGAAGAAGGCGATCTCAAGCTAAGGTTAGGGTTTCGTTCCTCATTGACTCTAGGTAAGAGTTCCTAGTCCTTTTCTTATCCGATTTTCCTCCTCTTTCAAATGTTTAGTTTTTCGATTTCCCTAACCCTTTCTATTTTTGATCAATTCGTGATGGTCCAAGAGAGAGAGAGAAAGGGCGTGATCGTGAAAAGGGAAGAAGAGGGAGAAGATTTCTTGTTGCGGTGGTTTGTCGGTGCTTCGGTGGAAAGAGCTCTAGTTTCGTCATAATCAAGGTTAGGGGAGTCTCACTCTATAATAGAGAGTATAATATGTTGTATGTAGACCATAGGATCCCACTTGATATTATTTGTTAATTGTTAGATTGTTTAGATTGGTTGAAATTGATAATTGGTATGATTAATTCGATTCCCTATGCTAAGGTTAAGATTTCATGTGTTAATTTTATGCCTTGTTGTGTTCTTAATGTATAAGTGTGAGATGGAATGTTGTTGGTATGAGCATAATGTATTTTGTGATTGTTGTGGTGATTTGATTGGAAAATAAATTTAGAATTTGATGTTTTAGCTTGTGTTGGGGCGCCTGGGCGCCAAGTTGCTGGGGGGAAAATGGCGCACTGGGCGCTGTTCTGTTGCTGGGTGCGTGTGTGGTCTGTGCAGGGCGCCCATGTTGCTGCCCTGTGGCGCCTGGGGTGGCGCCAGGTTGCTGGCTGTGCTTAGGCAAGGCGCACAAAACCTGTTTTTGGATAAAACTCATTTCTGAACATATTTTCCCTAGCCAAATTTTGTATTCACCTGACCAAATTGTATTTTAAGCACTTTGGCTAAAGAATTTCCAGATTTGCACTTGTTGTTTTGAAATGGTCCTATTGGGCATCGTTTTAGCTTGTGTAAAAGGGGGCGTTGTGTGCAAATCATTTTCTGAGCATATTCTCCCGAGCCAAACTTTGTATCCACGTGACCAAATTCTATTTTGAACATTTTGGCTAGAGCGGTTTTAATTTTTCAGGTGACCTACTATGGTTGTGCGCGTGTGTGTTGTGTTGGGCGACAAGTGTGGCCGCCCAGGGCGCCAAGTGGTGCGTTCGTGCTTTGTGTTTTGGTTTCGGTCCTAATAGTGACAGATTGGTCCCTAGTGCTAGCTTAGTCATAGAGACGTGATTGAGATGAGAAAATAATGAGTTGATTGATGATGAGGCCATGCGGGCTAAAACTAAGATTAATTAAAGATGTGATATGGGATGTATGGACCGTGTTGTTAAGAATTATGATTGTGGTTTTTGTCAGGGAGTCTCATGCATACATAAGGCTGCGGTCTGAGTTTTATATTATGATGATAAGGCTGCGGTCTGAGTTCTAAATTGAAATGATAAGGCTGCGGTCTGAGTTGATATTATGATGATAAGGCTGCGGTCTGGGAAAATGGTACCACATGCATAACTGTATTGCATACATCCTCATGATAAGCATGTGAGTTGTTGATTGTATGAACTATGCTACTGTGTGACTGTATGAGTGCGATGCTATGATGGAATATACTTCTTATTATAGTCTTTATTATATGGTTTGAGACTCACCCTTCTGTTGTTGTTTACCACAGGTAGTCCTGAGTGAAGGCTTACTCCTTTCACTCCCGAGTCGGTCTGCTCTGATACGTGACACCTAGGTGGTGGGCTTAGGAATTTTAGTGTTATTCATTTGTTGTTGAATTTTATATGCATTGATTTAATGATTTTTGATGAGGCTGTTGTTCGGCACTTTCGAGATTATGTTATTTTTCGCTGCGAGACATCTAAATTATAATGTGTGGATTCTGTTGGTGAAGTCAAGAGTACCCTAAATTATTTAATGGTGTTGCGTATTTATAAAGGTATAATGAAGGCTTATACTGATTTGATCGTTGTTAGATTAAGATTATGTGTAGCATTCCATTGAAAATGAAATTTTGAAACTCTGATCTCTATGATAAATAGCCGGGTAGAATGGGGTGTTACAATTCACCATGACGCTTGCTATCCTTATATACTGATCTCTGTAAAAACAACAACATTGATAGGGTGAGACAACTTGTCACAGTAAGCTCTAAAGTGCCCCCTCACTAACACTCAGTTCAATTATCAAACAGTTACAACATACTTTCATTAGTTATTACAAACTACAAATCAAAATGTGTAATATCCCCAATTTTCGCTATTTAAATTATTTGGCGTATAATTATTATTTAGTGATTTATTAACTTGGTTGAAAATAAAATGATTTAATAGTGGATTGCTTGATTTAATTATTACATGAATTGTATGTGATTGAGTAATTAATTATACTAAGTTAGGGTAGTTAGAATGGTGAGGAGTCATGAGGAATAAAAAGTTTAAGTGAAGGATATAGTAGTCTTTTACCAAGCATATATATATATATGTGCGCCCCTCCAGCTGAAACAAAACCACACACTTTATTTCAAAGAAAAAGAAAACAGCAAGATTGAGAGGGAGAGGAGAGGAGAGCGCGAGGGAGGAGAAGAAGAAGGGAGAGTTACTCAGAAATTCCATGCATGTCCTGTTCCTCACCACCATCCTCCATCATTTCACTTCCTCTTCCCATTGATACCAATTTTGCAAGCTGAAACCCATCCATCTCCAATTCACCATTGATGGACCTCAAGCTCAAAGTGGGGGTGAAGAGTGTTGCATGTGAGGTTTGAGCTTCACACTTTGATCTAGAAACCATAACAAGCATTAGAGAGATCATTTGATAGCTAGATTCGAAGTGGGGAGAAGCTAGGTTCAACCAGCCCATCCTTGCAACTTTGGAGCGATTCCGGAGAAAGTTCGTGAGTTGGTGTTGTGATCGAGTCCGAGGAGAGTTCGTGGTTCTCAAGAACGGTTGAGTCATTAAAGTCTCGGCAAATAGGTGAGTTCTATACTCACTAGGATGTTATGGTCATGTGTGTTGTGTTTCGAGTTTTGGTCTCGTAAGTTATGAAAACCGGTATTGAACCGTTTTATGAAAACTTGGATGAATCGTTAAATTATGTGTTTGATTATGTTAAATCGTTGATTGTTGTTATGTTGTTGATTGGTTGATGATGATTGATTGGTTTCCATGACTGTTTTGATGTATTATTAAGTTCGGATGTGAATCGGAATTGATACGGGAACGATCGGAATGGACGAGAAAACACGAAAACTGACTTTTCTGAAATACTGGTAGTCACGCACGGATCGTGCGCCCTTGGGCACGGGTCGTGCGTGAGGTTCGGGTACTCACGATGGACTTTCTGAAAATTGAACACGGATCATGCGCCAAGGCGCACGGGTCGTGTGTCTCTTGCTGGTACCCAAATTCAAACTATGCCCTAAGTCATTCTGATTGGTCCTAAGTCCCTTCTAATCCACTCCTCAAGGCTTCCCAAGGATGGAAGCATATTAATATCATGAAATCAAGTAAGATCGAAGTAAATTTATGTTATGATCATGTCTTGCTTATGTGATGGCCCGATGTGGTAATTATGCGACTGATTATGACTAAGTTAGATAATCATAATGTTGAGTATGGGCGATACATTACGATGTGGACTAGGTAATGGATAGTTATAAGCTAAAATAACAACGTTAGTAATTCCGTGAGAGATCACCTAATGACAAGATCATGTTAAGTATAAGATTAGGCTAAGATTAAGACCATTGTTTTACAAGTTCATTGTCATGTTTGTAACACCCTAAATATTTAATTAATTTATTTAATTAAGTATTTAGGAATTTAAATTAATTGATTGAATATAATTTAATTATTAGAAATTATATTAATATGTGTAGGTGGTATTAGAGGATGGAGGCACCAAAGTAGATGGACTTGGGCTTAAGTGAGAAGCCCAAGCCCATGAAGCTAGTCAAATGCGAAGTAGCAAGGCACAAGGGGTTAGGGTTTCCTTGCTATCATTTGCGAAAGTTGAGAAAGAGAGAAAGGAAGAGAGGAGCGTGAGAAAGAGAGAGAGAAGGGGCGGCCAAGAAAGAGAGGATTCGAAGATCAAGAGGAAGGGGATCTCCGTTGTTGCTGTGGCTCTGTAGGTGACTACTCCTAGGGCATCGAATTCTTCTTCTTGAAAAGGTTAGGGGAGCTCTATCCTTCTATCTAATAGATCATATGATGGGTCCTAGATCTAGGGTTTAGACTAGATTCTTGATGCATGCCATGATTTTCTTGATGTGTTCTTGATATGTTTTTAATGTTGATTCTTTTTCATATATATATATATATGCGAATTGAGTATTGGGATGTGTAATCCTGATATGCGAATTGTTGGAATATATATATATATATATATATATATATATATATATATATATATATATATATATGTTGATTTCTTGATGTGTTCTTGATATGCGAATTTTTGGCATTGTGTATCCATGAAATTATGATTTGGTGTGTTGGAGTGTTTGAGTTTTTCACAAATTGGGTGAGTGTGTGTATAGGCGCCTAGGGCGCCAAGGTGATGGTGAAGATAGTGCCCAATTGAATTTTGAGAAATTGATTAAAATAAGGGCATTTTTGGTTGCTGGAAAATATGAATTTTTACACTTTTAAATTGTTAGGAATCAATTTTAGTGTTGAAAAGTTTTTGGAAAAATTCTGGGTTGTGTTGCTGCTGTTTCTGGGCGCCAGGCGCCCTGTGCTGGGCGCCAAGGGCGCTGTGCGCGTGTCTGTGTGCGTTGCTGGGCGCTGGGCGCCTGCTGTGCGTGTGTGTGTTGCGCGCCTGGGCGCTGGGCGCCTGCTTGCGTGCGTGTGTGTGTGGCGCGCGCCTGGGCGCTGGGCGCCTGTCTGCGTGCGCGTGTGAGTGTGTTGCGCGCCTGGGCGCTGGGCGCCAGTGCGCGTGTTGCCTGGTTGCCTGGGCGCCTAAGGCGCCAATTTTCAGAATGTTGCCTGATTTTTCCCAAACTTATTTTTAACATAACTTTTGACTCAGACGTCCGTTTTGAACGTTTCGAAAAGTGTCGTGAAGCTTTTTACGTTGTCTATCTGTGGGTCCAATTTTTAAAATGAAAAATTGTTACTTTCTGAAGGTTTGTGGGCGCCCAAGTGGCCGTCCCCGGTGGTCATCCCAGTGACATTGAAAAATTATATGGAGCTCTTTAAAATTCCCTTTTTGGTGTATAAACAACAGTTTTAACGTGGTAGTGTCAAAAATGATGATTTTGACGAGGATGCCCTTGGTGGCTAGTCAAATGACTGTTTTGCCCCTAGTGGCCAAAGTTGTTGATAATGATGTGTAAATGACGAGGATGCCCTTGGTGGCTAGTCAAATGACGTTTTTGCCCTTAGTGGCTATTGTTTGAATTGACGATGTTTTTAAATAGCGACGTTGTGTATGTAATGAGGCCCACAAGGCTAAGTGACGTTTGATGTAACACCCCCTTCTAATAAACTAATATTTAATTTATGAAAATCAGAGTTTTCGAAAAAACCTTTTAGCGCAACCCAAGAGGGTGCTACATCTTCACCAAATAAAACATATAACAACATCTAAAACTCATAATACAATAAAGTATGTGATACATAGCACATCGATCGGGACGAGCCCTAAAACACTTGTTTAGTTACACTTACACCACAGTTTACATAATCACCACGCAGCGGAAAATAGCATGTTTCATAAACATATTTAAATACATCATCAAATACTAGTTTTGAACAACTTTCATTAAACAGTCACTAGACTAATCGCCCCCCGGTGCTACGTATCAGAGCAGACACAACCGACTAGAAGGAAGCATGTGAATACCTTCACTCGCTATCACCTGCAAGTTGCCGACATAAGAAGCAACAAAGGCAGTAGGGTGAGTCTCTTTACACAAATAATAATGATTAAGAAAGGCGTTATATTAAGGAAAGCAGCAAGCAACACTATCTCATAACAATTCACCGCTTTATCAACAACAATCACCATATTCATATTTCATCCATAGACTCATCAAATGCTTGACTAATGCATGTAATGCAACATGCATGTGGATCCATCATCACCGCTATTAGCCTGGAGGGCACTCACCGCTTTGGCCGAAGCCACCACACCGCTTTGGCCGAAGCCTACACACCGCTTTATGCAACATGAATCATGTGACATTATGACTATGCACAACAGCCCCACACATAAACAATAATAATTATTAAACTCACCGCTTTTCATTTCTCAATTTAATATCATCAACATATAGGCCTTAAGGATGTCACACCACTTCGGACCGGAGTCCCTCGCCGCTTTCGCATCTCCAAATAATTACGTCTCCGCACACACCGCTTTTTATCCTTAGGCTAGGAGTCTAATTTTAATTTTTACGGTTCACTCCCCCGCAACCACACACACCTACGCAGTACACACAACGCACCCGCACGGGGCCGCCCAATTGGGCGCCCCTGCACTACACCGCCAGCCCGCACCACACGCGCACGGGGCTGCCCAATTTGGCACCCCTGCGCAACACCACCAACAGTAACATATCTCCACAATTCCAAATCAATTCAATTCATCAACACATATATATATATATATATATATAAACGCCACATTCTCAATTTAACCATTCCCATTATATCACCAACAGTAGCCGTAGCCTACCCCCAATTTTCCATTTAATTCATTTCACCACATATTTATATATATATTAACATAACATCCACAATTTAACCAATCCAATTACAACACCAACAGTAGCCTAATCTCTACAATCCCCAAATTAATTTATTTCATCAATATATATACCTTAACACTACCTCACAATTTAACCAAATCCAATACCATTCCAACAGTAGCCGTAGCTTATTCTCAAATTCCAATTTAATTCATTATCCCCACCATTTCAATTCACTCATTTATTCATCCACCAACAGTAGCCGTACACACATTATCCCACAATTTCAATTCAATTCATTTCATAACATATATATATATATATATATATATATATATATCAATGCAATATCCAACAATTACATCCTTCTCACTAAACAATCAAACAGCAACAATTAGTAAACATTCAACTAACTTATTTCACCAATCTAACTCCTACAACCAATCCTACATATATCACCTAACTTAAGCATTATTATAGGTATAAAGTAGAGCCCCCTAACCTTTAGGAATTCGAGAATACTAGGCACCCCTCCAAGAAATCACTTCTTCTTCTTCCTCTTGCTTGAGCCTCCACGTTTTCCTCCCCCTTCTCCTTGCTGTTTTCACGAGTTCCTCTTCTCACTCTCTCTCCTTTCCTTTCTTTTTGTTCCCTACGGCCCTCTCTCTCTTTTCTCTTGTTTTCTTTTCTTTTCTTCTCTTCTTCCTCCTTTCTCACCTACGGCTGATCCATTTCTTTTAATTCCTTCCTTTAGTTCATTTTAAACCTAGGCCCAATTAAACTAATGGCCTTTGGGCCATTGGCCCTTTATTTACACCTCCCACCAATTACTTCCACCACTCCTAATTACTTAACACCTCCTAAAATAGAATAAACTCCAACTTAATTAATCTACTTAAATAAATATTGCAAGCCTTAAATAACTTAATTAAATAAATAATTAAGTGAATATTTAAATAAATAATTAAATTATTTTGGGGCGTTACAACTCTCCCCCACTTAAAATATTTTCGTCCTCGAAAATCTACACCAATTATATGAATGCATCAATCCCATCAGTCATATTCCTGCTCCCAACTGTCAACAACTCCTTCTTGTATACTAAGCACTAGGTCATACACACCTCTCTGCGCCCTTACCTTGCACCAAAACTCTATTTTCAGGGTCACCAAAGTCTCACACGATCACTCGGATCCTACATAGGTACTTATTTGACTACCATACTCTTAATAACAATCATCCTACCTCAAGTTTCCCAGAAACCACATTTCTAAACTAGTTCAAAAAGGCATGCTTTACCACTTTGCATGAACTTCAACCTCCAGTATCGATCCCTATCTCTACCTCTCCCTACTATATCTCCCAACTCAAATACACAGACATCCATAATACACCTTAAACAATGGGGGTTTAAGAAATATGACAATGTACCTGGAAGGGACAAAACAAACAAAGACATACTTCTGATGTTCTCAATGACTACAAATAAAATGAATTGGTTCCTTAAAATAATATGATGCAAAATAATATAAAACAACAGCAAATTGTAAAGTACAAAACTGAATCGATTTTTCTAAGAAATAACAGAACTAAGTATAATAAAGCAGGCTGGTTTTAGTAAGTTTAAGTGCCTACTGCAAGTGGATTGGCATGCATAAACAATAAAAAATTATGCTATAGCTTAATCTATCAATTTGTTAATAGATTAAGTCAAGAGTGGCCCGTACAAAATTTGATGATGCAAAGAATAGCCTTAAAATGAAATTATAAAATCACATTCAGATTTAATACTAACACAGAGAAAACCCAAAGAGTGTAAACTTCAAATTCAGGAAAGTCAATACATCTAATAAGATGTGAAGTGATAGTAGCTAGCAACTTACAAACCAAACACTCTCAGACTCAATCACTCAACAAAAGAAAACTAGAGTTTGAGATTCAACATCCAAATGAGTACGTCTTACAAAACAAAAACTAATCTTCCATCATGGAACTTAGACTAGTTTCTTAATAGCAAAATTGAAGACACAAATAAAAAACTATAAACCTCAAATTCTCATCTGATAGTCCAATATAAGTTTTCTGAATAGAACACGAGCTCAAGTAATGCAAAAATGAGAGAATTTTTTTTTTTTTTTTTTTTCTTTTAATTTTTTTAGTCCAGTGCAGTATTAAATGGCATTAAGATTTAAGGGCTTATTGGGGAAAAGCATATATCCCCGTTCCCTATCACCACAAAATTAACATAATTCTTCAAATTTAAATGTTCAAGTTCAAATCCATAACCATAACATAAGCACAGTTCAAGTGTGAAACTCAAACTAGCAACACTATATATTGAAATAAAAACTGAAAAAAAGTAAAAGTGTGAAACAATCACAAAAAAAAACAGAACTGAAAAAATCAACCTCACACAGTCACACTAGCAGAGCAACACAAATCAGAGATTTATGAAATCTAACATCGTGAAATAATCAAAACTGAAATCGAAAAGATCAAACACAGTGAAATGAAATCAATAAAAAGTGAAATAAAAACTACAAACAACACGGAGCAGAAATGAGATTTACGAACAAAGTGAAATAAAAAATAAAAAATGGGAGATTCACAAACAGAGTGAAACAAACAACAATCACAAACAACTGCAAGCAACACAACGAAAATCTACAACAAAGTCTTTGTCGGAGATCGGCAAGGAACTCCAAAACACTGCGACTAGACGACTTGGCCGGACAGACCGAACTGCTCTGATACCACTAATGTAACACCCCCTTCTAATAAACTAATATTTAATTTATGAAAATCAGAGTTTTCGAAAAAACCTTTCAGCGCAACCCAAGAGGGTGCTACATCTTCACCAAATAAAACATATAACAACATCTAAAACTCATAATACAATAAAGTATGTGATACATAGCACATCGATCGGGACGAGCCCTAAAACACTTGTTTAGTTACACTTACACCACAGTTTACATAATCACCACGCAGCGGAAAATAGCATGTTTCATAAACATATTTAAATACATCATCAAATACTAGTTTTGAACAACTTTCATTAAACAGTCACTAGACTAATCGCCCCCCGGTGCTACGTATCAGAGCAGACACAACCGACTAGAAGGAAGCATGTGAATACCTTCACTCGCTATCACCTGCAAGTTGCCGACATAAGTAGCAACAAAGGCAGTAGGGTGAGTCTCTTTACACAAATAATAATGATTAAGAAAGGCGTTATATTAAGGAAAGCAGCAAGCAACACTATCTCATAACAATTCACCGCTTTATCAACAACAATCACCATATTCATATTTCATCCATTGACTCATCAAATGCTTGACTAATGCATGTAATGCAACATGCATGTGGATCCATCATCACCGCTATTAGCCTGGAGGGCACTCACCGCTTTGGCCGAAGCCACCACACCGCTTTGGCCGAAGCCTACACACCGCTTTATGCAACATGAATCATGTGACATTATGACTATGCACAACAGCCCCACACATAAACAATAATAATTATTAAACTCACCGCTTTTCATTTCTCAATTTAATATCATCAACATATAGGCCTTAAGGATGTCACACCACTTCGGACCGGAGTCCCTCGCCGCTTTCGCATCTCCAAATAATTACGTCTCCGCACACACCGCTTTTTATCCTTAGGCTAGGAGTCTAATTTTAATTTTTACGGTTCACTCCCCCGCAACCACACACACCTACGCAGTACACACAACGCACCCGCACGGGGCCGCCCAATTGGGCGCCCCTGCACTACACCGCCAGCCCGCACCACACGCGCACGGGGCTGCCCAATTTGGCACCCCTGCGCAACACCACCAACAGTAACATATCTCCACAATTCCAAATCAATTCAATTCATCAACACACATATATATATATATATATATATATATAAACACCACATTCTCAATTTAACCATTCCCATTATATCACCAACAGTAGCCGTAGCCTACCCCCAATTTTCCATTTAATTCATTTCACCACATATATATATATATTAACATAACATCCACAATTTAACCAATCCAATTACAACACCAACAGTAGCCTAATCTCTACAATCCCCAAATTAATTTATTTCATCAATATATATACCTTAACACTACCTCACAATTTAACCAAATCCAATACCATTCCAACAGTAGCCGTAGCTTATTCTCAAATTCCAATTTAATTCATTATCCCCACCATTTCAATTCACTCATTTATTCATCCACCAACAGTAGCCGTACACACATTATCCCACAATTTCAATTCAATTCATTTCATAACATATATATATATATATCAATGCAATATCCAACAATTACATCCTTCTCACTAAACAATCAAACAGCAACAATTAGTAAACATTCAACTAACTTATTTCACCAATCTAACTCCTACAACCAATCCTACATATATCACCTAACTTAAGCATTATTATAGGTATAAAGTAGAGCCCCCTAACCTTTAGGAATTCGAGAATACTAGGCACCCCTCCAAGAAATCACTTCTTCTTCTTCCTCTTGCTTGAGCCTCCACGTTTTCCTCCCCCTTCTCCTTACTGTTTTCACGAGTTCCTCTTCTCACTCTCTCTCCTTTCCTTTCTTTTTGTTCCCTACGGCCCTCTCTCTCTTTTCTCTTGTTTTCTTTTCTTTTCTTCTCTTCTTCCTCCTTTCTCACCTACGGCTGATCCATTTCTTTTAATTCCTTCCTTTAGTTCATTTTAAACCTAGGCCCAATTAAACTAATGGCCTTTGGGCCATTGGCCCTTTATTTACACCTCCCACCAATTACTTCCACCACTCCTAATTACTTAACACCTCCTAAAATAGAATAAACTCCAACTTAATTAATCTACTTAAATAAATATTGCAAGCCTTAAATAACTTAATTAAATAAATAATTAAGTGAATATTTAAATAAATAATTAAATTATTTTGGGGCGTTACATTTGAGGCCCGAAAGGCTAAGTGATGTTAAGGTCTAAAATGGCCAAGTGACGTTGTGTGCTGATTGTGGATTTGACAGGTGCTGTGCTCCTTGTGAGCAAACCGGTAAGTGACGAGTCACATAGTTGACTATGATTTGGGTGTTTGTGTAATTGTGTTGTGAGTGGTGCATGTCATAGTGTCTCATGCCCATGTGCATAAACCCAGTGACGTTTTGAGGCCTGAGTGGCTAAGTGACGATGAGGCCTTAAGGGCTAAGCGACGTTTGTGAAAAGGTACCTCATGCATATGCCCGCGAGTGGGTTGCATTTCATACACCTACATGACATGAGATGAGTTATTGTAAGTGATGTGAATGAAGACTGTGATGTGAATATTTAGTGTTTTGAATGCTGATTGTTCTAGTGCGTAGCCTATGATTAGTCCTTATCATGTTTTCTATTATATGGATTGAAATGATGCTCACCCTTTCCTGTTTGAATGTTACCCCCGTGTTGGTAACGTGCAGGTGATTCCCAGTGAAGGTCTTAGCTTCACTTCTTGGGTCGAGTCGTCATGCTCTGATACGTAGCACCTGGGGGGATGTATTTGATGTTTTACTGATGTATTTAGATTTTTACACCGTTGATGAGCTGATTTATTTTTCCGCTGCGTTGTCGTTGGATTTTATGACGTAGTTTTCGATGCTTTGAGTTCCCCCTATTGTGGAGTGCTATGTATTGCACCTTGTCGACGTACTATTTTTATTTGAGGTTTGAGGTTTTATTTTGACGTATGTGTGACACCCTCGTGGTGAAATCAAAAATGAATTTTTAACTCTGATTTTCTAAATTAAAATAAAAGGGTAGAAAGGGGGTGTTACAATGTTCACAGATCATTGTTCACTGCTCATTGTTCAAGGTATATTAAAATATATACATCAGGTTAGGGTGACGACCCTATTTCAGTTTATTGTGCTAGGGGAGGGGAAGTCATGAGCCCTATGAACCTAGGCCCCATGAGGTTTGCCCACTAGCGATTAGTGGATTGGGTTCACCGGGAGCTTATTTTGCCAAGTGACCGGTGACACGCTAATAATCATGGTTAGGCTCAGTGATTGAGCATAGTTCATTGTTAGGCTCAGTGATTGAGCATAGTTCAGCCACATAGTCAACTTTGAGGACTATGAGTTTTAGATAATGAATCAAGCATAATTGAATCGAGAGGATTAGTAAGGGGTCTCGATAGAACTCACTGAGACAAGTTGTCTCACCCAATCCATGTTGTTGTTTTTCAGAATTGCAGGCTAAGTTGAAGATGATGAGGCATGGTCATGGAGATGCTTGAGGAGCAGCCGCTACCTTTATTTCTTTATGTCTTGTATTTCAGTTTCCTTGTACCTTGTATTCAGATACTTAGTATGTACGATTGTACGACTTATGTTATAAAGTTGTAAATCGCTTCTGCAGACTTTCGGTTTTGAGTATTGAACACTAGTTGAGGGTGTAAGGACCGACTTTCTTTATATACAGTTCAGTTAGGTTAAGCACGTTTGATGAGCGATTCATCGAAGTCTAGTATGTGTTCAATATGTTAAAAGGAAAGTCACTCTGATGTATGCCAGTAGTGCATTTCGGTAATTTCTACAAGTTAGAAATTAACGGGGTGTTACAATTGGTATCAGAGCAGTTCGACCCAGTCGGGCTTAGAATCATGAGTCTCTTAAGTCCTCTAAGTGTGATTCCTCTTAGTATGCTATTAGACGTTTAGCCTGATCAACTAAACACTTTGTGCATATTTCGCAGAATCAAGGCTGGTGGAAATAGGAGAAGCGTCCCTGTTGATCCAAATACCGAATGGATGCAGAACGTCATCGAGACGAAACAGAAGATGATGAATGACATGATGCAAATGCAGCAGCAGATGGCTCAAATGGCCCAGATGCATCATGAGAGGATGAATCAACAACAACCGAATGTTCAACAACCTCCTCTGGAAGATCCGAATAGGGCTTACTTTCGTTTCCAGAAGATGAATCCGCAAAGTTTCAAGGGAGGACCTGAGGTAATGGTAGCACATTTCTGGTTGGATTCAATGGAGAAGATTTTTAGGACTCTTCAATGCCGCGAAGAAGAGAAGGTTCTTTTTGCTGCCCATATGCTCGAGGAAGATGCTCAAACCTGGTGGACCAATGCTCACGAATTGATGGTGAACCAGGGAACTCCTGTTACCTGGGTTAACTTCAAGGAGATGTTTATTGGTCACTTTTTCCCTCCGGTGATGAAGTTAAGTAAGCAAGCCGAGTTTATCAATCTGAGGCAAGGAGAGATGTCGGTGGGTGAGTTCACCGCCATGTTCGAAAGGTTGTCGCAGTTTTATCAGTTGGCAAAGCATGCTCCGAATGATGAGTGGAAGATGCAGATGTATAGGGCAAGTCTTCGTGCTGATGTGGCCCAAGGTCTTAGCTCTTATGCTATGACTAGTTATGCTGGATTGGTGCAGCAAGCTTATGTTGCAGAGGCAGATCTCAACAGAATGTACGAAGAAAGGAAAGCCTATCGGAAGGAAAAGAAAAAGGCAGTGGAATTGCCAACCCCAAGTGAAGAACCAAAGGGTAACTCTAACAAAGGGAAGCAAGCAGTGGTGTCTGAATTTCCAAGGTCCGTTAAGTGTCCGAAATGCGGGAAGCCTCACGGTGGAGAGTGTCGTCTGGGGCCAACTATGTGTTATTACTGCAAAGGTTAAGGGCATTACACTCACGAGTGTCCGGCGAGGAAAAGGAGCAGAGAAGAGAATGCAACTCCCGCCCGTGGAAGAATCTATGTGATGGACGCTCAGAAAGGCAAAGCTGGCGACAGTTCGGCGAAAGGTATTTCTTAGTCCAATTTTGAGGACAAATTTTTTAAAAGTTGGGGTGATTGTAATATCCCCAATTTTCGCTATTTAAATTATTTGGCGTATAATTATTATTTAGTGATTTATTAACTTGGTTGAAAATAAAATGATTTAATAGTGGATTGCTTGATTTAATTATTACATGAATTGTATGTGATTGAGTAATTAATTATACTAAGTTAGGGTAATTAGAATGGTGAGGAGTCATGAGGAATAAAAAGTTTAAGTGAAGGATATAGTAGTCTTTTACCAAGCATATAAATATATATATATATATATATATATATATATATATATATATATATATATATGTGAGCCCCTCCAGCTGAAACAAAACAACACACTTTATTTCAAAGAAAAAGAAAACAGCAAGATTGAGAGGGAGAGGAGAGGAGGGCGCGAGGGAGGAGAAGAAGAAGGGAGAGTTACTCAGAAATTCCATGCATGTCCTGTTCCTCACCACCATCCTCCATCATTTCACTTCCTCTTCCCATTGATACCATTTTTGCAAGCTGAAACCCATCCATCTCCAATTCAACATTGATGGACCTCAAGCTCAAAGTGGGGGTGAAGAGTGTTGCATGTGAGGTTTGAGCTTCACACTTTGATCTAGAAACCATAACAAGCATTAGAGAGATCATTTGATAGCTAGATTCGAAGTGGGGAGAAGCTAGGTTCAACCAGCCCATCCTTGCAACATTGGAGCGATTCCGGAGAAAGTTCGTGAGTTGGTGTTGTGATCGAGTCTGAGGAGAGTTCGTGGTTCTCGAGAACGGTTGAGTCATTAAAGTCTAGGCAAATAGGTGAGTTCTATACTCACTAGGATGTTATGGTCATGTGTGTTGTGTTTCGAGTTTTGGTCTCGTAAGTTATGAAAACCGGTATTGAACCGTTTTATGAAAACTTGGATGAATCGTTAAAATATGTGTTTGATTATGTTAAATCATTGATTGTTGTTATGTTGTTGATTGGTTGATGATGATTGATTGGTTTCCATGACTGTTTTGATGTATTATTAAGTTCGGATGTGAATCGGAATGGATACGGGAACGATCGGAATGGACGAGAAAACACGAAAACTGACTTTTCTGAAATACTGGTAGTCACACACGAATCGTGCGCCCCTGGGCACGGGTCGTGCGTGAGGTTGTGGAACTCACGATGGACTTTCTGAAAATTGAACACGGATCGTGCGCCAAGGCGCACGGGTCGTGTGTCTCTTGCTGGTACCCAAATTCAAACTATGCCCTAAGTCATTCCGATTGGTCCTAAGTCCCTTCTAATCCACTCCTCAAGGCTTCCCAAGGATGGAAGCATATTAATATCATGAAATCAAGTAAGATCGAAGTAAATTTATGTTATGATCATGTCTTGCTTATGTGATGGCCCGATGTGGTAATTATGCGACTGATTATGACTAAGTTAGATATTCATAATGTTGAGTATGGGCGATACATTATGATGTGGACTAGGTAATGGATAGTTATAAGCTAAAATAACAACGTTAGTAATTCCGTGAGAGATCACCAAATGACAAGATCATGTTAAGTATAAGATTAGGCTAATATTAAGACCATTGTTATACAAGTTCAATGTCATGTTCACAGATCATTGTTCACTGCTCATTGTTCAAGGTATATTAAAATATATACATCAGGTTAGGGTGACGACCCTATTTCAGTTTAGTGTTCTAGGGGAGGGGAAGTCATGAGCCCTATGAACCTAGGCCCCATGAGGTTTGCCCACTAGCGATTAGTGGATTGGGTTCACCGGGAGCTTATTTTGCCAAGTGACCGGTGACACGCTAATAATCATGGTTAGGCTCAGTGATTGAGCATAGTTCATTGTTAGGCTCAGTGATTGAGCATAGTTCAGCCACATAGTCAACTTTGAGGACTATGAGTTTTAGATAATGAATCAAGCATAATTGAATCGAGAGGATTAGTAAGGGGTCTCGATAGAACTCACTGAGACAAGTTGTCTCACCCAATCCATGTTGTTGTTTTTCAGAATTGCAGGCTAAGTTGAAGATGACGAGGCATGGTCATGGAGATGCTTGAGGAGCAGCCGCTACCTTTATTTCTTTATGTCTTGTATTTCAGTTTCCTTGTACCTTGTATTCAGATACTTAGTATGTACGATTGTACGACTTATGTTATAAAGTTGTAAATCGCTTCCGCAGACTTTCGGTTTTGAGTATTGAACACTAGTTGAGGGTGTAAGGACCGACTTTATTTATACTCAGTTCAATTATGTTAAGCACGTTTGATGAGCGATTCATCGAAGTCTAGTATGTGTTCTATATGTTAAAAGGAAAGTCACTCTGATGTATGCCAGTAGTGCATTTCGGTAATTTCTACAAGTTAGAAATTAACGGGGTGTTACAAAATGCCAGCTTGTGCAACCACCACAATTCCCGGCAAATCGTGCTCTTACTTTAGCATAAACCAGTCGTACAACCACAACAATTCCTGGTAACCCACGAGTTGACCACGCCAAAACGTATACAGGGCCTAGGTAAGAGATCATGACTTCCCTCCCTAGTATGCTACTTGTCGGGTCGTCACCCAACAGGATATATATAACAATACATATCAATCTCATGAGTTTTAGATAATCATTATCAATTCGATCTATAATCCGTTTTGATGAATTCATAAGTTAGACATCCGACATTATAATCCTAGCACAATTAACATATATAATTGTATACTCAGTCAGTCCATTCAGTATGTGTACTGACACGTGTGCTAAGTTTCGGTTTTTCAAACTATTTCTCTTTCTCAAATCATTTCAAAATAATAAGTTTAACTCTTTCAAAAGGTCAATGGTATTTGGGCAATTACCTCAAAATTTATTGGGAATGTGATTGGAAGAAGTTTGGAGTCAAACGGAGCGACGAAACGAGAAATCGGGAGCCGGTAACAGAACCTCACGCACGGTCCGTTTCTGGGGGCGCACGACCCGTGCGTGATGCACCTCAATTAAATATCCAGCCCGAAGGGAGCGCACGGTCCGTGCGTCCTGTAACTGTTACAGAACTCACAGAATTTCGCAATTTGAATCTCTGTTCGCGTCCAATTCGAATCCCACTCTCAACCCCACTTGAAAACCGGAAAACTTCCGGACATTCCAGACAATATACAATTCATATTCATTTCAGAAATTTAATCAAATTGTTCACAAAAACCGTAAAATGCAATTTGACTTTAAAAATGTTTCTCGGTTCTTAAACTTTCAAAAACAGAGTATTTATCATACGACTCCAAATCAGTTCAGTTTCAGAACAACAAAATATCCCTATTCGTGAGTAAAACTCACCCGGTTGACGATCTAGCGAGAATTCACGTCGGAGCTCAAAACGGTCGAACGGTAACCTCTCGAACAATCCCCGAAATCACGAACTAGCATCGAGCTCGATCGGGCTTCAAAACAGCAACATCCACCACCCTTTCTACTGACTTCCTTTCCGGCGTATGGAATTAATGTCCCTCGCGACCTTGACGACTCGAATTCCAAATCCGACGAATAAACCTTGAAGAGTATTTTGTCTACTTTCTGATGGTTGAAGTTCCACACGCATGCAACCAATATCCAGAGAGTTATTGCGAACACAAGGGGACTGGCCCAGTACAGTGGCTGATTCTTTATCGAATATTGTGGACACAATATCTCTCTCATTTCCTAACGAAACCCGATGGTTCTTGTGACAATTTTGAAGCCTTTCGTGTCTAGTTTCTATAGGAACAAAAATCACTTTCATAGGAGTTGGGTACAAGGAGATACGAATATGATTATCTTGAATCATCACCTTCAATCACTTGCAACTACGAATATGACTCCTAGACTTACTCCAATCTCGAATATGAGCTATCCCAAGTGACTGAAATTTGAGAGTGACTCGCAAGCAGGCTCTAATATCGATTTTGGATGATCAATGGCACATGCAAAGTAACTATTGTGAGTTTTGGTCATAAATTGAGCTTCACACCCATCAATGGTAGAATGAGAAATAGAGGGAGGGAGCTTCTGAAATTGGTATCTATAGATAGAGCAAGAAGAATGGAGAAGAATGGTACTGAGCTTACCCACATGCATCCATGGAGGGTGGAACTCCTCCTCTTTTCTTTCCTCCCCTTCCTCTCACGTTTCTTTCCCCTCTCTCTATCCCCATTTTTTCTTTTGCTTTTCTTCTATTCTGAATATTTGAAAGAATGACTAGGTGTAAGGGAGGCTGACTGGGTAAGTAAGTTCAGCAACTAAGTGGCTGAAGCATTAAAGGGATATGAAAAGACCAATATACCCTTTGTAACGCCCCAAAAATAATTGGTTAATTATTTAATTAATTAAGGGGAATTAGTTGTGGAGAAATATTAGAAATAATAATATGGTGCTAATTAAATTAGGGAGTGGTGGAATTAATCGAGGAGGGGTGTGAATAAGGTCAATGGCCCAAAAAGCCATTAGTTGGGCCTAGGGTTAAATGAATTAGAGAGAAGAATTAAAAGAAAGGAGCAGCCGAGAGTGAGAGAAGAAAAGAAACGTAAGACACAAAAAGAAAGAAGAAGAAATCGTGACAGAGAAAGAGAGAAGCGTGACCGAGAAAGAGAAGAGAAAAACCTAGAGAGAGAGAGAAGGAGAGAATGCGAGAGTGAGAAGGGAAAAAGGAAAGGAAGCACACGGCTGAAGGAGGGAGCAGAAACGCGAAGAAGAGGAAAGGAGAAGAGGGAAGGGACTCGCAAAGGAGAAGAGGGAAAGAAGAAGAGGTTCGCAAGTCTTCAAGGGCCAGTTCGTGTGTTGCTGTGGTTCTGATCGTGATCACCTTCCCGTTAATCCGAAGCTCACGTTTTCGAGGTAAGGGTGGGTTTAACGGTTATAATGGGTTATGATGGTGGTTTATGGGTAGTTAGGTGTTGTGTATTTGCATGATTAAAGTCGATATGAAATTGAGTGATTGAGATGTGGATTATTGTGCGATACAATTTTGATTGAGATGTGAATTATTGTGTGATACAATTTTGATTGAGATGTGAATTATGATGTGAACGATGATGTGAAGTTGGGGCGCCGATAGGCTGCCCCATGGCGCCTAGTAGCGCTGTTGCTGTTGCTGTGTGCAGGTGTGGCACGCAAGGGCGCCTAAAATGGCTGCCCAAGGCGTGCGTGTGTGCTGGAATGCGCGAGCATGGGCGCCGGAAGGTGGCTGCCCATGCGTGTGGGTGCGTGTGTGCGGGCGTAGCGTCACGATGGGGCGCCAAATCTTGGCTTGCCCAAGCGCAAGTGTCCTGAATTGTTTCAGAACTGTTTTCGTGTTGTTTTATTGCTGTTGTATCGTGTTTTGCTGCTGTTCATAGCGCATAAAAGGTTGCTGTTTTTCATAAATAAAATGTGCTGTTTTGTTGCTGTTTTTATAAATAAAATGCTGCTGTTGTATCGTGTTTTGCTGCTGTTCATAGCGCATAAAAGGTTGCTGTTTTCCATAAATAAAATATGCTGTTTTGTTGCTGTTTTTGTAAATCGTGAACTGCTGCTTTCACAATTTAAAGTGCTGTTTCCTTAAATTAAAAGATGCTGTTTCTTGAGTTTAAAGGTGTGGTTTTCTTCAATTTAAAGATGCTGTTTTCTTAAGTTCATAGGTACTGTTTCTGGAATTTACAGGTGCCATTTTCGTAAATTTAAAGGGGCTGTTTTCCTATTTTTTTTCCTTAGGGCTGTTACTGTATTTTAAGAGGTTGTTGTCTCGATTTTATGTGCTGTTTGGTCCCTATGGACGTTGACTTAGTCCTTTATTGGCAAAGTGGTCACGTAATTAAGTGTGATTGGTGTGATTGATGTGATGCCTTAGAGTAACTAAATTGAGATGTGTCTGTGGTGGTGAATATTATTTGATGAACTGAATAATTTTTGATGAGCTGAATATTTATTGATGAGCTGAAATATTTATTGGTGAGAAATTACGAGGTAGCTGTGATGCTACAACACGAGATAGTTGTTAATGTGGTATAGTATTTGTTACGTGCTTTGTTGTGGTTATGTGACGAGGTAGCTGTGATGCTACAACACGTGGTAATTTTTATGAAATGATTTATAACGAGATATGGTGATATAGTATTTATTAATTGAATGCTTTGAGTTGGTGTAATTGGTGCATGAGTCATGAGTCGCATTGTCATATGCATTCTTACGAGGTAGCTGTGATGCTACAACACGAGGTTTATTACGAGTTGCGCCCGTCGTGGCCTTTACGAGATCAGTACCGCATGCATATGCCCGGAGGGGTTGCATTTCATACATTCCTTCATGGTCCATGTGTACATAACTATTGTGGTTGGCGTTTTATGTCTGATAGAGATATGAATCTTGTGCTGTTGTGTGATATGGTATATACGTGTTTGCCGTGGTGTGCCTGGTGTTTATGTACTGCTGTCATGTGCTTATGATTTCTGTTAAACTCACCCCTTTTGCTTGGAATGTTGCTCTTATGCGGCAACGCTGCAGGTGATCGCTAGTGCACGTGGAGGATTGCTAGGCGTAGTCTCCTTCTCGTTGGGTCTGTGGCAGCTCTGATGCGTAGCACCGGGGAGGGGTTTTAGGGGTCGTTTATGTTTTATAATGTTGTTTACTGCTGGAGACTGATGTCTTAATTATTCATGGCGATGTTTGCACGAGTTTGAGATTCCGCTGTTTAATGTTATTCTGAGATTAAGTGTTTTTGAGGATTTTAAATCATTTGTTATTTGTTTTTGGTGAGAAAAAAATGTAGCGCCCTTCTGAGGTGACTCTGATATTTGTTCATTCAATTATAAATTAGAGAGGGGGTGTTACACCCTTCAGCTTAATTCTTTCATTAATTCCATGAGAAATCCATAATTCGAAGGAGCCTATTAATTCTGTACTTTTTCCTCGGCTATTCCTCACCGAGACCCGACTAATTATTCCCAACCAGTAATTAAATCGGTCCCAGGCTTCATAGTTCGAGTCCTAAAAATTAGGGATGTTACAATCACCCCAACTTGAAAGATTTTGTCCTCAAAATCGATTATAACTCATACATCTCGTTGACACAAGCTTCATTCGGTAATTGACTACTCCGATCTTTTGATGCCAGACACTAGCTGTTATGGACAAACGGAATACCTACAATCTATTGAGAACACAAACTTATAGCTTAGGGTATCTACACATCCTTCATTATCAAAGTAGGGAATTCAGAAGATTCCGGCTTAGCCGTAGCTTGAATTGGAAGGAAAGGATGTCTATGAGAGGATTACTTGAAATCAAACTACGCGGTATTCAGAGGAGTGGTTTCTTCCTTTCCATATTTACGCTTACATAAGCGCTTGACTCATTTTACTAAAAATCTCGACTGAAGCAAACAGAGTTATTTTATAAAACAGGTTGACTCTTAGTCCAGGGAATTGTAGAAAACGATTTTTCCTTGCAACATAACCCAAGAAAACTCTAAAATAATAGTAGAATATTCTTTCACTAAATCTTTTCCAAAACTTGAAAGTACCATTGTTTCACTTGGGTAAATACGACTATCCAAAAACGTTAATTCACCCCAACTTATAAATGACCTTACTCGATGCACGTCGCTTTAACCAAGCGAAATCTCAATCTCTGATTTTGAAAACTTACAATGTTGAAAGTGAGAATAAAGATATTACTTCATTGAAATCAACTATTTGTGCGGTCAAGATCTCACAAACTTCTATTATAGTGCTCGAGTTGGGCTCTGTTAAGATAAACAATTGGGTTCGTTCGAGAAAGGGATCAAGAATAACATTGAGCCGAAAGGAAGGCGAATATTGGATTTCAATTTTTTTTTATTAAACCGCTATTCTATTCGATCCAATTAATTTCCTTTCAATCCTTTTCTCGAATTAGTCCAAGACAAGACTTCAAGGTTAAAACAAAGACTTGCATTTCGTGATGGAAAAGCAAGTCTCGAGAAACTACACAAAGACAAGAGAATGGTTATAGGATCAACTATCACGAACTCGTGTATCATACACTCACTGTCCAATCATTTAGTATTATGCCGACATATGGTTCAACCTTAAGACTTCTCCCATCACACAGGTGTAGAAGGTAAAAAAATATGCACTACACGTACCCAACAGTCAGGTTGTCGTAGAAAAGTCTTGTGAGCTGGACCACAATCGGACAACTCTGAATTTAGCACTTATGTGATTCATTGATGACTAACCAGCAGATTATTAGGATGGGGAAACTACCCTTGATCCATCTGATGGATCAGGGTCACTGCGACTTACTGCTAGCCCTAACGAGATCCAGATTACGATTGGAGCTTTACCTCGGTAGCGGAAGCTTGAACACTATTACTGCCGAGAGATGATTGTCCTAACGTGGCTCGATACTTCTCCAACTAGCAATTATATTCACGTGTTACCCAGTCTTCCATTACATCCGAGTAAACGTTTGAGTAACCCACATCTTCGGTTATCTTAGAAACATTTTTAGCATTTCAAGCAGTCCTCGGTACAAACGATGTTTTAACTAACCCAGATTAATGATAAGGGTGCGTCTTTCGACCATTATGACTCGGTCCTCGGAACTCAAACCTACAGTCTGGTGTCCTTTCACAGCTTATGGCTTTTCAGAATTGTCTAAGTCAACGACTTTTCCAATTTCAGTTGTCTTTCTAGGTCAACCAGGCTTGAACTTTGATAGCTATATTTCTTAGATCTTTATCTCTCAGATCCTAAGGAGTTGAGAATTTCGATATTAGGAATCTTACATAAAACGACACAAGGTTCTCCTCAGGAGGTAAGATTTAGTGATATCCTAGGCAATCTTTGGTTCTCGATTAACTTCAGCGTAGTAATTATTCTCGGATCAGTTACGATATTGGAATTGCGGTGGCACCAAGGGAATTTGAAAACAAAAGTCATTTTGGGAATCAAGCGAGCACACCTTAAGTGATTTCGTATTGATTCCTAAAATTCAAGAATATGTATTATTTGGAATTTTCCTTGGCCCACTGTCTTTCCGAACTTCCGTAACCTTTCAATATAATTATTACTATCACGTAAATCAATCAAGTTTCAAAACGAGTTCAATTCCCATGACAACGTCATGTTCTCCACTTAGGTGACCTTAAACTTCTCGCTCTTCTAACTTCACGCACGAAGGGGGGTTCACATTCTGCGAATGCTTTATGGTCTACGGTTCGGATTTAGAAACAGAGGTACACTTAACAATACAATTGAAGATATGGTTCACAACCCATCCATCGGTGTAGATAATTTCGTTAGCTTTCCAACGACTCTCGGAACATAAAAATCGGAGTTCCGGAGCAGAAGTTACGAACAAAACGAGTCGGAAGACTAACGAGAATTTCTTACAGACCGTAATCGGGATGCTTCTAGTCAGTAGATTGAATTAAGGCAACTTTTACCGATTCCACATACTAACCTGCTTTGAAGGATTTGATTCACAATTCCTGATCGGGACTTAACCTGATCGGTACCTTGTGATTCAGCTAGACAATATTGACGATGGGCTATCTTTACTAGGTTGGCTTTATCACCTATCACAGGGTGACATCAAAGGAGAATAATCGGGATCTGTACTTGGAATTTTCCGAAGGGACTTTCTCAACTGCTACCTAAACTGGGATTGACATACACCAGAAGGTAAGATTTATGACGAAACCATGTTTCGATAACTGATAAGCTGACTAAATAATGGTCATGGTTTCGGGTGTTAACTAATTTGACAGACTTCAGGACACTGACGTTACTACTGCCCAATGGCTTTGCTTAATTTGTACTCTCGATACGATCTACGACGTTTCATGCCGCGACTCACTAGCCGCATCCGATTCATTTACTGAACAGCCGCCCACAGTTTCCTCGAACCATCATTGTTTCCAAGTGTCATATGTAGCCCCCTGCTCCTGCTGCGCACTCTGATGGAACGAGAAGGCTGAGAATCCTATGGTGTAGGGTTTCGGACATTTTCGGGCCTGAGGCAACTAACTGTCATAATTTTCAGTACTTTACATGAAACATTGAGTGGATCCTGACTCAATACGTCACATAATATACTAAAAAGATCTGACATGTCATTGTCTAAGTCCCCAGCTGACTCGATCCTATGTTCTTGACCCGAAGGTGACTAAGTCCGACAAGGCCGAACCGCTTTGATACCAAATGTAACACCCCGGTATTTCTTTAACAAAGAAATACCTAAATATACAATTGGAAACTATTTGGTATGCATCAGAGTATAAAAATTCCTGTTCAGATATAAATCCTTACAAGAAACAGCGAAAACTATAAAATAACATTATACAAATTCGAGTCATAAGACTGAATACAGAGACAACTAAAGGAAACATGAATGACTAAGAACGAGCCGATCTTCTATCTCCTTCTTCTTCTGCCAATTCACCATTACGCTTGCTATCCTTTTATACTGATCTCTGTAAAAACAACAACATTGATAGGGTGAGACAACTTGTCTCAGTGAGCTCTACCGTGCCCCCTCACTAACACTCGGTTCAATTATCAAACAGTTACAACATATTTTCATTAGTTATTACAAACTACAAATCGAAATGCCAGCCTGTGCAACCACCACAATTCCCAGCAAATCGTGTTCTTACTTTAGCATAAACCAGTCGTACAACCACAACAATTCCTGGTAACCCACGAGTTGACCACGACAAAACGTATACAGGGCCTAGTTAAGGGATCATGACTTCCCTCCCTTGTATGCTACTTGTCGGGTCGTCACCCAACGGGATATATATAACAATACATATCAATCTCATGAGTTTTAGATAATTATTATCAATTCGATCTATAATCCGTTTTGATGAATTCATAAGTTAGACATCCGGCATTATAATCATAGCACAATTAACATATATAATTGTATACTCAATCAGTCCATTCAGTATGTGTACCCACACGTGTGCTAAGTATCGATTTTTCAAACTATTTCGCTTTCTCAAATCATTTCAAAATAATAAGTTTAACTCTTTCAAAAGGTCAATGTTGTTTGGGAAATTACCTCAAAATTTATTGGGAATGAGATTGGAAGAAGTTTGGAATCAAACGGAGCGATGAAACGAGAAATCGGGAGCTGGTAACAGAACCTCACGCACGGTCCGTGCCCGGGGGCGCACGACCTGTGCGTGATGCACCTCAATTAAATATCCAGCCCGAAGGGAGTGCACGGTCCATTCCCAGGGGCTCACGATCCGTGCGTCCTGTAACTGTTACAGAACTCACAAAATTTCTCGATTCGAATCTCCGTTCGCGTCCTAAACCCGTATGACCCACCTTCTTTGTTTTCAACGTATCTCCCTGTATTCAACTCTTCTGTTCATGATTGTTGTCCCTCTGGAAACTAGACACAAAAGGATTCAATGTGGGCACAATAACCATCAGTTTTCATTTGGAAATGAAATAGATATCATGTCCTCAAGGTTCGGATTCCGAATCAGGCTCAGCTTTGACCCCGTCCACTTGTTTTCACGATAACTCTGTGGATATTGGTTGCATGCGTCTGAACCTTCCTCCTTCAGGAACTAGACAAAATCCTCTTCACAATGGGCACTTGTTTGGATAGTTTTGGTCACGAATTGACCTTGTTACACCTGTTGCAAATATGTGCCCTGATACTGGAAAACAGAAATAGAAACTGGAAATATCGGTTCGTTGGATTAAGGGTTCGAGGTGTCAAGGTCACGAGAGACACCAATTCCATATACCGGAAAGGAGTTCAGTAGCAAAGGGAGTGTTGGTTGTTGGATTCAGTTGCGGAGGCATTCGGAGTGTGTTCGTGATTACGGGGATTGTTCGAGAGGTTACCGTTCGACCGTTTCGAGCTCCAACGAGATTTCTCGCGAGATCGCCAACCGGGTGAGTTTTACTCACGATTAGGGATAATTTATATGTTCTGAACTTTACTGGTTTTCAGTCTTATGGTAAAATTATAAGTTTCGAAAGATTATATAGTCGGAAACCATTTTTGGAAAATAATACGTTTTACGGTTTATGAAAATATAAGTGTTCAAAATGACTCTTTGATTATATTTATGGATTGGATATATTGTCTGGAATGCCTGGGAATCGAATTGGGTGCGAACGGAGGTTCGTCTCGAGAAATTTGTGTATGTTCTGTAACAGTTACAGGTCGCACGGATCGTGCGCCCCTTGGGCGCGGACCGTGCGCCTGCTTCGCAAATGAATGAAAAATGAATTTTACAGGACGCACTGTAACACCCCGATAAATTCTAACATATAGAATCACCGAAATGCACTAGATGGCATACATCAGAGTAACTTCCTGTTATTGAAATATTGAACACAACTAAAACTTTCGATAATACATACCAAATGGTTCTCTGAACCTCATAAACTTTCTTAAAATTCTTAAGTTCCAAAACTTAAGACTTGTACATAATCCTGGTGTTCAATATCCAAAACATAAAGTAGCGGAAACGATTTTACAACTTAACATCAAAAGTAATACAATCGGAACATAGAAACAATAAATGGGACAAAGGTCTAAAACATGAAACTATGTCTTCAATGACTCCGAGAGTCACACCAGCTAACCGTGCTTTATCGCCTTTGCTTTTCCCTGTTTCTCTGTAAAAACCACAAATATGAAGGGTGAGATAAACATTATCTCAGTGAGTCCTATCGAGACCCCTTACTACTCTAGCGGTTCATTATGCTTTGTTTTGAACTCGTGGTCCTAAAAAGCAACCACGTGGGAATACATTTAGTTCCTGTAACCTTCATGTTCATGGCCCTCCTAAGCGACACATGAAGCATGCAATCTTTGTTCCATGTTTTTAGCATAACACCTCAGTCTACCTATTTTATAGGCATCTCTTTGACTTTGGTGAACCCATCCCGCTATTTCTAGTGGGGGAAACATTCTTGAGTCTAGGTTTTGGGGCTCATGACTTCCCCTCCCCTAGTATGCTAACCTCTTAAGGTCGTCACCCTTTTTCCTCTTGTATTTATTATACATTAACAGTCTGTGTACCCGCAATGGGCTGTTAGTCATTTCAGTCAAGTATCATGTACCATATCAGTCAATTACAGTGTATAATATCAGTCAAATACCGTGTATTATTATCAGTCTTGACATATGCACTCTCGCGTTCTCTAAGTGCGGTTTTCCATTTTATTCACAACACACAAACTTTCTATCGAACATGTTCAGTCTCATACCTTTGTTACCTTTACATTGTTGTGGAACCTTGGGGAATGGATTAGAAGAGGATTGGAATCATTTGGAATGGATAAAAAGTACTTTGAAATTGAAGGTCAGAAAGTCTCACACGACCCGTGCGTGTGGGCGCACGACCCGTGCGGGGTTGAACAATTTGTAGAAGATTTCCAGAAAGATACGCACGACCCGTGCGACTAAGCGCACGATCCGTGCGTTATCCACTAAATTTGTAGAAAGTTCCAGAGACATACGCACGACCCGTGCGATTAGGCGCACGATCCGTGGGTGTTTTAAAAATCCAGTTCTTGTCGTATCAGATGGAGGCGCACGACCCGTGCTCGTAGGCACACGATCCGTGCGACTTTATCTGTTTTCCAGAAAATAGGTTTTCATGAGTAAATCCGTTCCATTCCGATTCTCATTTCCCTTCCGATCGAGACCCAAACTCAAACATACATGGAAACAGTATATTATAGCAATGTCTATCAATTCAATCTGGTACATCCAAACAATAAATCAAGAAATTTCATAGTTTGAATCACAATCTTTCAAATAAAAGGTTTTCGAAAAATGAAGACTCGGAAACACAACATATTCCCTAAGCGAGTTATAGAACTCACCGGTTGCGATGAAAATCGCAAAATCAACGAATCCGCGAGATGGAACGATGAAATGACTTCACGAACGACTTCGGACTCGACCCCACGCTACTCCAAACACTCCAAAAACTGAACCGATAGAGCTTGGCCTCTACCACTCGAATTTCACTCCCAATCTACCCTATGACGGTTGCTACTCACTTTGGGGCTCCCAAAATGAACATGCAACTGTATTCAGCTATTAGACTCCATTTTTGGAGCTTGGAGCTTCATATGGACAATAATGGTGTTTTGGAGTTGAGGTGGTTGCTTGCTTAGAAAATGGGGTCAATGGGAAGAAGAAGGAGAATGGTGGAGGGTGATGGATTCAGATTGGACATGCAAGGAAGTTTGAGGTAGGATCCCTCTCTTTCTTTTCCACTCTCTCTCTCTCGAGTTCTCTCCTCCTCCTCTCTCAAGCTCCCTCTCTTCTTTTCTTTCTTCAATTTCTGAAAATTGGTTCAAATGAAGTGGAGTGTGTTTGTTTGGGGTTTCAGCTGAAGCCTCATTTAATGGGGTGCAAGGACCAAACTACCCCTACTCTCTAATATTCTCTTAAGTTACTCCTAACACCACACTAATCCCATAACTCACTATCTTAACATAATATTTCCATTATGCACAACAATAATTTATTAATTTCTAACATTACATAATTTAATGATTTATGCTAATTAATTAACTCAACCTCTTGCTAATTTAATTTATCTAATTAGCTAATTAGGGAATGTTACACGCACGGATCATGCGCCCCTGGGCACGGACTGTGCGCTCCCTTCGGGTTGGACAATTCATTTGTGGTGCATCACGCACGGGTCGTGCGCCCCTGCGCACGAACCGTGCGTGGGGTTCTGTTAGCGGCTTCCGTTTTCTCGTTTCGTCGCTCCGTTTGATCCCAAACCTTTTCTAATCTCCTTCCCAATCAATTTTAAAGTATTACCACTACTGAAACCCTTATTTTGAATACATTCAACTTATTATTTTGAAAAGATTTGCGAAAGCGTAATCGTTTGGAAAACCGAGACTTAGCACATGTGTGGGTACACCTAGTGACTAGACTGACTGAGTATATATTTATATATGTCAATTGTCTATGATTATAACGCCGGATGTCTAACTTATGAATTCATCAAAACGGGTTATAAGTCAATAATATGTTATAATGTGATTATAATGCCGGATGTCTATCTTATGAATTTATCTATACAGATTATAGATCGATATAAATAAAGATTATCTAAAACTCATGAGATTGATATGTATTGTTATATATATCCCGTTGGGTGACAACCCGACAAGTAGAATACTAGGGAGGGAAGTCATGATCCCTTACCTAGGCCATGTATACGTTTTGGCGTGGTCAACTTGTGGGTTACCAGGAATTGTTGTGGTTGTACGACTGGTTTATGCTAAAGTAAGAACACGATTTGCCGGGAATTGTGGTGGTTGCACAGGCTGGCATTTCGATTTGTAGTTTGTAATAACTAATGAAAATATATTGTAACTGTTTGATAATTGAACCGAGTGTTAGTGAGGGGGCACGGTAGAGCTCACTGAGATAAGTTGTCTCACCCTATCAAGGTTGTTGTTTTTACAGAGATTAGTATATAAGGATAGCGAGCGTCATGCTGAATTGGCAGAAGAAGAAGGAGATAGAAGATCAGCTCATTCTTAGTCATTCATGTTTCCTTTAGTTGTCTCTGTATTCGGTCTTATGACTCGAACTTGTATTATGTTATTTCATAGTTTCCGCTGTTTCTTGTAAAGATGTATATCTGAACAGGAATTTTTATACTCTGATGCATACCAAATTGTATATTTAGGTCTTTCTTTGTTAAACGAATACTGGGGTGTTACATTTGGTATCAGAGCAGTTCGGCCTTGTCAGACTTAGTGACCTTCGGGTCGAGATTATAGGATCGAGTCAGCTAGGGACTTAGACAATTATATGTCAGACCTTTTTAGTATATTATGTGACGTATTGAGTCAGGATCCACTCAATGTTTCACGTAAACTACTGAAAATTTTGACAGATAGTTGCCTCAACCCCAAATTTGTCCGAAACCCTACACCATAGGATTTTCAGCCTTCTCGTTTCATCAGAACGTGCAGCGGCAGCAGAGGGCTACAAGTGACATTAGGGAACAATGATGGGCGTCCGCGATGGTTCGAGGAAACTGTGGGCGGCTGTTCAGTAAATGAGTCGGATGTCGTTAGAAAGTCACAGCATAAGACGTCACGGGTATTATCGAAAGTACAAGCAAAGCGAAGCTATTGGGCAATAGTAACGTCAGTGTCCCGAAATCTGTCAGACTAGTTAACACCCAAAACCCTGACCTTTATTTAGTCAGCTTATCAGTTATCGAGATATCGTTTTCATCAGAACTCTTACCTTCTTGAGTAAGTCAATCTCATTTTAGGTAGAATTTGAGAAAGTCCGTTTGGAAAGTCTCAAGTACAGATCCCGATTATTCTTCTTCGAAGTCACCCAGTGATAGGTGATAAAGCCAACCGAGTAAAGATAGTCCATTGTCAATATTGTCTAGCCGAATCACCAGGTACCGATCAGGTTAAGTCTCGATCAAGAATGGTGAATCCAATCCTTCAAAGCAGGTTAATATGTTTAATCGGTAGAAGTGACCTTAATTCAATCCGTTGACTAGAAGCATCCCGACCGCAGTCTGCGAGAAACTCTTGTTAGTCTTTCGACTCATTTTGTTCGTAACTTCTACTCCGGAACTCCGATTTTTATGTTCCGGGAGGCGTTGGAAAGCTAACGAAAATATCTACACCGATGGATGGGTTGTGAACTATATCTCCAATTGAATTGTGAAGCGTGCCTCTGTTTTTTTTTTTTAAATCTGAACCGTGAACTCTTAAGCCTTCGTGTAGTGTGAACCTCCCTGTTGTACGGGAAATTGGTAAAAGGATTTCCAACCAGTCAGTTTAGACTCCTAGATACCGATTCAGGATAACGTTTGTTGTAGTCTCTTTTCCAAGAAACTTACTTCCGGTAATTGCCATTAGAAGTGACGGCTATTCAACCATTAGAAGTGATTCCAAAATCTTAATCTCTAAGACCTCAACTAACTGGTTGGAAGAGCGGGGAGCTTAATCTCACCTATGTGGCGAACCTGATGTTGTCATGGGAGTAGAACCCGTTTTAAAGTTAGATTGATTAATGTAATGTAATAATTAGGTCTGGATAGTCGTGGAAGTTTGGAAAGAAGCTGGACCGGGGAAATTCTAAATGATAAATACTCCTATTTCAACGAATCAATACGAAGACACTTACGGTGTGCTCGTTTGATTCCCAAAATAATTCTTTGTTTTCCAAAATCCCCTGGTGCCATCGCAATTCCCATTTTCGTAACTAATCCGAGAATAATTGCTACGCTGAAGTTATTCGAGAAACCAAGGATTGCCTAGAATGACTCTAAATCTCATCTTCGAAAGAAATCCTTACGTCGTTAGTAGGATTCCTAATATCGAAAATCGCATCTCCTTAGGATCTGAGTAATCAAGATCTATGAAAGATAGGTATCAATGTTTAAGCCTGGCTGATCTTAGAAGACAGCTGGAATTGGATAAGTCGTTGACTTAGAATATTCCGAAAAAGCCATGTTTGGGAAATAATCCTTCGACTGTTATAATGTTCAAGCTTCCTCTACTAAAGTGAAACTCCAATCATTGATCTTGAATTCGTTAAGATCAACAGTAAGTTGTTGTGACTTTGATCCATCGGATGGGTCAAGGCTAGTTCTCCATTCTATTAACCTATGGTTAGCCATTGATAAATCAAGTATGTGCTGATATCAGAATTTTCCGATTGTGGTCCAACACACGATGCTTTTTGTAACACCCCTTTTTCTACCCATTAATTTATTTGCGTAAAATCAGAGGTTTCAAATTTTTAATACACCACAAGGGATGTCACACTTACTTCGATGAACATCATACGCCAAATTACTCGTTTTTCGAAAACAGCCTTATAAAACTTTCAAAATGTCATCGTCAATTAACATACAACTTCACAGCGGAAAATCCAACCATGTTTGATCATAAAAGGCATCTCAACTATGCAAGGCTCACAACAGTAAAATCCAACAACAACAATGGTCGTAAATAACTTAAACAACACTCATCCCTCCCCTAGTGTTACATGATCAGAGCAGACGACCCGACTCAGCTAGTGAAGGTATCTAGTCCTTCACTCGTGATCACCTGCACGTTACCGCATAGGGGTAACATTCAAACAGAAGGGTGAGTCCAATTCAATCCATATAATAAATCACATGATAAGCAATAAGTCAAGTCACAGCTCTAAAATATTCACATCACAATCATCAATTACATCACTACAATAACTCGTCACTATGTCATGTAGGCATATGAAATGCAACCCACTCGCGGGCATATGCATGAGGTACCTTTTCACAACGTCGCTTAGCCATTATGGCCTCATCGTCACTTAGCCTTTTGGGCCTCAAAAACGTCACTGGGTTTATGCATATGGGGCATGAGACACTATGACATGCACCACTCACAAACACACAATCACGGTCAACTATGTGACCCGTTACTTACCAATTTTGCCAAACAAGAGGCACAACACCTGTCAATTCACAATTCACACACAACAACGTCACTTAGCCTTTTAGGCCTTAACATCACTTAGCCTTTTTGGGCCTCAAAACGTCACTGGGTTTTTCATCGTCACTTATTCATAAACATCATCAACTCAAACAATTCAACGTCACTTATTTTCATCGTCACTTATTCATAAACATCATCAACTCAAACAATTCAACGTCACTTATTTTCATCGTTACTTATTCATAAACATCATCAACTCAAACAATTCAACGTCACTTAATTTCATCGTCACTTATTCATAAACATCATCAACTCAAACAATAGCCACTGAGGGGAAAAACGTCATTTACTAGCCACCAAGGGCATCATCGTCATTTACACATCATAACTAACAACATTGGCCACTACGGGCAAAAGGGTCATTTAACTAGCCACTAAGGGCATCATCGTCATTTACACATCATAATTAACAACAATGGCCACTACGGGCAAAAGGGTCATTTAACTAGCCACTAAGGGCATCATCGTCATTCACACATCATAAGTAACAACATTGGCCACTAAGGGTAAAACGTCATTTAACTAGCCACTAAGGGCATCATCGTCAAAATCATCACTTTTGACACTAAAACGTTAAAACCACTGGTTATACACAAAAGGGATTTATAAAGGCACCAAAACATCTTTTCAACGACATAGCGACGACCGCCGGGAACAGCCACTTGGGGCGCCCCAGAAACCTTCAGAAATAATAAGTTTTTATTTTTAAAAATGGGACACACAGATAGACAACCGAAAAAGCTTCCCAACACTTTTTGAAACGTTTAAAACGGATGTCCGAGTCAAAAGATATAGCGAAAACAGTTTTCATAAAAATTTTGGGAGCATCCTGAAAAACTGGCGCCATGGGCGCCCAGCGCCCAGGCACCTGGCGCCCAGCGCCCAGCAAAACGCAGCACACCCACACGCAACACATGGGCGCTCAGTGTAACACCCCGTTAATTTCTATCTTGTAGAAATTACCGAAGTGCACTACTGGCATACATCAGAGTGACTTTCCTTTTAACATATTGAACACATACTAAACTTCGATGAATCACTCATCAAACCTGCTTAAAATAACTAAACTGCATATCAATAAAGTCGGTCCTTACACCCTCAACTAGTGTTCAATACTCAAAACCGAAAGTCTGCGGAAGCGATTTACAACTTGAAATACATAAGTCGTACAATCGAGTAGTCTTAAGATACTGAATACAAAATACAGAGATACAAGGGAAACTGAAATATAAGACATAAAGAAATAAAGATAGCGGCTGCTCCTCAAGCATCTTCATAGCCATGCCTCACGGTCTTCAACTTTCCCTGCTTAACTGAAAACAACAACAATGGATTGGGTGAGACAACTTGTCTCAGTGAGTCCTATCGCGACCCCTTACTAATCCTCTCGGTTCAATTATGCTTGATTCATTATCTAAAACTCATAGTCCTCAAAGTTGACTATGTGGCTGAACTATGCTCAATCACTGAGCCTAACAATGAACTATGCTCAATCACTGAGCCTAACATGAACTATGCTCAATCACTGAGCCTAACCATGATTCTTAGCATGTCACCGGTCACTTGGCATAATAAGCTTCCGGTGAACCCGTCCCCACTAATCACTAGTGAGTCCCTGATGGGGCCTAGGTTCATAAGGGTCATGACTCCCTCTCCCCCAGCACACTAATCTGAAAAGGGTCGTCACCCTGACAATGAACTGTGCTCAATCACTGAGCCTGAACAATGATACATATAGAATATACAATGACCATGAACAATGAAGACTGCTCAATCACTGAGCCTAACCTGAAAGCATACTCAATCACTGAGTCTTATCATGACCTAATCTTATTCTGAACATTAGGTGATCTAGTTATTAACTTAACCTTATAATTTGGTGATCTCACATGGATTACTAATGTTTGCTAACTTAACTTACTAACCTTACTCAAAGAGTCAGTCCAACACATATATCAATCACAACGTCATAACATGAAATCAATGGTCAATCACATGAGCATTCACTGCACCTGAACATGATCTAAACATAACCAATCACATGGCACTAATATAACTTGGATTCAATCACTGTCAAACACATAGGATTTCAGTGCTCCCATCCTTGGGGAGACTTGGAGAGTGGATTAGAAGGGACTTGGGACCATTCGGAATAGCTTAGGACATATTTTAAAAGTTGGCTTCAGAAGGATACGCACGGTCCGTGCGCTATGGCGCACGACCCGTGCGCGTTTTTAAAAACGGCACCATGAGGTTCAGAGTCTCACGCACGACCCGTGCGCCCATACACACGATCCGTGCGTGACTCTCTGTATTTCAGAAAAACTGTTTTCGCGTTTTCTTTTCTATTCCGATCGTTCCCATGTCCATTCCGATTCACATTCAAACTCGATAACACATCAATACAGACATGGAAACCAGTACATTCAGTACAATCAATAATATTCATTCAACAATCACACTCAATCATGCAATTTTAATCACAATTTCAGTCCAACGATTTATCAATCTCATGATTCAAACGATATTTTCGCAAAACGGTTTCGCACCGGATTTTCACAAATTCGCGACTCAATTAAAATGCAAAGGCTGAAAACAATCCTAGTGAGTATTAGAACTCACCTTTTCGTGACGACGATACCCCCTACGCCGAAACTTCTCGAACACGAACTAACGGAATCACGAATCCGCTTCAGCTATTTCCAGCAACACACCGCCAATTTGCAACAAGCGTAACTCACTCAAATCTCCACCAATCTTAGCAAAACGAGGGTCTACGGTGAAGGGAATTTTCTCTACTTTCTGATGGTGGAGGTTTCAGACACATGCATCCTATATCCAGAGAGTTACAACCGAAACAATGAAGCTGGGTCAAGACTGAAGCTGATTCTGGAAACGAAAATTAGGAAGGTGATATCTCTCTCATTTCTCAATGAAATCATGCGGTTCTAGTGTCTAAACTGGAGCATTTTCTGTCTAGTTTCCAAATAAATAAAAATCAACTGAATCAGAGGTCCGTACAAGGAGATACGAACGAAACACCGAAGGTAGGTAAAACGGGTTTTACCCAGAATTTTCTGTTGAACCTTTCTTCTCCCTCAAACTCGAATTTGCATGGCTTGTGTGAAGTGAGATGATCAGGGCTGAACCAGTGTGTGAAAGAGGCATCAATGGAAAGAGGAGATAAAATGTGAAAGAATGGTGGTGACACTTCTAACATGCATGGAGCTTTGAAGAAATGGTGCTCTCATCTCTCCAAGCTCTCCCTCCCTCTCTCATGAACTTGTTGCTGTTTCAGATTTTGTAGAATGAAGAAAGAAGTGTTTTTCTTTTTGGATTTCAGCTGAAGAATGGGGTTATATAGGAACTATGGGAATAGACACTTTTACCCTTCACTTATAATTTATATTCCTAATGACTCCTTTCAGCCCAAACTAATCCCACTTGACACAATTAAATTTAATTAACACCAAAATCCTCACAATAAGTATTTCAAGCAAATTCATTCTCAAATCATGAAATTTTCAATCACACAATAGATCACTAAAAATTAATTTACGCCAATTAATTTAATTAGCGAAAATTGGGGATATTACAATCACCCCAACTTTTTAAAAATTTTGTCCTCAAAATTGGACCAATCCAAACAATTAGCACACAATATACCTTTTGATGATCCGGCATCGGCTTCGCCTTTCTGAGCGTCCAACACAAATACCTTTCCGCTTGCGGAGTTAGAATTCCCTTCTCGATTCCTCTTCTTCACCGGGCATTCGTTAGCATAATGCCCTTCTTCCTTGCAGTAGTAACACATCGTCGATCCCTGGCGACATTCTCCAGTGTGAGGCCTTCCACATTTCGGACACTTACCGGACCTTAGTAGTTCGGATGCTGTAGGTTGCTTCCCTTTGTTGTAGGTACTCCTCGGTTCATCACTTGGGGATGACAATTCCAAGGTTTTCCTCTTCTCTTTCCGATACGCTTTCCTTTCCTCATACATCTTGTTGAGATCTGCCTCTGCAACATAAGCTTGTTGCACCAATCCAGCATAACTGGTCATAGCATAAGAGCTAAGACCTTGGGCCACATCCGCACGAAGACCTGCCTTGTACATCTGCATCTTCCACTCATCATTAGGGGCATGCTTTGCCAATTGATAAAACTGCGACAGCCTTTCGAACTTGGCGGTGAACTCACCCACCGACATCTCTCCTTGCCTCAAGTTGACGAACTCGGCTTGCTTGCTTAACTTCATCACCGGAGGGAAGAAGTGACCAGAAAACATTTCTTTGAAGTTGGCCCAGGTAACCGGAGTTCCCTGATTCACCATTAGTTCATGAGCATTGGTCCACCAGGTTTGAGCATCTTCCTCGAGCATATGGGCGGCAAAGAGAACCTTCTCTTCTTCACTGCATTGAAGAGTCCTAAAAATCTTCTCCATCGAATCCAACCAGAAATGTGATACCATTACCTCAGGTTCTCCCTTGAAACTTTGGGGATTCATCTTCTGGAAACGAAAGTAAGCCCTATTCGGATCTTCCAGAGGAGGTTGTTGAACATTCGGTTGCTGTTGATTCATCATTTCATGATGCATTTGGGCCATTTGAGCCATCTGCTGCTGCTGCATTTGCATCATGTCATTCATCATCTTTTGTTGCGTCTCGATGACATTCTGCATCCATTCGGTATTTGGATCAACAGGGACGCTTCTCCTACTTCCACCAGCCATGATTCTGCGAAATATGCACAAAGTGTTTAGTTGATCAGGCTAAACGTCTAATAGCATACTAAGAGGAATCACACTTAGAGGACTTAAGAGACTCATGATTCTAAGTCCGACTAGGTCGAACTGCTCTGATACCAATTGTAACACCCCGTTAATTTCTATCTTGTAGAAATTACCGAAGTGCACTACTGGCATACATCAGAGTGACTTTCCTTTTAACATATTGAACACATACTAAACTTCGATGAATCACTCATCAAACGTGCTTAAAATAACTAAACTGCATATCAATAAAGTCGGTCCTTACACCCTCAACTAGTGTTCAATACTCAAAACCGAAAGTCTGCGGAAGCGATTTACAACTTGAAATACATAAGTCGTACAATCGAGTAGTCTTAAGATACTGAATACAAAATACAGAGATACAAGGGAAACTGAAATATAAGACATAAAGAAATAAAGATAGCGGCTGCTCCTCAAGCATCTTCATAGCCATGCCTCACGGTCTTCAACTTTCCCTGCTTAACTGAAAACAACAACAATGGATTGGGTGAGACAACTTGTCTCAGTGAGTCCTATCGCGACCCCTTACTAATCCTCTCGGTTCAATTATGCTTGATTCATTATCTAAAACTCATAGTCCTCAAAGTTGACTATGTGGCTGAACTATGCTCAATCACTGAGCCTAACAATGAACTATGCTCAATCACTGAGCCTAACATGAACTATGCTCAATCACTGAGCCTAACCATGATTCTTAGCATGTCACCGGTCACTTGGCATAATAAGCTTCCGGTGAACCCGTCCCCACTAATCACTAGTGAGTCCCTGATGGGGCCTAGGTTCATAAGGGTCATGACTCCCTCTCCCCCAGCACACTAATCTGAAAAGGGTCGTCACCCTGACAATGAACTGTGCTCAATCACTGAGCCTGAACAATGATACATATAGAATATACAATGACCATGAACAATGAAGACTGCTCAATCACTGAGCCTAACCTGAAAGCATACTCAATCACTGAGTCTTATCATGACCTAATCTTATTCTGAACATTAGGTGATCTAGTTATTAACTTAACCTTATAATTTGGTGATCTCACATGGATTACTAATGTTTGCTAACTTAACTTACTAACCTTACTCAAAGAGTCAGTCCAACACATATATCAATCACAACGTCATAACATGAAATCAATGGTCAATCACATGAGCATTCACTGCACCTGAACATGATCTAAACATAACCAATCACATGGCACTAATATAACTTGGATTCAATCACTGTCAAACACATAGGATTTCAGTGCTCCCATCCTTGGGGAGACTTGGAAAGTGGATTAGAAGGGACTTGGGACCATTCGGAATAGCTTAGGACATATTTTAAAAGTTGGCTTCAGAAGGATACGCACGGTCCGTGCGCTATGGCGCACGACCCGTGCGCGTTTTTAAAAACGGCACCATGAGGTTCAGAGTCTCACGCACGACCCGTGCGCCCATACACACGATCCGTGCGTGACTCTCTGTATTTCAGAAAAACTGTTTTCGCGTTTTCTTTTCTATTCCGATCGTTCCCATGTCCATTCCGATTCACATTCAAACTCGATAACACATCAATACAGACATGGAAACCAGTACATTCAGTACAATCAATAATATTCATTCAACAATCACACTCAATCATGCAATTTTAATCACAATTTCAGTCCAACGATTTATCAATCTCATGATTCAAACGATATTTTCGCAAAACGGTTTCGCACCGGATTTTCACAAATTCGCGACTCAATTAAAATGCAAAGGCTGAAAACAATCCTAGTGAGTATTAGAACTCACCTTTTCGTGACGACGATACCCCCTACGCCGAAACTTCTCGAACACGAACTAACGGAATCACGATTCCGCTTCAGCTATTTCCAGCAACACACCGCCAATTTGCAACAAGCGTAACTCACTCAAATCTCCACCAATCTTAGCAAAACGAGGGTCTACGGTGAAGGGAATTTTCTCTACTTTCTGATGGTGGAGGTTTCAGACACATGCATCCTATATCCAGAGAGTTACAACCGAAACAATGAAGCTGGGTCAAGACTGAAGCTGATTCTGGAAACGAAACTTAGGAAGGTGATATCTCTCTCATTTCTCAATGAAATCATGCGGTTCTAGTGTCTAAACTGGAGCATTTTCTGTCTAGTTTCCAAATAAATAAAAATCAACTGAATCAGAGGTCCGTACAAGGAGATACGAACGAAACACCGAAGGTAGGTAAAACGGGTTTTACCCAGAATTTTCTGTTGAACCTTTCTTCTCCCTCAAACTCGAATTTGCCTGGCTTGTGTGAAGTGAGATGATCAGGGCTGAACCAGTGTGTGAAAGAGGCATCAATGGAAAGAGGAGATAAAATGTGAAAGAATGGTGGTGACACTTCTAACATGCATGGAGCTTTGAAGAAATTGTGCTCTCATCTCTCCAAGCTCTCCCTCCCTCTCTCATGAACTTGTTGCTGTTTCAGATTTTGTAGAATGAAGAAAGAAGTGTTTTTCTTTTTGGATTTCAGCTGAAGAATGGGGTTATATAGGAACTATGGGAATAGACACTTTTACCCTTCACTTATAATTTATATTCCTAATGACTCCTTTCAGCCCAAACTAATCCCACTTGACACAATTAAATTTAATTAACACCAAAATCCTCACAATAAGTATTTCAAGCAAATTCATTCTCAAATCATGAAATTTTCAATCACACAATAGATCACTAAAAATTAATTTACGCCAAATAATTTAATTAGCGAAAATTGGGGATATTACACTCAGCGCCCAGCGCTGGCTCCCAGCGCCTTAGCGCAACACGCAACACGCAACACACGGGCGCTCAGCGCCCAGCGCTGGCACCCAGCGCCTTAGCGCAACACGCAACACACGGGCGCTCAGCGCCCAGCGCCTGGCGCAACACGCGCAACACTGAACACAGCGCGCAGCACCCATGGGCGCCCAGCGCCCAGACACCTTCACCAACACGATCACAGCACCAACATTTTTTTCTTCAAATTTTTACATGGCCAATCACAACCCATTTTACAACCATTCATAATCACGTGTATAATCATCAAAACCATCTATCAAATATCAAAATTCAACACATCCCAAGCACAAACATGGATTCACGCTTATATCAACAACAAGAACACAAATTCGCAAACATCATAATGTTCATGGTTAAAATCTAGGCCGTCACTACCTAGAACCTATCATAGGAATTATTATAAAGATTGATAGAACTCCCCTTACCTCGAACTTGAAGGATAGAAGCCATAGAGACAGACACGAGCAGAACCACAGCAACAGATCACGCCCCTTCCTCCTCCTTGAGCTCGCGCCCTTCCCCTTCCTCTCCTCCTCTCTACGGCCTTCGCACTCTTCTCTCTATTCTCTTTCTCTCAATTCGCGAATGCTAACACCAAAACCCTAGCCTCACAAGACCTCACCACTTCGCATAACACATGGATCACGGGCTTGGGCTTTTCACTTAAGCCCAAGTCTAGCTAAATGGCACCTCCATCTCCTAGTACCACCTACACAATTTTTAATATAATTTCCAATAATTAAATTATATCCAAATAATTAAATTAAATTCCTAAATACTTAATTAAATAATTTAATTAAATATTTAGGGTGTTACAACTCTCCCCCACTTAGAATATTTCGTCCTCGAAATTCACCTGCAAACGCCAACACTCTCCCTCTAAGGCCACCTAGACAACTAGGGCTATCTATATGCTGATTACTATTGCTTTGATTACCGGCGGTAAGTGCTCGGGTGGCCGTCCCTCCTACTTGTTCAGCCAGGTAACTTCAAGCAGTAATAATTAGGCTCGCTCTCTACTCCGCTGCGCCACTCTGATAGACTAACTTGCAATCTGTCTCACTCATCATCCTCATGGGTACGCACACTAACAGCCTGCTAATGGTTTGGTTCTATGACAACATCATTACAACAACGCATTTTATCATCACAGTCAGACTCCGGGATCATCTATCGCTCATCAACAATGGCCATAGGCCAGCAACAACAAATCAGCAATGACAACAACGAAACCATGTGGGCCATTCGGCGGTACCCACGACAGAACATTAACACAACTTGGGCCATTCGTCGATACCCAAGACAAGACAACAACGATGACAACAACAATATTAATATCAACATCATTAGTAACAACATCGTCAACAACAGCAATATTAACAACTCAGTTACAACAATCGGGCACTAAGGCACCGACAACAGCTAACAACATAATGGAAAGAACCAGACACACGGAACGGTCAACAATTAAAATAGGCACAACTCATAAAAGTACGAGCAGCGCACAAAATCAGGGACAGTAACAGTAATTTTGCGAAAACAGCAGTAACAATTTTCAGGGAACAGCAGCAATTATTTTCAGGAACGGCAACAATAACTTTTCTGAAAACAGTAACAATAATTTTTCCGAAAACAGTAACAATAATTTTTCAGAAAACAACAGCAACAGCAACCAGCAAAACAACAACAACAATAGCGTCAACAACATCACGAGAAAGTTTACCAAGTGCGTACATATAGTAAGACAAGTCACAAAATCAGAGTGCTCAATCCTTAAATCAGTTTCAGAAAATTCAGAGAAAATAACAACTGTGTAATAGGACTTTATTATTTTCCAAGAGTTACAGCATGCTAGTATGGCAATGACACCAAAAACAATATAGTGGACCAATATCCACAAAACACTTAGCCTAGAGCGTCAACATAGAAGTAAAAACATGCTACAGCAAAAGTATTTACATAAAACTACACATCAACCGAACTAAATTAGTTTAAGCCTTCATATGAACGTCTAACAACAAAACTAACTTTAGGAAAACGTATATCCATCCTCGGCAGACATTATCATTTTAATATTTTCAAAACTACTCAGGAAGAGGCAACCAAAAGGAAATTTATCATAAAGACTCAAGCGCACAATATCAAGCTTCACGTGGTACATACTGGATTAGAAATATAGCTACTAACACAAAATCATGAAGACTCGGTACAGGCGATTTCTATTCATAGTTAAAGGCACATATACGAAATGTACAATCACACACATGCACAAAAATACTTATTTAGAATTTTTCGACACAGAAAATAAGGCACGTTATAGGAATTGATTTTCTCGTTAGCTTAACCAGTTTGAATAGGGTATCCTCAAGAACATATGACAGTAAAAGCTAACTCAAGGAAGTGCAAAAACAGTGCCAGTGCACATTTTAAATGTTTAAGGTTTCTCAAAATCACGTGGCACCAATTATAAAGAGTGCAACAGCTAAAACAAAATCAGGGAAAATTCAGCGTAGGAAATTACAGCTCACGGTCACGAAATAGTTCGCAAAGGTTCGGAGTTGGAAACATTACATGTTGAGGGAATTTAAGCAAAAGGCCAAATAGAGTAAAATACATGGGATACTAACAACAACATAGAATATAGTCCACTTCTCAAAATCATCTCATGGGGTTGTAGAAGTAGGAGAAGACGATAGTTGTAGCTTTCAAATCAAAACTTTATCATTTACAGCAGTCAAGACAGTGCACACTGTAGCATCAGTAAAAACTTTATACCAGGTCAGTGTCCATTTATTAAAATAATTTCCAATGCAAAAGTCAGTATCCAACTGTAAAATTGTTTAAAAGATGTTTCAAAAACATTTTCAGGAATCTCCTTACTTCCCAGGTTACAAAACCAAACAGTGTAAATCAGGAGGCAATAACCAAAAAGATTTTTATCTAAAAATTCAAACGCTCAATGTCAACTTCACGAAGCATGGGAATTAGAAAATAATTCATGAGGACTCTAAACTCACAATCACTGCGTGTCAAAAATAATCAGGGACACAGAGTAAAGAAAGATTAGCCGACTAACATGCATAAGTTGATTGGTAGCAATATAGCAACTTTAGCCCTTCAATAGAAAACAGTTATAAGTCAAGGGATGGAAACTTAACATATTTAAACGGGGACGTCATTACTCAGAGTGATCGAAATATTATTGCATGTTATCAACATAGTAACAACTTAAATAATCAGCAAAACCATTTTACAATACAATTAGCCTTAACATCAAGACACACCACCCAAGAGTTCATACAAGACCTAGTGTCGAAACAAATTTAAACCAGTCGAAACACACGTAAATATTAAACAACAAGGTAAGTTATTGAAAACCATACAAACTAAATCAGAATTCGTTCCACAAGAAGGTTAAAGAACAGCAATCAACAACAGGGAAACAATGTTCACACACGGAAATGCAATACAACATAAGGTACCAGTAGGGGCATCTCCCCCACTCGTTCACTTACCATTAGCAACTCTTGGCATACCTGCAACACAAATATTGGTCAGCACTCAAAAGACAACAGTTGGTCGTACACCGACACAACGACTCGACGACTTGGCCGGACGGACCAACCATTGCTCTGATTCCACTAATGTAACACCCCTTTTTCTACCCATTAATTTATTTGCGTAAAATCAGAGTTTTCAAATTTTTAATACACCACAAGGGATGTCACACTTACTTCGATGAACATCATACGCCAAATTACTCGTTTTTCGAAAACAGCCTTATAATACTTTCAAAATGTCATCGTCAATTAACATACAACTTCACAGCGGAAAATCCAACCATGTTTAATCATAAAAGGCATCTCAACTATGCAAGGCTCACAACAGTAAAATCCAACAACAACAATGGTCATAAATAACTTAAACAACATTCATCCCTCCCCTAGTGTTACATGATCAGAGCAGACGACCCGACTCAGCTAGTGAAGGTATCTAGTCCTTCACTCGTGATCACCTGCACGTTACCGCATAGGGGTAATATTCAAACAGAAGGGTGAGTCCAATTCAATCCATATAATAAATCACATGATAAGCAATAAGTCAAGTCACAGCTCTAAAATATTCACATCACAATCATCAATTACATCACTACAATAACTCATCACTATGTCATGTAGGCATATGAAATGCAACCCACTCGCGGGCATATGCATGAGGTACCTTTTCACAACGTCGCTTAGCCATTATGGCCTCATCGTCACTTAGCCTTTTGGGCCTCAAAAACGTCACTGGGTTTATGCATATGGGGCATGAGACACTATGACATGCACCACTCACAAACACACAATCACGGTCAACTATGTGACCCGTCACTTACCAATTCGCCAAACAAGAGGCACAACACCTGTCAATTCACAATTCACACACAACAACGTCACTTAGCCTTTTAGGCCTTAACATCACTTAGCCTTTTTGGGCCTCAAAACGTCACTGGGTTTTTCATCGTCACTTATTCATAAACATCATCAACTCAAACAATTCAACGTCACTTATTTTCATCGTCACTTATTCATAAACATCATCAACTCAAACAATTCAACGTCACTTATTTTCATCGTTACTTATTCATAAACATCATCAACTCAAACAATTCAACGTCACTTATTTTCATCGTCACTTATTCATAAACATCATCAACTCAAACAATAGCCACTGAGGGCAAAAACGTCATTTACTAGCCACCAAGGGCATCATCGTCATTTACACATCATAACTAACAACATTGGCCACTACGGGCAAAAGGGTCATTTAACTAGACACTAAGGGCATCATCGTCATTTACACATCATAATTAACAACAATGGCCACTACGGGCAAAAGGGTCATTTAACTAGCCACTAAGGGCATCATCGTCATTCACACATCATAATTAACAACATTGGCCACTAAGGGTAAAACGTCATTTAACTAGCCACTAAGGGCATCATCGTCAAAATCATCACTTTTGACACTAAAACGTTAAAACCACTGGTTATACACAAAAGGGATTTATAAAGGCACCAAAACATCTTTTCAACGACACAGCAACGACCGCCGGGAACAGCCACTTGGGGCGCCCCAGCAACCTTCAGAAATAATAAGTTTTTATTTTTTAAAATGGGACACACAGATAGACAACCGAAAAAGCTTCCCAACACTTTTTGAAACGTTTAAAACGGATGTCCAAGTCAAAAGATATAGCGAAAACAGTTTTCATAAAAATTTTGGAAACATCCTGAAAAACTGGCGCCATGGGCGCCCAGCGCCCAGGCACCTGGCGCCCAGCGCCGAGCAAAACGCAACACACCCACACGCAACACACGGGTGCTCAGCGCCCAGCGCTGGCACCCAGCGCCTTAGGGCAACACGCAACACGCAACACATGGGCGCTCAGCGCCCAGCGCTGGCACCCAGCGCCTTAGCGCAACACGCAACACACGGGCGCTCAGCGCCTACCGCCTGGCGCAACACGCGCAACACTGAACACAGTGCGCAGCACCCATGGGCACCCAGCGCCCAGACACCTTCAGCAACACGATTTCAACACAATTTCAGCACCAACATTTTTTTCTTCAAATTTTTACTTGGCCAATCACAACCCATTTTACAACCATTCATAATCACGTGTATAATCATCAAAACCATCTATCAAACATCAAAATTCAACACATCCCAAGCACAAACATGGATTCACGCATATATCAACAACAAGAACACAAATTCGCAAACATCATCATGTTCATGGTTAAAATCTAGGCCGTCACTACCTAGAACCTATCATAGGAATTATTATAAAGATTGATAGAACTCCCCTTACCTCGAACTTGAAGGATAGAAGCCCTAGAGACAGACACGAGCAGAACCACAGCAACAGATCACGCCCCTTCCTCCTCCTTGAGCTCGCGCCCTTCCCCTTCCTCTCCTCCTCTCTACGGCCTTCGCACTCTTCTCTCTATTCTCTTTCTCTCAATTCGCGAATGCTAACACCAAAACCCTAGCCTCACAAGACCTCACCACTTCGCATAACACATGGATCACGGGCTTGGGCTTTTCACTTAAGCCCAAGTCTAGCTAAATGGCGCCTCCATCTCCTAGTACGACCTACACAATTTTTAATATAATTTCAAATAATTAAATTATATCCAAATAATTAAATTAAATTCCTAAATACTTAATTAAATAATTTAATTAAATATTTAGGGTGTTATACTTTTCTACGACAATCCAACGGTTGGGTACGTGTAGTGCATATTCATTTACCTTCTACACCTATTTGGTGGGAGAATACCTGAGGTTGAACCATATGTCGGCATCAGACTAAATGATTGGACAGTGAGTGTATGATAGACGAGTCCGTGATAGTGAATCCTATAACCCTTGTGTAGTCTCTTGAGACAATTGAGTCGTGTCTATTTTTCATCACAAAATACAAGCCTTTGTTTTAACCTCGAAGTTTTATCTTGGACTGATTCAAGAAAGGAATTGAAGGGAAATGAATTGAATCGAATAGAGTAGCGGTTTGAGAAGAATTTTAAAAGCAAATACACACTTTTCCTTCGGCTCAATGTCTTTCCCGATCTCTTCCTCGAACAAACCCAATTATTTTTACCTTAAAGGAGCCAAACTCAAGCACGATAATGGAAGTTTGTGAGATGTTGATCGCACAAACGGTTGGTTCCAACAAATCATTTTCTTATTCTCAATTTCGAACTTGTATACTTTAAAAATCAGAGAATGAGATTCCGCTTTGTTGAAACGTCGTGCATCGAGTAAGGTCATTATAAGTTGGGGTGAATTAACGTTTTTGGATAGTCGTATTTATTGAGGTATCATTATTTTAAAACCCCGTTGAAAAGAATTTTCATCCAAGTGAAACGATTGTGCTTTCAAGTTTTGGAAAAGAATATATCACTATTATGTTAGAGTTTCTTGGGTCACGTTACAGGGAAAATCGTTTTCTACATTCCTTGGACCTTGAGTCAAGCGTTTATGTGAGTGTAACTCGGGAAGATAAGGAAACTTTTCTTCCGAATACCGCGTGGTTTGGGTTCAAGTAATCCTCTCATAGATATCATTTCCTCCCAATTCATGTCACGGCTAAACCGAAACCTTCTGTGTTCCTGACTTTGATAGTACCGAATGTATACATAACCTAAGCTATAAGTTTGTGTTCTCAACAGATTGTAGGTGTTCCGTTTGTCCATAACAACTAGTGTCTGCCATCAAAAGATCGGAGTAGTTAATTATCGGATGGAGCTTGTATCAACGAGAAGTATGGGTTATAATCGATTTTGAGGACAAAATCTTTCAAGTTGGGGTGATTGTAACATCCCTAGTTTTGTTAATTTCGGATTACGAAATTAACTGACGATTTATTATTCGATTAAATGATAAATCGAGCTTCAGATATGTGATAGTCGAGGAAGAATTGAATGATTTCAAGGTTATAGGGTTAAAGTACTCAAGTAATCAAACTATGTGGTTATTTGTGTTAGAAAGTGGATCTAAATGGATATTAACGAGCCAAGGGTAAAATCGTCATCTCGCCTCATATGGAGGATGTATCATTCGATTGAAGTAATAATAGATTGGTTCCTAGTCATGGGTATGGTATTTAAATTCCTAAATCATATGAATGGATTTGTGCTTGATGGATTTGTGCGGATTTAAATGAGAATTCGGGGTAAGGGCATTTTGGTCTTTTCCCACCCATTAAAATATTAACTCCAGTTCTGTACTATCTAACCACCCACACCCCCCAAAAGAAGTGACATTCTGAAATTAAAAAGAAATAGAAGGGAGTTGAGAAGAAGGGAGTGTTTAAGTGAGAATTAGGAAATGGGGGTATAGAGGTCATTTCACACCTTATTTACCCTTCAGCTCACTTTTCTTCAAAAGCAGAAGACTACTCATTCTCTGAAATCCTGGAACTAGAAAAACAGAAGAGAGGGACGAAAGTGAGAGGAATAAGAAGGAAGGAAGATCATCATCACCTCTCATTGCATGTGGGCAACTCATAGACCATCCTCTTCCATTTTTCCTCCTCTACACCATGATTCCATTTCCCACCACTCACTCCATCTTAAACTCAATTCACCATTGAGGAAGCTTCAAGCTTAAAATGGCCATTAATGGAGTCTTGAAGGTCCAGGAGCGTTGCATGTGCATTTGAAGCTAGAGTGGAAATGGAATTGGAACTACAATGTGGATTAGATCATATTGGAGAGCTATTTCAGTACCTGTGGAGCAAGAGATTCGAAATTGGAGCTTTGCATGTCTATGTTAATGTAAGATTGGTGGTTTTATGGTCCAAATTCGTGATGACAAGTGATTGAAGTTGATGATCAAGATTAATCAGAAATTCTGGGCGAAACCCGTATGACCCACCTTCATTGTTATCATCATATCTCCCTGTATTCAACTCTTCTGTTCATGATTTTTGTCCCTCTGGAAACTACACACAATAGGATTAAATGTGGGCACAAGAACCATGGGTTTTCATTTGGAAATGAGATAGATATCATGTCCTCAAGTTTCGGTTTCAGAATCAGGCTCGGCTATGACCCCGTCCACTTGCTTTCGCGATAACTCTCTGGATATTGGTTGCATGCGTCTGAAACTTCCTCCATCAGGAACTAGACAAAATCCTCTTCACAATGGGCACTGGTTTGGATAGTTTTGGTCACGAATTGACCTAGTTACACCTGTTACAAAAGTGTGCCCTGATATTGGAAAACAGAAATAGAAATTGGAAATATCGGTTCGTCGGATTAAGGGTTCGAGGTGTCAAGTGTAACACCCCGGTATTTCTAACATGTAGAGAGACCGAACATGCACAGATGCGGAAGTTCAGAGGACACATTTTCTGTTTAAGTATTGGACATACACACTTTTTCCGAAATCAAAACATAATCGGAATAACATTACTTCATAAAATAGAAGTTCATCGGTTCCATACCGAAAGGAATACAATATCCAAGTCCAAATACCAAACGGAAACATAAAACGGTTCATGTAACTCATAATCAATACAAGTTTATGCAACTAATCGTACCTGATCAATACGATGAGTTGTTGCTTCCTGATGATGCTGCTCGGTCGTTGGGATGAAGGACCGAGTACTGAGCCGCACGCGGGTGGTACCTGCAAAGGCACTCCAATGCTCAAGTCAGAGGTGCTTCAACGGGCAGGGTCACAAGGTGAGTAAAACATACCTGAAGCCACATGCTGGTGTGGTATATATACTGTTGGCGTTCTAGCCGTTGCGCTTTTTGTGGGGCCGGCCGCATCTTGCGGAGCAAGTAAGATATTGGGCCGCGATGGGCCTGTTGTACGAAATTGGCCTTCGAGCCCACTCCAGAACAGCAACCAATAGGACAACAAAAGAACAAAGGATCAAATGACTAAGTCTTCAGCACCTCCAAGAGTATACCAACTACTCGTGCACAATAATCTTCCTTTTTCCCTGCTTCTCTGAAAAACAACAAATATGGATAGGGTGAGATAACATTATCTCAGTGAGTCCTACCGTTCCCCCTCTCTGACACTCGGTTCAATTCATTAAACCGCTATTAAAAGCTGACATAACAATGTCTTATTTATTAATCGAAATGCCAAGCAAATCGTGTTCTTATCTTAGCTTATCATGAAACGGCTGTACAATGACTACGAATCCCGAATCATAAGCTATAAATCGAAATGCCGACTGTACAACGACTACGAATCCCGGCTGTAACATCCCTAATTTTTAAAGACTCGTACTATGACGCCTAAGGCCGAGTAATTATTTGTGGGAATAATTGGTCGTGTCTCGGGGATTAATAGTCGAGGAAAAGTCCAAAGAAATCCTACTCTACATTTAATTGTGGCTTAGTCATGGTTTAAATGAACAATTCAGCCAAAGGGTAAAATGGTCATTTCACCTCACATCAAAGATTTATTGATTGATTGAAACAATTAATCGCGTCTCGTATAAAGGTTAGCCGTAGGATCTATGTCTTGTAGTTAATCGTAGGATTATAGGGATTTTAACACCGAAACCTTGGACTAATGGGCCAAGGGCAGTTTGGTCATTTTACCATCACTTAAACCCTCAACCCATTTATCACCACTCAGCTGAACCCACCCCCTTTAACCTCCTTCTCACTTCAGCTGAAACAAAAAAATGAAAGTAGAAAACTTAAGAAAAGAGGGAGAAGAAGGCTTGAAAGGAAAGAGGAAGGAGGAGGTGGGGCTTCATCAAATTTTAGTGCATGTGAGTGTTCTTACCACTTCTCAACTCCATTTTCGAATTGCTCTTCAATGGTACCATTTTCAGAACCTGATTCCCACTCCTTCCCTCACTTCCATTTTCGAGTTATATGCTTCCATGGGGGATATGGAGGAGTTGAGTTTGTTGTTGGCATGCATGTTCACTATGAACTAGAGATGAAGGGCATCTGAACCCATTTCGTGATCTGGAAGGTATCTCGAAGGTTGTGGAACTACTGGTACAGAGAATGGAAGCTCAAGTTCGAAGTTGCTAGTGATGGAGGGTGATGATTGAAGTCTATCCAGAATTCTGGGCAAAACCCGTGTGACATACCTTCGGTGTTTCCATCATTTCTCGCTGCACACAACTCTGATGATCGTGATTTTTGTTTCTCTGGAAAGTAGACAAAAAGCTCTTCATTTTAGGCACAAGAATCGTATGCTTTCATGAAGAAATGAGAGAGATATCCTGTTCACAAGTTTCGGTTTCAGAATCAAACACTGTCCTGGACCAGTCATCTTGTTTTGGTGATATCTACCAAACCTCTGGATACATGCGTGTGAAAATTTGATCATCAGAAAGAAGACAAAATTATCTTCAAAATGGGCACTGATTTGAGTAGATTTGGTTACGGATTGACTGAGATAACTCTGTTTCAAAACTGCTCCTTGATTCTGGAAATTTGAAATAAATATGGAAATAACGGTTCGTTGGATTAAGGGTTCGATTCGTCATAAGTCTCGAGGGTCGTCAACTCAAGTACCGGATGACTGTTCAGTAGCAAGAATTTGATCGAGTTACTGGTGGTGCATGTGGGATGTAACATCCTCAAAATAATTAGTAGAATTATTTGGGTGTTAAACCAATTAAACCAATTTAGTACTCGACTGGTAAATTTACTGAGTGCTAAAATTATTTATTGGTTGTCATCGGATCGTTAACCGGATAATACGGATCAAGGAAGTTTCGGAATCGAAATAGGAAATTTCGATCAATATGGTAATTTGACCGCGTCACAACTTATATATTAATAAATATATATATGTGTGTGTGTGAATGAATGAAAGAAAGAAAGGAAAGAATGGAAGCATACGAGAAACAGAAGAGAGAAAAGGAGAGAAAAGAGAAAGAAGAAAGAAAGAGGGAGGAAGAAGAAGAGGAAAAAGGGAGTACCTCCGCTCAACGAAACGACTTCCTTCCAACACGAAAAATGCTCAGCGTTACTTCCTCTTCGATTTGGTACCAAGATCTTCATCATCAACTCACTCTCTCTCACTTTGCCATTTTCGAACTTGAGAGGGAAAATCGGTGTTTCGATGGTTGTAACTCAAGGGAAAGCTAAGGGCGATGTTTAGGAGCGAGCACGAGGTGGATTACTCGAGTATTGAAGATCGATTGGGTGATTTGGAGTTGAAAATCAAATTGGGGTTTTTGGTGAATAGTGGTTTGAGATTGAAGAAGATGATGAATAGTGTCCAAGGAGGATTTCGAGGAATTCGGCATTCCGGTCAAAAGCGGTTTTGTGTGTCGCCGGAACGTGCAATGATTTCGGGAATTCGGTTTTACGGTCGAAATATTTCTCGAGGTCGAGTGGGAAGCTTTGGAAGCGGATTGGGTATCGCCGGAGCAGGGAACGTTCGTGTGGCTACTCGGTGATTTCGGCTCGATCGTGGTTCACGCTTCAAGGGTGAGTTCTACTCACGTTTAGGATTTTTGTTTTTCGAATTAATTGATAAACTGTTTTATCGCTTTCGCTGGACTGGAATATTATGTGATACTGTCTGATTCGGGCTAGGAATCGATTGGGGCGAGTCTCAGGTTGCGTCGCGTTAAAAATGGAATTTTTGGTGATTTGATTCGAAAGATTTTGAGTCGAAAACCGTTATTTCGAAATAAATCGTATTTTGATGAAATTCGTTTAGATTGAGTTTTTGATTGATTTGATTGATTGTGTGACATTGATTGAATCTGTTTTTATGGATGTTTGAACTGTTTTTAATCGGAACAAGAATCGGAGTTGAGCGGAATAGCGAATTTCGCAAGAAAACGGAAAACCTGCACTTTTCTGCAGATGGTCGCGTCGCGACCCGTCCCCTTCGCGTCGCGACCTGGCCCAGTTTTGTAACGCAAAATGTTTCTGTCGTTTTTCGCGTCGCGACGGTAGCAATTCGCGTCGCGACGTTTTGCAGATTTTCAACAGTTTTTCACTGTTTTTCGTTTCGCGATAACTTTTGATCCGGGAACCCAATTGAGGTGTTCTAAGATGCGTTGGAAAGCTTATTCAGAGGCCTAACTGAATATTCTACTTTTAAGGCAAAATGAACTGTTTTTGATATTGAAAATTGTGTCGAAAAGTGGTCAACTAGAGTGCGAGTGTGAACTTGGTTTTTATAAAAAGAAAATGTGGATTAAGTGTTTCATTGATTGTCTAATTTGATGGACCGTGGGTTCATAGTACTGTAGATATATGTTTATATATCGAGTTGGGTGACGACCCTATGTTGTAACATACTAGGGGGAGGGAGTCATGATCCTCTTACCTAGGCTCCATGCCAATAGGAGAATGTACTATTGGTAGGGGGGTTCACCGGCTTGCAGCGTTCGCGTCAGCGGTGTTATGTTGTTTGTAGTACGATACCGGCTTGCAGCGTTCGCGTCAGCGGTGTCGTACTGAGTTAACAGGTTACCGGCTTGCAGCGTTCGCGTCAGCGGTAATCTGTTTTTGTGTGATTGTTTTTATGCGGTTCATCGGATGGAGCGTTCGCGCGGCCGATGCCGTATTGACTTAAAACTAGATTTTATAATTGAACCGAGAGTGCGAGTAGGGGTCTCGGTAGAACTCACTGAGACAAGTTGTCTCACCCAATCCATTATTGTTGTTTTACAGAGAAACAGGGAAAGAGGAGATCCACAGAGGCACGAGCGGGTTGCCCTCGGACTGGCTACTGAAGACTTAGCTTTATGTTTAAGTTTATATTCTCTTTGTTGTCTGTGTAATACGACACTATGATGTGGTATTATGTATTTCTTCCGCTTTCTTGTACGATACTGAGTACTATAGTTGCTGGCAGTTTATGGTCTTATTTGTGTTAAGACCGCTGTGTTATTATTCAGTTGAACTATGTTGCGATATTCAGTATTTAGGCAGGAATTGTGTATCTCTGATGTGTTACTAATGTGCACTTGGGTATTTTTAGTCGATAAAATTACCGGGGTGTTACAGTTGGTATCAGAGTGGTTCGACCTAGTCGGACTTAGCTTAGGGTTGAGTCGATTCCTTGCTAGTCCTTTTTGTAATTACACTTGTGATGCTAAGAGACATTGAGCCTGATCAACTTAATACTTAGTGCATCATAAGCGGAATTATGACTGGATGATCAAGATGCAATCCTCGACCACAATCGGAATCTCCAACCGGTGCATCCTCAGGAAAGGTGACATGACGAACGGAGAATGCAGAAGTATGGGACGGGCCTAAGTGTTTTTATGATTTATGGTCTCAGTTCTTATACTGCTACCAATTATGTTGCCTTAGTGTAATCAGCCTATGTCGCCGAGGATGATCTCATAGGAAATATGGGAAAGGAAAGGAGGTAGTTGAATTATCAGCTCCGAATGGAAAGTCCTAAGATAATTTCATCAAAGGAAAAGCAGATGCAATTCTTTGATTCTTCAAAGGTCAGAAGATGTTCTAACTGAGGAAAGCCTCACAGCGGTGATTGCAAGCGAAGATCTAATCGGTGCTATTATAGAAATGTAGAGGGTCATTATGGTAAAGAGTGCCCCGTAAGGAAGAGTTTCAAGGAGTTACAAGCAGCTCTAAGGCAAGGACGAGTCAACATTCTGGATGTTTAGGCAGTTACGACTGCAGACAATCTACTGAGGAGTATGAGATCAGTTTTCAATAACTCTGTCAGTATATTAAATGATTCGGGTGCAACCTATTGTTGTATATCCCGATCGCATGTGAATCGGTTGGGATCAGCCTTATCATCGCTATCCGAGCCGATAACTATTTTAACTGCTGCTAAGGGTCGTGTCCAGACCTAATCTTTGTATGGAATTGTCTACTTGTCATACGAGGCAGAAATTTCGTAGAAGGATTATTTGTTTACCTATGAGAAGTGTGGACACCATTTTGGGTATGAATTGGATGACTGCGAATCACGTTACAAGCGTTGGCGTTAATTAGCTATCAGCTTTGCTTCAGAATCAGTTAAAATTGTCTAGGACAAATTCTGAAGCGGTTACCTAGTTCACCTTAGACGGTCAACCTTCATTCCAAGGTGCGGGAGCACATGTTAGTATGTTATCTGCATCCGCTGAAACTAGTTTAGATTTGGCGAACGTTCAGGTCGTGAATGACTTTCTGGATGTTTTCACGATGAAGTTTCTTCCGTACATCCAGAGTGAGAGGTAGAGTTTTCTATAGAATTGATTCCGGTACAGGATCAATATCTACTGTTTCTTATTTAAGGTTTCTTTAGAGTTAAAGGAAATGGAGTCTCAACTGGAAGAGTCGATGTTAAAGAAATTCTGTCGACCGAGTGCTTCTTCAAGGAGTGCTTTGGTGTGACTAGTCAAAAGAAAGGTTAGTAGCAAGAGATTGTACATCGGTTATCGACGACTCAACAAAGTGACGATCAAGAACAAATATCCTTTTCCAAGGATACACGAATTGCTGGATCAACTTCAAGGTGCTGCAGTGTTTCTAAAATTGATCTGAGGTCAGGTTATCATCAATTAAAAGTTAGAGCCTTAGATATTCCGAAGACAGCTTTCCGTAATAGGTATAGGATGTATTCTAATGCAAAATCAACAAGTGGTAGCTTATGCGTCCAGACAATTAAAGTCTCATGAGAAGAGTCATCCGACTCACGATTATGAGTTGGCAGCTATTGTGTATGCACTGAAGATTTGGAGACGTTACCTGTATGGGTCTCGTTTCGATGTCTTTAGTGATCACAAGAGTTCAAGGTATCTGTTTGATCAGAAAGAACTGAATAACAGGCAGAGAAGTGTGTTGAGTTTCTGGAGGAATATAAATTCGTGTTGATGTAACATTCAAGAGAGGCCAATGTTGTAGCTGATGCGCTAAGTAAGAAATCCATTCATACGACAGAGTTGATGACGCAAGAAATGAGATTGTCTTACGAAATTCCGTTTGACAAGTCGAACGTGAATACGGATATGTAAATGAGGTAACTGCTGACTGTTGTCACGTTGCGAATAACCATCAAAGGATTAATTGATGGATCTACTTGTAGGTGACTGAAATTTCCGAAGTGAAGCTTGGCGTGCGGTGTAATAGTTTTGAAAAATCGTTTTTGTGAAAACCGCATGCTAAAGTTAATTTTGGGAACGAATTAAGAAGCTAATAGGATATGATTGAGGAGGAAAATCCTGGGAGGACTACTTAGGTTGAGGGGAATCTCTCAACGCTATTGACTAATAAGAAAAGGAGCTCTGTGTTCTGTTTGATAGTTGTTTGGAGAACAACTGAGGTGATTTTCATTACGTTCAATTTATTTGATGTCCCCGTGGTTTATTTCTGCGTTTAAGATAAGCGTTTCTGGTAAATCCTCATTTCATCTCCTTTCGAGAAGTATTATCTCGAAATCTTGGGGGCGAGTCAAGAAGTTTCACAGGTGACTTTTTCGTCACATTGTCGGTATGTACGAGAACCGTTAAGAATATTAGAAGAATTGTAGAGAAAGTGTTTACACCTTTCGAGGAATTCGTATTTGTTTTTACGTCTACCGAGGAGTACTTTGATTTGGATTAATCAAAGTTGGGGAGTAAACGAGGATGATTGGAATGAAGCTTCCGAAGTGTTTTCGAACGCAGTGCTGAGTCTATGCGGGCGAAAGAGGAGTTTCTTGTGTTGATTCGTAACAAGGGAGTTCGGACTGTAATCTTAGAAGTGTTCTAGGGTAATGGTCGAACATGCTTGAAGATGGATGTACCGGATTGAGGAGATTTTTCTACACTCATTCCGTTGATTCGAGATTGCGTTCCAGCAGATTTAGACCTTTCTGAGAATGTCGATTCTCGGTTAGTCGAATGAAAGACTTAGCGAAATTTTGAGGACAAAATTCTTTCAAGTTGGGGAGAATGTAACATCCTCAAAATAATTAGTAGAATTATTTGGGTGTTAAACCAATTAAACCAATTTAGTACTCCACTGGTAAATTTACTGAGTGCTAAAATTATTTATTGGTTGTCATCGGATCGTTAACCGGATAATACGGATCAAAGAAGTTTCGGAATCGAAATAGGAAATTTCGATCAATATGGTAATTTGACCGCGTCACAACTTATATATTAATAAATATATATATGTGTGTGTGTGAATGAATGAAAGAAAGAAAGGAAAGAATGGAAGCATACGAGAAACAGAAGAGAGAAAAGGAGAGAAAAGAGAAAGAAGAAAGAAAGAGGGAGGAAGAAGAAGAGGAAAAAGGGAGTACCTCCGCTCAACGAAACGACTTCCTTCCAACACGAAAAATGCTCAGCGTTACTTCCTCTTCGATTTGGTACCAAGATCTTCATCATCAACTCACTCTCTCTCACTTTGCCATTTTCGAACTTGAGAGGGAAAATCGGTGTTTCGATGGTTGTAACTCAAGGGAAAGCTAAGGGCGATGTTTAGGAGCCAGCACGAGGTGGATTACTCGAGTATTGAAGATCGATTGGGTGATTTGGAGTTGAAAATCAAATTGGGGTTTTTGGTGAATAGTGGTTTGAGATTGAAGAAGATGATGAATAGTGTCCAAGGAGGATTTCGAGGAATTCGGCATTCCGGTCAAAAGCGGTTTTGTGTGTCGCCGGAACGTGCAATGATTTCGGGAATTCGGTTTTACGGTCGAAAGATTTCTCGAGGTCGAGTGGGAAGCTTTGGAAGCGGATTGGGTATCGCCGGAGCAGGGAACGTTCGTGTGGCTACTCGGTGATTTCGGCTCGATCGTGGTTCACGCTTCAAGGGTGAGTTCTACTCACGTTTAGGATTTTTGTTTTTCGAATTAATTGATAAACTGTTTTATCGCTTTCGCTGGACTGGAATATTATGTGATACTGTCTGATTCGGGCTAGGAATCGATTGGGGCGAGTCTCGGGTTGCGTCGCATTAAAAATGGAATTTTTGGTGATTTGATTCGAAAGATTTTGAGTCGAAAACCGTTATTTCGAAATAAATCGTATTTTGATGAAATTCGTTTAGATTGAGTTTTTGATTGATTTGATTGATTGTGTGACATTGATTGAATCTGTTTTTATGGATGTTTGAACTGTTTTTAATCGGAACAAGAATCGGAGTTGAGCGGAATAGCGAATTTCGCAAGAAAACGGAAAACCTGCACTTTTCTGCAGATGGTCGCGTCGCGACCCGTCCCCTTCGCGTCGCGACCTGGCCCAGTTTTGTAACGCAAAATGTTTCTGTCGTTTTTCGCGTCGCGACGGTAGCAATTCGCGTCGCGACGTTTTGCAGATTTTCAACAGTTTTTCACTGTTTTTCGTTTCGCGATAACTTTTGATCCGGGAACCCAATTGAGGTGTTCTAAGATGCGTTGGAAAGCTTATTCAGAGGCCTAACTGAATATTCTACTTTTAAGGCAAAATGAACTGTTTTTGATAGTGAAAATTGTGTCGAAAAGTGGTCAACTAGAGTGCGAGTGTGAACTTGGTTTTTATAAAAAGAAAATGTGGATTAAGTGTTTCATTGATTGTCTAATTTGATGGACCGTGGGTTCATAGTACTGTAGATATATGTTTATATATCGAGTTGGGTGACGACCCTATGTTGTAACATACTAGGGGGAGGGAGTCATGATCCTCTTACCTAGGCTCCATGCCAATAGGAGAATGTACTATTGGTAGGGGGGTTCACCGGCTTGCAGCGTTCGCGTCAGCGGTGTTATGTTGTTTTTAGTACGATACTGGCTTGCAGCGTTCGCGTCAGCGGTGTCGTACTGAGTTAACAGGTTACCGGCTTGCAGCGTTCGCGTCAGCGGTAATCTGTTTTTGTGTGATTGTTTTTATGCGGTTCATCGGATGGAGCGTTCGCGCGGCCGATGCCGTATTGACTTAAAACTGGATTTTATAATTGAACCGAGAGTGCGAGTAGGGGTCTCGGTAGAACTCACTGAGACAAGTTGTCTCACCCAATCCATTGTTGTTGTTTTACAGAGAAACAGGGAAAGAGGAGATCCACAGAGGCACGAGCGGGTTGCCCTCGGACTGGCTACTGAAGACTTAGCTTTATGTTTAAGTTTATATTCTCTTTGTTGTCTGTGTAATACGACACTATGATGTGGTATTATGTATTTCTTCCGCTTTCTTGTACGATACTGAGTACTATAGTTGCTGGCAGTTTATGGTCTTATTTGTGTTAAGACCGCTGTGTTATTATTCAGTTGAACTATGTTGCGATATTCAGTATTTAGGCAGGAATTGTGTATCTCTGATGTGTTACTAATGTGCACTTGGGTATTTTTAGTCGATAAAATTACCGGGGTGTTACATGGGACCCATCGAGTCCAGATGCGGAGGCACTAGGAGCGTGTACGTGACTACGGGGATTGTTCGAGTGGTTACAATCCGGCCGTCCGTGTTTCGACGTGATTTCTCGGCAATCGTCAACCGGGTGAGTTCTACTCACGGATAGGGATATTTTTACATGTCTTGAAAATATATCGGTTTAGAGTCATAAGGCATTATCCGTTTTCGAAAGATTTTTGAACCGAAAACCGTTTTTGAGAAACATTACGTTTTACGGTTTTTATGGAATTGTTGAACAATTTATGAAGTTGTGATTAAATTGTTGAAATAAAATGATTTGTAAACTATCTGGAGTATTTGGAATTTTCTGAGTTTCAGGTGGGACGGAAATTAGGAATCGAATCGAGAGCGAACGGAGAGCGAAAGTGAGAAAATTTCGAGTTGGACATCAGGCTGGCAGTTCTGTCAACTGGCGCGTAACTCGCGCACGAGTCGCGCGCCGCACGCCACTGTGGAAATTGGTTCTGTCAACTGGCGCGTAACTCGCGCACGAGTCGCGCGCCGCGCGCCACTGTTCATTCTGATGCGTGACTCCGTTTTTCTCGTTTCAACGCTCCATTCAATCCCGAACCTTTCCTAATCCCTTTCCCAAACAATTTTAAAGCTACCAACCTATTGAAAACATACTTTCAAACCGTTCAAACTATTTTTTTGGAAAAGAGTTTCGAAAACCTATTTGATCGAGAACGAAAACCATAGTGCGCGTGTGAGAACATCGGCTGATGACTACTGAATATGTATATGTTATATATGTCAACTGATTATGATTATAATGCCGGATGTTTTATATTATTCATCAAAACGGGTTATAAGTCAATAATATGTTATAACAAGATTATAATGCCGGAGGTCTAACTTAAGAATTCCTCAAAACGGGTTATAGATCGAAAGATATAAATTATCTAAAGAATCATGTGAACGATCCTCTGGTGATCAAAAAGATATAAATTATCAAATAAACATATGTGATAGATCCTTTGGTGATCAAATAGATATATATTATCTAACTCTCGAGAATCGATATGTATTGTAATGCATATATCGCGTTGGGTGACGATCCGACAAGTAGCATACTAGGGAGGGTAGTCATGAATGTGTTTTGGCGTGGTCAACTCACGGGTTGCCGGGATTAGCATGGATTGCAGTCGGCTTATGTTAAAAGATATAGCTACCGGGATTAGCATGGATTGTAGTCGGTTAAGCTATGGTGTTAAAAGACTTCTTAAAAGCTGCCGGGATTAGCACGGATTGCAGTCGGTTTATGCTTATAAAAATAAGACTTCTTACTGAACACGATTTGCTTGGCATTTCGATTATAGGCTCGTGGTAGCTAATAATGATTGTTAACGGTTTAATAATTGAACCGAGTGTCGGTGAGGGGGCACGGTAGGACTCACTGAGACAAGTTGTCTCACCCAATCCATATTTGTTGTTTTTACAGAGAACAGGTTATAAGGACAGCAGGCGGCACAGTTGGTTGTCGGGTTCAAGGAGAAGACTGAAGATTGATTCTTTCATAGTTGTCCATGTTCTTCTGTAGTTGTCTCTGTATTCGGTCGTATGACTCGAGCTTGTATTAATTGTATTTCTATAGTTTCCGCTGTTTATTGTAAAGATGTATATCTAAACAGGAATTTTTATACTCTGATTTATACCAAATTGTATATTTAGGTATTTCTTTGTTAAAGAAATATCGGGGTGTTACATTTGGTATCAGAGCGGTTCGGCCTTGTTGGACGTAGTGACCTTCGGGTCGAGAACATAGGATCGAGTCAGCTAGGGACTTAGACAATTATATGTCAGACCTTTTTAGTATATTATGTGACGTATTGAGTCAGGATCCACTCAATGTTTCATGTAAGTTACTGAAAATTATGACAGATAGTTGCCTCAGCCCCGAAAATGTCCGAGACCCTACACCATAGGATTCTCAGCCTTCTCGTTCCATCAGAACGTGCAGCGGCAGCAGAGGGCTACATATTACATTTGGAAACAAGGATGGGCATCCGCGATGGTTCGAGGAAACTGTGGGCGGCTGTTCAGTAAATAAATCGGATGCGGCTAGTGAGTCACGGGATGAAACGTCTTAGATCTTATCGAGAAGTACAAATCAAGCGAAGCCATTGTGCGGCAGTAACGTCAGTGTACTAAAATCTATCAGATTAGTTAACACCCGAAACCCTGACCTTTATTTAGTCAGCGTATTAGCTTTTGAAATATCGTTTTCGTCCTAAATCTCACCTTCTGGAGTAAGTCAATCCCAGTTTAGGTATCAGTTGGGGAAGTCCCTCCAGAAAATTTCAAGTACAGATCCCGATTCTTCTTCTTCCGAGTCACAATGTGACAGATGATAAAGCTAACTGAGTAAAGATACTCCGTTGCCAGTATTGACTAGCAGAGTCATAATATGCCGATCAGGTTAAGTCCCGATCAGGAATTATGAATCAAATCCTTCAAAGCAGATCAGTATGTGGAATCGGTAGAAGTGACCTTATTTCAATCCGCTGCTGGAAGCACTCCGATCACGGTCTGTGAGAAATTCTCGTTAGTCTTCCGACTCATTTTGTTCCTAACTTCTGCTCCGGAACTCCGACTTTTATGTTCCGAGAGGCGTTGGAAAGCTAACGAAAATATCTACACCGATGAATGGGTTGTGAACCGTATCTTCAATTGTATTTTGAAGTGTACCTCTGTTTTAAATCTGAACCGTAAACTCTAAGCATTCGTGGAATGTGGACCTCCCTGTTGTACGGGAAATTGGAAAAAGGATCTCCAATCAGTCAGTTTAGACTCCTAGAACCCATTCTGAAGCTATATTAATTAAATGTAAAAATTATGTCTGGATAGTCGCGGAAGTTCGGAGAGAAGCTGGGCCAAGGAAAATTCTAAATGATAAATTTAACGAATCAATACAAGGACACTTATGGTGTGCTCGTGTGATTCCCAAAATAACTTTTGTTTTCAAAAATTCCCTGGTGCCACCGCAATTTCAATTTCGTGACTAATCCGAGAATAATTGCTACATCGAAGTTAATCGAGAAACCAAGGATTGCCTAGGATGACTCTAAATCTCATCTTCAAAAGAAAACCTTACGGCATTCTCGTAGGGGTCCTAATATCAAAGTTCGCGTCTCCTTAGGATCTGAGTGATCAAGATCTATGAAAGATAGGTATCGAAATGCAAAGCCTAGTTGATCTAAAAAGACAACTGTGATTGGATAAGTCATTGACTTAGACAATCCTGAATGACCCATAACCCGTATAAGGGCACCGAACTGTGGGTTTGAGTTCTGAGGACAGAGTCATAATGGTCGAAAGACACACCCTTATCATTATTTTGGGTTAGTTAAAACATCGGTTGTACCGGTGACTGCCTGAAATGCTAAAAATGTTCCAAGATAACCGAAGATGTGGGTTACTCAAATGTTTACTCAGAAGTAATGGAAGACTGGGTAACGCGTGGATATAATTGCTAGTTGGAGAGGTACCAAGCCATGTTTGGGAGATCATCATTTGACTGTTTTAATGTTCAAGTTTCCGCTACTGAGGTGAAACTCCAATCGTTAATCTTGAATTCGTTAAGATCAACAGTAAGTTGTTGTGACTTTGATCCATCGGATGGGTCAATGCTAATTCTCCATTCTATTGACCTATGGTTAAATGTCGATAAATCAAGTATGTACTGAATTCGAAATTGTCCGATTGTGGTCCAGCACACGATGCTTTTCTAAGAATCCAATGAGTCGAGTACCTATAATGTTTTTACCTTTTTACCTTCTACACCCATTTGATGGTAGAGTGAGTGAGGATGAACCTTATGTCGGTCGGAGACTAAATGATTGGACGGTGACTGTATGACCCATGAGTCCTTGATAGAGAACTTTACAACCTTTGTGTAGTCTCTTGAGACGATCAAGTCGTGTCTATTTTTCATCATGAAACACGAACCTTTGTTTTTAATCTCGAAGTTTTGTCTTGGACCGATTCGAGAAAGGAATTGAACGGAAGTGAATTGAATCGAGTGGAATAGCAGCTTGAGAAGAATTTTTAAAGCAAAAACCCGCTTTCTTTTCGGCTCAATATCCTACCCGATCCCTTCCTCGAACGAACCTAATTATTTTTGTTGTAACAGAACCTAACTCAAGCACGATAAAAGTTTGCGAGATTTTGATCGCACAAATGTTTGACTCCAACAAAGTAACACTTCTACTCTCACTTTCAAACTCGTAACTTTTAAATATCAGAGAATGAGATTCCGCTTTGTTGGAGCGCCGTGCATTGGGTGAGGTCATCTATAAGTTGGGGTGAATTAACTTTTGGGATAGTCGTATTTTCAAACTATCGTCATTAGAAACCCCATTGAAGAGAATTTTCATTCAAATGGAACTATTGTACTTTCAAGTTTTGGAACCGATTTAATGAAAGAATATTTTACTCTTATTTTAGAGTTTTTCCTGGATTCGGTTGCAAGGAAAAATCGTTTCTAAATTCCTTGGACTGAAAGTCAACCTGCTTTATAAAACAACTCTGTTTGCTTCAGTCGAGATTTTTAGTAAATGAGTCAAGCGCTTATGTGAGCGTAACTCAGGAAGAGAAGAAACTTTTCTTCTGGATACCGTATGGTTTGATTTCAAAGAAATTCTCTTAAAGTCATCATTTCGTTCCAATTCAAGCTACGGCTAGGCCGAAACCTTCCGGGTTCCTAACTTCGATAGTGTAGGATGTGTGGATACCATAACTATGAGTTCGTGTCCTCAACAGATTGTAGGCATTCCATTGTCCATAACAATTCGTGCCAGCTTTCAAGAGGTCGGAATAGTTAAATTCTGAAGAAAGTCTGTATCTTCATGATGTCTTTCACGTGTCTCAGTTGAGAAAATGTATTCCATATCCACTTCAGCCGTTGAGTGTTGAAACGATCGATCTTCGACCGGAATTATCATTCCAACCTTATCCTAGTCTTATCCTAGGGCGTGGCGTGAAGACATTGAGGGGAAGGACTATTCCGATTGTCACAATAGTCTGGGAAGGCTTCTCAGCCGAAGAGGCTACTCGGGAATTGGAAGAGGACATGATGAACCGATATCAATAACTTTTGCTTAAGGTTCATCTTGTCAATTTTGAGGACAAAATTTTTAAAAAGTTGGGGTGATTGTAACATCCCTAATTTTTAAAGACTCGTACTATGATGCCTAAGGCCGAGTAATTATTTGTGGGAATAATTGGTCGTGTCTCGGGGATTAATAGTCGAGGAAAAGTCCAAAGAAATCCTACTCTACATTTAATTGTGGCTTAGTCATGGTTTAAATGAACAATTCAGCCAAAGGGTAAAATGGTCATTTCACCTCACATCGAAGATTTATTGATTGATTGAAACAATTAATCGCGTCTCGTATAAAGGTTAGCCGTAGGATCTATGTCTTGTAGTTAATCGTAGGATTATAGGGGTTTTAACACCGAAACCTTGGACTAATGGGCCAAGGGCAGTTTGGTCATTTTACCATCACTTAAACCCTCAACCCATTTATCACCACTCAGCTGAACCCACCCCCTTTAACCTCCTTCTCACTTCAGCTGAAACAAAAAAATGAAAGTAGAAAACTTAAGAAAAGAGGGAGAAGAAGGCTTGAAAGGAAAGAGGAAGGAGGAGGTGGGGCTTCATCAAATTTTAGTGCATGTGAGTGTTCTTACCACTTCTCAACTCCATTTTCGAATTGCTTTTCAATGGTACCATTTTCAGAACCTGATTCCCACTCCTTCCCTCACTTCCATTTTCGAGTTATATGCTTCCATGGGGGATATGGAGGAGTTGAGTTTGTTCACTACAACAGAATAAATTAAAGAGATCGCCAAATGAGGAGCGCTTTTCTATCGGGCGCTCCCTATTTCTAACACGGAAGCTCAATGAGGAGCGCTTTTCTATCGGGCGCTCCCTATTTCTAACACGGAATCTCAATGAGGAGCGCTTTTTTTCTGAGCGCTCCCTATTTCTAACACGGAATCCACAATGAGTAGCGCTTCGTGGTTTAAGCGCTCCCTATGTCTTATGCGTCCTCCACAATAAGTAGCGCCTTGTTTTGCAAGCGCTCCCTATGTCTAAAATATAATTCCTTTCCTCCTTATTTTTCCTCCTTCCCGTTGAAACCTAACTGTTCACTCACACTCCAGCGCTGTCGTTCACTGTTCTCGTCGCGCGCCTCCCGTCCCTGTTCACTCACTCTCATCGCCTCCCCTTCGCCGACGTTAACAGCGCCGTCCCTGTTCACTCATTCTCGTTTGCTGCTACGGTTTCTCCTTGAACGTCGCGCGCCTCCCTCCTCTGTTCGCTTACTCTCATCGCCTCCTCTTCGCCGCCGTCAACAGCGTCGTCGACCAAGCCAACGACGCCTCCCTCCCCAGTTCAATCACTCTGTCTCGTTTGCTGCTTCTGTTTCTCCCCTTGCCGCAGCTCGTCCTCCCTTGCTGTCTCGTAAGTACTCTTAGCTTTCACATTATTTTGATAATTTTTCTTTTATTTTCTCAGTGCAACTGTAATGTGTGCAAACTGCAAGGTGGTTTTTGTGATTGAGGACTGGGGATGTTAGCCTTCTTCACCATTTTCTGGTTTTAAAAACATTTTACTAGTCATTGAATTTTGATACATGTTTGTTCATATTAGGAAGTTCTCTTAGACGATAATATTGGTTAAATATGGATCGAAAGTGGATGTCTGCAAATCGTTTTTCGAAGGAATATGTCGATGGAGTAGAATATTTTGTTAACTTTGCTGTTCGACGATTGGGAACTTCTATGAATATCAAATGTCCATGTTTACAGTGTTGTTATGTAAACTCAGTTACCGCAGTTGAGCTTGCAGGACATTTAAGGGCCTACGGGATCGATCAAAGTTATACTTGTTGGACAATGCACGGTGAGGAAAGAGGTGAATCTTCGAATATGAATAATAATTCCGAGAGATGTGAATCTTCGAATATGAATAATAATTCCGAAAAATATAGATTTGATGGTGACCAACTTGAAGAGATGACAAAGGCAGTTGAAGATGATCTTAATGATTCCCCTCAAAAGTTTGAGAAGTTGATAACCGATGCAGAGACACCTTTGTATGCGGGTTGTACTGAGTTCACAAAATTATTGGCGGTGATAAAGTTGTATAACTTGAAAACTTGCCACGGATGGACGGATAAGAGCTTTACTGAATTACTCGCACTATTGAAAGATATGTTGCCGAAGGATAATGTGCTCCCTTCTCGGACGTATGATGCAAGACAAATGTTAGGGTCAATTGGCTTGAATTATGAGAAGATACACGCTTGTCCCAATGACTGCATATTATTTCGGAATGAACATTCCTTGTTAAAGTCGTGTCCTAAATGTAATGCATCGCGGTATAAGAAGAAAGAATCTGCTCCAGAAAAGGTGTTGTGGTATTTTCCTATAATTCCTAGATTTAGGCGCATGTACCGTAATTCAGAAGATGCAAAACACTTGACTTGGCATGAGGATGAAAGGATTAAAGATGGCTTGCTAGGACATCCGGCGGATTCTCCGCAATGGAAAAAAATTGATATTGATTATCCTGATTTCGGGGAGGAACCAAGAAACCTTCGACTTGCATTGTCTGCTGATGGATTTAACCCATACGGTATACAGAGTAGCTCTCACAGTACATGGCCCGTGATTTTGGCGGTTTATAACTTACCTCCATGGTTTTGTATGAAACGCAAGTATATGATGTTGTCTTTGTTAATTTCTGGGCCTAAACAACCGGGAAATGATATTGATGTATACTTGGCTCCTTTGATTGAAGACTTGAAGCTAATGTGGGAGACTGGCGTAGAGGTGTACGATGGGTTCAGAGAAGAGAGTTTCACCCTAAGGGCTACGATTTTTGGCACACTTAATGACTTTCCAGCATATGGCAATTTATCTGGTTACAGTAACAAAGGTCAGTGTGCCTGCCCTATATGTGAAGATAATACAGATTGGATGTGGTTGGAACATGGTAAGAAGAATATCTACCTTGGTCATCGTAGATTTTTGCTTCCAACTCATCAGTATCGACTGTGGAGAAAGGCATTCAATGGGAATTCAGAGACCCGTAAAGCCCCCCCACCTTTGACAGGTGAACAGCTTTTTGAAAAGGTGAAAGATTTGAACATTAAATTTGGGAAGCCTTTTGCAGGAGAGCTTGCCAAACGAGGGTGGAAGAAAAAGTCGATTTTCTTTGAGTTGCCATACTGGAAGTCATTACATGTAAGACATTTCATTGATGTGATGCATGTTGAAAAAAATGTCTTCGAAAGTGTCATTGGTACCTTACTCAATATGCCAGGAAAGACTAAAGATACCATCAATGCAAGGTTGGACTTAGTTAGTATGGGGTTGAGACCCGAATTGGGTCCGATAAAGAAGGGTACACGTACATATCTACCTCCGGCAGCTTATACTCTATCTAAGAAGGAGAAAATCATCTTTTGTAAGTTTCTTCATGAAGTTAAAGTTCCAGAGGGGTACTCTTCAAATGTTACAAACCTTGTATCGATGAAAGACCTCAAGTTGAAGTCTCTAAAGTCCCATGATTGTTACAAACCATTGTGTCTAATGAGGTATTTATCTTTAAATTCTCTTTTCTTTGTACATATTACATCAATTTATTCATATTCTAATTTTTGTTTATCATTGATTTAGGGTAACAATAATGATTGTAAACTATATATATCAAACCCTCCTAAATTAGTTGCAAGGGGTTTAATTTGTAATGAACTGGGCACTTTATTGCACAATCTACCCATTCCCGAAAATCATGTAAGAGTCAGAGTTGACGTTGCAATTGTGGGGGATGCAAACTTGCCTGTACCAGTAAACAGTATAGGGATCATGACTGTGGATGATGCAATTGGTACTTTTGTGGCATGGCCAGTAAACCTCATTAATGTAAGTGACAGTATATTTGTTAGTAATTTATTAACAAATATATTTATTTCCAACTATACTTGTTACTAAATAGTTGTTTTTTCAAAAATATAGGTATCTCAACGGATAAAATCTAAAGTTAGTGGGAATGTTGAAAGATCTCGACCTTCTAATGCTGGCAAGTCAAAAGTTAGTGGGAATGTTGGCAAATCTAAAGCTTCTGGGAAAGAGATTGAATCCTGACATTCCCAGTCTATTGCTGGCAGATCTTCTAGCAATGCCATGGACTTTATCAGTTACTTAAAAATTCATGCGTTAAACCACTTGGATAGTGACGCCATGATCGAGGCATTTATGGATAGAGGGATTTTTGGAGAGGAGCAAGTGTTAACTTTGAATCAAGAGGAACTCAAGGCGGTATATGATCATGAGTGGGCAAGTGCGACTAGTATTAGAGCATATATCAGGTACTTATCTATTGATGTTTTTATTGTTGTTATTATTATTATTATTATTATTATTATTATTATTATTATTTTAATTTGTATACATTTTTATTAAAGGTATTTGTACTATGAGATATTGGTCCCAACGGAACAAACACAAAGATATGTGTTCATATGCCCTGAGACTACTTTTCTACTTAACATCCCTCTGGATAAAACAATGCCACAAGACTATATAGACAAGTGCAGGGAACAAATGGAAAGAAACAAGGTAGAAGTGAAAGCCAATATCGATCGACGCTTGGTGCTATCGCATGAATTAAACTGTGATTCTTTGTTTTTTGCACCCATAAACTTAGGGTGAGTGATTTAATCTATATCAGTAGTATATAATATGTATTTGTGAAATAATCCTTGTTATTAATTTGATTTTTCAAAAATTTTATAGGACTCATTGGATATTGTTGGTGATTGATCCCAAAAAAGACCTGATTTGCTATTTGGATTCACTGCTGGGACATTACAACAACTACCCCAAGTTGGTGGGAGTATTTAATAGGTTTGTTATTAGATTCTTTGCATATTTCATATTTTAGTTTATCTATGTATTTCGATTAATATAGTTATATATATATATAAATATATATATATGATGTTGTTTCAGTGCTTTAGCAACTTATTGGGGATTGCGTAATGTCAGGACTTCGTACAGAAAATCAACATCTTCTACAAAATGGAAAGCAATAAGAGTGAGTTTATAATTAATATTCTTATGCATATGTTATTTAATTAAATTTAATAACTAATGTTTTGTTTCATAGGGTCCCAAACAATCAAATGGCGATGATTGCGGGTACCATGTAATGAAATTTATGAAGGATATCATCACTCGCCAACAAATGACAATCCCAAACAATGTATGTAATTTGATAATTTGTTTTTTAACAAGTAATTAAATAGTTAATTGATATTTAACTAATTTTAAGTTTATTTTCTTTTTTCAGTATTTTCCTAAATATGTGTCTGGAGCTCCAATGTCTGATGAGGAAATCACCGAGGTCAGAGGAGAGTGGTGTCGTCATGTTATCAATTTGATTCATGCAAATCGAAATTGATGTAAATTTTATAGTACCTCATTGGATATGTTGTAAATTTTGTTGATATTTTGGTACATGAGCATTTTGTTGAATTTTGGTACTTGACATCCCTTCTTTATAGAATTTGGTTTGAAACATATGTTGGATAGTTGGATAGATATCTGTATGCTGGAAAACTGGTTGCTGGTTGCAGGGAAGCTGAGAATTGGTAATTGGTGTAAATTTTATAGTACCTCATTGGATATGTTGTAAATTTTGTTGATATTTTGGTACATGAGCATTTTGTTGAATTTTGGTAATTGACATCCCTTCTTTATAGAATTTGGTTTGAAACATATGTTGGATAGATATCTGTATGCTGGAATTGGTAATTGGTAATATGCAGGGAAGCTGAGAATTGGTAATTGGTAATACTGGCAATAGAAGAAACAAGCAAAACTTTTTTGAAAAAAACTTAGGAATAGGGAGCGCTTTAAGAGAATAAGCGCTACTTATTTGAAACAAAATTAGGGATAGGGAGCGCTTTAGTTACATAAGCGCTACTTATATAAACTGAATGAGGAGCGCTTCTTAAATAAAGCGCTACTGATATTCCTCAGCGCATTAGTCATGAGGAGCGCTTTGTATAAAAAGCGCTACTCATGCGTTATTTTCAGGAGCGCTTCCTGAGCGCTACCAAAGAGAAACAGCCAAGAGTAGCGCTAACATCAGTAGCGCCCGAAACCGCTACTTATGGGGAAAAAAAAGTGCTACTTATTAAGAAATCTGTTGTAGTGGTTGTTGGCTTGCATGTTCACTATGAACTAGAGATGAAGGGCATCTGAACCCATTTCGTGATCTGGAAGGTATCTTGAAGGTTGTGGAACTACTGGTACAGAGAATGGAAGCTCAAGTTCGAAGTTGCTAGTGATGGAGGGTGATGATTGAAGTCTATCCAGAATTCTGGGCAAAACCCGTGTGACATACATTCGGTGTTTCCATCATTTCTCGCTGCACACAACTCCGATGATCGTGATTTTTGTTTCTCTGGAAATTAGACAAAAAGCTCTTCATTTTAGGCACAAGAATCGTATGATTTCATGAAGAAATGAGAGAGATATCCTGTTCACAAGATTCGGTTTCAGAATCAAACACTGTCCTGGACCAGTCATCTTGTTTTGGTGATATCTCCCAAACCTCTGGATGCATGCGTGTGAAAATTTGATCATCAGAAAGAAGACAAAATTATCTTCAAAACGGGCACTGATTTGAGTAGATTTGGTTACGGATTGACTGAGATAACTCTGTTTCAAAACTGCTCTTTGATTCTGGAAATTTGAAATAAATCTGGAAATAACGGTTCGTTGGATTAAGGGTTCGATTCGTCATAAGTCTCGAGGGTCGTCAACTCAAGTACCGGATGAGTGTTCAGTAGCAAGAATTTGATCGAGTTACTGGTGGTGCATGTGGGACCCATCGAGTCCAGATGCGGAGGCACTAGGAGCGTGTACGTGACTACGGGGATTGTTCGAGTGGTTACAATCCGGCCGTCCGTGTTTCGACGTGATTTCTCGGCAATCGTCAACCGGGTGAGTTCTACTCACGGATAGGGATATTTTTACATGTCTTGAAAATATATCGGTTTAGAGTCATAAGGCATTATCCGTTTTCGAAAGATTTTTGAACCGAAAACCGTTTTTGAGAAACATTACGTTTTACGGTTTTTACGGAATTGTTGAACAATTTATGAAGTAGTGATTAAATTGTTGAAATAAAATGATTTGTAAACTATCTGGAGTATTTGGAATATTCTGAGTTTCAGGTGGGACGGAAATTAGGAATCGAATCGAGAGCGAACGGAGAGCGAAAGTGAGAAAATTTCGAGTTGGACATCAGGCTGGCAGTTCTGTCAACTGGCGCGTAACTCGCGCACGAGTCGCGCGCCGCGCGCCACTGTGGAAATTGGTTCTGTCAACTGGCGCGTAACTCGCGCACGAGTCGCGCGCCGCGCGCCACTGTTCATTCTGATGCGTGACTCCGTTTTTCTCGTTTCAACGCTCCGTTCAATGTAACACCCCAGTATTTTTATCGAGTAAAAATACCCAAGTGTACCATCATAAAATAATCAGAGATATTTTTCCTGTTTTAGATATTGAACATAAATAAAAACAGCTCATAACCTAGAGTCCAATATCCAAATACCAAGAAATAGTGGAAACGATTTTACAACTTTTACTGATACAAGTTATACAATCGGGAATACAAAAATCTCAAGAGAAAGACAATAACAATGAAAACTAAGTCTTCACCGTCTTCATAAGCACACCACCTAGCTGTGCTTCTTCACCTTTGCTTTTTCCCTGGCTTCTCTGTAAAAACCACAAAATATAAACAGTGAGATACAATCTCAGTGAGTTCTACAGAGACCCCTACTAACACTCGCGGTCCAGTTTTACAACATTGATAACTCAACACGGCACCGACTGCGCGAACGCTACTCCCGATGAACCGCATTATTTACACATAGCATTCCACCGACTGCGCGAACGCTACTCCCGGCGAACCTGCTATAACTCAGTACGACACCGATTGCGCGAACGCTACTCCCGGTGACTCGAGTCACATGACCTTTGATACGACACCGACTGCGCGAACGCTACTCCCGGTGAATCGTACCGCATAACCGTTAACACGACACCGACTGCGCGAACGCTTCTCCCGGTAGACCGTGTCACCTAACCTTTAATACGACACCGGCTGCGCGAACGCTACTCCCGATGAGTCGTATCGTTTAACCTTTAACGCGACACCGACTGCGCGAACGCTACTCCTGGTGGATCGCATCCTTTAACATTTAACGTCACACCGACTGCGCGAACGCTACTCCCGGTGGACCGTATCTTTTAACTTTTAGCGTCACACCGACTGCGCGGACGCTACTCCCGGTGGACCGTTTCCTTTGACATTTAATTCGTACTTAAATTAAAAATCCAGGTTCACACTCGTACTCTAACTGACCGCTTTTCGACACAATTTTCAATATCAAAAACAGTTCATTTTGCCTTAAAAATAGAATATTCAGTTAGGCCTCTGAATAAGCTTTCCAACGCATCTTAGAACACCTCAATCGGGTTCCCGGATCAAAAGTTATCGCGAAACGAAAAACAGTGTTTGGTTGCTGAAATTCTGCCAAATGGCGCGCGAGTGGCGCGCCGCGCACAAGTGGCGCGCAAACAAACAGCAGGTTCTGCCAATTGGCGCGCGAGTGGCGCGCCGCGCGCAAGTGGCGCGTGGACTGACAGTAGGGGGGTCTGTCAAGTGCAGAATATGGTGGTTTCGCGCGAAAACCGCGAATCCGCTTAATTCCGATTCTCGTTCCGATTGAAAACAGTCCAAACAAACAGAAAAACAGATTCAACCAATAACACACAATCATTCAAATCAATCATTGTCTCAATCAAAATGGTTTTTATCAAAAACGACATATTTTCCAAATAGCGGTTTTCAAGTCAAAAGCTCTCGGAATCACATCACATAAAATTTTATCGAGACACAAAAATATCCTAAGCGTGAGTAAAACTCACCCTTGAAGCGTGAACCACGATCGAGCCGAATTCTCCGAGTAACCACACGATCATTCCCCGCTTAAGCTTTCCGTTCCGACGACGCTCGAATCCGCTTCCAAAACTTTCCGCTCGATCACGAAACCTCTTTTTGACCGAAACGCCGAATTCCCCGAAATTCTCCACGGATACTATTCATCATCTTCCTCCTCTAACCTCCATGACACTATTCACACATAACCCCAATAATTTTGATTTCTCAACCCTAACTCATCCAACTAGCTCCCAATCATCTAATCGAACTTTAATACTCGAGCAATCCACCTTGGGTTCGTTCCTAATCGAACTCAAACCTTCAAACCAACCCAAAATCGGATTTCCCACAAAACCTCCAAAACACAAAAATGGCCAAGTGAGAGAGAGTGAGTTGATCGTCATGAAATTGGTACCAAAACGAAGAGGAAGGAACGCCGAACATTTTTCGTGTTGGAAGGAAGTCGTTTCGGTGAAGTCTTCTCTCTCCATCTTCTCTTCTCCCTCACGCCATTCTCTTCCTTTCTCCCTTTCTCTCCTCTCTGTAACTCTCTCTCTCGCATTCTTTCTTTTCTTCCTTCTTTCTTCCATTCTTTCATTTCTTTTCTTTAATTAATTCTTTCTCTCCTTCACTCACACCCACACACGTATACATATATATATTTATTTAATATATACGTGGTAACGTGGTCCAATTACCATATTGATCTAAATCTCTTATTTCGATTCCAAAACTTCCTTGACCCGTATTATTCGGTTAACGCTCCGATGACAACCAATAAATAATTTTAGCACTCAGTAAATTTACCAGTCGAGTACTAAATTAATTTAATTGGGTTAACATCCAAATAATCCCATTAATTATTTTGCGGATGTTACATTCTCCCCAACTTAAAAGAATTTTGTCCTCAAAATTTCGTCAAATCTTTTATCCGACTAACTGAGGATCGATATCCTCAGAAAGGTCTTAAATTGCTGGAAACAATCTCGAACTAACGAAATGAGCGTAGGAACTCTTCCCAAGTTGGCACCACAATCTCCAAGTATGATTCACTACTACCTTGATACGAACTCTCTGGTCACGCATCTACACGAGAAACTCCTCTTTCGCCTACTTAGGCTCGGCACCGCGTTTGAAAACACTTGCGAAGCTTCATTCCAATTATCCTCATTTACTCCCCAACTTTGATTAATCTAAATCAAAGGGTTTAATACCAGACACTTGATAGACATACAGGTTGAAAATGAGATCCACAAATCGGTACTCCACGGTAGAGATAAAAACAAACACGATTTCCTCGAAGGGTGTAAACACGTTCTCAACAAATCTTCTAAAATCCATAACAGTTCCCGTACACGTTGAAAAATGTGACGGAAAGTCATCTGCTTTTCCTTTGATGAAATTATCTTAGGACCTTGCATTCGGAGTTGATAATTCAACTACCTTCTTTCCTTTCCCATACTTCCTATGAGATCATCCTCGGCGACATAATTGGTAATAGTATAAGAACTGAGACCCTAAGTCATAAAAGCACTAAGGCCCTTCTTATACATCTGCATTCTCCATTCGTCATCCGGAGCGTACTTTACCACTTGGTAAAATTGAAACAACTTCCAAACTTAGCGGTGTAACCTTCCACCGTCATGTCACCTTTCCTGAGGATGCACCGGTTGGAGATTCCGGCTTTGGTCGAGGACTGCGTCTTGATCATCCTGTCATAATTCCGCTTATGATGCACTAAGTATTAAGTTGATCAGGCTCAATGTCTCTTAGCATCACAAGTGTAATTACAAAAAGGACTAGCAAGGAATCGACTCAACCCTAAACTAAGTCCGACTAGGTCGAACTGCTCTGATACCAACTGTAACACCCCGGTATTTTTATCGAGTAAAAATACCCAAGTGTACCATCATAAAATAATCAGAGATATTTTTCCTGTTTTAGATATTGAACATAAATAAAAACAGCTCATAACCTAGAGTCCAATATCCAAATACCAAGAAATAGTGGAAACGATTTTACAACTTTTACTGATACAAGTTATACAATCGGGAATACAAAAATCTCAAGAGAAAGACAATAACAATGAAAACTAAGTCTTCACCGTCTTCATAAGCACACCACCTAGCTGTGCTTCTTCACCTTTGCTTTTTCCCTTGCTTCTCTGTAAAAACCACAAAATATAAACAGTGAGATACAATCTCAGTGAGTTCTACCGAGACCCCTACTAACACTCGCGGTCCAGTTTTACAACATTGATAACTCAACACGGCACCGACTGCGCGAACGCTACTCCCGATGAACCGCATTATTTACACATAGCATTCCACCGACTGCGCGAACGCTACTCCCGGCGAACCTGCTATAACTCAGTACGACACCGACTGCGCGAACGCTACTCCCGGTGACTCGAGTCACATGACCTTTGATACAACACCGACTGCGCGAACGCTACTCCCGGTGAATCGTACCGCATAACCGTTAACACGACACCGACTGCGCGAACGCTACTCCCGGTAGACCGTGTCACCTAACCTTTAATACGACACCGGCTGCGCGAACGCTACTCCCGATGAGTCGTATCGTTTAACCTTTAACGCGACACCGACTGCGCGAACGCTACTCCTGGTGGATCGCATCCTTTAACATTTAACGTCACAGCGACTGCGCGAACGCTACTCCCGGTGGACCGTATCTTTTAACTTTTAGCGTCACACCGACTGCGCGGACGCTACTCCCGGTGGACCGTATCCTTTGACATTTAATTCGCACTTAAATTAAAAATCCAGGTTCACACTCGTACTCTAACTGACCGCTTTTCGACACAATTTTCAATATCAAAAACAGTTCATTTTGCCTTAAAAATAGAATATTCAGTTAGGCCTCTGAATAAGCTTTCCAACGCATCTTAGAACACCTCAATCGGGTTCCCGGATCAAAAGTTATCGCGAAACGAAAAACAGTGTTTGGTTGCTGAAATTCTGCCAAATGGCGCGCAAGTGGCGTGCAAACAAACAGCAGTTTCTGCCAATTGGCGCGCGAGTGGCGCGCCGTGCGCAAGTGGCGCGTGGACTGACAGTAGGGGGGTCTGTCAAGTGCAGAATATGGCGGTTTCGCGCGAAAACCGCGATTTCCCTTAATTCCGATTCTCGTTCCGATTGAAAACAGTCCAAACAAACAGAAAAACAGATTCAACCAATAACACACAATCATTCAAATCAATCAATGTCTCAATCAAAATGATTTTTATCAAAAACGACATATTTTCCAAATAGCGGTTTTCAAGTCAAAAGCTCTCGGAATCACATCACATAAAATTTATCGAGACACAAAAATATCCTAAGCGTGAGTAAAACTCACCCTTGAAGCGTGAACCACGATCGAGCCGAATTCTCCGAGTAACCACATGAACATTCCCCGCTTAATCTTTCCGTTCCGACGACGCTCGAATCCGCTTCCAAAACTTTCTGCTCGATCACGAAACCTCTTTTTGACCGAAACGCCGAATTCCCCGAAATTCTCCACGGATACTATTCATCATCTTCCTCCTCTAACCTCCATGACACTATTCACACATAACCCCAATAATTTTGATTTCTCAACCCTAACTCATCCAACTAGCTCCCAATCATCTAATCGAACTTTAATACTCGAGCAATCCACCTTGGGTTCGTTCCTAATCGAACTCAAACCTTCAAACCAACCCAAAATCGGATTTCCCACAAAACCTCCAAAACACAAAAATGGCCAAGTGAGAGAGAGTGGGTTGATCGTCATGAAATTGGTACCAAAACGAAGAGGAAGGAACGCCGAACATTTTTCGTGTTGGAAGGAAGTCGTTTCGGTGAAGTCTTCTCTCTCCATCTTCTCTTCTCCCTCACGCCATTCTCTTCCTTTCTCCCTTTCTCTCCTCTCTGTAACTCTCTCTCTCGCATTCTTTCTTTTCTTCCTTCTTTCTTCCATTCTTTCCTTTCTTTTCTTTAATTAATTCTTTCTCTCCTTCACTCACACCCACACACGTATACATATATATATTTATTTAATATATACGTGGTAACGTGGTCCAATTACCATATTGAGAATAGGTTTTCTTGATAATTTTCTCGACTATTAATCCCCGAGACGCGACCAATTATTCCTACAAATAATTACTCGGCCTCCAGCATCATAATACGAGTCTTTTAAAAATTAGGGATGTTACATCAAGGTCACGAGAGACACCAATTCCATATATCGGAAAGGAGTTCAGTAGCAAAGGGAGTGTTGGTTGTTGGATTCAGTTGCGGAGGCATTCGGAGTGTGTTCGTGATTACGGGGATTGTTCGAGAGGTTACTGTAACACCCCCTTTCTACCCTTTTATTTTAATTAAGAGAATCAGAGTTCAAAAATCATTTTTGATCTCACCACGAGGGTGTCACACATACGTCAAAATAAAACCTCAAGTCTCAAATAAAATAGTACGTCGTCAAAGGTGCAATACATAGCACTCCACAATAGGGAGACCTCAAAACATCGAAAACTACGTCATAAAATCCAACGACAACGCAGCGGAAAAGTAAATCAACCCATCAACAGTATAAAAATCTAAGTACATCAGCAAAGCATTAAATACATTCCCCCCAGGTGCTACGTATCAGAGCATGATGACTCGACTCAAGAAGTGAAGCTAAGGCCGTCACTGGGAATCACCTGCACGTTACCAACACGGGGGTAACATTCAAACAGGAAAGGGTGAGCATCATTTCAATCCATATAATAGAAAATATGATAAGTACTAATCGTAGGCTACGCACTAGAGCAATCAGCATCCAAAACACTAAATATTCACATCACAATCATCATTCACATCACTTACAATAACTCATCTCATGTCATGTAGGCATGTGAAGTGCAACCCACTCGCGGGCATATGCATGAGGTACCTTTTCACAAACGTCGCTTAGCCCTTAAGGCCTCATCGTCACTTAGCCACATGGGCCTCAAAACGTCACTGGGTTTATGCATATGGGCATGAGACACTATGACATGCACCATTCACAAACACACAATTACACCAATACCCAAAATCAGAGTCAAATAAGTGACCCGTCACTTACCAGTTTTTGCTCATAAGAAGCACTGCACCTGCCAATTCACAATTACACAACAACAACACCACTTAGCCTTTTGGGCCTTAACATCACTTAGCCATTTAGGCCTCAAAACGTCACTGGGTTTCGTCATCACGAATACATAAACATCATCAACTCAACAATGGCCACTGAGGGCAAAAACGTCATTTACTAGCCACCAAGGGCATCATGGTCATTTACGCATCATTATAAATAATATTAGCCACCAAGGGCAAAACAGTCTTTTGCACGTCATTATAACTACTATTAGCCACTAAGGGCAAAACAGTCATTTAACTAGCCACTAGGGGCGTCATCGTCAAAATCATCATTTTTGACACTAAATCGTTAAAACCACTGGCCATACACAAAAGAGAATTTCTAAAGACACCCGGAACATCTTTTCATTGTCACAGCAACGGTCACCGGAAACGGCCTCTCGGGCGCCCCAGCAACCTTCAGAAATAATAAATATTTATTTTTAACAATGGAACACACAAATAGACAACTGAAAATGCTTCACAACGCTTTTGGAATCGTTCAAAACGGATATCCGGGTCAAAAGATACAGCGAAAACAGTTTTTAGAAATATTTTGGAACATCCAGAAAACTGGCGCCATGGGCATCCAGCGCCCAGGCGCCTGGCGCCCAGCGCCTAGCAAAGTGCAACACACGCACGCACACACCCGGGCGCTCAGCGCCCAGCGCCTTGGCGCAACGCACAAACACACGCGCGCGGGCGCTCAGCGCCCAGCGCTGGCACCCAGCGCCCAGCGCCCCAGACACAACACACTGGAACTTGGCGCCCAGGAAACTGGCGCGCGCCTAGACATCCTGCGCCACACACAGACGCGGCGCCCATGGCGCCCACACACACAGACAGCAACACACACCAGGCGCCTTAGGCGCCCTTGCAGCAACCAAAAACCACTATTTTTCCAGCAACTTTCAAAACACCAAAAATTGATTTTTTAGCAATTTAACACACCAAAATTTTATATTTTTCGGCACTCAAAATGACACTTAATTTAATCAAATTATCAAAATTCCTTTGGGCACTATCATCACCATCACCTTGGCGCCCTAGGCGCCTATGCACACACTCACCCAATTTGCGAAATATCAAGCAACCCAACATACCAAATCGTAATTTTCATGAATACACAAGTGCCAAAATCATCAAAACAAACGCATAGGTCGTGTCACCTCAATGTTCAAATACTAAAATCAATTCGCATATAGGCATACACATGTATATATATATATATATATATATGAAATCATCATCACGGGCAAACCAAGAACATCAAGAAACATTAAAGAACATCAAGAAACAACATGGATCTAGTATAAACCCTAGATCTAGGACCTATCATGAGATCTATTAGATGGAAGGATAGAGCTCCCCTAACCTTTTAAGAAGAAGAACTCGAGCCTTAGGATGCGGTCACCAACAGAGCCTCAGCAACAATGGAGATCTCCTTCCTCCTTGATCTTCGAATTCTCTCCTCTCTTGGCCGCCCTTGCTCTCTCTTTCTCACGCTCCTCTCTTTCTCTCTTGCTAATTCGAATAACACAAATGAAACCCTAGGCAAGACTCCTCACCAAAATGCGCCTAGGTCAAGCCATTGGGCCATGGGCTTCACTTAAGCCCAAACCATTCGAATGCACCTCCTCCTCCTAGCATCACACCACCCCTCAATTAAAACAATTCCAATAAATAATTAAAACCCAATTAAATAAAAGAAATACCTAAATACTTAATTAAATAAATTAATTAAATATTTAGGGTGTTACAACTCTCCCCCACTTAGAATATTTCGTCCTCGAAATATACCTGATCAAATAATTCTGGGTAGGACTCTCGCATCTTGCTTTCTAGTTCCCAAGTCATACTCTCGCCGGCAGCTCCTAGCCAAACCACTTTCACTAATGCAATCTCTTTGCCTCTAAGCGCTTTCACTTCCCGATCCTCAATCCGTACGGGCATCGTCTCCACAGTGAGATTATCCCGCACCTCCACATCATCCATATGGATCACATGAGATGGATCCGACACATGAAACACGTCGTGCAAATTTGAAAGATTTGGCGGTAAAGCCACTCTATAAGCCACATTTCCGATTCTTTCAGAAATCTGATAAGGACCAACAAATCGAGGAGTGAGCTTCTTCGATTTCAACGCTCGACCAACACCGGTAATAGGAGAAACCCTCAAGAACACATGCTCACCCTCCTGAAACTCTAAATCCTTCCTCCGCTTGTCATGATAACTCTTCAGACGACTCTGCGAAGCCTTCATCTTTTCACGGATCATCTTGATCTTCTCTGTAGTCTCCCGGACAATCTCCGGTCCCAACACCACACTCTCTCCCGACTCATACCAACACAATGGCGTTCTATGTAACACCCCAAAAATAATAGATTAAATTATTTAATTAGTTAAAAGAAATTGGGTGGTAGAAATAATAATATAATTATTATTTATTACTTATTAAAATGAGTATAAGGTGTTTTAAATAAAATAAGGAGCAGTATTGTAATCGGATAAGGTGTTGTAATTAAATTGGGCTTAAGCTGCGGGGAAGCCCGCAATCCAAGCCCGACAACCTAAGCGCATATAAAAGCTGAGATTTTAAGGTTTTGGTTCATTTTGAGAAAAAGAAAGGAAAAATGCGAATAGAGAGAGTGGGAAGGGAAGGAGGGCGCGGCGCCCATGAGGAGAGGAGGAGAGGTGAAGTGCGCAAATCTCAAGGAGAAAAAGGAGAAGGGTCGTGTTGCGGGTTCTTTGGAGCTTACGTATGGAGTTATCGTGTTCGTCATAATCTAAGGTAAGGGTGGGTCTCATCTTCTCTATAATTGGGAATTATGATGGGTTTTTATGTTTGGGTAAGGTTCTAAGTTAATTGTTAAATTGATTGTGTAATTAATTTCATGATTGTTGTGATAATATTTTGAATTGGGTGATTTATGGTGTCTTGGTGTCAAAAAAATTGATTACGTGACTATGTTTGCCTCTAGAATGTTTGATATGTTGACTCAATGAGAAAGTATGTGAATTATGATGAATAATTGATGTTTGTTGATATGTGTGATTGAGACATGAATTTAATTGGTGATTGGTGACAATAATTATTCATGAATTGGTGTTGAATTGGTGATTTGAACATAAGGTGTCTATGTCTCAATGTCATAATTGTTGTGGTCATTGGCGTGGCATGACGTGGCCTTAAACCCGAATCGGGACGCCTTATATTTTGGAGTTTATGTTGGTATTCGCGTGGCATGACGTGGCCTTAAACCCGAATTGGGAGCGTGACAAGTTTCGGGGTCAAAAATTGATGTGTCGTGTTGTGTATTTTCTGAACACTGTTTCGTGTTTTCGTAAACTGGCACTGTTTGGTCGACTCAAAAAATTGGTGGCTGATTGCTTTAGAAAGTAGACTTAACGCCGGTCGTTTTGGCACTGGTTTCGTTTAAATCGGAGTTGTGTAGCTCAAGTTATAAGTCTCCAAAGTCGGGTCACAAAATTCTGTCCGAATTGGTACCTCTCTGTAGTAAATTGAAAAACTGTACCAGTTGGATACTTATTTTGAAAAATGAAAATCACAGGCTGAAACTAAACTCAAAGAGCTTTCCAATGAGTGGTCTTTTGTTGAAATCCGTTATCGTTTACTATTTTAATTAATTCGCCGAAGTAGGCGCACTGCTGCAGGAAAAATCTGCACAGTTGCGGTGTGTTGCTTGCTGTGTTGCTGTTCTGCTGCAGTGTTGCTGGCAGAACAGTGACAAATGTGTTTTTCGTCAAAAACTCGATTTTCTAACCACTTTTTCCCTAGCCAAATTTTGTATTGACCGAGCAACTTTTTATTGTGAACGTTTTGGCTCGAGCGGATTTTCTGTAGCACTCACCATTTGGGAGATGTGCGCAAGTTTTGGTTTATGTGTGTGTTGCACAGTGACAGTGTTGCTGCCACTGTGCAGTGTTGCTGTCAAGACTGTTAAAAAATGGTTTTTTGTGGAAAACTCGATTTTCTGAGCACTTTTTCCCTAGCCAAATTTTGTATTGACCGAGCGACTTTTTATTGTGAACGTTTTGGCTAGAACGATTTCATTTTATCCCGTGTCGTTTGTGAGTTGTCCCGGTGATGTCTAGGTGCGTCTAGGTGTGTCTAGGTGCGTCTAGGTGTGTCTAGGTGTGTTGCCTGGGCACAGGGCTCCGGAGCCCTGTGCAACATTTTTCCTCTGTTTAGCGTGCTGTTTTGGTCCCTATGTGCTGTTGTGGTCTAAAATGACTGTTTTGCCCCTAGTGGCCAAAGTTGATGGTAATGATGTGTAAATGACGAGGATGCCCTTGGTGGCTAGTCAAATGACGTTTTTGCCCTCAGTGGCTACGATTTGAGTTGATTGATATTTATGTGTAAGTGACGATGAAAACCCAGTGACGTTTGAGGCCCGAAGGGCTAAGTGATGTTAAGGTCTAAATGGCCAGTGACGTTGTGTGCTGATTGTGAATTTGACAGGGCTGTGCTCTTGCGAGCAAAAACCGGTAAGTGACGGGTCACATAGTTGACTATGATTTGAGTAATTGTGTGTTTGTGTGTTGTGAGTGGTGCATGTCATAGTGTCTCATGCCCATATGCATAAACCCAGTGACGTTTTGGGGCCTGAGTGGCTAAGTGACGATGAGGCCTTAAGGGCTAAGCGACGTTTGTGAAAAGGTACCTCATGCATATGCCCGCGAGTGGGTTGCATTTCATACTCCTGCATGACATTGTGACGACTCGTTGTGCTGAGTAACTTGATGATGTAATTGACTGTTTTACCCTTGATGATGTAATTGACTGTTTTACCCTTGATGATGTAATTGACTGTTTTACCCTTGATGATGTAATTGACTGTTTTACCCTTGATGATGTAATTGACTGTTTTACCCTTGATGATGTAATTGACTGTTTTACCCTTGAAGATGTAATTGACTGTTTTACCCTTGATGATGTAATTGACTGTTTTACCCTTGATGATGTAATCGACTGCTTATCCTTGATGATTGACTTGATGTTCGTGATGTGGTTGATATAGTGTCTTGGCTCTAGCATAGTGCTTATCATACGCTTTATTATATTGTTAGATGAACTCACCCCTTCTGTTTGAATGTTACCCCTATGCGGTAACGTGCAGGTGATCCTTGAGTGAAGGCTTAGGTACCTTCACTAGCTGAGTCGGGTCGTCTGCTCTGATATGTAACACTAGGGAGGGGAATGAATGTTGTTTAAGTCATTTATGACTATTGTGGTTATTGGATTTTAGTATTGCAAGCCTGGCATAGTTGTAATGCCTTTTATGATTAAACTGTTGAATTTTCGATGTGAAGTTGTATTTTAACTGATAATGACGCTTTGAAGTTATTATAAGACTGTTTTTGAAAAGCGAGTTATTTGAAGTGTGACGTTTTAGCGAAGTAAGTGTGACATCCCTTGTGGTGTAAATAAATTTTGAAAACTCTGATATTTTTATTAAACAAATTACCGGGTAGAAAAGGGGTGTTACATTCTACACTTTCGACCATACAACGCTTCAAATGGTGCCATCCCGATACTGGAATGGTAACTGTTGTTATAGGTAAACTCAACCAACGCAAGGTAGGAATCCCATGAACCCTGTTGTTCCAATACACAAGCCCTCAACAAATCCTCTAACGACTGAATTGTTCTCTCTGACTGACCATCTGTCTGAGGGTGATACGCCGAACTCATTTTTAACTTTGAACCCAATTCCTTCTGCAAACCCGTCCAAAATTCAAAAGTGAACCTTGGATCTCTATCTGACACAATACTCTTCGGAACACCGTGCAACTTCACAATTTCTTTGACATAGACCTCTGCCAACCTCGACACCGGATAAGTGATATTAATAGGAATAAAGTGAGAAGACTTCGTTAACCTATCAACGATCACCCAAATAGCGTCATGACCCTTAACTGTATTCGGCAATCCCGTCACAAAATCCATCGCTATGCTATCCCACTTCCACTCTGGAACTTCTAACGGTTGCATTAACCCTGCAGACTTCTGATGCTCAACCTTAGATTTCTGACAGGTCAAACAGGCATACACAAACTGTGCCACATCTCTCTTCATACCATACCACCAAAACATCTTTTTCAGATCTTGATACATTTTCGTCGCTCCAGGATGGATACTCAACTTGCTACGGTGACCCTCCTCTAAAATTGCCTTTCTCATTACCTCATCATCCGGGACACAGATCCTACCCCGAAACCTCAACACACCACTGGAGTCTAATTTGAAATCTTCATCTTCAGATTGACCAACCCCATTAATTAAATCTACTAACTTGACATCTGTCTTCTGAGCTTCCCTGATGCTGCCCAGGAAATCATTATCGATCTTTAACATTCCCAGCTTGACACTGCGAGGTGTCATTTTACATACCAAACTCAAATCTCTGAAATCCTCGATCAACTCTAATTCTTTCACCATCATTGCCGACATATGCAAAGAATTTCTGCTTAAAGCATCAGCCACGACATTAGCTTTGCCGGGATGATAATTCAAACCAAAGTCATAATCCTTCAAGAGCTCCAACCACCGACGCTGTCTCATATTCAACTCTTTCTGATCGAACAGATACTTTAGACTCTTATGATCACTGAACACTTCGAACCTCGAACCATAAAGGTAGTGCCTCCAAATCTTAAGCAAAAATACCACAGCAGCCAATTCCAAATCATGCGTAGGGTAATTTTTCTCATGAACCCGCAACTGCCTCGACGCATATGCAACGACTTTCCCATTTTGCATCAGCACACCCCCAAGACCCATTTTCGAAGCGTCACAATATACAACGAACGGTTCCTCCGGATTAGGCAACGTCAAAACAGGCGACGTCGTCAATCTCTTTTTCAGTTCCATAAAACTTTCCTCACACCGAGCATCCCAAACAAAAACTTTACCCTTACAAGTCAACTGAGTCAACGGAAGGGCCAACCTGGAAAAACCCTCGATGAACCTGCTGTAGTACCCAGCCAAACGCAAAAAGCTTCTAATCTCTGTTGCGGACTTCGGAGCCTCCCACTCCAACACTGCTTCTACTTTTGCCGGATCAACCGCAATACCATTACCAGAAATCACGTGCCCAAGGAAACTCACTTCTTTCAGCCAGAATTCACACTTTGATAACTTAGCATACAACTTTTTCTCTTTCAGAACTTCTAACACTGTCTTCAGATGCTCAGCATGATCTTCCTCTGACTTAGAATAAACTAGAATGTCATCTATGAAGATCACCACAAACTGATCTAGGTAATTATGGAAAATACGGTTCATATATTCCATAAATACACCAGGAGCATTGGTTACACCGAATGGCATCACTGAATATTCATAATGCCCATACCTCGTCCTGAATGCTGTCTTCTGAACATCCTCACCCTTCACTTTAATCTGGTGATATCTGGACCTTAAATCAATTTTGCTAAAAACACGGGCACCCACTAACTGATCTATCAGATCGTCGATCCTCGGAAGCGGATACTTATTCTTGATAGTTACCTTATTCAACTGACGATAGTCCACACACAACCTCATGCTCCCATCTTTCTTCTTCACTAACAATACCGGAGCTCCCCACGGTGATACACTCGGTCTCACAAACTTTTTCTGAAGCAATTCTTCAAGTTGCGTCTTCAACTCAGACAATTCCGACGCCGACATTCTGTACGGTGCCATAGACACAGGCCTCGTACCAGGTACAAGATCAATCGAAAACTCAACTTCTCTTTCCGGTGGCACGCCCGGAATTTCATCAGGAAAAACCTCAGGAAACTCGCGTACCACTTTCAGTTCTTCAATAACAGCCCGACTCTCAGCAGACAACGATGCCATCAACGCAAATAGCTGAACTCCTTCTTTCCTCAACTTCTTCAATTGACCAGCAGATACCAAAACGGAATCTTCTTCCCCGAAGCTAACAGACTTGCTACGACAGTTGATATGGACGTGATTATTCTCTAACCAGTCCATGCCTAAGATTACATCCAGACCTCTCAACGGCAAGCAAACAAAATTCACAATAAAGTCCCTGCCGAAGATCGACACGGGACACTGAGAACATACCTGGGACGTAATCACCGACCCCTTCGTAGGAGTATCGACAACCATATCCCCACACATAGCAGATAAAACAAGACCCAATCTTTTACAACAATTAACAGATATAAAACAATGGGTAGCACCAGTATTAATAAGAGATTTCAGAGAAGTACCATTAATAAAACACGTACCTCTAATCAGACCATCCTTATCATCAGGCTCCTCTCCTGCCAATGCAAATACCTTCCCAGTAGACCTTTCCTTCTTCGGCTTTGTACACTTTGTACTGATATGCCCAGACTCACCACAGTTGAAACACACCATATCCTTGATCTTACACTCGGCTGCCATATGACCCTTTTTACCACAACGGTAGCAAACCCTCTCATCAGACCTGCATGTAGTACTCTTGTGGCCAGGCTTGCCACACTTATAACAGACAATGCTAGCAGGGGCATCTCCCCCACTAGAACTCTTACCTCCAGCAGCCTTCTGATAACTCTTACCCGCAGGAACCTCATACGGCTTGCTTCGACTCTGAAACTTACCCTTTTTCTCAGAAGTAGCTTTGTAATGAGCAGTACTGTCCTCCTCAAAGATTCTGCAACTGTCAACCAGATCCGCGAACACCCGAATCTTTTGATAGCCAATGGCCTTTTTAATATCAGGCCTCAACCCATTCTCGAACTTTATGCATTTAGAAAATTCAGCAACTTTATGCTTCGACTCTGAAACTTACCCTTTTTCTCAGAAGTAGCTTTGTAATGACCCTTTTTACCACAACGGTAGCAAACCCTCTCATCAGACCTGCATGTAGTACTCCTGTGGCCAGGCTTGCCACACTTATAACAGACAATGCTAGCAGGGGCATCTCCCCCACTAGAACTCTTACCTCCAGCAGCCTTCTGATAACTCTTACCCGCAGGAACCTCATACGGCTTGCTTCGACTCTGAAACTTACCCTTTTTCTCAGAAGTAGCTTTGTAATGAGCAGTACTGTCCTCCTCAAAGATTCTGCAACTGTCAACCAGATCCGCGAACACCCGAATCTTCTAATAGCCAATGGCCTTTTTAATATCAGGCCTCAACCCATTCTCGAACTTTATGCATTTAGAAAATTCAGCTGTAGCCTCACTGTAGTGTGGATAAAATTTTGCTAATTCCACAAATTTCGCCGCATAGGCAGTCACAGACATACCACCCTGCTTCTGCTCCAAGAACTCTATCTCTTTCTTCCCTCGGACGTCTTCAGGAAAATATTTTCTCAGAAATTCTCTGCTGAATACCTCCCAAGTAATCTCTTCCTGCACAGCCTCTAACCTCTGCCTAGTAGCCAACCACCAGTCGTCGGCCTCCTCGGCTAACATGTGGGTACCAAAACGGACCTTCTGTTCAACAGTACAGTCCATCACCCTGAAAATCCTCTCGATCTCCTTCAACCAAGCCATAGCACCATCTGGATCATATTTGCCCTTAAAGGTGGGCGGATTCTCTCTCTGGAAAGTAGTCAGACTCCGAAAACCAGCGTTATCTCCAGCATTCTGCTGACCCTGCACAGCCTGAGCCATAGCTTGCAATGCAGCAGCAAGAGCTGCGTCGTTTCTCCCAGCCATTCTGAACTATCACTGCAGCACAAACCAAAATTCAGAACTAATCTATTGTCTTAAGACACTATGACAGGACAACATTGGCCGGACAGACCGAACTGCTCTGATACCACTATTGTAACACCCCCTTTCTACCCTTTTATTTTAATTAAGAGAATGAGAGTTCAAAAATCATTTTTGATCTCACCACGAGGGTGTCACACATACGTCAAAATAAAACCTCAAGTCTCAAATAAAATAGTACGTCGTCAAAGGTGCAATACATAGCACTCCACAATAGGGAGACCTCAAAACATCGAAAACTACGTCATAAAATCCAACGACAACGCAGCGGAAAAGTAAATCAACCCATCAACAGTATAAAAATCTAAGTACATCAGCAAATCATTAAATACATTCCCCCCAGGTGCTACGTATCAGAGCATGACGACTCGACTCAAGAAGTGAAGCTAAGGCCTTCACTGGGAATCACCTGCACGTTACCAACACGGGGGTAACATTCAAACAGGAAAGGGTGAGCATCATTTCAATCCATATAATAGAAAATATGATAAGTACTAATCGTAGGCTACGCACTAGAGCAATCAGCATCCAAAACACTAAATATTCACATCACAATCATCATTCACATCACTTACAATAACTCATCTCATGTCATGTAGGCATGTGAAATGCAACCCACTCGCGGGCATATGCATGAGGTACCTTTTCACAAACGTCGCTTAGCCCTTAAGGCCTCATCGTCACTTAGCCACATGGGCCTCAAAACGTCACTGGGTTTATGCATATGGGCATGAGACACTATGACATGCACCATTCACAAACACACAATTACACCAATACCCAAAATCAGAGTCAAATAAGTGACCCGTCACTTACCAGTTTTTGCTCATAAGAAGCACTGCACCTGCCAATTCACAATTACACAACAACAACATCACTTAGCCTTTTGGGTCTTAACATCACTTAGCCATTTAGGCCTCAAAACGTCACTGGGTTTCGTCATCACGAATACATAAACATCATCAACTCAACAATGGCCACTGAGGGCAAAAACGTCATTTACTAGCCACCAAGGGCATCATCGTCATTTACGCATCATTAAAAATAATATTAGCCACCAAGGGCAAAACAGTCTTTTGCACGTCATTATAACAACTATTAGCCACTAAGGGCAAAACAGTCATTTAACTAGCCACTAGGGGCGTCATCGTCAAAATCATCATTTTTGACACTAAATCGTTAAAACCACTGGCCATACACAAAAGAGAATTTCTAAAGACACCCGGAACATCTTTTCATTGTCACAGCAACGGTCACCGGAAACGGCCACTCGGGCGCCCCAGCAACCTTCAGAAATAATAAATTTTTATTTTTAACAATGGAACACACAATTAGACAACTGAAAATGCTTCACAACGCTTTTTGAATCGTTCAAAACGGATATCCAGGTCAAAAGATACAGCGAAAACAGTTTTTAGAAATATTTTGGAACATTCAGAAAACTGGCGCCATGGGCATCCAGCGCCCAGGCGCCTGGCGCTCAGCGCCTAGCAAAGTGCAACACACGCACGCACACACCCGGGCGCTCAGCGCCCAGCGCCTGGCGCCTAGCGCCTTGGCGCAACGCACACACACACACGCGCGGGCGCTCAGCGCCCTGCGCCCCAGACACAACACACTGGAACTTGGCGCCCAGGAAACTGGCGCGCGCCTAGACATCCTGCGCCACACACAGACGCGGCGCCCATGGCGCCCACACACACAGACAGCAACACACACCAGGCGCCTTAGGCGCCCTTGCAGCAACCAAAAACCACTATTTTTCCAGCAACTTTCAAATCACCAAAAATTGATTTTTTAGCAATTTAACACACCAAAATTTATATTTCTCAGCACTCAAAATGACACTTAATTTAATCAAAATATCAAAATTCCTTTGGGCACTATCATCACCATCACGTTGGCGCCCTAGGCGCCTATGCACACACTCACCCAATTTGCGAAATATCAAGCATCCCAACATACCCAATCGTAATTTTCATGAATACACAAGTGCCAAAATCATCAAAACAAACACATAGGTCGTGTCACCACAATGTTCAAATACTAAAATCAATTCGCATATAGGCATACACATGTATATATATATATATGAAATCATCATCACGGGCAAACCAAGAACATCAAGAAACATCAAAGAACATCAAGAAACAACATGGATCTAGTATAAACCCTAGATCTAGGACCTATCATGAGATCTATTAGATGGAAGGATAGAGCTCCCCTAACCTTTTAAGAATAAGAACTCGAGCCTTAGGATGCGGTCACCAATAGAGCCTCAGCAACAATGGAGATCTCCTTCCTCCTTGATCTTCGAATTGTCTCCTCTCTTGGCCGCCCTTTCTCTCTCTTTCTCACGCTCCTCTCTTTCTCTCTTGCTAATTCGAATAACACAAATGAAACCCTAGGCAAGACTCCTCACCAAAATGCGCCTAGGTCAAGCCATTGGGCCATGGGCTTCACTTAAGCCCAAACCATTCGAATGCACCTCCTCCTCCTAGCATCACACCACCCCTCAATTAAAACAATTCCAATAAATAATTAAAACCCAATTAAATAAAATAAATACCTAAATACTTAATTAAATAAATTAATTAAATATTTAGGGTGTTACTGTTACCGTTCGACCGTTTCGAGCTCCAACGAGAATTCTCGCGAGATCGCCAACCGGGTGAGTTTTACTCACGATTAGGGATAATTTATATGTTCTGAACTTTACTGGTTTTCAGTCTTATGGTCAAATTTTAAGTTTCGAAAGATCGGAGTAGTTAATTATCGGATGAAGCTTGTGTCAACGAGAAGTATGGGTTATAATCGATTTTGAGGACAAAATCTTTCAAGTTGGGGTGATTGTAACATCCCTAGTTTTGTTAATTTCGGATTACAAAATTAACTGACGATTTTTTATTCGATCAAACGATAAATCGAGCTTCAGATATGTGATAGTCGAGGAAGAATTGAATGATTTCAAGGTTATAGGGTTAAAGTACTCAAGTAATCAAACTATGTGGTTATTTTTGTTAAAAAGTGGATCTAAATGGATATTAACGAGCCAAGGGTAAAATCGTCATCTCGCCTCATATGGAGGATGTATCCTTCGATTGAAGTAATAATAGATTGGTTCCTAGTCATGGGTATGGTATTTAAATTCCTAAATCATATGAATGGATTTGTGCTTGATGGATTTGTGCGGATTTAAATGAGAATTAGGGGTAAGGGCATTTTGGTCTTTTCCCACCCATTAAAATATTAACTCCAGTTCTGTACTATCTAACCACCCACACCCCCCAAAAGAAGTGACATCCTGAAATTAAAAAGAAATAGAAGGGAGTTGAGAAGAAGGGAGTGTTTAAGTGAGAATTAGGAAATGGGGGTATAGAGGTCATTTCACACCTTATTTACCCTTCAGCTCACTTTTCTTCAAAAGCAGAAGACCAATACTCATTCTCTGAAATCCTGGAACTAGAAAAATAGAAGAGAGGGACGAAAGTGAGAGGAATAAGAAGGAAGGAAGATCATCATCACCTCTCATTGCATGTGGGCAATTCATAGACCATCCTCTTCCATTTTTCCTCATCTACACCATGATTCCATTTCCCACCACTCACTCCATCTTAAACTCAATTCACCATTGAGGAAGCTTCAAGCTTAAAATGGCCATTAATGGAGTCTTGAAGGTCCAAGAGCCTTGCATGTGCATTTGAAGCTAGAGTGGAAATGGAATTGGAACTACAATGTGGATTAGATCATTTTGGAGAGCTATTTCAGTACCTGTGGAGCAAGAGATTCGAAATTGGAGCTTTTCATGTCTATGTTAATGTAAGATTGGTGGTTTTATGGTCCAAATTCGTGATGACAAGTGATTGAAGTTGATGATCAAGATTAATCAGAAATTCTGGGCGAAACCCGTATGACCCACCTTCATTGTTATCATCATATCTCCCTGTATTCAACTCTTCTGTTCATGATTTTTCTCCCTCTGGAAACTAGACACAATAGGATTAAATGTGGGCACATGAACCATGGGTTTTCATTTTGAAATGAGATAGATATCATGTCCTCAAGTTTCGGTTTCAGAATCAGGCTCAGCTATGACCCCGTCCACTTGTTTTCGCGATAACTCTCTGGATATTGGTTGCATGCGTCTGAAACTTCCTCCATCAGGAACTAGACAAAATCCTCTTCACAATGGACACTGGTTTGGATAGTTTTGGTCACGAATTGACCTAGTTACACCTGTTACAAAAGTGTGCCCTGATATTGGAAAACAGAAATAGAAATTGGAAATATCGGTTCGTCGGATTAAGGGTTCGAGGTGTTAAGTGTAACACCCCGGTATTTCTAACATGTAGAGAGACCGAAGATGCACAGATGCGGAAGTTCAGAGGACACATTTCCTGTTTAAGTATTGGACATACACACTTTTTCCGAAATCAAAACATAATCGGAATAACATTACTTCATAAAATAGAAGTTCATCGGTTCCATACCGAAAGGAATACAATATCCAAGTCCAAATACCAAACGGAAACATAAAACGGTTCATGTAACTCATAATCAATACAAGTTTATGCAACTAATCGTACCTGATCAATACGATGAGTTGTTGCTTCCTGATGATGTTGCTCGGTCGTTGGGATGAAGGACCGAGTTCTGAGCCGCACGCGGGTGGTACCTGCAAAGGCACTCCAATGCTCAAGTCAGAGGTGCTTCAACGGGCAGGGTCACAAGGTGAGTAAAACATACCTGAAGCCACATGCTGGTGTGGTATATATACTGTTGGCGTTCTAGCCGTTGCGCATTTTGCGGGGCCGGCCGCATCTTGCGGAGCAAGTAAGATATTGGGCCGCGATGGGCCTGTTGTACGAAATTGGCCTTCGAGCCCACTCTAGAACAGCAACCAATAGGACAACAAAAGAACAAAGGATCAAATGACTAAGTCTTCAGCACCTCCAAGAGTATACCAACTACTCGTGCACAATAATCTTCCTTTTTCCCTGCTTCTCTGAAAAACAACAAATATGGATAGGGTGAGATAACATTATCTCAGTGAGTCCTACCGTGCCCCCTCTCTGACACTCGGTTCAATTCATTAAACCGCTATTAAAAGCTGACATAACAATGTCTTATTTATTAATCAAAATGCCAAGCAAATCGTGTTCTTATCTTAGCTTATCATGAAACGGCTGTACAATGACTACGAATCCCGAATCATAAGCTATAAATCGAAATGCCGACTGTACAACGACTACGAATCCCGGCAAATCGTGTTTTCATTTTAGTTTAGCATAAATCGGCTGTACAACGACTACGAATCCCGATAACCCACGAATTGACCACGCCAAAACGTATACAGGGCCTAGGTAAGGGGTCATGACTACCCTCCCTAGTATGCTACTTGTCGGGTCGTCACCCAACACAATACATATGACAATATGCATCAAATTCTCGAGAGTTAGATAATTTATATCTTTTCGATCACCAAATGGATCAATTACATAATAATTGGATAAACAATATCCATATCGATCTATAACCCGTTTTGAGGAATTCATAAGTTAGACCTCCGGCATTATAATCATTTTCAATTGACATATATAAACATATATATTCAGTCAGTCCATCAGTCGGTGTACTCACACGCGTACTAGGGTTTCGGTTTTTCGATCAAATGGGCCTTTAAAGTTCTTTTTCAAATCATGTGTCGAATGAGATCAAAATAAGGTTTTCAGTAGTGGAATTCCTTTTTAACTGATTGAGAAAGAGATTAGGAAAGGTTCAGAATCAAACGAACGACGAAAGGAGAAAACGGAAACCGGGGACAGATCGTCACGCACGGTTCGTGCCCAGGGGCGCACGACCCGTGCGTGAAGCACTTCATTAATCCATTCCTATCAGAAAGGTACGCATGGTCCGTGCCCAGGGGCGCACGACCCGTGCGTCCTGTATTGCACGCACGTTCAGGCATCAGAAGCAGTCGCACGATCCGTGCCCAGGGGCGCACGATCCGTGCGTCCTGCGACAGTCCCAGATTTCACAGTTTTTCTCATCTTCGCTCTCTGTTTTCGCCCAAGTCGATTCCTAATGTCAATCACTCCTGAAACTCAGAAAATGTCCAGGCATTCTAGAACACATATACAAAATATTTCCTTCCAATGATTTAATCAAAATTCTCATTAAATCGTAAAATAGCGTTTGGACTCAAAATCGTTTTTCGTTTCTAAGTCTTTTGAAAACAGAAAATGTGGCCAAGGACTCCAATACCGAAAACAAGTTTAGAATAGCAAAATGCCCTATCGTGAGTAGAACTCACCCGTTATACCGAAGTCCGAGAGTCGGGTCGAGAGACGAAATCGTCGAACCGAAAACAACGAACAATCCCCGCTAGAAACCGAATTCGAACAAGAACAGTGGCTTCCTTTCTCTCAAACTGAAACAGCAACCCAATCTTCCACAACTTCCTCCAAATCGAAATGCAAGCTTGAGATTTCCCCCTCTTAATCAGCAAAACTGAACATGCAAAAGAAGTGGCAGCTCAAAACTCCATTGTCTTCACCCTTAGAGCTTCAAGCTCCGAAAATGGAGCAAGGGATAGGAGTAGAATCAGACTTCAAAAATAGGCTCATTGGATTCAGAATTGAAAATGGAGTGGGATGGAAGAGAAACCACTTACATGCAACAAGGATTTGAGATGAGTCCCTCCTTAATCCTCCTCTTCTCCTCCTCCACGCCCCCTCCTTCTCCTTTCTTTCTTATTTTCAGCTTTTGCTCCTTTCTTTCTGAAATGAGGGGTGACTAAGTGTGAGGGTGAGACTGGTCAGGTGGGTATATGGGCTGGGGTGGTTTAAATGATGGGGAAAAGACCAAACTACCCCTAGCCCATTAAGTCATAGGTTAGGTGTCAAATTTTTCTCTTCGGCACAAAACTTCTCGATTAATCCGGTTCCGATCCGAAATTCCTCAATTCTTTCGGTTCATGATTAATTATAACCTTCATAATTATAGTTTAATATTTAGGGGTGTGAAAAGACAGATTTGCCCTTCGGCTCCAATTCCTCATTTTACTATGAATAGGCCACCCTTTAATGGAGAATAGGTTTCCTTGATAAGTTTCTCGACTATTAATCCCCGAGACGCGACCAATTATTCCTACAAATAATTACTCGGCCTCCAGCATCATAATACGAGTCTTTTAAAAATTAGGGATGTTACATCAAGGTCACGAGAGACACCAATTCCATATACCGGAAAGGAGTTCAGTAGCAAAGGGAGTGTTGGTTGTTGGATTCAGTTGCGGAGGCATTCGGAGTGTGTTCGTGATTACGGGGATTGTTCGAGAGGTTACCGTTCGACCGTTTCGAGCTCCAACGAGAATTCTCGCGAGATCGCCAACCGAGTGAGTTTTACTCACGATTAGGGATAATTTATATGTTCTGAACTTTACTGGTTTTCAGTCTTATGGTAAAATTATAAGTTTCGAAAGATTATAGAGTCGGAAACCGTTTTTGGAAAATAATACGTTTTACGGTTTATTAAAATATAAGTGTTCAAAATCACTCTTTGATTATATTTATGGAATGGATATATTGTCTGGAATGCCTGGGTATCGAATTGGTCGCAAACGGAGGTTCGTTTCGAGAAATTTGTGTATGTTCTGTAACAGTTACAGATCGCACGGATCGTGCACCCCTGGGCACGGACCGTGCGCTCCCTTCGGGTTGGACAATTCATTTGTGGTGCATCAAGAACGGGTCATGCGCCCCTGGGCACGGACTGTGCGTGGGGTTCTGTTACCGGCTTCCATTTTCTCGTTTCGTCGCTCCTTTTTAATCCCAAACCTTTTCTAATCTCCTTCCCAATCAATTTTAAAGTATTTACACTACTGAAACCCTTATTTTGAATACGTTCAACTTATTATTTTGAAAAGATTTGCGAAAGCGTAATCGTTTGGAAAACTGAGACTTAGCACACATGTGGGTACACCTAGTGACTGGACTGACTGAGTATATATTTATATATGTCAATTGTGTATGATTATAAAGCCAGATGTCTAACTTATGAATTCATCAAAATGGGTTATAAGTCAATAATATGTTATAATGTGATTATAATGCTGGATGTCTAACTTATGAATTCATCTAAACAGATTATAGATCGATATAGATAAAGATTATCTAAAACTCATGAGATTGATATGTATTGTTATATATATCCCGGTGGGTGACGACCCGACATGTAGCATACTAGGGAGGGAAGTCATGATCCCTTACCTAGGCCCTGTATACGTTTTGGCGTGGTCAACTCGTGGGTTACCAGTGTAACACCCCTTTTCTAATAACCTTACTATTTAATAAAATCAGAGTTTCTTTTTTTTGAAAACAATCTAAGCGAGTGCTACACTTACTCCATTAAATCAACAATTTCAATTTTTACAGTTCGGCTAAAAGCCACAAGATACATAGCACCATGAAAATACCGTTTAGTTCGCATCAACCAAATACCATCACTACCGCAGCGGAATAATAACAAGTTCGAAAACAAAACCAATACAGCATCAATAATAGTCTAACAGCATAAAGACAATAACACAAAAGCATAATACGCCCCCCCCCCCCCCGGTGCTACGTATCAGAGCATGACACTTCCTACCAGACGAAGGCAAAAGGGTAACCTTCAGTCGTTATTACCTGCACGTTGCCGACATAAGAAGCAACATAAAAGCAGTAGGGTGAGTCTCTTTTCATAATTAATAACATATGGAATAAGCATTGCATAGGAAAGGTAACTAGGCACACCGATTCACAACAAAGGTAGCAACCACATCACAATTACAATCTCCCAACAACAATGCAAAAGGTATGATTATGCGTGAAATGCAACCCAAACTCCACGGGCACATGCATGTCGGATCCGTCACCAAATACAAATAAGCCGTAGCCTCTGCTCACCAAATAAAATTAGGCCGAAGCCTCTGCTCACCAATAATGCACATGTTTCATGAGATGCTATGGAAATGCACCACAACACACCACACAATTCATCAATTCACCATTTAATCAACTCACCGTTTTACTCATATTCTCACCATTGTATTAATCAGCTCACCAATTAAAATTAGGCCGAAGCCTCTGCTCACCAATTAAAATTAGGCCGAAGCCTCTGCTCACCAATCACACCATAATACACTCACCAACTCAACCCACCACTCACACCAACACCAATTTCAATTAGGCCAATTTAGGAATTTACGCGAGATAGGGAAAGTGAATAAAAATTGAAATTAGACACCTTGAACAACTTCAGTCCAGAACCACCAGTAAAATAACCCATTTTTACATAAAACCAGAATATTTGGATAGACACCGAAATTAGCTTCGAAACGCACTTTGAACCGTTAAATTTGGATAACCGAGTCAAAAGTTACATTAACAAGTTTGGAAAATTTGGGCAACATCCTGATTTTTGGCGCCCAGCAAAAACTGGCGCAGGGCGCCTAGCGCCCAGACACTGGCGCAGGGCGCCTAGCAAAACTGGCGCAGGGCGCCTAGCAAAACTGGCGCAGGGCGCCTAGCGCCCAGACACTGGCGCTGGAAAACTGGCGCAGGGCGCCTAGCAAAACTGGCGCAGAGCACACGGCGCCCATGCACTAGGCGCCTAAGGCCATGACAGACCACAACTCCCATGACTCCAAAAATTGTTTTGCACGAGCCATTTAACTTGGACATGAAAACCTAGTATCAATTTTCGCATAATAGACAACATAAGGTTGGGGCCCTTGGCGCCCATGGCACAAGGAACACGGCCAAATTTTGACCCAACACCTGAAACTGACTCTTTTTGTACCCAGGAACTCCCATACCAAATTTGAAAGCAAACCGAGCATCCTATCTCCGGGACCCTCGGCTCCCATGGTGCCTAGACACGAGCAACACAATTTTGCAACACAGTGGCGCAGACAACGGAACCCGGCGCCCAGTGTCTAGACACAGAACCAGACACAGGCAACACAGACACAGCACATGGGCGCCTGGCTCCCAGGAGCTAGACACAGACTTAGACAGAATTTCCAGCGACACCCAAAACTCCCTAGGAGCCTAAGGAGCCAACCAAATTCGAGTTCCTCACCACCAAAAATTCCCAAATTAAATCTCCAACCTTAATTTATCAATATAAGACTGACCATCATGTTTTTCACCAAAATTTCATTCAATCATAACATCAAACAATGGGCATGCTCAATCATTATTGTGTACAATTCAACACCTAATCAAACATATCTTTGCACAATTAAAATTCAGCATAGCCACAACATCAAAATACACAATTCATTCAAGAAAATCACTCTAAAACCTAACCCTATACGATACTCATCACATACACTATTAAAAACGAAAAGAAGAGCCCCCTAACCTCTTGAAGTGGAGAACTCGCAAGGCACCCTAGAATCCACCAACACCACCAACGATCCAAGCTCTCCTCCTTTGCCCTAGTACCGTCGCGCCATTTCATTCTCACTCTCCTCTTCGCAAGTTTCTTCCTCTTCTCTTCTCTCCTCTCTTCGAATCCTTTTCTTTCTTTTGCACCAATGAGGCACTTGCCTCCAACCCTTACTAATTCGCCTAGGCCTAAGTCAATGGGCTTGGGCTTGGGCCAATCCTAACATCCGGAATTACCATCACCACTCCCTTCAAATTAAATAATTATTTCCAACCCAACTAAGGCTCACATATAATAACACCTATAATTATTTTATTAAGTAATAAATAATAATTATATTATTATTTCTACCACTCAATTTCATTTAATTAATTAAATAAATTAATTTTTTTGGGGCGTTACAACTCTCCCCCAGTTAAAGGAATTTCGTCCTCGAAATTTTTACCCGCCAAGGCTAACACTCTCCCACCAACGACTAAGCTATCTAGGCAACTAGTTCTATCTACCATGCTGATCATCATTTCTCTGATTACCGGCGGTAAGTGCTTGGGCGGCCGTCCCTCCTACTTATTCAGCCAGGTAGCTTTGAGAAATAACAATCAGACACATCCTCTCCCTAAGGATCTCTGATAGGGATTTGAGCGTAATCACGTTGGTACCACGTGATCACCCCCTAAGCTCTATTAAAGTTCCTTTCCAATACGACATGCTAAGACTCCGCTGCGCTACTCTGATAAACTAGCTCGCATTCTACCTCACTCATCTACCCTTAAGGATAACGAAATACATCGATCATCACAGCATCACGACGAAACTCACAGGGTGCATAACAGTCGTACAACAAGCCTCATAATTTAGCAACACGACAACAATATCAACAAACAACTTTGCCACTCAAGCGACATCAACAACTAAAATTGCCAGTCAGGTGACATCAACAACGACAAACCAACAGCAAAGCAACATCATCAACAACAACAACGCATGGGGCATAGCAGCGGCGTACTAATCAATAATGGCCATCGGCCCACAACAACAAATCAGCAACAATATAACTTGGGCCATTCGGCGGTACCCAAGACAACACATAAACATCAACATTATTAACGAGGCAACCACAAGCAACAACAAAGCAACAATGCGGAGACAACTCCGGGACCAACCCTCCCATGACAACAACTTGGAGACAAGACTCCGAGACCAACAATCCTATAATCAATAACACATCAACAACTTCGGGCACCAAAGCGCCGATACTGCGGCAACGACTAGGGGCACTAAGCCACCGACAACACAATAACAACTTGGGGCTCTAAGCCACCGACAACACTACAACAATCTAATTCGACCGGGACGCCTAAAAATCAGCGACACCAGAAACGGTCAATTTTTTTTTTCTGCCTTGAAATAAGAATATTCAGTTAGGCCTCTGAATAAGCTTTCCGAAACATTTTAGTTTACTCAAATCGGACTCCTGGGTTAAAAGATATTGCAAAAACATTCTTCCGTTACAATGACAGCATAAACTAAGCAACGCAGGAATTCCAGCACTCACACATAAACTTCAACAATTTATTTACCCTATCAAACGACATCGGAATTTAGAAAACAACCCCTCTACGGAAAACTTACGGAGTCTAGCTTCTGGCTATATATTTAGAATTTCAAAATTATGAGTCCAATAGCACAGTTTTCGCAAACAAGGCAGTAGGTCCAGAAAATGGGGCAGCGACTGTGTCCAAAGTTGTGACTCTTCTACAATGCCCAAAACAAAACTAAATAACACGAAACTTCAGCCTAAACAGTAAATCATTTTGTCTAGTTTTCAAAGAAATTGGATTCATTCGAAAAGGAGTTCATTTGAAAACACCACAATCAAAACACTGACTCTATGTCCAGACGGTCCCCAGAATTTTATCCTAACTTGCGAAGCCCATAACTGGAGCTATACTACTCCAAAATGCGACCAAACCAAAGCCAAAATGACAAGCGTTCAGTCTAGTTTCTAAAATTGTAAGTTATATGATTTATCAACCAGTAAAACAGTCCCAGTTTAGCCGAAAGTCAAACCTACTCAGAAAGTGCCTACACAGTGAGCTTAGCAACAAATCAAGCATCTAAGCGGCCACAAATTCAGCCATCAAGCATAGTTTAAACTCCCCAATAATCATACACCAACCAATTAAAATACATCAATCACTTCAACACACTCGCTATGTAATTTACAAGCAATACACATTCCACATAAATCAAACAATACATAGAGCACGCCAATATTTCTTAACCAATTTAAACATCATAGAGCACACAAGGTTTCATACATACTAATACATTTTTTCTCCCAAAGAAACCCAATACTACTTTTCAAAATCGCCATCAAATCATTTTTGACAAGGTTTTTAAAATCGACACAACGACAAATCATTACTCTTTTCCAAATAAAACCAACTAGAAAAATCATTCTCCAATCCAACCAAAACTTCACCTCCACAAGTCGCTACTCCTTTTTAAAATAAAACCAATTAGAGAAAAAGGTCATTTTTCCAATTCCACAAAACTTCAACACCTACACTTCCTTCATTTAAAATCCTAAGTCCAAAATAATTCATTTCTTTCAATTTCTACAACAACAACACCTCCGTTCCTTCGTTAAAGTAGATTTTATCACCAATATCAATTTCCAACCGTAAAATCGTCCATTTGACTTTTCAAAAACAATTTCAGAAGCCCTTTTTCCTTTCAGATCACAAAATTACATAGCACACGGCATTAGTGTCGCTAAAATAAAATGGTTTTCAAAAACATCAATAATTAAACATCAACACTAATCCTTAGAAAACAGTACAATATTCCAACAACAGCAACATCGATCTTTTAAAACGGCAATTACACAGTAACAACAATAATATTTCCAGCTAACAGCAACAGTAGTTTAATGGTACAATAACCCAACTACGTAACAATAAACAAACAGCAATGGCAATAACTCAGTATTTACTTTGCAGCACAACAGTAACTTAATTTACAGCAGCAACAATCACCAAAAGCAGATAAGCACAATAACAGGGTCAAAATAAAAGTCACAACCAAATGACACAGGGTTCACATGGAGCACAACATAGCAAACAGCACACAATACCAGTAGGGGCGTCTCCCCCACTAGTTTACTTACCATAGCGGCTTCGGTCTACTTGTACCTGCAGGAACATCACTACAACACAAACCAATGGTCAAGACTAAAAGACAACAGTTGGTCGTTACCCGACACAACGACTCTACGACTTGGCCGGACGGACCAACCATTGCTCTGATACCACTAATGTAACATCCCTTTTCTAATAACCTTACTATTTAATAAAATCAGAGTTTCTTTTTTTTGAAAACAATCTAAGAGAGTGCTACACTTACTCCATTAAATCAACAACTTCAATTTTTACAGTTCGGCTAAAAGCCACAAGATACATAGCACCATGAAAATACCGTTTAGTTCGCATCAACCAAATACCATCACTACCGGAGCGGAATAATAACAAGTTCGAAAACAAAACCATTACAGCATCAATAATAGTCTAACAGCATAAAGACAATAACACAAAAGCATAATACGCCCCCCGGTGCTACGTATCCGAGCATGACACTTCCTACCAGACGAAGGCATAAGGGTAACATTCACTCGTTATTACCTACACGTTGCCGACATAAGAAGCAACATAAAAGCAGTAGGGTGAGTCTCTTTTCATAATTAATAACATATGGAATAAGCATTGCATAGGAAAGGTAACTAGGCACACCGATTCACAACAAAGGTAGCAACCACATCACAATTACAATCTCCCAACAACAATGCAAAAGGTATGATGATGCGTGAAATGCAACCCAAACTCCACGGGCACATGCATGTCGGATCCGTCACCAAATACAAATAGGCCGTAGCCTCTGCTCACCAAATAAAATTAGGCCGAAGCCTCTGCTCACCAATAATGCACATGTTTCATGAGATGCTATGGAAATGCACCACAACACACCACACAATTCATCAATTCACCATTTAATCAACTCACCGTTTTATTCATATTCTCACCATTGTATTAATCAGCTCACCAATTAAAATTAGGCCGAAGCCTCTGCTCACCAATTAAAATTTGGCCGAAGCCTCTGCTCACCAATCACACCATAATACACTCACCAACTCAACCCACCACTCACACCAACACCAATTTCAATTAGGCCAATTTAGGAATTGACGCGACATAGGGAAAGTGAATAAAAATTGAAATTAGACACCTTGAACAACTTCAGTCCAGAACCACCAGTAAAACAACCCATTTTTACATAAAACCAGAATATTTGGATAGACACCAAAATTAGCTTCGAAACGCACTTTGAACCGTTAAATTTGGATAACCGAGTCAAAAGTTACATTAAAAACAAGTTTGGAAAATTTGGGCAACATCCTGATTTTTGGCGCCCAGCAAAAACTGGCGCAGGGCGCCTAGCGCCCAGACACTGGCGCAGGAGAAACTGGCGCAGAGCGCCTAGCAAAACTGGTGCAGGGCGCGTAGCAAAACTGGCGCAGGGCGCCTAGCGCCCAGACACTGGCGCTGGAAAACTGGCGCAGGGCGCCTAGCGAAACTGGCGCAGGGCGCCTAGCGCCCAGACACTGGCGCTGGAAAACTGGCGCAGGGCGCCTAGCAAAACTGGCGCAGAGCACACGGCGCCCATGCACTAGGCGCCTAGGGCCATGACAGACCACAACTCCTATGACTCCAAAAATTGTTTTGCACGAGCCATTTAACTTGGACATGAAAACCTAGTATCAATTTTCGCAAAATAGACAACATAAGGTTGGGGCCCTTGGCGCCCCTGGCATAAGGAACACGGCCAAATTTTGACCCAACACCTGAAACTGACTCTTTTTGTGCCCAGGAACTCCCATACCAAATTTGAAAGCAAACCGAGCATCCTATCTCCGGGACCCTCGGCTCCCATGGTGCCTAGACACGAGCAACACAATTCTGCAACACAGTGGCGCAGACAACGGAACTCGGCGCCCAGTGTCTAGACACAGAACCAGACACAGGCAACACAGACACAGCACATGGGCGCCTGGCTCCCAGGAGCTAGACACAGACTTAGACAGAATTTCCAGCAACACCCAAAACTCCCTAGGAGCCTAAGGAGCCAACCAAATTCGAGTTCCTCACCACCAAAAATTCCCAAATTAAATCTCCAACCTTAATTTATCAATATAAGACTGACCATCATGTTTTTCACCAAAATTTCATTCAATCATAACATCAAACAATGGGCATGCTCAATCATTATTGTGTACAATTCAACACCTAATCAAACATATCTTTGCACAATTAAAATTCAGCATAGCCACAACATCAAAATACACAATTCATTCAAGAAAATCACTCTAAAACCTAACCCTATACGATACTCATCACATACACTATTAAAAACGAAAAGAAGAGCCCCCTAACCTCTTGAAGTGGAGAACTCGCAAGGCACCCTAGAATCCACCAACACCACCAACGATCCAAGCTCTCCTCCTTTGCCCTAGTACCGTCGCGCCCTTTCTTTCTCACTCTCCTCTTCGCAAGTTTCTTCCTCTTCTCTTCTCTCCTCTCTTCGAATCCTTTTCTTTCTTTTGCACCAATGAGGCACTTGCCTCCAACCCTTACTAATTCGCCTAGGCCTAAGTCAATGGGCTTGGGCTTGGGCCAATCCTAACATCCGGAATTACCATCACCACTCCCTTCAAATTAAATAATTATTTCCAACCCAACTAAGGCTCACATATAATAACACCTATAATTATTTTATTAAGTAATAAATAATAATTATATTATTATTTCTACCACTCAATTTCATTTAATTAATTAAATAAATTAATTTTTTTGGGGCGTTACAACCAGGAATTTTTGTGGTTGTACGACGTGTTTATGCTAAAGTAAGAACACGATTTGCCGGGAATTGTGGTGGTTGCACAGGCTGGCATTTCGATTTGTAGTTTGTAATAACTAATGAAAATATGTTGTAACTGTTTGATAATATCACTAGTGCAAAAATGACATTAGAATTAGACATTTAAAGTCAGGCGCCCATATGCCTGACTACATAGGTAGACACGGTGGCAAACTTGTAAATAAGTGGCAAAACTCGCGAGTATTAAGGTCAAGCGGATACACGCCTGACCTTTAAAGTGAAGAAATAGGGAAAAATAAGACTTTAGAAGTCAGGCGTGTAAGCGCCTGACTACATAAGTGACACGGTGGCAAACTTGTAATTAGGGGTGAATTTTTTTTTTCTGTTCTAATACTTTAGACGTCAAGCCTCTATTCTCGCTTGACCTCTAAAGTCCAAAAATAGAAAAAATTAATTTCACTTACGCCTCACTCTCAGAACACTATCCTCTCCATTCTCACTCTCTCACGCGAACCCTAATTAGCTTTCCTCTACTCCCGTCGAATCTCCCCCCTCTCCATTCTCACTCTCTCACGCGAATCCCCTCACTCTCTCTCTCAGACATCATTCTCTCCTCTCAACGAAAACACAGGAGAAGACAGGAGAAGACAAGTCGTCACGCTGTTCACGGCGTCACGGAAGGCAATGGGATGCGAGGAGATGGATTCGAAGGAGCTGAGGTGGAGGACGGTGGCAAGGAGATGGATCCGAAGGAGCTGAAGCTTCCATCACCATGTGAACCTTCGTGTTCTTCAACAAATCGAGAAATCAACAATCGTTCCTCGTTCCTCGTTTCCGTACTCACCTTCAAACCTAGAAATCAACAATCGAACCAATCGTTCCTCACTTCCGTGCTCGTCTTCTCAGTTCTCATTGTAACACCCTTTTTTCACCCATCGTTTATTCGTAATTTATCAGAGTTTTTTTTTTCGCGCCAAAAGAGTGTCGCATTTTCAACGTAAAACAAAACCTCGTAGTTTTCTCAAAACATGCAGCGGAACTATTCAACATCGTTAAAAACATCAACAACCGACAAAGCACAAAGTGCACCAATTACTAAAAGATTCAACATCAACCGAAATATAATTAAAAACAGTAATCGGCCCTTCCCCAAGTGCTACCTATCAGAGTAGACGACACTAGGCAAAAGGAAGACTACAATCTTCACTCGGGCTCACCTATAAAGTAACAACCACAAATGGGGTGAGATTCCATACAATATAAGAAGTGTATGAAAGACCACATACAAAGCTCAAGACATCAATTAATCACAGCAAGCAACATCACTCTTAACAGTTAATCACAGCTAAGTATACATCAACACGTCACTTTCACAACAACACGTCACTTTAACAACACATCACAATAGCCAAACAACTTCATTCAATCAGCCGTGCAATATGAATGCGATATGAGACTCAAGCAATGCACATGCATGTGGTACCAACCTACGTCACTGGCCAAAGGCCTAATTTTCGTCACTGGCACAAGGGCCTAAAATATCGTCGCTGGCCAAAGGCCTAATTTTCTCGTCGCTGGCACAAGGCCTAAAAATATCGTCGCTGGCCAAAGGCCTAATTTTCTCGTCGCTGGCACAAGGCCTAATGTTCATGGTATGCATGCGACTCAATGATGTATGCACAACAGTCAAACAATCACACATCAACGTCACTGGCCATAGGCCTACATCACATCACCTGCCCATAAATAGAGGCAACTCGTCGTCGTCATATAAACATCGTCGTCAACAATTACAACTTAACAATTTATAGCGCTTTGGCCACATCACCACAATTTGCAACATCACAACAATTTGGCTTAATCACATACTCAACATCATTTTAATTGACAACACCTAATTGGAGCAACAAACCCCACAAAATTCGGAAAGAATTGTTAGTCATTTTGAAATCAAATCTTCTCCCTCATTTCTCAACGAAAATTAGCGAAATCAGTGCCTATTCAGTAGGAAATTAAGTCTACTTTCCAACAAAACAAACCCCACGGAATGTGGAGGATCAGGGCATTCACAATTAGACAAAGACTGAACATATATCCCAAACCGTCCCAGATTTTTGACCCAATTTGCAACCAAGAATTCTCCCATTATACTTATCCAAATTGAGTAAACTCAGTGCCTAATTTGTAGAAAATTGTGTCTAGTTTCCAGAAAAACAAAACCCCATAATTTTTAGACAAATAGAACACTCACGACCACAGATTTACTGAACTTATATCTAGATTGTTTCCAGAATTTTATCATAACTTGTGACACCTATAACTCGAGCTATACAACTCCAAATGCAACCAAACTAGTGCCAAATCGACCGGCTTTAAGTCTATTTTCAAAAACAAACAGCCACATAATTTTTGGATCAACCCAACAGTACCAGTTTTAGGAGGACCGAAACAGTGTCCAGAAACGCACAAAAACTATAAGCAAGTAAAACTCATTATGATCAATCACCATGAATTGTCAATCACAACATAAAATACAATTTGTCAATCACCTAGCATGCAATTCATATCAACACCTATGAGCACCAAATTTCTAGGGTTGCAACCATCACCAACGAGCAATTATTTCAATCAACACATCATCAAAATCATCGCTGAAACACTTGACATGCAAAATCATAAATTCTCAACAACAAATCATCATATGGCAACAATTATTATTACGAGCATAACAACATATCATTTAGGCATAGGAATGTGAGGAAATGAAGCATACATCAAATTACTCAACAAGGCACACAATCATAGGGCATGCGATTTTTCAAGACAACAATATGGTGATCAAGACACCCTAAAACCCCACATGTAGATTCCTCATAAACCCTTATATTGAATTATATCCCACCCTTACCTTAAATTGGAGAAAACGAAACCTTAGATTAGGAGATGTGTGAAACCCTAGCTTTCCTTCTCTCTCTCCTTGGTTGTAGATCACGCCTCTCTCTCTTCTAGCTTGTGGATCACGCCTTCCCTCTCCTCTTCTCACTTCTCTAATCGTTATTTTTCTTTTTCCTTCTAATGACAACAAAACCCTAACCTAGCCCTTTTATAAACTCACTTAACCTCATGGGCTTTTTTTTCTTATCTTATGTGACCTAATCATGGGCCTCCACTTAACACTTCTAATTTACTAATACTAACACTAATAATTAGGTCCACATATACTAATAAATAATTATTTCTATTATTTCTACCACATAAATCCTAAATAATTAATTAAATAAATTAATCAATTATTTTGGGCTGTTACACTCATCTCCTCAGTTCTCGATCCCGTTTTCATCTTCTGAGGTAACTAATTGGAACCCTAACCTTTTTTGTTCAACATTTTGAGTGATTTTAGTGCTTGTCTACTGATTGTATACTCGAACTGTGCTAATCTTTTGCGTTTTGGAACCCTACTGATTGTTATTAACTTAGGATTTGAAAATCTAATGTTGTTCTCCAGATTAATGTGTCAAATGAAGTTTAATAGGATCTCTTTGATTGTATGTTTTTTACTATAGGTTAAACATGTTGTGGATCAGGAGTAGTGCTTCGTGACAAGGAAGAACCAAGTACAGCAGCATAACTATATGAAGCTTGTGGGCCAACATTTTGGGCTGCAGATGACCCTTGAACATTTGATCCAGGTCATAAAGCATAAATGGCTGAGGAATCACTGGAGCAACAACTACTGTCTGTGTAGCATTCATATTTCCAGCTGCCATCAGTACTCTTAGGTGAGTCTGGTCACTGAATTCTTTTAGTTCAGTGATGGATTTTGTTTTCCGTTATGGGTTTTCAGGAAACGAGAAAGAAATAACATCTGTTAGACATTCCATAACAAGATTATGTTTATTCCCCATTTTCCAGGATGACAGTGATACTCACGAGGACAGCGAAAGCGAGGGAGAGGGAGACGGAGACAGAGACGGAGAAGAAGAGCGAGAAGAAGCAAATGCTAGAGCACTAGAAAAAGAAGGAGCACGAGAGGAAGAAGCAAAAGAAGGGGAAGGGGATGGGGATGAAGTTGAAGAACCATTGGTTAGGACTTGGAATCTGAGACCGAGGAAACCGGTGACAAAGTCTTCTTTCTTCAACATGTTTTTTGTTGTGTTTTTCTCCCATTTAGTATTAGGTTTTCATTGTATGTGATGCAGCTGTGTTCTGGTGCTGAGTAATGATTATGCAATAACATCTTGATGTAATTGCAATTTGATTAGGAATTGATTTTTTATTTGATGACATTGATAATTTTTGATTTGGTAGTTGAGTTTTTATTTATTTATTGTTTTTGTTGTTGTTTTTTCCCCTATCAAGTATAATGTGATGATTAGTTTCGTTTGGTTTTTCTGAGAATGTTGACGCAGGTTTTGTTGTTGATGTGTTCTTGCAGATGTGTTTTCCAAGTTTATGGTTGGATACTGTGACCCCAGAAATGTACCAAGTTCTCGATCCACCTTTAAAGGTTTTTTCCTTAATCTTGTTTTGATGTCTTAGTTTTGTGTCTGTTCTAATGCCTGGCTGATGAAGAAAGGGAAACTGTTTTGATGCCTGTTCTGATGCCTGTTCTGTGTCTGTTCTGATGCCTGTTCTTATGTCTTAGTGGTAGTAGGTGTAAATCCAAGTACTTTATTTCTTTTTGTCTGCAGAGCTGCAATTTTTTTTACCTCTTTTTAACTAATATCTTCCCTTCTTTCAAAATTTTGCTACACATTGTCTACTTCAATTGAATTGAGTTATTCCATTTCGAAATTTGCCTTAAATTCTGTTCCTGGATTGCAGAACTATCATGGTTCGATGCATTCGCCTAGGCTGGGACTGGTCTCTGGATTCACTAACGGGATGTACCCAAGCAACATGTTCTACAGCCAATATGGAAACCCTTATGGAGCTAGTTCTCATTTTGGATCTGCTGCATATGGATCTAGAACAGGTTCTTTTGATAACATGCGCAGCAGAGCCACAAGTGGTCGCCGTGTTGGTGATTATGTCAGAAAAATGTAGATGGCTTTGGTGAGCTGAATAAGGGACCTAGAGCTGCCAATAGTTCTGATGATAAAAATGTCAAAGGTCTTGAACCAGTAACATTGTTACTCAAGGGACAGAACCTTCCTTCAAAGAGTGATGGTAAAGAAGTTGATCCAGTTCCCAACAAGCAACAGTACAACGGGGAGGGTTTATCTGAGAATTATTCAGATGCAAAATTTTATGAACATCATCCTCAAGCACCCCTAATGGCAACAAGAAGCTTGATGCAGCATATCAGGAGGCCAAGGAGAAGTCTGGTGACTGCCCCGTATTTCTGTTATTTTCGGTGAGTTAGTTTGCAGCATTTTGTGGGGAATTCATATTCTTGGTTTTTCTAAGCCTAATTTTTTCTCTCGTGATTTTTGTTACAGGTCAACACTAGTGGCCAATTTGTTGGTTTAGCTGAGATGGTGGGTCCGGTTGATTTTGATAGAACAGTGGAGTATTGGCAGCAGGATAGGTGGACTGGTTGCTTTCCTCTGAAATGGCATATCGTAAAGGATATCCCAAATAATGTGTTGAGGAAAATAACACTAGAAAACAACGAAAACAAACCCGTTACAAACAGTAGGGACACTCAGGAGGTATTCACTCAGTTGCTTGTTTCAATGCCATGAACCCCTCAATTCAACTAGCAATACTTAACTATATCCTTCTGCAGGTCAAGTTAGAGATGGGCATTCAGGTTCTGAAAATTTTCAAAGAGCATTCAAGCAAAACATGCATCTTGGATGATTTTGAGTTTTATGAGGTTCGTGAAAAGACGATTAAGGAAAGAAAATCTAAGGAACAACAGCTCCCAAAACAGGTAATATGCACCTTTACATTACTACTAACAACTAACAAGTTCTGGTATATGACATGTTTCTGTATATTTTACTCATTTCCTTAATTACTATGTACCTTAATTAAGGATACTATGATTGCAGCATAAAATAAAGCCAAGAGGCAGAACAATTTCGACAATGGAAAGCTTCTCGGGAAAAGGAGTTACTCCAGGTAATTTGTTCGCTTTTATTAAGATATCATCATAATTATGTTTTCCAGTTTAAAAAATGTAGAGGAATTGAAATTTGGCTAACTGTGATCAACTTAACTGAATGAATGATTACTTCATGTTCAGTTCTTCAAATTGTTTTCCATTTCACGATTCCTCAATTTACCCGTGTATAATATAACCATGTTTTTTTGTCAACAGGACGAGCATCTTTCAAGAGTGAGAAAAAGTGAGAAAAAGCAAGTCTACTTTCTATTGAAGACAGATGCAGGCAGCCTCTGTATAGTGTATACTGCTAGTTTGCCAAATTCCAATTTTTGTTTGCCTAATTGGAATTAATTAGTGGAAATAATTAGTGTTTCTTGTTTGCCAAATTCCAATTTTTGTTCTAGTTATTTTCCTGTTGCTAACAGCCTCTGTATAGTGTATACTGCTAGTTTGCCTTGAGAATTTTCAAGGTTAATGTTGAAATCAGAGTTGTTTTGGGAAATTATGCTTGTTTTGAGAAATATGTTTTACTCTATTTTGAGAATGCAAGTTGACTAGCACTAATATATGACTCCATGGCCCAATGGATAAGGCGCTGGTCTACGGGACCAGAGATCTGGGTTCGATCCCCAGTGGAGTCGCTTCTTTTTAACGAAAAATTTGTATAACCAGGGTGTATAGATTAAACCAAAATTTAAAAAAAAAACTTTAAAGGTCAGGCGCAATAATGCTTGACCTTAAATCATACATACGAAGTCAAGCAGTAATAAAAGCTTGACCTTAAATCATACTTACGAAGTCAGGCAATAATTAATGCTTGACTTTAAATCATGCTTACGAAGTCAGGCAAGAATAAATGCTTGACTTGAAATCATACTTACGAAGTCAGGCAAGAATAAATGTTTGACTTTAAAACGTACTTACGAAGTCAGGCGCAATAAATGCTTGACTTTAAATCAGACTTACGAAGTCAGGCTATCGCTTGACTTTAAAACTCCAGACATACAAAGTCGACTTAATAAAAGTCAAGCGCCCGCCTGACTTTAGATCCCCTTTTCGCCTGACTTTAAATCCCTTTTTTGCACTAGTGTATATTGAAACGAGTGTTAGTGAGGGGGCACAGTAGAGCTCACTGAGACAAGTTGTCTCACCCTATCAATGTTGTTGTTTTTACAGAGATTAGTATATAAGGATAGCGAGCGTCATGGTGAATTGGCAGAAGAAGAATGAGATAGAAGATCGGCTCATTCTTAGTCATTATTGTCTCCTTTAGTTGTCTCTGTATTCGGTCTTATGACTCAAACTTGTATTATGTTATTTCATAGTTTCCGCTGTTTCTTTTAAAGATGTATATTTGAACAGGAATTTTTATACTCTGATGCATACCAAATTGTATATTTAGGTATTTCTTTGTTAAAGAAATACCGGGGTGTTACACCATTCAACCGCTTTCTTCTTCTCTTTTTGATACGCCCTCTTTTCTTCATACATCCTCTTGAGATCTCCCTCTGCAGAATGAGATTGTTGCACCAAAGCTGGATAACTGGTCATAGCATAGGAACTAAGACCTTGGTTCACATCGCCACGGAGACCTTGCTTGAACATAATCATCTTCCACCTATCATTCGGAGCATGAGTTCCCAACTCATAAAATTGGGATAGCCTTTCAAAATTTGCAGCATACTCTCCCACACACATGTCTGCCTGCTTCAAGCTAACGAACTCCATCTGCTTGGCGAGTCTTTGAGCATCAGGAAAGAAATGACCTAAGAACAGCACCTTGAAATTGACCCAATTGAGCTCTGTCCCTTGAGTTTACAGCATCCTACGAGCATTCGTCCATCAAGTGTGAGCGTCTTCATCCAAAACATTTGCAGCACAAATTACCTTTTTTTCCCCGCTCCATTGCAAGGTCACAAAAATCCGCTCCATAGCATCTATCCAAAAATGAGCCATCATTGCATCGAATCCTCCCTTGAAACTTTGGGGATTCATCTTCTGAAAACGGAAATAAGCCCTATTCGGATCTTCCGGAGGAGGTTGTTGAACATATGGTTGCTGCTGAGTCATCCTCTCTTGATGCATCTGGGCCATTTGAGCCATCTGCTGCTGTTGCATTAACATCATATCATTCATCATCTTCTGTTGCGTCTCGATGACATTCTGCATCCATTCGGTATTGAGATCGACGGGGACGCTTCTCCTACTTCCACCTGCCATGATTCTGCAAAATATGCACAAAGTGTTTAGCTGATCAGGTTAAACGTCTAATAGCATACTAAGAGGAATCACACTTAGAGGACTTAAGAGACTCATGATTTCTAAGTCCGACTAGGTCGAACCGCTCTGATACCAATTGTAACACCCTGATATTTTTTAACTTGTAGAAATTACCGAAACGCACTACTGGCATACATCAGAGTGACTTCCCTTTTAAAATATCGAACACATACTAAACTTTGATGAATCACTCATCAAACGTGCTTGCATAACTGAACATGAATACATAAAGTCGGTCCTTACACCCTCAACTAGTGTTGAATACTCAAAAACAGAAAGTCTGAGGAAGCGATTTACAACTTGAAAGACATAAGTCGTACAATCGAATTGTCTTAAGATACAAAGGAAACTGAAATACATAACATAAGGTAATGAAGGCGTCAGCAACTCCTCAAGCATCCTCGTAGCCATGCCTCACGGTCTTCCGACTCTTTCCCTGCTTCACTGAAAAACAACAACAAGGATTGGGTGAGACAACTTGTCTCAGCGAGTTCTATCGAGACCCCTTACTAAATTCTCTCGGTTCAATTATGCTTTATTCTTTATCTTAACTCAAAACTCATAGTCCTCAAAATTGACTATGTGGCTGAACTAACTCAATCACTGAGCTTAAACAATGAATTAATACTCAATCACTGAGTTTAAACATAACCATGAACAATGATTCTTAGCATGTCACCGGTCACTTGGCAAAATAAGCACCCGGTGAACCCATACCACTAATCTAAAATAGGGTCGGCACCCTAACCAATGATGTATATATTTTAATATACTTACCAATGAACAATGAGCAGTGAACAGTGAACGATGAACAATGAACCATGAGCAATAAACCGTGAACCATGAACCATGATCCGTGAACAATGAACTAAACCTAACCATGAGCTTGAACATAACTTGTTTATGACTTAACATGAACTTGACTTAATCTTGTGCTTAGCTTATCTTTATACTTAACTTGGTCTTTATCATTGAGTGATCTCACACGGCTTACTAAAGTTATTAGCTTAACTTACAATTATCCATTATCTAATCTCCACATAACCTAATCCATCACATTGAGCGTAATCTTCATAACATGAACTTAACCCGATCTTACCTGATAGCATATCATTAACATAATCATAAACATCAAACAATTCAAACATTCTAATTCAGCAACCGTACCTAAACTTTGAGAATTTACTTAACCTATCAAACGACCACAGAATTTAGCAAACGACCTCTCTACAGAAAGCTTATGAAGTGTAGTTTCTGACCATATTTTTATAATTTCAAAAGGATGAGTGAAATAGTAAAGTTTTCATAAACAAGTTAGTAAGTCCACAAAATGGGGCAGCGACTGTGTCCTAAGTTGTGACTCTTCTACAATGACCAAAACAAACCCAAATTCCCTGGAACCTGATCCTAACAGTAGAATATTAAGTCTAGTTTTCAAGGAAATATAAATCATTCTAAAAGGAGTTCAATTGCAACCACAATTCCCAAAACACTGACCCTATGTCCAGAATGCTTCCAGAATATTACCCTAACTTGTGAAACTTATAATTTGAGATAGACAACTCCAAGTTTGATGAAACCAGTGCCAAAATGACCAATATTAAATCTAGTTTCAAAAACAATAGACCACATAATTTTTGGATGGACAGAACATTCCCAATTTCAAAAAGACAGTACCTATGTCCAGAATGTCCCCAGAATTTTACCCTAATTTGGGAAACCTATAACTGGAGATATACTACTCCAAATGCGACCAAACAAAAACCCATATGACACACATTCAGTCTAGTTTCTAAAATGGTAAGTTATGTAATTTATCAACCAGCAAAAAAGTCCCTGTTAGCCTAAATCCGAACCTACCCAGAAAGTGTCTACACAGTGAGTTTAGCAACAATTTAAGTATCCAAAGAGCAACCAATTCAGCCATCAAGAATAATTTCAGCAAGCAACAATCAATACATATCAATAACAATCAACAATCACTACATCAATTCATATTTCCAATCAAACGATCTCACGACTCGATGAGCCAAACGCGAGATTTTCACAAACGTTTTGATACCGGTTTTTCATAAAACGCGTGACTCAAACTCTGAACACGTAGCACATGATAATCATTCCCTAGTGAGTATAGAACTCACCAATTTGCCGAATACGCAAGAATCCTCGAGAGAGCACGAACGACCAAATTACGAACCACTCGAACAATCCTCGCAAGAACAGAACCGCGTCTAACACCGTAACCTCTTCAACCCAAACTCGAATTCAGCAACTTCAGTAGCCCACACTCCTTCCAATTCGAAATGTATATTCAGAATCTCCCCCTTAGCAGTTCCTAATGGACATGCAAGGCAACCAAGGGAGGTTACAGCTTCAATGTTCCCCTTTGGAGTTCTAAGGTTCAAAAACAGAAAATGGGGAAAGGAAAGGAATCAGGTTCTGAAATTATGTTCAATGTAAAGAGGATCGAAAATGGGAAAGGGAGAGCTGGTTATCACTTACATGCACCTGGGATTTCAGAAAAGCCTCCCCCTTCTTCCTCCTCCTTCTTGCGCCCTTTTCTCTCCCTTCTCTCTTTCAGCTTCTGTTTTCTTTTGAGTTTTCTGAAAAGAAGATAGAATGGAGGTGTTGTTGTGTGTGTGGGTTTCAGCTGGGGATTAAGTGGATCTATGAGAAACATCCCTTCTACCCTTCAGCTAGTCATTCCCTAAATCTAGTTAACACCTAACTATGTAATTAATCTAACTTAACAATTAAGCACACAATTATCAACAAGTCATTTAAATAATTATTTTATCTCCTTATATTATATATATATATATATGTATATATATATATATATATTAGATTATGTTAAAAAAATATTTAGTCCTTCTACTAATATCGATTAGATAACTGCTTAATGTATAGATGTTACTCGAATAGTAATTGGCGAAGCTTCTAAAAATTGGGGATGTTACAATTTTTAACCGTTTCAATGCACAAATATCTTCCACGTTTCACGCCTTAAGCAATTAGTGGGGCGATTTTTCAGGGTTTCTAGTGTGTAATGGGCATCATGTACGTTAATATTAACCGATTGAATGCTCTTTGATCGTGGGGTCGCTTTAGGCTAGTGATCATTGCAAATGGAGACCATTTAGTTAAAAAACTAGGCTTGTAAATTTTTTTAGACACACCAGAATCAATCAAACTCTTTTTTTAAGCACATTTACGTCCATCTAATTATGCATTTTCTTAGCCGGGTGTTTGAGTAATCAAACTTTTACTAACGCCAAACGCTGACACTCTTTGGAGAAATTAAGAAACGTCTATTAAAATTACAGACTATTACTTTTTTAAATTGATAGTAGATGTTTTATCATATTAATTAGTCAACTTCACACAAGTTTCGCATCAAATACTGATGCATGTTTGTAGAATTGCTTTAATTAAAAAATATAAACACTACAACATTTTTGGTCTTTAACAACATTTAAAAACTGTTGCCAGAACTATAAAAAATGTTGCCCGAAAGTATAGGCAACATTTTCCAGGTGTAGACTAAGCCAGTGTTACCTATTGTCTATGGCAACATTTTTTTGCACTTTCTGCCAACATTCTCGAAAAATGTTGCCTATAGGTTACGAAGAGGCAACATTTATCGTCCACACCTAACGCAACATTTAGAGAATGTTGCTACATTTAAGTACAGGTCATAACTGTTCCCTAAACATTAACAAAACAACATTTTATAACTGTTGTCTTTTATGTAGACAACAATTTTTAACTGTTGTACATGGAATATAAGGAACAATTTTAACATGTAACTTTGTAGCTAAAAGTACCAAAAATATTTTGCAACTCTACTCTTAATTTTATTTTCGTTTCATAAAATTATTAAAAATACTATTACATTAAACAAACATATTTACCTTAACATTATATATAATCCATAAACATACAAATAAAACTAAAATTTGATTATATATTCAACACAGTTAGCTTTAAATTTTAATGATATAATTGGTAAATTAAAATAAATGGATTAAGTGCAAAATATATAATGTATAAAATTTTTTAACAATCAAACTAATTCAAACACCAATTCGAATCCATAATCATAAACAAACTGACATCGTAGTTTAATCAATTCCAATCCTAAAGGAAGAACTTATAATAAAAAACAAATCCAAGATGAATATATAGGGAATCAAAGTTCTTCATCTTGAAACTCATCGAGATAATCTTCCAACACATCATCTTCATCTTCTCCAATGATATCGTTCTGCATATAAGAATGAAAAACAGTTATAATGTAATAATTTTTTGAATGATGTAGATATAATAAAACAATTATTATATATATATATTAGTTACCTTTCTTATAATAAAACCTCAGTAACAATTATTATATATATATTAGTTACCTTTCAGCTAAAGTTCCAGCAACAACAGACTGTGCATTTTGTTGCATATAAGAAACCTCTGCTTTAGCATCAGACACAGTTGTCCAACCCGAAGCTGTGTTAACTTATGAGCTTCCCTGAGTAGTGACTGTTGCATTATTATCATCACTTACTTGATACCATTGACCAGTGTTGTAATCATACTTCCAGCCAGGATAAAGACTCCCAATACTCACTGCTATTCAGATTTTGCTCACTCGTGTTATTTACCACAGATGCATCACAACCTTGACCCTCTTGATAATGCCCATAATCAACTGAAGCATTCAAGCCAGCACTTGGAATTTAATTGTCAGGTTTCACCTCAGTATTAGCTTCATGATATGCTTTCCCATTTTGATCTCCAAATTCACCATAAAAGTCAGAATATGATTCAAACCCAACATCTACATTTGGATCAGCATTAAAAGCATTCCAATCAACCACCTTAACCTCATGATCACTGTGATCCATATCACATCGCGGAATGATGCGTGTGAGTGTGTGTGATGCAATCCAATTTATGAGAGAACAAACAGACACTCCAAAATCAGAGCAATTGTTATGATTTATGAAGAGAATTTGTTAACCTTAATAGTGCTCATGGTCATTGTCAGTAAAGCTGGATACATTCTCTATATGAATTGAGGCACTACTTTCATGTTGTTTGTTGTTTGTTTGGAGATGCAAGATGGAGGCTACAGTTTCTTTGACAGGTTTCAGTGATTCAGACAGGGCACTTACCCCAGCATTGAATGCCTGCATGAGTTAAAACCACATAACATAAGAAAATATTTTGCTCATATTATGTAAACAGTAAATACCAGAGAAATATGGCCAATATTAACAGACCTTATGAACCACATGCTGCCATATATTTCGAAGCTTGTCCTCAGAGAGTGGTTTGCTAAGGAACTCAACAGCACCAAGCTTAAAAAGAGAAAAGCAAAGAGTCAATATGCATCAAACAATCATAAAAGACTGAAAATATACTATCTAATGGGATAAATATCATATTCCAATAAATGTTGAACTGAAAAACAAAATATAAACTACTTTTATTAAGGTACTAATTATTGGAAACAATCAAAAGCAAGAATTAACAATTTCAAAGAATTGAAGTTAGCTCACAGAATGTGCCGTAATACGATAAAGATCCACATATAACTGGGATGACAAATCAAAAACCTTACTGCTATGCACTTCATCATGGTGTTCAGAGAATGATTGTTTGAAGTCACTGCCTCAAAAGTTAAAAGAACCACTGGTTATAAAACTTACAGCAAACACAGCGTTGATGTAAAAAAAAATTCCCATATTTGCCATGTCATGTTCCCCTTCTAGACAATTCATCGATTTCAATCAGTAAAAGCTACTAAAAACAAAGATGTTGCATGATATATGAAACAAAAGCTAGCATCAATGACAAGACAAATAAAAGAAGAAAGTGAAGAATAAACAAAACATAACATAACAGGAACTATGTATAGGTGGTCGCAGTCTCGCAGATATCGGACTTGAAAGGCATAATGATATTTCTCTCCTTATTGTAACTGGTTTTGGTTTAGCATTCAGACTAGATAATTGATCTCTGAAGGCCATCAACACAGAGGAAGGCTTGGCTTGGCTTGTGTAGTTTTCTGACTTATCGGAACTTCCCAAATAATTTATGGTTCTTCACTTATGAAAATGTCCTTACGAGTTTATGGATATTTGAGAAGAAATTGAATGAGAGAGCTTCTGAACATATCGAGATGCAGAAGCTAATTTTGACTTATACAAGAAGTTATTGTTTAAAAACTCACAGTTATTGTGAGATTCTTTTAATATTTCTTTTTTCATTAGTACTTCTTGAGAAAACTATCCAAACTGAGTCTAAATGTTGGACTTTTAAAGAACGCAAAGAAGTTAAACCAGTAAATCTGGGTTTGGTTTCTGTACTTACTAATGGTTGGCAAGTCTTTGGCATTCTCAAGAAATTGGAAACCTGTTTGGCAACTTCCTGAACTTACCTGCAATTAGAATAGATGCATGTGGTTACAATTAGCATCATCAAAGCTGTATTTTTTAACAAGTATAATATAAATATATAAAACTTGGATACAGATCCAATAGTCATCAGGAAAATCATCTCGCGAGAGTAGCATTTCAAAAGTTGCAAGATAAGTTACTCCGACAGAAGTATATGTGGTTGCCTAAAGTTTGGTAGAAATTAACTAGTCAAGGGTATCATTCCTCCCTGGAGATGTTCATTTTATTTTCAAATTTCAACAACCATATAACACAAGATTTATTATTCAAAACCTATTTATTTAAAATTTAAAACTAGTACAATTGTGGTTTATCACTTATATGGAAAATGAAAGTTCATTACCTCCACTATGGGAATGTGGAAGGCTTCAGGTCTACATGAGATTGCTGACAAGGCTTCATTCTCATCACAAAATGTAGTAACTGTAAAGAAACTCTGAGGATCAATAAACAATTCTCATCACTTATGACTGTTGTATTAAGTATAAGGAACAGTGAACAATTCTAACAGTGAACAATTCTAATAGGAACAGTGAACAATTCTAACAGGTAACTGTAAAGAAACTCTTGGTCTTCATTCTCATCACTTATGACTATTGTATTAAGTATAAGGAACAATTCTAACAGGTAATCAAAGGTCACATAGCAAGGATCAAGTTCATACCAGAAGGCATTTTCCATTCAAGAAACAGATGTCATGCATACCTATAGGAATGAAACAAACCCTTCTACCTTAAATAGATGATCTCCCTATTTAAGGTATTTTCCACCTTAAACAGATGTCATGCATACCCTTCTACCTTAAACAGATGTCATGCATACCCTTCTACCACCTATAGGAATGAAACAAACCCTTCTACCTTAAATAGATGAAACAAACCCTTCTCCTTAAATAGATGAAACAAACCCTTCTACCTTAAACAGATGTCATGCATACCAGAAGGCATTTTCCATTCAAGAAACAGATGTACACTCTATTAAGCAAGGATCAAATTGACCCCAACATCTTTCAAAACAGACCCGGTAAAATTATGCATACATTTGATCAAAGAGAAAACCAGTATAAATAAAATAAGAAATAATCAAGCAAAACTCTGTTAGTCTATTGTCTTCCTTTGCTGATCTCCCTAAACCATGTTGCGCCTGTTTTCACAAAACCATTTATAAGTCTTATCAAATCACCCCCCAAAGGCAACTATTGAAGTTTAGAACATGATAGAACCAAGACAATGTCAACATAGTTGCACCAATACATTTCAAGAGATCAAATTTTTGAATATTGTATCCTTAGCTCTAGAAGAAATTACTAAGCTAATTGCACTGCCCATGAACCAAGAGATCAAATAGCACCAACTTATCCTATAAGCTTAACAAACAATTGATTCAAAGGCTGTATGGATCAGTATAAACTTGACTCACCAGTTTCGGATTAGTGTCATGCATCAAATGAAAATATCACAAGCAGTGAAGACATTTGTAGATATTAACAAATAACAAATTCCTATAGTAAAATATGAAGTTTACCTTGCAGAAACTATCATCACTTCCGAAAATATGAGATGGCCAGATTCGTTAGTAAAGCAAACAGTGTTTAACAATATTACTTCCCTTTCCTTGCAACTGAAAATATAAGAATATAAATAGTAGTTAGTGTTGGACTCAACCTAACAATATATTTGTAAAGAATTTGGATGCTAAGTAGGATACATCATGATTCTTGACTCAATAGCAACACTCAATATGTTAACATCCTTCTACAAAACTCATCTAAACTTGAGCTTTCATGAGGATACAGACATCCAGATAGGAACAATTCTTATCTAACAAAGGAGAATTGGAGTTCACCAAATAAAGTATGCATATCAAAGAAGACTAAACTATCACATTTCAAATAGAGTTATAACTTCACAAAGCCACTTTATTAGATCACAGTATTTAAGTTCATAAAGCAAGCAGTAAAAATGAATTATTTCAATAATTAGAGTCATGACACAATTTAAAAATATTTTTAGGGTTAGGGAAGAAGATGAACATATGCCAAAATGACTTCTCTCGGCTCTTTCATCAAACACTACAGAAGCTTCAGATTGGGTATTACAAGAACATTCAGAATTAATCATGCACTCACAAATTCTAAGCAATTGACACAAACAGACATGACTATAATCATGTGTAACCACTGGGCTAGCCAAAACTCAATCTCAAATTCGTCTAACCATCTTTTTATGCGATGAACGACTTCTCTCACACAAGATTGATTTACCAATATGGAAAACAGTTCAAGAACCTATTAATTTCACTTGTCTGAAAAGCTGCCTTGTCCCAAGGAAAAATGGTGGGAATTGATTACAAGGAAGCCCTGTCTGGTATGGGAAGAGAAAATTTGCTCAAAAACTGTAAATCAAAAACATGAGCGAATAAAAATAGAACGCTATATTGTAAATAAAAAATTGCTTTACTTCAACAAACTGTAAATAAAAAACATGAAAACGGAAGCGAAACTAACCAGTGGCAGCACTAAAAGCAAACGCAAAATCAGAAGCAAAATCGAACGCAGAACTGGAAACAGATGCGAATGCAAAAGGCGAACCAGAAAGAGATCGAAGAGCGAGAGCCAATCCACTTTTTGTGTCTAACCCTAAAATCCAACACTGAAGTAAGAAACTTAAAATTGAAAGCTGGAAAGGAGAAGGGAAACATAAATTGAAAGCTAGAAACGCACCTTCAGGAAAGTGGTGGAATCTCAAGCGAGTAATCGAGGGTTAGGAACAGCAACGATGGAGTTTCAGAACGATTGTGTTGAAGCGCCGTGAACGATTGTTGGAACGATGGAGTTTCAAAACGATTGTGTTGAAGCGTCGTGAGCAGCGAAGAATCGAGCAATCGTGAGGAACGCGAGGATCGTTGGAATTTCTGAGCATGGTGATTGATTTTGATTTATGGTGATCGTGGTGATAGGGTTTTTTGAGTGGGCAGTGAAAGAAGTGTTTGTAAAAAAACTTAAAGAAGAAGAGTTAGCGCCTTTCTTTTCAGAAAATGAAAAAAAGAGTAAAAGCCCAATAAAAGGTAACACATAGGAAATGTAGCTTTTTAAAAAATTTATGGCAACGGTTATCAACTGTCCTCGTTTAAATTTAAGGGAACATTTATTAAGTGTTGCAAACAGATTGGTCTAGTTACAGATTAAAAATGTAGTTATATAACTTTTAGGGAACATTTACTCAATGTTGCGAAAAAGATGTTGTATAAAACACTCATTTTATGGCAACAATTCTAGTATGTTGTCTAATACCTCTCATGCAACATTTTTTGCCTGTTGGAAAAACCTGTGTTGCCAAAGACCAAAAATGTTGTAGTGAAATTAGGAATATATTGCTGTTTTAAAAATATTACATATAAATTTCTAAATTGAATTGTAGGGGATAATAAGAGAATAAATTTATTCAAATAATTAACATAGTTTCAAAATAAAGATAATTTTTGGCTAATGAGATTTTTCAATGAATATATCCCATATTGCGTTTTAATAAGAATCGAAAAACATTTTTGGGTAGTGAAATAGAGAAATTATTTGGAACGACAAAGTATATTTAAAATAAAACTAAGCATTAAATATATTTGAGTCAAATATTACTTTTTTACTGCATTTAAGTTTAATTATATATATATATATATATAAATTATTTAGAAAACAGAGTATAGTCAAATTCAAACTAACCATATATTAAATATTTGTATGGGGTGTGTAACACCCCAGTATTTCTTTAACAAAGAAATACCTAAATATACAATTTGGTATAAATCAGAGTATAAAAATTCCTGTTTAGATATACATCTTTACAAGAAACAGCGGAAACTATAAAAATATAACGTAATACAAGCTCGAGTCATACGACCGAATACAGAGACAACTACAGAAGAACAAGGACAATAATAAATGAATCAATCTTCAATCTTCTCATCGAACCCGACAACCAACTGCCGCCTTCTGTCCTTATAACCTGTTCTCTGTAAAAACAACAAATATGGATTGGGTGAGACAACTTGTCTCAGTGAGTCCTACCGTGCCCCCTCACTGACACTCGGTTCAATTTATTAAACCGTTACAACAAAAGCTGACATAACAATGTCTTGTTTCTTAATCGAAATGCCACGCACTTCGTGAATTTATTTCACACGTACCGACTGCAATCCAGTGTTAATCCCGGTAATCGTGTGTTCCACTTATTAAACCGTTATCAAAAATAGATAATTAGCTATCACAAGCTATAATCGAAATGCCAAGCAAATCGTGTTCACATTTTTATTTAGCATAAACCGATTGTGAACCCAACGTCACGAATATCGGAAATACCATAGTCTTAGTTTGGCATAAACCGATTGTGAACCCAACGTCACGAATATCGGAAATACCATAGTCTTAGTTTCGCATAAACCGATTGTGAACCCAACGTCACGAATATCGGAAATACCATAGTCTTAGTTTAGCATAAACCGATTGTGAACCCAACGTCACGAATATCGGTAACCCGTGAGTTGACCACGCCAAAACACATTCAGGGCCATAGGTAAGGGGTCATGACTACCCTCCCTAGTATGCTACTTGTCGGGTCGTCACCCAACGCAATACGTATGACAATACGCATCAAGTTCTCGAGAGTTAGATAATTTATATCTTTTCGATCACCAAAGGATCAATCGCATAATAATTGGATAAACAATATCCATATCGATCTATAACCCGTTTTGAGGAATTCATAAGTTAGACCTCCGGCATTATAATCATTTTCATTTGACATATATAAACATATATATTCAGTCGGTGTACCCACACGTATCCTAGGGTTTCGGTTTTTCAAGTAAATGTTCTTTCGAAACTCTTTTCAAAAACATACGTTGAACGAGCTCAAAACACGGTTTTTAATAAGGCAACTTTTTTTTTTTTTTTTTAAACAAAAAGGAAAGGAGCCTCGTTAAAACCTTCTGATGCAAAACCCTCCTTAGGGATAAAAACACCAAGAAGGAAAGAGTACTCCCCCCTATTTCATTAAAGAATAAAAAGCAAAAATACAAAAAGCAAGGGGGGACATAAACCAAAACCCCTGCAAACAAAAATTACAAGAATTACTGTCTGAAACGAAAAGAAGGAAGTCCAACCCTATTACGGTTAAAATCATCCTGAATAAAAGTGGGAATAGAATTCCACCATTGGAAGCCAGACAGGGTAATTCCATGAGACGTAAGCTTATCAGCACAGTGATTTCCTTCCCGAAAAATATGAGTGCAACTGAAAGTCATGGATTTTAGAAGACCCATGCAATTAAGCCAGCGGTTGCGGATACTCCAAGGCACAATGGAATGAGACGAAATGGCCATAACAGCGAGCTGAGAATCACTCTCGATCCATAAACGATGCCAACCTTTATGGAAAGCTACTTCAATGGCTACCATGATGCCAACAAGCTCAGCATGAAGAGCATAATTTGTACTAAGAGGAAGCATAAAACAACCAAGCAATTCAGCGTTGCTATCGCGAAAGATACCCCCACAAGCAGCTAAACCAGGCGAACCTCTAGCAGCGCCATCTGTATTGCACTTAACCCACAAGCAAGGAGGGGACTTCCAAATAACCTCTATAGTTGTAGGAGCCTTACGAGGCTTGCAATCAACCGAAAACGCCTTAAGAATCAAAAAATCCTGCATGGAGTTTGACGTGGAGCCCTTGCTGAGATTACCGGAAATGCTCACATTTGCCGTGATCAAGTTCTTCATGTGTGTTGGCAAGATCTTCTTATTGTCAAAACGAATCTTATTCCGAGAGTGCCAAATAGCCCAAAATACGTTAATAACAGCGGCGGTAACAACATCTTGCACTTGGTTCGACCAAGGGCGCTGACAAACCTCAAAAATCATCTCCGGGGAGGAAACATTAATATTAATTGAAAGCTTACCACTAAGCCAGTCCCAGAGCTTCTTAGCGAAAGAACACTCACAGAAAAGGTGCAGAGATGTCTCATATTCCGCTTCACAGAGACTACACATGGAAACAGTTCCACATCCACGGTTTCTAAGCTGCTCATCTGTAGGCATACGATTATGAAGGATACGCCAGACAAGAAGAGATTTGGAGGGCCGGATGACACTACTCCAAATATTTTTGAACCGCCTAATAGGCTGCCCCATAGGCCTATAATGAAGATAAGCAGTCTTAAAAGTAAGCATACCATCTGTGGAGTTTTTCCAAATCAGTTGATCCTGAGAGTCAAATGAAGGCAGATCTTTTTCGCGAAGGAGCGAAGCGAGCTGAGGAAAGATATTTGAAAGAGATGCTGGAATACACCAGTGACCATCCTGAATGAAGTCACAAACACGGGCCTTAAGATAGTGCTGACGATGCTCAGGGACATTGAAAAGATTTACCAGAGGGTCCGACATCCACGGATCTATCCAAAAGTTGATGCAGTCACCTTTACCAATTTGCCATATGCAGTTTTCATGGATATCGGATAAATGATCACGCAAAGTACCTCACAAAGACGAACTGATATGATAAGAGATCGTAGTCCTATTTCTGAAAACCCGGGACCTTAATAAGACAGCCCAGCTATTCTGGGAAATGTTGAGTTCCCAGCTAAGCTTAAGACAGGCTGCCTTATTTGTGTCTTTAAGGGATCTAATCCCGAGACCCCCCTCAGAGGTTGGTTTACACACCTTATGCCACGCCACTGTAACCACCTTACGCTGATTGACGTCACCAGACCAAATGAAATTTCTGATCCAAGAGTCGACCGTGTTCAACAGAGAGGTAGGCCATTTGTATATCAGGAAGCTGTACACTAACATACTTTGAACAACCGACTTGACAAGCTGCGCTCTTCCGGCAATCGAGAGGAGTGAAGCTTTCCAAGCTGATAACTTGGCTTTAATCTTGTCAGCAATAGGCATTAAATAACCAGCTTTAGGCTTACCTTTGAAAATGGGGATTCCCAGGTAGGTGAACGGCAGCTGGCCAATAGAGAAGCCCAGCAGATCGGTGATGTGACACTGCCGTTGATTGGAAACTGCGCCCAAATGAACGGTAGATTTACTGGAGTTAACAATCTGACCAGAAGCCTCCCCATACTTGGTAAAGAAGTTGAGAAGACAATAAGGCAACTTCATTTTAAATGATTGAGAAAGAGATTAGAAAAGGTTCGGGATCAAACGGAGCTCCGGAACGAGAAATCGGGAATCGGTGACAGAAGCTCACGCACGGTCCGTGCCCAGGGGCGCACGATCCGTGCGTCCGGTTCGGTTTCTCTAATTCTCCTATTTCTCAATTCCGCTTTCCGTTTTCGCCCAATTCGATTTCTAATATCGATCACTCCTGAAACTCAGAAAATCCCAAATATTCCAGATAGTTTACAAATCATTTCATTTCAACGATTTAAAACACAATTACGTAATTCGTTCAACAATTCAATAAAAACCGTAAAAACGCGATATCGCTCAAAAACGGTTTTCGGTTCCAAAATCTTTCGAAAACGGATAATGCCTTATGACTCAAAACCGATATATTTTCAAGACACATAAAAATATCCCTATCCGTGAGTAGAACTCACCCAGTTGACGATCTCACGAGAAATCACGCCGGAGCACGGACGACCGGACCGTAACCACTCGAACAATCCTCGTAGTCACGTACCCGCTCCGAATGCCTCCGCAACTGAATTCCGCAACCAACACCCCCTTGATACTGACTTCATCTCCGGTGGATAGAATTGACGTCTCGCGCGACTTGACAACTCGAATCCCAAATCCGACGAATCACATTTCCAGTTTCTTCTTTTCTGTTTTCCAGAATCAATGCACACTTTTGTAACAGCCATAACTATGTCAATTCGCAACCAAACTCCTTCAAATCAGTGCCCATTCTGAAGAGGATTTCGTCTACTTTCAAATGGTCAAGGATTCACACGCATGCATCCAGTATTTTGGGAGATATTAACAAAACAAGTTGACTGGTCCAGGACAGTGTTTGATTTTGAAACCGTAACTTGGGGACATGATATCTCCTTCATTTCTCAATGAAATCATACAGTTCTTGTGCCCAAAATGAAGAGATTTTTTTCGCGTTTCCAGAGGGACAAGAATCACGATCATCGGAGTAGTGTACTGTGAGATAAGATGAAAACAATGAAGGTATGCCATACGGGTTTTGCCCAGAATTTTCCCAGCAACATGCTTCCTTCTTCCAATTCAAACCAAAACTCTAAATTCGAGCTTCCAAGGCACCAGCATGCTCTTTACACACTAAACTCGAATTTCAGCTCCCATCCATTCTATGAATGTTGCTAATCATGATGTGGTTCTCAAAACATACATGCATTCATCATCCAAGTACAATCCAACCCATTTTTCTTTGAACTTTGAGCTTGCAACTTCAACAATGGTAGAATAAGGTAGAGAGGAATGTAGAGGGAAGTTTTAAGATCAGAGGATAGAGGAGGAAGAGCTGAAGCCAATGGTGTGAAGAAATGGCACATGCATGAGGGTCTTGACCTCACCCCTTCTCTTCTTCCCTCTCTTGAGCTCTCCCTCTCTTTTCTCTCCAACTCTCTCTTTTGTTTTTCTGAATGTAATGGATGAGTGAGCTGCTGGGTCTTGGCATGGTTCAGCTAAAGATAATCAACTTAAATGGGTAAAAGGACTAAAATACCCTTTTTGCTTAAATCCTCACTTAAGCTAAATTTTCAATCAATGATGCATCTACTCCTATCATTAGCAATTTGCTTAGTTAAATCCCTTTGGTCGACTAACAACCATAGCCATGACCTCTTACTAGATTGATCCAATGACATTTAGTGAAATGACCATTTTACCCTTGCGCTCCAATTCCCATTTAAATTATGACTAAGCCACAATTAAACGTAGAGTAGGATTTATTTGACAATTTCCTCGACTATTCTTCCCCGAGACACGACCAATTATTCCCACAAATAATTACTCGGTCTTAGGCATCATAGTACGAGTTTTTAAAAATTAGGGATGTTACAGGGTGAGTCAAAGTAAGATGAGTTTTAAAAATGAGAGAATAAGAAGAGTAAATCAAGACCATACATATAACAATACATAGATGGTCATGATGTAAAAAAAAGCATCACCGTCCATTTATTAATATACAGTACTGATTTACTCCTCTCATCCTAGTGACATTTAACTCATTTATCTTATATAAAGAGATATCAATAGATCACTTTCCACAAAAAAGGTGGAAATCAAAAAGATTTTTGTTCTCGTATTAGCATTCTTTATCATTGCATCAGCTGGTATGAGCAAACACCTATGTACGATACCTTTTTTCATTTCAACTTGTTTACCTTGCAAATATTTGAAATCCCGTAATACTATCTACATACAACATTGTTCTTATGTTTTTATATATCTATATTCTTTACTTGTGTAGATATGCACATGGAATTAGGTGCACATTACTCACACCAATGTCGTAAAGATAGCGATTGCCGTGATGTATGCTGGGAAGATTGCATATGTGCTGGCGGCAATTGTATTCATTTCATTAATAACATTCCTAGTCTAGTACCACCAATTACAAAATGAATCGGAAACAGTTTATGATGTAATCGTTTCTTCATTCCTAGTCTAGTACCACCAATTACAAAATGTTACTTAGATTGCATCATATTTGTGTTCAAATATTCCTTATGAAATGTTGGAATAAAGTTTTTATATTTTTATGTTTTTTTTACCACTTTTTTTATTGCTCTTTGTTGATGGATACTACTACGTTTTGAAGATTTTTAACCGTTTCAATGCACAAATATCTTCCACGGTTCACGCCTTAAACATTTAGTGGGGCGATTTTTCAGGGTTTCTAGTGTGTAATGGGCATCATGTACGTTAATATTAACCGATTGAATGCTCTTTGATCGTGGGGTTGCTATAGGCTAGTGATCATTCCCAATGGAGACCATTTTGTAAAAATACTAGGCTTGTAAATTTTTTTATACACATCACAATCAATCAAACTCTTTTTTTAAGCACATTTACTTCTATTTAATTATGCATTTTCTTAGCCGGGTGTTTGAGTAATCAAACTTTTACTAACGCCTAACGCTGACACTCTTTGGAGTGTTTAAGAAACGCCTATTAAAATTACAGACAATTACATTTTTAAATTGATAGTAGATGTTTTATCATATTAATTAGTCAACTTCACACAAGTTTCGCATCAAATACTGATGCATGTTTGTAGAATTACTTTAATTAAATAATCTAAATTAGGAATATATTGGTGATTTAAAAATATTACATATAAATTTCTAAATTGAATTGTAGGGGATAAAGATAGAATAAATTTATTCAAATAATTAACATAGTTTCAAAATAAAGATAATTTTTGGTTAATGCGATTTTTCAATGAATATATCCCATATTGCGTTTTAATAAGAATCGAAAAACATTTTTGGGAACAACAAAGGTATAGTGAAATAGAGAAATTATTTGGAGACATTATCTTTACGGGTCTTGTTTCGAAGTCTTTAGTGACCACAAGAGCCTTAAGTATTTGTTTGATCAAAGAGAATTGAATAATAGGCAGAGGAGATGGGTAGAATTTTTGAAGGATTACGATTTGGAGCTGATGTACCATCCGGGAAAGGCTAATGTTGTAGGCGACGCTTTGAGTAGGAAGTCAATCCATACTGCAGAGTTGATGATTCACGAGATGGCATTATTGGAAGCATTTCGAGACCTCAATTTGAAAGTGAAGCCAAGGAGGGATAGACTTGTGTTGAGCCACATTCAGATTTCGAGCTCCCTAAGAAATCTGATTCACTCAGCCCAAGAAGTTGATTTAGTGTTGCAAGCGTAGAAGAGATTGCCGAATTACACCGAGGATGGTGATGGTATGATTTGCTTTGATGGTAGAATTTGTGTGCCGAATGTTGAGGGCATTAAGAAGCAAGTTTTGGAAGAAGCCCATAAGAGTCAGTTCTCGATACATCCTAGGTCTACCATGATGTATAGAGACTTGAAGCAATTATATTGGTGGCCGGGTATGAAAGTAGATGTGGCAGAGTTTGTGTCTCGATGCTTGACTTGTCAAAAGGTCAAGATAGAGCACCAAAAGCCAGCCGGTCAGTTGCAGCCCTTGAAAATACCAGAATGGAAGTGGGAAGGCATCTCTATGGATTTTGTCATGGGGTTACCACGGTCCCGAGCAGGAAATGATTCTATTTGGGTAGTGGTGGACCGTTTGACCAAATCTGCCCATTTCATCCCGGTGCGTTCTAATCACAAAGTTGCGAAGTTAGCAGATGAGTATCTCAAGAATATAGTGAAGCTTCATGGAGTTCCCACAAGTATTGTTTGTGATCGTGATCCCAAGTTCGCATCACTGTTTTGGAGAGCATTGAATATGGCATTGGGAACACTAAATCACAAGCAACAAAAAAAAACACCAGGCAAAACAACAAGTAGGGGTAGAGAAGACCGTGAGGTAATAGTGCCGGGGATCACGATCACAAACAATACTTCGTCGAAACTCGACAAGCAACAAAAAAACACACCAGGCAACACATTACAGTTATAATAGATAATACAGGACTTAAACGTTCGCAGCATGCGACAATAGCAAAACAACAAGTAGCATCGGTATTAGCAGTAGATTCAAGCGGAACACCCTTACGAGACACGTACCTCTAATACTACCATCATCCTTCCGCAGACTCAGCACCTGCCAAAATAAACACCTTCCCAATAGACCTTTCTTTCTTTGGTGTCGGGCACTGAGCACTGATGTGTCCTCCCTCACCGCAGTTGAAACAGAGCGCATCCTTGCGATCACAGTTAGTTGCCATATGGCCCTCTTTCCCACATTTGTAGCACATCTTCACATCACCCGGACAATCTGGGCGCTTATGACCAACCTTCCCACACTTGTAACATACCACACTAGCAGCAGCATCTCCCCCACTTCGTCTCGTGTCGTCAGCGGCCTTCCGCTTCCCCTTTTCATTCGGGACATCGTACGGCTTACTACGATCCGAGGAATTCCTCTGCTTATCTCTCATGACCCTAGAATGGGCATTACTGTCTTCCTCAAATATCCTGCAGCTGTCAACTAGTTCAGAAAACACCCGGATCTTCTGGTACCCTATCGCTTTCTTAATGTCAGCCCGCAGTCCATTCTCAAACTTAATACATTTCGAAAATTCAGCAGTAGCTCCAACATAGTGCGGATAAAACTTGGATAACTCAGTGAACTTGGCAGCATACTCAGTCACTGACATACCACCCTGCTTCAGCTCCAAGAACTCAATTTCTTTCTTTCCGCGGACATCCTCAGGATAGTACTTTCTCAGAAATTCCCTGTTGAACACTTCCCAAGTGACTTCCTCATTTGCAGCCACCAACCTCTGCCTAGTCTCCAACCACCAGTCGTCAGCCTCCTCAGCTAACATGTGAGTACCATAGCGGACTTTCTGAGCTTCGGTGCAGTCCATCACCCTGAAAATCCTCTCGATTTCCTTCAGCCATGCTAACGCGCCATCAGGATCATACTTGCCCTTGAAAGTAGGAGGGTTCTCCCTCTGAAAAGTGGCCAGACTGCGCGAACCAGCATCACCCTGTTGATTCTGAACAACCTGAGCCATAGCCTGCATAGCAGCAGCAAGTGCAGCATCGTTCCGTCCTGCCATTTCAACACTGCAACAGAAATAGAAATCCAAAGCGAGTAACAAAGCTCAAATGCTACTCAACTTGACGACTCGACCACCGGCCGGACAGACCGAACTGCTCTGATACCACTAATGTAACACCCCCTTTTTATTAATTGAACACGCAATTATCAGAGTCACCACGAGGGCGCTACATTTTTATTTCACCGCATAAAAACTTCAGATTGATTCAAAATAAATCCTCCAAAAATATAATTAATTAATCTCTAAGCAGCGAAATCGAAAACTCATTTAACATCTCCAAAGTAAACCAGACATTAAGTCAAACTCCAAAATTAAGTAGGCATTAAGCCAAAACTCCAAAGTAACAGTAACAGCATGAAAAACGGAAACTAAAACCCCCCCGGTGCTACACATCAGAGCTGACTCAGACCCAACGAGAAGGAACTACACCTAGCAATCCTCCACGAGTGCTAACAATCACCTGCAGCGTTGCCACATAAGAGTAACATTCCAAACAGAAGGGGTGAGCTTAACAGAAATAATGAGTGCATGATAACAGTATATAGGCAGCAGGTAATTCAGTGATACAGAAAGTCAACACATCATAGCTATACCATCAGGTCTCGTTATAAATCATTCACAAAAATACCACGTGTTGTAGCATCACAGCTACCTCGAAAATCAACACATCATAACACCACACAAGAATACGAATTCCATCAGAATGGGACACCCAAAACACGTTACACGTATATATATGGACTATGCAACAATGCAACCCCTCTGGGCATATGCATGCGGTACCGATCTCGTAAAATATGCCACGACGGGCAAGAGGCCGAAGCCTATACCACCAAAAATAATCTCAAAGAGGCCGAAGCCTATACCACCAAGAAATGCATATGACGATGCGACTCATGACTCATGCACCAATTACACCAACTCAAAGTATTTAATTAACAAATACTATATCATCATATCTCGTTATGAAGCATTTATAATAATACCACGTGTTGTAGCATCACAGCTACCTCGTAACTCTCACCCGGTCACGGCATCATTACAACAGGGGAACAACACCTTTAAGACAAGAACAACGCCCGCATTTACTTAAAATAACTTTCACATAACCGTGACTCGAAAGGTATAAGAAAACAGTGCCTTTAAATGCAAGGCAACAGCACACTTAGACTTAAGGAAACAGCACATTAAATTTAAGCAAAACAGCACGTTTAATTTAAGAAAGACAGCACATTTAATTATAAAGAAAAACAGCAGTATTAGCGTTTTAAAAACAGCAACAGTAGCCTTCATAAAACAGCAACAGTAACCTTCATTTACAGCAACAACAGTATTTTATTTTACAGTAACCGCAGTGTTTATTTTACAGTAACAACAACTTGTAAATATAGGAAACAACACTTCTGAGTATAAGGAAACACCACTATTTAACTTAAGAAAAACAGCACTTTAATTGTTAAGGGAACAACACTTTAAATTGGAGTAAACAGCACATTTAAATTGAAGCAAACAGCACTTTAATTTTTAAGGGAACGGCACTTTAAATTGAGAAAAAAAACAGCACACTTAATTTGCGAAAACAGCACCTTTTAATTGAGAAAAACAGCACACTTAATTTGCGAAAACAACACATTTTAATTGAGAAAAACAGCACCTTAAATTGTAGAAAAACAGCACACTTTACGCGCTACCAGCAGCAGCAATCACAGCATTAAAACAGCAACAAAACAATATAAAAACAGCAACATTATGTGCTGAAAACAGTAGCAATTTACAGCATAAAAATAGCAACAAAAACAATATAAAAACAGCAACATTATGTGCTGAAAACAGCAGCAATTTGCAGCATAAAAACAGCAATAAAAACAATATAAAAACAGCAACATTATGTGATGAAAAACAGCAACTTACTTGGTCAAAACAGCAGCCAAAACAGTAAGAAAAACAGCAACCCTTTAGCGCATAACAGCATCAAAAACAGCACATTTATAACATAAATACAGCAACTCATTTTTTGTAAGACAGCAACACCTTTATATTTAAAAAAAACAGCAGCTCCTATATCTAATAAAACAGCAAAACAGCAACATGACTTATGGGAACAGCAGCATTTTTGATTTTATGGACAGCAGCATATCTATTTTATAAGCAGCAAGACAACAACATCATACAAATTAATCACCACTTACCACATCTCTCAATTTATTCTCAATCTCGTTTTATCATCCAAACATACAAATTAACCACCACATATGTCTCAATACTCAATTAAAACTAAAAACACACCATACATCACATCTTAATTCAACCTTAAATTACTCAATCACGTGTTCTCATCACTATATATATATATGAAATCGATTCTAACCCCATATAATCACCCAACTCACTATTCAACTCATCATCTCATAATATTAATCACATCACAATTCGATTTCTTTACAAGCCCTAACTACCCATACACCCATCACAAACCCATTATCAACGTTAAACCCACCCTTACCTCCAAATTGAAGAGCACTAGTCCTTGTGATCAAGCCACCTAAAATCGTAGCCAAGCACTCCTCCTCCTCTTCCTTGCAAAGCGAAATTCTCCTCCTCTTCCTTGCAAAGCGAAATCCTCCTCCTCTTAACTACTAGGGCAGCCGCGCCTCTCTTCTCCAAGTCGCTTTCCTCTCTTCTTTTTTTTTCTAAAATTCGCTAATGATCACTAAAACCCTAGGTTTTGCTTCACCTAAACGCCTAGGTTCGTGGATTTGGGCCATGGGCCTTCCTCCACATCGTAAGCCCGATTTAGTTAATTACGTGCCGCCACTCCCTGATTAACATGAAACACCTTATTATCATTTTTAATAAAATACACCAATTAAAATAAATACCTAAATATTTAATTAAATAATTAATTAAATACTTAGCCAATTATTTTTGGGGCGTTACAACTCTCCCCCACATAGTATATTTTCGTCCTCGAAAATCTAACCAATATGAATATAGTAATGCTCTAACCAGTTCATACCCAAAGGTTACCTCTAATCCACCCAACGGCAAACCAATAAAATTCACAAAAAAGTCTTCGTCGAAAATCGACAAGCAACAAAAAAACACACCAGGCAACACATTACAGTTATAACAGAGAATAAAGGACTTAAACGTTCGCAGCATGCGACAATAGCAAAACAACAAGTAGCATCGGTATTAGCAGTAGATTCTAGCGGAACACCCTTACGAGACACGTACCTCTAATACTACCATCATCCTTCCGCAGACTCAGCACCTGCCAAAACAAACACCTTCCCAGTAGACCTTTCTTTCTTTGGTTTCGGGCACTGAGCACTGATGTGTCCTCCCTCACCGCAGTTGAAACAGAGCGCATCCTTACGATCACAGTTAGTTGCCATATGGCCCTCTTTCCCACATTTGTAGCACCTCTTCACATCACCGGGACAATCTAGGCGCTTATGACCAACCTTCCCACACTTGTAACATACCACACTAGCAGCAGCATCTCCCCCACTTGGTCTCGTGTCGTCAGCCGCCTTCCACTTCCCCTTTTCATTCGGGACATCGTACGGCTTACTACGATCCGAGGACTTCCTCTGCTTATCTCTCATGACCCTAGAATGGGCATTACTGTCTTCCTCAAATATCCTACAGCTGTCAACTAGTTCAGAAAACACCCGGATCATCTGGTACCCTATCGCTTTCTTAATGTCAGCCCGCAGTCCATTCTCAAACTTAATACATTTCGAAAATTCAGCAGTAGCTCCAACATAGTGCGGATAAAACTTGGATAACTCAGTGAACTTGGCAGCATACTCAGTCACTGACATACCACCCTGCTTCAGCTCCAAGAACTCAATTTCTCTCTTTCTGCGGACATCCTCAGGATAGTACTTTCTCAGAAATTCCCTATTGAACACTTCCCAAGTGACCTCCTCATTTGCAGCCACCAACCTCTGCCTAGTCTCCAACCACCAGTCATCAGCCTCCTCAGCTAACATGTGAGTACCATAGCGGACTTTCTAAGCTTCGGTGCAGTCCATCAACCTGAAAATCCTCTCCATTTCCTTCAGCCATGCTAACGCGCTATCAGGATCATACTTGCCCTTGAAAGTAGGAGGGTTCTCCCCCTGAAAAGTGGCCAGACTGCGCGAACCAGCATCACCCTGTTGATTCTGAACAACCTGAGCCATAGCCTGCATAGCAGCAGCAAGTGCAGCATCGTTCCGTCCTGCCATTTCAACACTGCAACAGAAACAGAAATCAAAAGCGAGTAACAAAGCTCAAATGCTACTCAACTTGACGACTCGACCACCGTCCGGACAGACCGAACTGCTCTGATACCACTAATGTAACACCCCATTTTTATTAATTGAACACGCAATTATCAGAGTCACCACGAGGGCGCTACATTTTGTTTTTCACCGCATAAAAATTTCAGATTGATTAAAAATAAATCCTCCAAAAATATAATTAATTAATCTCTAAGCAGCGAAATCGAAAACTCATTTAACATCTCCAAAGTAAACCAGACATTAAGTCAAACTCCAAAATTAAGTAGGCATTAAGCCAAAACTCCAAAGTAACAGTAACAGCATGAAAAACGGAAACTAACCCCCCCTGGTGCTACACATCAGAGCTGACTCAGACCCAACGAGAAGGAACTACACCTAGCAATCCTCCACGAGTGCTAACGATCACCTGCAGCGTTGCCACATAAGACCAACATTCCAAACAGAAGGGGTGAGCTTAACAGAAATAATGAGTGCATGATAGCAGTATATAGGTAGCAGGTAATTCACTGTGATACAGAAAGTCAACACATCATAGCTAGACCATCAAGTCTCGTTATAAATCATTCACAAAAATACCACGTGTTGTAGCATCACAGCTGTAACGCCCCAAAATAATTTAATTATTTATTTAATTAAGTTATTTAAGGCTTACAATATTTATTTTAATTTAATTAACTAATACAGGGTTTAATTTATTTTATTTTATTTATTTAGGAGGTGTTGTCTCGAATTAGGAGGTGCATGGGGGCCCATGACCCACAAGTGAGCCCATGACCCATTGACTAGTCATAGGAGTCGACTCACTTAGGGGTCTTGGGAGTTAGTTTTCATTTCACTCAAGTGTGCAAAAGAAATAAAAGAAAACGTAAAAAGAGAGAGTGAGAAGAGGAAGTCGCGACTTGCAAGAGGAAAGGGAGAGGAGTTTCGCGAATCACTCAAGGAGGAAGAGAAGGCTTGTTGGTGTTGTAACATCCCGAATTTTTAAAGACTCGTACTATTGTACCTAAGACCGATTAATTATTTGTGGGAATAATTGGTCGTGTCTCGGGGATTTGTATGTCGGGAAATTTATCAAGAAAACCTACTCTCCATTAAAGGGTGGCCTATTCATGGTTAAATGAGGAATTGAGGCCGAAGGGCAAATCTGTCTTTTCACACCCCCTAGTTATTAAAATAAAATCGTGAAGGTTATAATTAGTTACGAGTCGAAAGAATTGAGGAATTACAAATCGGAACCGGACTAATCGAGAAAGTTTTGTGCCGATGAGAAATTTCGACACCTAAACTATCATTTTAGGGGCCAAGGGCAAAATGGTCTTTTCACCATCATTTAAAAATCCCCCTCAGCCCATACACACCTGGACCCTCCCTCACCCTCTCACTTATCAATTGATTAGCTGAAGGAGAGAAAGAAATAGGAAGGGAGAAAGAAGAGGGAGGCGAAGGGAGAAGGAGAAGGAGAGGCTACCACCATCATCATTCCCTCTTGCATGTAAGCTTTCTTCACACCCTTCTCTCTCATTTTTCATCCTCTTTTCATTGGTACCACTTTCAGAAGCTAACTCCCCTTAGATCATCCACTACCATGTTCAACCCCCCTTGAAGCTCCAAGAGAAATAATGGAGTTTTGAACCTTGATGGTGTTGCATGTCATGTTGTAGTTGTGGAAAGTGGAGTATCAAGCTTGCATTTTCGATTTGGAGGAGTGGTGAAGACTAGGTTGCTGTTTCAGTCGCTCTAGTGGTGGAGGTTGCCGTTTTGGAAATCGGTTCGAGCTCTAGCGGGGATCGTTCGTGTACTTTCGTTTCGGTGCCTTCGCTTTCGACTCGACTCTCAAATTTCGGTATCACGGGTGAGTTCTACTCACGGATTAGGGACATTTTCATGAATTCTGGAAACTGCATTTGTTTCAAACAATAAGGCAACCATTCCGTTTTCGAAGGACTTAGAATCGAAAAGCGTTTTTGAGTCAAAACGGTATTTTACGGTTTAATGAGATTTTGTTCAAATTGTAACATCCCGGATTTTTAAAGACTCGTATTATGAAACCTAAGACCGATTATTATTTGTGGGAATAATTAGTCGTGTCTCGGGGATTATTATTATTCGAGGAAAAGTCCAAGGAAATTCTAGTCCAAATTAATTGTGGCTTAGTCATGGTTAATTATAACATCTTAAGCTGAAGGACGAAATCGGAATTTCACACCCTCGATATATATATATCTTTTAACCTGCACCTTCAGCCATACTTAACCATTTCACCAAAATTCAGAAAAAGGGAAAAGCTGAAGGATAGAGAGAGAGGAGGCGCGAGCTTGGAGGAGAGGAGGAAGGCTCCAGCTGAAATCTCCATTGCATGTAAGAACCCTCACTCCCATCCCACTCCATTTCCAATTCTGAATTCAATGAACCTAATTTCGAGGCCTGATTCTTCCCCTACCTCTTGTTCCATTTTCGAAGCTTGAAGCTTCAATGGTGATGTCAATGGAGTTTTGAGCTGCCACTCCTTTTGCATGTTCAGTGGGACTGTCAAAAGTGAAGTCTAGTACCTGTGTTAGAGTTTGGAGGGAGTCCAAATCACTTAGGGTTGCTGCTCCAAGCTATTCAGTCAAGCTAGTTACTATTCCAGCATTGTTGGTGATTGTTCGTGCGTCCTAGTGTTCGGTCGTTTCACGTTTCGATCGTGGCTCCTAGCGAAATCGACATCACGGTGAGTTCTACTCACGATAGGGCAATTTGATATTCTGAACTTGTTTTCGATATGGAATCCCTTGGTCACATTTCTGTTTACAAAACACTTAGAACTGAAAAGCGTTTTTGAGTCAAAACGGTGTTTTACGGTTTAAATGAGATTTTGATTTAAATCGTTGAAATGAAATGAATTGTGTACTACTAGAAATATATATTCTGGGAATTTTCTGAGTTTCAGGTGATTGAAATTAGAAATCGAATCGGACGAGAACGGAGAGCGAAAATGAGGAAAGTGAGAAATTCTGGTAACAGACACAGGTCGCACGGACCGTGCGCCCCTGGGCACGGGTCGTGCGCCTGCTTCGGGTTGGAAGTATTGGAAACAGAACGGGACGCACGGGTCGTGCGCCCCTGGGCACGGATCGTGCGCTTCCCTCTGGTAGATGGGTCTTGAGAAGTGCACCACGCACGGGTCGTGCGCCCCTGGGCACGGGTCGTGCGTGTAGTTCTGTTACCGGCTTCCGCTTTCTCGTTTTGTTGCTCCGTTTAATCCCGAACCTCTTCTAATTTCTTTCTCAACCATTCAAAAAGGGATTGCCTCACTGAAAACCTTATTTTGAACTTGTTCAACTCATGGTTTTTGAAAAAGAGCTTTGAAAGCCTATTTGATCGAAAAACCGAAACCCTAGTATACGTGTGGGTACACCGTCTGATGGATAGAATGTATATATATTTATATATATATATCAACTGTATATGATTATAATGCCGGATGTCTAGAGATTCATCAAAACGGGTTATAAGTCAATAATACATTACAATATGATTATAATGCCGGATGTTTATAAATTCATCAAAACGGGTTATAGATCAATAAGATATAAATTATCTAAAAAGATATTGTGATAGATCCTTTGGTGATCGGAAAGATATATATTATCTAACTCTCGAGAAATCGTTATGTATTGTCATACATAAATCGCGTTGGGTGACGACCCGACAAGTAGCATACTAGGGAGGGTAGTCATGACCCCTGACCTAGGCCCTGAATGTGTTTTGGCGTGGTCAACTCACGGGTTGCCGGGATTAGCAGAGGTGCAGTCGGCTTGTGCTAAGTTACTGATTATAAGTTAACATTGCCGGGATTAGCAGTTGTGCAGTCGGCAGATGTTAAGCTGTAGCTACCGGGATTAGCAGTTGTGCAGTCGGTTGAGCTAAGCTATTAAAAACATAAAAGAGAACACGATTTGCTTGGCATTTCGATTATGGCTATTGGTAGCTAATTAAACATTGTTAACGGTTTAATAATTGAACCGAGTGTCAGTGAGGGGGCACGGTAGGACTCACTGAGATAATGTTATCTCACCCTATCCATATTTGTTGTTTTTCAGAGAAGCAGGGAAAAAGGAAGACTATAGTGCACGAGTAGTTGATATACTCTTGGAGGTGCTGAAGACTTAGTCATTTTCTCCTTGTTCTTTTGTTGTCCTATTGGTTGTATAAACTTGTATTGATTATGAGTTATATGAACCGTTTATGTTTCTGTTCGGTATTTGGACTTGGATATTGTAATCCACTCGGTATGGAACCGATAAACTTCTATTTTATGAAGTAATGTTATTTCCGATTATGTTTTATTCCGGAAAAAGTTTGTATGTCCAAAACTTAAACAGGAACTGTGTCCTCTGAATATTTCCGCATCTGTGCACTTTCGGTGTTTCTACATGTTAGAAATACCCGGGTGTTACATTTGGTATCAGAGCGGTTCGACCTAGTCGGACTTAGATGTTAAGAGTCTTTTACGTCTTCTAAGTCTGATTTTTCTTAGTATGCTATTAGACATTGAGCCTGATCAACTTAATACTTTGTGCATACTTCGCAGAATCATGGCTAGGAGAGGTAGGAGAAACCCACCTGTTGATCCTCATCAAGAATGGATGCAGAATGTCATCGAGACTCAGCAAAAGATGATGAATGACATGATGCTAATGCAACAGCAACAGATGGCTCAGATGGCTCAAATGCAGCAAATGCATCAAATGCCTCAACCACAACCAGCTGAGCCAGTTAATGTGCCAACACCTGAGGATCCCAACAGGATGTATTTCCGGTTTCTGAAGATGAAACCCCCAACCTTCAAAGGGGGATCCGAGGCAATAAAAGCCCATTTCTGGGTAGATGCCATGGAACGGATCTTTGATACTTTGCAATGCAATGAAGGAGAAAAGGTAATTTGTGCTGCTAACGCTCTGGACGAGGATGCTCACACTTGGTGGGTTAACGCTCGTAGAATGCTTCAAAATCAAGGAACTCCTCTTGAGTGGGATAACTTCAAAGAGTTGTTTTTGGGTCATTATTTTCCTGACTCCCAAAGACTTGACAAGCAGATGGAATTTCTGAGTTTGAAACAGGGAGAGATGACAGTTGGGGAATATGCTGCAAAATTTGAGAGATTGTCACAATTCTATGAATTGGGGACCACCGCTCCTGATGATAGGTGGAAGATGGTGATGTTCAGACAAGGTCTTAGAGGCGATGTGAATCAAGGCCTCAGTTCGTATTCCCTAACCACTTATCCTGCTTTGGTTCAACAGGCTCATTCAGCAGAAAGCGATCTGAAAAGAATGTATGCTGAGAGGAAGGATTTTTGGAAGGATAAGAAGAAGGGCAGTGGGTCAACTTCTGCAAACCCGAGGTATAGAGGGAATCTAGACAAGGGAAAGCAGATTCAGACAAACAACACTTCTGGGCATCGCCGGTGTGAAGTGTGCAAGAAGAATCATCCAGGAAGGTGTCGATCAGAGGCAAGGTCGGATCAGTGTTATCTTTGCAAAGAAGTGGGCCATTATGCTAATAATTGTCCGTCAAGGAAAGCTTTCTTAGAGTCTCCTGATGCTCCGAGACAGGCTCGAGTCAACACTCTGGATGCTAAGACCATCAAGCCAGCTGATAATCTTATAAGGGGTACAGGTTCTATCTTTCATCAAACTGTTAATATTCTGTATGACTCAGGTGCTACTCATTGTTTTATCTCTGAAGCATGTGCGGAACGGCTAGGATGAATAGTATCTCCTATATCCGAACCAATATCTATCCTTACTGCGGCAAAGGGTCGTGTGCGAACCCAATCATTATGTCTTAATTGTCTGCTCACCATAGGAGGCAGGGACTTTGTTGTTGATTTTATCTGTCTGCCTATGAGAGGAATGGAGATCGTGTTGGGAATGAATTGGATGACTTCCAATCACATTACGATTGATTGTTTCAATCGTGCAATTAATTTTCCTTCTGAAATAGCGGAACATTCACTACCTGCAGATGATGGTGTTATTTCGTTCACTTCAGCCAGCCAGTCTCTATTCCAAGGTGCGGAAGCTTTTGTTATTATTTTGTCTGCATCAACTGAAGCTAATTTGGATTTATCATCTACTCAAGTTGTTAATGAATTCTTAGATGTTTTTCCCGAGGAAGTTTCCTCTTTACCTCCAGAACGAGAGGTAGAATTCTCTATAGATTTGGCGCCTGGCACAGGACCAGTATCCATAGCACCTTATAGGATGTCTCCTCTTGAACTGAAAGAATTGAAGTCCCAACTTGAGGAATTAATTTCCAAGAAGTTTATTCGACCGAGTGCTTCTCCATGGGGTGCTCCGGTATTGCTAGTCAAGAAGAAGGACGGAAGCATGAGATTATGCATAGACTACCGTCAGCTGAATAAAATCACTATCAAGAACAAGTATCCATTGCCAAGGATAGATGATCTACTTGACCAACTTCGAGGTGCTAAAGTTTTCTCCAAAATTGATCTGAGGTCAGGGTACCGTCAAATTAGGGTAAGAACCTTAGACATTCCGAAGACTGCCTTTCGTACGAGGTACGGACACTACGAGTTTGTAGTGATGCCTTTCGGACTAACTAACGCTCCCGCCGTATTCATGGATTATATGAATAGAGTATTTCATTCTTACCTAGATCAGTTTGTGGTCGTCTTTATTGATGATATCTTGATTTACTCCAAGTCAGTTGAGGAGCATGCTCAGCATCTCCGATTTGTCCTAGGAGTACTCCGAGAGAAGAAGCTTTATGCTAAACCGTCGAAATGTGACTTTTGGATGTCTGAAGTAAAATTCTTGGGTCATGTAATTTCCCAAGAAGGGGTTGCGGTCGATCCTAGCAAGGTGGAAGCTGTGTTGAATTGGGAACGGCCAACGTCAGTGACTGAGATCAGAAGCTTTCTGGGTTTAGCTGGTTACTATAGAAGATTCATTGAAGGTTTTTCGCAAATGGTACTTCCGCTTACTCGATTGACTCGCAAGGGTCAACCGTTTACGTGGGATGCCGATTGTGAAGAGTGCTTCCTTGGATTGAAGGAAAAGTTAACTTCTGCTCCGATCCTAATTCTTCCGGATCCGTCATTGGGATTTCAGATTTACAGTGATGCATCTGGGAAGGGTTTAGGATGCGTTCTCATGCAGAATCAACATGTTGTGGCCTATGCATCGAGGCAATTGAAGACGCATGAACGGAATTACCCAACTCATGACTTAGAGTTGGCGGCTATTGTGTTTGCACTGAAAATTTGGAGACATTACCTTTACGGTTCTCGTTTCGAGGTTTTTAGTGATCACAAGAGCTTGAAATATCTATTTGACCAAAAGGAGTTGAATAACAGACAGAGAAGGTGGACCGAATTTTTGAAGGACTATGACTTCGAATTGAAATATCACCCTGGGAAAGCCAATGTGGTAGCAGATGCTCTGAGCAGGAAGTCTATCCACACGGCAAGGTTAATGGTTCACGAGATGGCTTTGTTGGAGTCGTTCAGAGACTTGAAACTCAAGGTGGTAAGAAAGAGGGATCGCGTAGTGCTGCGGCATATACAGATAGCCAGTGTGCTAAGGGAACAAATCCGTGTAGCTCAAGAAGCTGATATGAAGTTGCAGTCTCAGAGGGGATCGCCAGATTTCACTGAGGATAGTGATGGCGTGATTTGCTCTAATGGGAGGATTTGTGTTCCCGATGATGATGATATCAAAAGGCAAGTATTGGAAGAAGCTCATAGGAGTCAGTACTCCGTACATCCGGGATCCACCAAGATGTACCAAGACTTGAAGTTGATGTATTGGTGGCCTGGGATGAAGGTCGAGATTGCAGAATTTGTTTCTCGGTGCTTAACTTGTCAGAAGGTTAAGGCGGAACACCGAAGACCGGGCGGTCAGTTACAACCGCTAGATGTACCAGTTTGGAAGTGGGAAGATATCTCAATGGACTTCGTCATGGGTTTGCCGAGGTCACAGGCAGGCAATGATTCTATTTGGGTAGTAGTGGACCGATTGACTAAATCCGCTCACTTTATTCCCGTTCGCTCGACTTATAAGGTTTCCAAGTTAGCAGATGAATATGTGAGGAACATTATCAGACTGCATGGAGTCCCAACGAGTATTGTGTCAGACCGAGATCCCAAGTTTACTTCCAGGTTCTGGAGAGCATTAAATGAAGCTTTGGGAACAAGGGTGCTGGTTAGCACTGCTTATCATCCCCAGACTGATGGTCAGACGGAGAGGACTATCCAGACTCTTGAGGACATGCTTCGAGCTTGTGTGCTCGACAGTGGGAGAAAATGGGAGGATCATCTTCCGTTAGTAGAATTCTCTTACAACAACAGTTACCACTCCAGTATTGGAATGGCACCTTTTGAAGCACTTTATGGTAGGAAGTGTAGAACTCCGTTGTGTTGGTGGGAGATTGGTGAAGATAAGTTTTTGGGACCCGATATGATTCAGGAAACTACTGAGAAGATCAAGTTAATTCGAGAAAGGATGAAGGTTGCTCAGAGTCGGCAAAAGAGCTACGCTGACAACCGAAGGATACCGTTGGAGTTTGAGGTTGGTGATCATGTGTTCTTGAAAGTTTCTCCAACCATAGGCACCGGGAGAGCCTTGCAAGCGAAGAAGCTCAGTCCTCGATATATTGGACCTTTCCAAATCATCGAGCGGATTGGGCCAGTGGCTTATCGCCTCGCATTGTCTCCGGCCCTATCAAACCTCCATGATGTGTTTCACGTGTCTCAATTAAGGAAGTATATTCCCGACCTACATCAACCGTTGAGTGTTGATACAATTGACCTGCGACCGGATTTGTCATTCCAACCTTATCCTAGTTATATCTTGGAGCGTGGTGTGAAGACTCTGCGTTCAAGGTCAATTCCGATTATCAAAGTAGTTTGGGATGGCTTTTCAGCCGAAGAGGCTACCTGGGAACTGGAAGAAGACATGCGCGCTCGATATCCATATCTCTTTCAGTAAGGTACGTTTCGTCAATTTTGAGGACAAAATTTTTAAAAGTTGGGGAGATTGTAACATCCCGGATTTTTAAAGACTCGTATTATGAAACCTAAGACCGATTATTATTTGTGGGAATAATTAGTCGTGTCTCGGGGATTATTATTATTCGAGGAAAAGTCCAAGGAAATTCTAGTCCAAATTAATTGTGGCTTAGTCATGGTTAATTATAACATCTTAAGCTGAAGGACGAAATCGGAATTTCACACCCTCGATATATATATATCTTTTAACCTGCACCTTCAGCCACACTTAACCATTTCACCAAAATTCAGAAAAAGGGAAAAGCTGAAGGATAGAGAGAGAGGAGGCGCGAGCTTGGAGGAGAGGAGGAAGGCTCCAGCTGAAATCTCCATTGCATGTAAGAACCCTCACTCCCATCCCACTCCATTTCCAATTCTGAATTCAATGAACCTAATTTCGAGGCCTGATTCTTCCCCTACCTCTTGTTCCATTTTCGAAGCTTGAAGCTTCAATGGTGATGTCAATGGAGTTTTGAGCTGCCACTCCTTTTGCATGTTCAGTGGGACTGTCAAAAGTGAAGTCTAGTACCTGTGTTAGAGTTTGGAGGGAGTCCAAATCACTTAGGGTTGCTGCTCCAAGCTATTCAGTCAAGCTAGTTACTATTCCAGCATTGTTGGTGATTGTTCGTGCGTCCTAGTGTTCGGTCGTTTCACGTTTCGATCGTGGCTCCTAGCGAAATCGACATCACGGTGAGTTCTACTCACGATAGGGCAATTTGATATTCTGAACTTGTTTTCGATATGGAATCCCTTGGTCACATTTCTGTTTACAAAACACTTAGAACTGAAAAGCGTTTTTGAGTCAAAACGGTGTTTTACGGTTTAAATGAGATTTTGATTTAAATCGTTGAAATGAAATGAATTGTGTACTACTAGAAATATATATTCTGGGAATTTTCTGAGTTTCAGGTGATTGAAATTAGAAATCGAATCGGACGAGAACGGAGAGCGAAAATGAGGAAAGTGAGAAATTCTGGTAACAGACACAGGTCGCACGGACCGTGCGCCCCTGGGCACGGGTCGTGCGCCTGCTTCGGGTTGGAAGTATTGGAAACAGAACGGGACGCACGGGTCGTGCACCCCTGGGCACGGATCGTGCGCTTCCCTCTGGTAGATGGGTCTTGAGAAGTGCACCACGCACGGGTCGTGCGCCCCTGGGCACGGGTCGTGCGTGTAGTTCTGTTACCGGCTTCCGCTTTCTCGTTTTGTTGCTCCGTTTGATCCCGAACCTCTTCTAATTTCTTTCTCAACCATTCAAAAAGGGATTGCCTCACTGAAAACCTTATTTTGAACTTGTTCAACTCATGGTTTTTGAAAAAGAGCTTTGAAAGCCTATTTGATCGAAAAACCGAAACCCTAGTATACGTGTGGGTACACCGTCTGATGGATAGAATGTATATATATTTATATATATATATATCAACTGTATATGATTATAATGCCGGATGTCTAGAGATTCATCAAAACGGGTTATAAGTCAATAATACATTACAATATGATTATAATGCCGGATGTTTATAAATTCATCAAAACGGGTTATAGATCAATAAGATATAAATTATCTAAAAAGATATTGTGATAGATCCTTTGGTGATCGGAAAGATATATATTATCTAACTCTCGAGAAATCGTTATGTATTGTCATACATAAATCGCGTTGGGTGACGACCCGACAAGTAGCATACTAGGGAGGGTAGTCATGACCCCTTACCTAGGCCCTGAATGTGTTTTGGCGTGGTCAACTCACGGGTTGCCGGGATTAGCAGAGGTGCAGTCGGCTTGTGCTAAGTTACTGATTATAAGTTAACATTGCCGGGATTAGCAGTTGTGCAGTCGGCAGATGTTAAGCTGTAGCTACCGGGATTAGCAGTTGTGCAGTCGGTTGAGCTAAGCTATTAAAAACATAAAAGAGAACACGATTTGCTTGGCATTTCGATTATGGCTATTGGTAGCTAATTAAACATTGTTAACGGTTTAATAATTGAACCGAGTGTCAGTGAGGGGGCACGGTAGGACTCACTGAGATAATGTTATCTCACCCTATCCATATTTGTTGTTTTTCAGAGAAGCAGGGAAAAAGGAAGACTATAGTGCACGAGTAGTTGATATACTCTTGGAGGTGCTGAAGACTTAGTCATTTTCTCCTTGTTCTTTTGTTGTCCTATTGGTTGTATAAACTTGTATTGATTATGAGTTATATGAACCGTTTATGTTTCTGTTCGGTATTTGGACTTGGATATTGTAATCCACTCGGTATGGAACCGATAAACTTCTATTTTATGAAGTAATGTTATTTCCGATTATGTTTTATTCCGGAAAAAGTTTGTATGTCCAAAACTTAAACAGGAACTGTGTCCTCTGAATATTTCCGCATCTGTGCACTTTCGGTGTTTCTACATGTTAGAAATACCCGGGTGTTACACAAATCATTGAAACGAAATGAATTGTGTACTACTGGAAATATATATATATATATATGTTCTGGAAATTTTCTGAGTTTCAGGTGATCGGAATTAGGAATCGAATTCGGGCGGAAACGGAAAGCGGAATTGAGAAATAAGCGGAATGGTGTAACAGACACAGGTCGCACGGACCGTGCGCCCCTGGGCACGGACCGCGCGCCTGCTACGGGTTGGTCCTGATAAAAATAAAACGGGACGCACGGGTCGTGCGCCCCTGGGCACGGACCGTGCGCTCCTTTCGGTTTGGCTGGGTGATTTTGATAAATCACGCACGGGTCGTGCGCCCCTGGGCACGGACCGTGCGTGAGCTTCTGTCACCGCTTCCCGATTTCTCATTCCGGAGCTCCGTTTGATCCCGAACCTTTACTAATCTCTTTCTCAATCATTTAAAATGAAGTTGCCTTATTAAAAACCGTATTTTGAGCTTGTTCAACTCATGTTTTTGAAAAAGAGTTTCGAAAGCACATTTAATTGAAAAACCGAAACCCTAGGATACGTGTGGGTACACTGATTGAATATATATGTTTATATATGTCAAATGAAAATGATTATAATGCCGGAGGTCTAACTTATGAATTCCTCAAAACGGGTTATAGATCGATATGGATATTGTTTATCCAATTGTTATGTAATTGATCCATGTGGTGATCGAAAGATATAAATTATCTAACTCTCGAGAATTTGATGCATATTGTCATATGTATTGCGTTGGGTGACGACCCGACAAGTAGCATACTAGGGAGGGTAGTCATGACCCCTTACCTAGGCCCTGTATACGTTTTGGCGTGGTCAATTCGTGGGTTATCGGGATTCGTAGTCGTTGTACTGCCGATTTATGCTAAACTAAAATGAAAACACGATTTGCCGGGATTCGTAGTCGTTGCACAGTCGGCATTTCGTTTTATAGCTTATGATTCGGGATTCGTAGTCGTTGTACAGCCGTTTCATGATAAGCTAAGATAAGAACACGATTTGCTTGGCATTTCGACTAATAAATAAGACATTGTTATGTCAGATTTGATAACGGTTTAATGAATTGAACCGAGTGTCAGTTAGGGGGCACGGTAGGACTCACTGAGATAATGTTATCTCACCCAATCCATATTTGTTGTTTTTCAGAGAAGCAGGGAAAAAGGAAGGCTATTGTGCACGAGTAGTTGGTATACTCTTGGAGGTGCCGAAGACTTAGTCGTTGGATCCTTTGTTCTTTTGTTGTCTTATTGGTTGTATAAACTTGTATTGATTATGAGTTATATGAACCGTTTTGTGTTTCTGTTTGGTATTTGGACTTGGATATTGTAATCCATTCGGTGTGTAACCGATAAACTTCTATTTGATGAAGTGATGTTATTCCGATTATGTTTTTATTTCGGAAAAAGTTTGTATGTCCAATATTTAAACATGAACTGTCTCCTCTGAATTTTCCGCATTTGTGCACTTTTGGTGTCTCTACATGTTAGAAATACCGGGGTGTTACATTTGGTATCAGAGCGGTTCGACCTAGTCGGACTTAGATGTTAAGAGTCTTTTACGTCTTTTAAGTCTGATTTTTCTTAGTATGCTATTAGACATTGAGCCTGATCAACTTAATACTTTGTGCATACTTCGCAGAATCATGGCTGGGAGAGGTAGAAGAAACCCACCTATTGATCCTCATCAAGAATGGATGCAGAATGTCATCGAGACTCAGCAAAAGATGATGAATGACATGATGCTAATGCAACAACAACAGATGGCTCAGATGGCTCAAATGCAGCAGATGCATCAAATGCCTCAACCACAACCTGCTGAGGCAGTTAATGTGCCGACACCTGAGGATCCCAACAGGGTGTATTTCCGGTTTCTGAAGATGAAACCCCCAACCTTCAAAGGAGGATCCGAGGCAATGAAAGCCCATTTCTGGATAGATGCCATGGAACGGATCTTTGATACTTTGCAATGCAATGAAGGAGAAAAGGTAATTTGTGCTGCTAACGCTCTGGACGAGGATGCTCACACTTGGTGGGTTAACGCTCGTAGAATGCTTCAAAACCAAGGAACTCCTCTTGAGTGGAGTAATTTCAAGGAATTATTTTTGAGTCATTATTTCCCCGACTCCCAAAGACTTGACAAGCAGATGGAATTTCTGAGTTTGAAACAGGGAGAGATGACAGTCGGGGAGTACGCTGCAAAATTTGAGAGGTTGTCACAGTTCTATGAATTGGGGGCAACCGCTCCTGATGATAAGTGGAAAATGGTGATGTTTAGACAAGGTCTTAGAGGCGATGTGAATCAAGGTCTCAGTTCTTATTCCATGACCACTTATCCTGCTTTGGTTCAACAGGCTCATTCAGCAGAGAGCGATCTGAAAAGAATGTACGCTGAGAGAAAAGATTTCTGGAAGGATAAGAGAAAGACTAGTGAGTCAACTACATCAAACCCTAGGTACAAAGGGAATTCAAGCAAAGGGAAACAGACACAGTCAAGCAACACCGTAGGATTTGGCAAGTGTGATGTGTGCAAAAAGAGTCATCGAGGAAAATGTCAAGTCGGGCCGAACCAATGCTACCTTTGCAAAGAAGTGGGTCATTATGCTAATAATTGTCCATCAAGGAAAGCTTTCTTGGAGTCCCCTGATGCTCCGAGGCAGGCTCGAGTCAACACTTTGGATGCCAAGACCATCAAGCCAGCTGATAATCTTATAAGGGGTACAGGTTCTCTCTTTAATCAAACTGTTAATATTCTGTATGATTCTGGTGCTACCCACTGTTTTATCTCTGAAGCATGTGCTGAACGGTTAGGATTAGAAGTATCTCCTATATCCGAACCAATCACCATTCGTACTGCTGCAAAAGGGCGGGTGCGAACCCAATCCTTATGCCTTAACTGTCTGCTTACAATAAGAGACAGGGACTTCGTTGTTGATTTTATCTGTCTGCCTATGAGAGGAATGGAGATCGTTTTGGGAATGAATTGGATGACTTCCAATCACATTACTATTGACTGTTTCAACCGTGCAATTAATTTTCCTCATGAAGTAGCGGAACATTCACTACCTACAGATGATGGTGTTATTTCGTTCGCTTCAGCCAACCAGTCGCTATTCCAAGGTGCAGAAGCTTTTGTTGTTATTTTGTCTGCATCAACTGAAACTGAATTGGATTTATCATCTATTCAAGTTGTTAATGAATTCTTAGATGTTTTTCCCGAGGAAGTCTCCTCTTTGCCTCCAGAACGAGAGGTAGAATTCTCTATAGATTTGGCACCTGGTGCAGGGCCAATATCCATAGCACCATATAGGATGTCTCCTCTCGAACTGAAGGAATTGAAGTCCCAACTTGAGGAATTAATTTCCAAGAAATTTATTCGACCGAGTGCTTCTCCATGGGGTGCTCCGGTATTGTTAGTCAAGAAGAAGGACGGAAGCATGAGATTATGCATAGACTACCGTCAGCTGAATAAAATCACTATCAAGAACAAATATCCATTACCAAGGATAGATGATCTGCTTGACCAACTTCGAGGTGCTAAAGTTTTCTCCAAAATTGATCTAAGGTCAGGATACCATCAAATCAGAGTAAGAGCCTTAGACATTCCGAAGACTGCTTTTCGTACGAGGTACGGACACTACGAGTTTGTAGTGATGCCCTTCGGATTGACTAACGCTCCAGCCGTATTCATGGATTATATGAATAGAGTATTTCATTCTTACCTAGATCAGTTTGTGGTCGTCTTTATAGATGATATCTTGGTTTACTCAAAGTCAGTCGAGGAGCATGCTCAGCATCTCCGCTTTGTCCTAGGAGTACTCAGAGAAAAGAAACTTTATGCTAAACCGTCGAAGTGTGATTTTTGGATGCCCGAGGTGAAATTCTTAGGTCATGCGATTTCCCAGGAAGGAGTTGCAGTTGATCCCAGTAAAGTGGAAGCAGTGTTGAATTGGGAACGACCAACGTCAGTGACTGAGATCAGAAGTTTTCTGGGTTTGGCAGGTTACTATAGAAGATTCATTGAAGGTTTCTCACAACTGGTACTTCCGCTTACTCGATTGACTCGCAAGGGTCAACCGTTTACTTGGGATGCCGATTGTGAAGAGTGTTTTCTTGGATTGAAAGAAAAGTTAACTTCTGCTCCGATCCTAATTCTTCCAGATCCATCATTGGGATTTCAGATTTACAGTGATGCATCTGGGAAGGGTTTGGGATGTGTTCTCATGCAGAATCAACATGTTGTGTCCTACGCATCCAGACAGTTGAAAACTCATGAACGGAATTACCCAACTCATGACTTAGAGTTGGCGGCTATTGTGTTTGCACTAAAGATTTGGAGACATTACCTTTACGGTTCTCGTTTCGAAGTCTTTAGTGATCACAAGAGCTTGAAGTATCTGTTCGACCAAAAGGAGTTGAATAACAGACAGAGGAGGTGGACTGAATTTTTGAAGGACTACGACTTCGAATTGAAATATCACCCTGGGAAAGCCAATGTGGTAGCGGATGCCCTGAGCAGGAAGTCTATCCACACGGCAAGGTTAATGGTTCACGAGATGGCTTTGTGGGAGTCATTCAGAGATTTGAAGCTCAAGGTGGTAAGAAAGAGGGACCACATAGTGTTGCGGCATATACGGAAAGGCAGTGTGTTAAGGGAACAAATCCGTGTAGCTCAAGGAGCCGATATGAATTTACAGTCTCAGAACGGATCACCAGATTTTACTAAGGATAGTGACCGCATGATTTGCTTTAATGGGAGGATTTGTGTTCCCGATGATGATGATATCAAAAGGCAAATATTGGAAGAAGCTCATAGGAGCCGATACTCCGTACATCCGGGATCCACCAAGATGTACCGAGACTTGAAGTTAATGTATTGGTGGCCTGGGATGAAGGCCGATATTGCAGAATTTGTTTCTCGGTGCTTAACTTGTCAGAAGGTTAAGACGGAACACCGAAGACCGGGCGGTCAGTTACAACCGCTGGATGTGCCAGTTTGGAAGTGGGAAGATATCTCAATGGATTTTGTTATGGGTTTGCCGAGGTCACAGGCAGGTAATGATTCTATTTGGGTAGTAGTGGACCGATTGACAAAATCCGCTCACTTTATTCCCGTTCGCTCGACTTATTAGGTTTCCAAGTTAGCAGATGAATATGTGAGGAACATTATCAGACTGCATGGAGTCCCAACGAGCATTGTGTCAGACCGAGATCCCATGTTTACTTCCAGGTTCTGGAGAGCATTGAATGAAGCTTTGGGAACAAGGGTGCTGGTTAGCACTGCTTATCATCCTCAGACTGATGGTCAGACGGAGAGGACTATCCAGACTCTTGAGGACATGCTTCGGGCTTGTGTGCTCGACAGTGGGAGAAAATGGGAGGATCATCTTCCGTTAGTAGAATTCTCCTACAACAACAGTTACCACTCCAGCATTGGAATGGCACCTTTTGAAGCACTTTATGGTAGGAAGTGTAGAACTCCGTTGTGTTGGTGGGAGATTGGTGAAGATAAGTTTCTGGGACCCGATATGATTCGGGAAACTACTGAGAAGATCCAGTTAATTCGAGAAAGGATGAAGGTTGCTCAGAGTCGGCAAAAGAGCTACGCTGACAACCGAAGGAGACCGTTGGAGTTTGAGGTTGGTGATCATGTGTTCTTGAAAGTTTCTCCAACCATAGGCACTGGGAGAGCCTTGCGAGCGAAGAAGCTCAGTCCTCGATATGTTGGACCTTTCCAAATCATCGAGCGGATTGGGCCAGTTGCCTATCGCCTCGCTTTGTCTCCGGCTCTATCAAACCTCCATGATGTGTTCCACGTGTCACAGTTGAGGAAGTATGTTCCCGATCTGCATCAACCGTTGAGTGTTGATACAGTTGACCTGCGACCAGATTTGTCATTTCAACCTTACCCTAGCTACATCTTGGAGCGTGGCGAGAAGACGCTACGGTCAAGAACTATTCCTATTGTCAAAGTGGTCTGGGATGGATTCTCAATCAAGGAGGCTACCTGGGAGCTGGAAGATGACATACGGGCTCGATATCCATATCTCTTCAATTGAGGTACGTCTTGTCAATTTTGAGGACAAAATTTTTTAAAAGTTGGGGTGATTGTGACATCCCGAATTTTTAAAGACTCGTACTATTATACCTAAGACCGATTAATTATTTGTGGGAATAATTGGTCGTGTCTCGGGGATTTGTATGTCGGGAAATTTATCAAGAAAACCTACTCTCCATTAAAGGGTGGCCTATTCATGGTTAAATTAGGAATTGAGGCCGAAGGGCAAATCTGTCTTTTCACACCCCCTAGTTATTAAAATAAAATCGTGAAGGTTATAATTAATTACGAGTCGAAAGAATTGAGGAATTACAAATCGGAACCGGACTAATCGAGAAAGTTTTGTGCCGATGAGAAATTTCGACACCTAAACTATCATTTTAGGGGCCAAGGGCAAAATGGTCTTTTCACCATCATTTAAAAATCCCCCTCAGCCCATACACACCTGGACCCTCCCTCACCCTCTCACTTATCAATTGATCAGCTGAAGGAGAGAAAGAAATAGGAAGGGAGAAAGAAGAGGGAGGCGAAGGGAGAAGGAGAAGGAGAGGCTACCACCATCATCATTCCCTCTTGCATGTAAGCTTTCTTCACACCCTTCTCTCTCATTTTTCATCCTCTTTTCATTGGTACCACTTTCAGAAGCTAACTCCCCTTAGATCATCCACTACCATGTTCAACCCCCCTTGAAGCTCCAAGAGAAATAATGGAGTTTTGAACCTTGATGGTGTTGCATGTCATGTTGTAGTTGTGGAAAGTGGAGTATCAAGCTTGCATTTTCGATTTGGAGGAGTGGTGAAGACTAGGTTGCTGTTTCAGTCGCTCTAGTGGTGGAGGTTGCCGTTTTGGAAATCGGTTCGAGCTCTAGCGGGGATCGTTCGTGTACTTTCGTTTCGGTGCCTTCGCTTTCGACTCGACTCTCGAATTTCGGTATCACGGGTGAGTTCTACTCACGGATTAGGGACATTTTCATGAATTCTGGAAACTGCATTTGTTTCAAACAATAAGGCAACCATTCCGTTTTCGAAGGACTTAGAATCGAAAAGCGTTTTTGAGTCAAAACGGTATTTTACGGTTTAATGAGATTTTGTTCAAATCATTGAAACGAAATGAATTGTGTAGTACTGGAAATATATATATATATATGTTCTGGAAATTTTCTGAGTTTCAGGTGATCGGAATTAGGAATCGAATTCGGGCGGAAACGGAAAGCGGAATTCAGAAATAAGCGGAATTGTGTAACAGACACAGGTCGCACGGACCGTGCGCCCCTGGGCACGGACCGCGCGCCTGCTACGGGTTGGTCCTGATAAAAATAAAACGGGACGCACGGGTCGTGCGCCCCTGGGCACGGACCGTGCGCTCCTTTCGGTTTGGCTGGGTGATTTTAATAAATCACGCACGGGTCGTGCGCCCCTGGGCACGGACCGTGCGTGAGCTTCTGTCACCGCTTCCCGATTTCTCATTCCGGAGCTCCGTTTGATCCCGAACCTTTTCTAATCTCTTTCTCAATCATTTAAAATGAAGTTGCCTTATTAAAAACCGTATTTTGAGCTTGTTCAACTCATGTTTTTGAAAAAGAGTTTCGAAAGCACATTTAATTGAAAAACCGAAACCCTAGGATACGTGTGGGTACACTGATTGAATATATATGTTTATATATGTCAAATGAAAATGATTATAATGCCGGAGGTCTAACTTATGAATTCCTCAAAACGGGTTATAGATCGATATGGATATTGTTTATCCAATTGTTATGTAATTGATCCATGTGGTGATCGAAAGATATAAATTATCTAACTCTCGAGAATTTGATGCATATTGTCATATGTATTGCGTTGGGTGACGACCCGACAAGTAGCATACTAGGGAGGGTAGTCATGACCCCTTACCTAGGCCCTGTATACGTTTTGGCGTGGTCAATTCGTGGGTTATCGGGATTCGTAGTCGTTATACAGCCGATTTATGCTAAACTAAAATGAAAACACGATTTGCCGGGATTCGTAGTCGTTGCACAGTCGGCATTTCGTTTTATAGCTTATGATTCGGGATTCGTAGTCGTTGTACAGCCGTTTCATGATAAGCTAAGATAAGAACACGATTTGCTTGGCATTTCGACTAATAAATAAGACATTGTTATGTCAGATTTGATAACGGTTTAATGAATTGAACCGAGTGTCAGTTAGGGGGCACGGTAGGACTCACTGAGATAATGTTATCTCACCCAATCCATATTTGTTGTTTTTCAGAGAAGCAGGGAAAAAGGAAGGCTATTGTGCACGAGTAGTTGGTATACTCTTGGAGGTGCCGAAGACTTAGTCGTTGGATCCTTTGTTCTTTTGTTGTCTTATTGGTTGTATAAACTTGTATTGATTATGAGTTATATGAACCGTTTTGTGTTTCTGTTTGGTATTTGGACTTGGATATTGTAATCCATTCGGTGTGTAACCGATAAACTTCTATTTGATGAAGTGATGTTATTCCGATTATGTTTTTATTTCGGAAAAAGTTTGTATGTCCAATATTTAAACATGAACTGTGTCCTCTGAATTTTCTGCATTTGTGCACTTTTGGTGTCTCTACATGTTAGAAATACCGGGGTGTTACAGGTGTCTTGCAATTCCTTGGAGCTTTGCTTGGTGGTCTCGAATTCTAAGAGGTTAGGGGGTCCTCTTTTTATCTTTAATAGCTTATGTGATGAGTAATGCCTAGGGTTAGGTTCTAGGGTGATTTATATGAATGATTGGTATGTTGTGATGTTGTGCTATGCTGAATTTTTAATTGTGCAAAGAGATGTTTGAATGGTGTTGAAATTGTACACAATAGGAATGATGCATGCCCATTGTTTGGTATTATGATTGAATGAATTTTTGGTGGTAAATGTGATGGTCAGTCTTATATTGATAAATTAAGGTTGGAGATTTAATTTGGGAATTTTTTGGTGGTGAGGAACTCGAATTTGGTTGGCTCTTTAGGCTCCTAGGGAGTTTGGGTGTTGCTGGAAATTCTGTCTAAGTCTGTGTCTAGCTCCTGGGAACCAGGCGCCCATGTGCTGTGTCTGTGTTGCCTGTGTCTGGTTCTGTGTCTAGACACTGGGCGCCGGGTTCCCTTGTCTGTGCGACTGTGTTGCAGAATTGTGTTGCTCGTGTCTAGGCACCATGGGAACCGAGGGTCCCAGAGATTGGATGCTCGGTTTGCTTTCAAATTTGGTATGGGAGTTCCTGGGCACAAAAAGAGTCAGTTTCAGGTGTTGCGTCAAAATTTGGCCGTGTTCCTTGTGTCATGGGCGCCAAGGGCCCCAATTTTCTGGTGATTGTTTTGCCAATTTTGGCTTTTGGTTTTCATGTCCAAGTAAAATAGCTCGTGTAAAATGATTTTGGCCACCAAAAGAGCTGTGTTCCGTGTTTTCACTAGGCGCCTAGGCATGGGCGTCGTGTGCTCTGCGCCAGTTTTGGGTGTTCCTGCGCCAGTTTTTCCTGCGCCTGTGTCTGGGCGCTAGGCGCCCTGCGCCAGTTTTTCCTGCGCCTGTGTCTGGGCGCTAGGCGCCCTGCGCCAGTTTTTTTTCTGCGCCTGTGTCTGGGCACTAGGCGCCCTGCGCCAGTTTTCTTGCGCCAATCATGTGCCTGGGCGCTAGGCGCCCTGCGCCAGTTTTGCTGGGCGCCAAAATCAGGATGTTGCCCAAATTTTCCCAAACTTGTTTTTAATCTAACTTTTGACTCGGTTATCCAAATTTAACTGTTCAAAATGCGTTTCGAAGCTAATTTCGGTGTCTATCCAAAAATGAGTTATTTTACTGGTGGTTCTGGACTGAAGATGTTCAAGGTGTCTAATTTCAATTTTTATTCACTTTCCCTATGTCGTGTCAAATCCTAAATTGGCCTAATTAAAATTGGTGTTGGTGTGAGTGGTGGGTTGAGTTGGTGAGTGTATTATGGTGTGATTGGTGAGCAGAGGCTTCGGCCTAATTTTAATTGGTGAGCTGATTAATACAATGGTGAGAATATGAATAAAATGGTGAGTTGATTAAATGGTGAATTGATGAATTGTGTGGTGTGTTGTGGTGCATTTCCATAGCATCTCATGAAACATGTGCATTATTGGTGAGCAGAGGCTTCGGACTAATTTTATTTGGTGAGCAGAGGCTACGGCCTATTTGTATTTGGTGACGGATCCGACATGCATGTGCCCGTGGAGTTTGGGTTGCATTTCATGCATAACCATATATTGTGTAGTGTTGCTTGGAACTGTAATTTTGATGTGGTTGTTGCCATTGTTGTGAATCGGTGTGCCTAGTTACTGATAGCCCCGCAAGTGCACGGGTCGTATCGCGTAATAAAAGAGTATCGGTCCACAGGGAGAGCCTAAGTGAATACCAATTTAATTTTTCAAAGTTTGATTAACTGAAAAGAAAGTGTTTTTAGAAAGAAGGAATGTTTTAGCAAAGTCTACTCACTCATGATCATTGTAGACAAAAGAGGAAAAAAGAAAATAAAAGAAGAAAACATAAAGTTTAAATAGCGAGAAATAAAAGAAAGCGGTAAAGTGCAAAATCATAAATAGCGGAATTGTAAATGACAGGAAAGTAAATTGCTTGAAAAGTAAATTGCAAGTAATTTAAATGACTTGGAAATTTAAAGAGCAAGGAAAGTAAATGAGCAAGAAAGTAAATGACTTGGAAAGTTAAAAAGCAAGGAAAGTAAATGAGCAAGAAAGTAAATGACTTGGAAAATAAAATTGCAAGAAAGTAAATAACTTGGAAAATAAAGGTGCAAGAAATTAAATAGTGTAACACCCCGGTATTTTTATTAGTTAAAAACGCCCGAGTGTACATTCGTAACACATCATAGATATATTTCCTGCTTAGACACTGAATATCACTATAAATTTTTCGCTGAATACGAACCGAACAGTCTTATTTACAACAAGACAATATGGTTCTCAGACCATAAACCATCAGCAATTATAGCATTCAGTATCATACAAGAAAGCGGAAGAAAGATATACACTAAATACATATTGTTTTAGCATACAGACAACAAAAGGGAAATTAACTTAAACATAAAGCTAAGTCATCATCCATCTCTCGGGGCCACCTACTCGTGCCTCTGAGGTTTCTTCTGTCCCTGTTTATCTGTAAAACAACAACATTTAAACAGTGAGATACAATCTCAGTGAGTTCTACCGAAACCCCTACTAACCCTCTCGGTTCGGTTATTATTTCTTTTATAACTTAACACGACACCGACTGCAAAACATTGCTACTCTCGGTATGTCGTAAAATAAACAAAGTACGGCACCGACTGCGGAACATCGCTAACCCCGGTGTATCGTACAACAAACAAAGTACGGCACCGACTGCAGAACATTGCTAACCCCGGTGTATCGTAAAATAATCTTTAACATAACACCGACTGCGGAACATCGCTAACCCCGGTGAACCCCCCTACCAATAGTACATTCTCCCATTGGCATGGAGCCTAGGGAAGGGGATCATGACTACCCCGCCTAGTATGTTACACATGGGTCGTCACCCAACTCGATATACTATATACGTATATCTACAATACTATGAACCCACGGTCCATCAAATCAGACAATCAATGAAACACTTTAATCCACATTTTATAAAATCCTCGTTCACACTCGCACTCTAGTTGACCACTTTTCGACACAATTTTCAATATCAAAAACAGTTTATTTAGCCTTAAAAATAGAATATTCAGTTAGGCCTCTGAATAAGCTTTTCAACGCATCTTAGAACACCTCAATGGGTTCCCGGATCAACAGATATCGCGAAAATAAAAACCGTGTACAGTTGCTGAAAATCTGCAAAGCGTCGCGACGCCAACTGCTACCGTCGCGACGCGAAAAACGACAGAACTGTTTGCGTGATAAAACTGGGCCAGGTCGCGACGCGATGAGAACGGGTCGCGACGCGACCCTCTGCAGAAAAGTGCAGTTTTTCCGTTTTCTTGCAAATTCGCTATTCCGCTCAATTCCGATTCTTGTTCCGATTGAAAACAGTTTTAACAACTATAAAAACAGTCTCAATCAAAGTCGCACAATCAATCAAATCAATCAAAAACTCATTTTAAACGAATTGTATCAAAACGCGACATATTTTCCAATTAACGGTTTTAAGTCAAAATCTTTCGAAATCGAATCACCAAAAATTCCATTCCAATACGACACAACACGAGACTCGCTCCGATCGATTCCTAACCCGAAAAATACAATATCAAGTAATATTCCAGACCAGCAAAAGCGGTAAAACGATCAATTAATTAATTCGAAAACAAAAATCCTAAACGTGAGTAAAACTCACCCTTGAAGCGTGAACCACGATCGAGCTGAATTCACCGAGTAACCACACGAACATTCCCCGCATAACTTTCCGTTCCGACGACGCTCAAATCCGCTTCCAAAACTTTCCGCTCGATCACGAAACCTCTTTTTGACCGAAATGCCGAATTCCTCGAAATCCTCCATGGACACTATTCATCATCTCCAACCCCAAAACTACTATTCATCCATAAAGCCAATTTTTTGAACCCTAACCTTTAATTCTTCAAAAACTCCAAATCGGACTTCGATATTTGCGCAATCCACCTTGAGCTCGCTCCCAGACACCATCCAAAGCTTTTCTTTGAGCTTGAACAACAAAAACCTCTAATTCCTCTTAAATTCGAAAATGGTGGATTTGAGGAGAGTGAGTTGATGATGAAGATTTTGGTACCAAAACGAAGAGGAAGTAACGCTGAGCATTTTTCGTGTTGGAAGGAAGTCGTTTTGGTGAGCCTAAACCCTTCCTTTTTCCTCTTCTTCCTCCTCACCCATTCTTTCTTCTTTCTCTTTTCACTCCTTTTCTCGCTTCTGTAACTCTCTCTCGCATTCTCTCTTTCTTTTCCTTTCTTAATTCTTTTTCTTTCCTTTTTAACACACACACACGTACACATATATATATTTATTTAACATATAGTTGGTAACGTGGTCCAATCACCATATTGATCGAAATCTCTTATTTCGATTCCAAAACTTCCTTGACCCGTATTATCCGGTTAACGATCCGATGACAACCAATAAATAATTTTAGCACTCATTAAATTTACCAGTCGAGTACTAAATTGGTTTAATTGGGTTAACACCCAAATAATTCCATTAATTATTTTGGGGATGTTACATTCTCCCCAACTTGAAAGAATTTTGTCCTCAAAATTTCGCTAAGTCTTTCATCCGACTAACCGAGAATCGACATTCTCAGAAAGGTTTAAGTTGCTGGAAAACAATCTCGAACTAACGAAATGAGCGCAGGAACTCTTCCCAAGTTGGCACATCAATCTCCAAGTATGATCGACTACTACCTTGATACGAACTCTCTGGTCACGCATCTACACGAGAAACTCATCATTCGCCTACATCGACTCGGCACCGCGTTTGAAAACACTTCCGAAGCTTCATTCCAATTATCCTCGTTTACTCCCCAACTTTGATTAATCTAAATCAAAGGGTGTAATATAAGACACTTGATAGACATACAGGTTGAAAATGAGATCCACAAACTGGTATTCCTCAGTATAGGTAAAAACAAACACGATTTCCTCGAAGGGTGTAAACACGTTCTCAACAACTCTTCTAAAATCCATAACAGTTCTCGTACACATTAACAAATGTGATGGAAAGTCGTTTGTGAAACTTCTTGACTCGCCCCCAAGATTTCGAGATAACACTTTTCAAAAGAAGATGAAATGAGGACTTACCAGAAACGTTTATCTTAAACGTAGAAATAAACCCCGGGGACATCAAATAAATTGAACGTAATGCAAATTACTTCAGTTGTTCTCAAGACAACTATCAAACAGAACTCGGAGCCCCTTTTCTTATATTGCAACTTCTTCACGAGGTTTTCACCAACGACGCACCCGATTCCTTTCAGGATTAGTCAATAGCGTTGAAAGTTTCCCTTCAACCTAAGTAATCTTCCTAGGATTTTTCCTCAATCAAATTTTATTAGCCTCTTAATTAGTTCCCAAAATTAACTTTAGCATGCGGGTTTTCACAAAAACGATTTTTCAATACTATTACACCGCACGCCAAGCTTCACTCCGGAAATTTCAGTCATTTACAAGCAGATCCATCAATTAATCCTTTGATGGCCGTTCGCAACGTGAAAACAGTCAGCAGTTACCTCACTTACATATTTGCATTCACGTTCGACTTGTCGAACGGAATCTCATAATACTATCTCATTGCCAACTTTCACAAAGGAGAGGTTAACAGACTAATACTTCGCCACTAATACATTTGCTTAACATCTCTGTACATCTTGGTGGATCCAGGGTGTACAGAATATAAACTTCGGTGTTCTTCCTCTAACACTTGCCTTTTATTGTTCTCATCATCGGCCGCACAGATTCTACCGTTGAACAACTGACTCCATCACTATTCGTAGTAAAATATGGAAATACCTTTTGTGATTGTAGCTTCACATCAACTTCCTGTGCCAAGCGTATAGAATCCCTTAGGGAACTAGAGATCCTCATATGGCTCGACACTAACCGATTCCATCTCATGCATCAATAAACTCAGCCATGTGGATGAACTTCCTACTCAGTGCATCAGTTACAACACTGGCCTCTCTTGAATGCTACATCAACGCAAACTCATAATCCTTCAGAAATTCTACCCATCTTCTTTGCCTGCTATTCGGTTCCTTCCGATCAAACAGATACCTTAAACTATTGTGATCACTAAAGACATCGAAACGAGACCCATACAGGTAACGTCTCCAAATCTTCAGTGCATAGACAATAGCTGCCAGCTCATAATCGTGAGTCGGATAACTCTTCTCATGAGACTTTAATTGCCTGGACGCATAAGCTACCATTTGTTGATTTTGCATTAGAACACATCCTAAACCCTTCCCTGAAGCGTCATCGAAAATTTGAAATTCCAATGACGGATCGGAAGAATCAGGATTGGAGCAGAAGTCAAAAATCTTCAACTCTTGAAAACATTCTTCACAATCGGCATCCCACGTAATCGGATGACCCTTACGAGTTAACCGAGTAAGTGGAAAACTAACTGTGAGAACCCTTTAACAAATCTCTTATAGTAACCGGCTAGTCCCAGAAACTTTTGATCTCTGCGGCTGATGTTGGTCACTCCCATTCAACACCGCTTCCTTCTTACTGGGATCTACAGAAACTCCCGACTTGGGAAATCACCTGTCCCAAAGACTTTACTCTGGTACCCAAAAATCACACTCCGAAGGTTTCAAGTACAACTTACTTCCTCGGGGTACTTTCAGAACAATGCGGAGATGTTGGACATGCTCCTCAATGGTCTTCGAGGACATCAAGATACCATCAATGAAAACGACTACAAATTAATCTAGGTACGTGTGGAAAAACTCCGTTCATGTAGTCAATGAATACCGCTGGAGCATTAGTCAAACCGAAGGGCATCACTACCCACACATAATATCCATACCTAGTACGGAAGGCTGTCTTCGGAATATCTAAGGCTCTAACTTTTATTTGATGATATCCTGACCTCAGATCAATTTTTAGAAAACACTGCAGCACCTCAATTTTTGTTCAAGCAAATCGTCTATCCTTGGTAAGGGATATTTATTTTTGATCGTCACTTTGTTAAGTTGTCGATAACCGATGTACAATCTCATGTTACTATCTTTCCTTTTGACTAATCACACCAGAGCACTCCTTAGAGAAGCACTCGGTCGAATGAATTTCTTTAACATCGACTCTTCAAGTTGAGACTCCAATTCCTTTAATTCTAAAGAAACATTCTATAAGAAACAATAGATATTGATCCCATGCCAGGAATCAATTCTACGGTAAACTCTACCTTTCGCTCTGGAGGTTCAGAAGAAACTTCATCGTGAAAACATCCAGAAAGTCATTCACACCTGAATGTTCGCCAAATCTAAACTAATTTCAGTGGATGCAGATAACATACTAACAAGTGCTTCCGCATCTTGGAATGTAGATTGACCGTCTAAGGTGGACTAGGTAACCGCTTCAGAATTTGTCCCAGACAATTCAACTGATTCTGAAGTGAAGCTGATAGTGATTAACACAGTCGATGGCAACATGATTTGCAGTCATCCAATTCATACCCAAAATGCTGTTCACACTTCTCGTAGGCAAACAATGAATTCTACAACAAAATTTCTGCCTCCTACAACAAGTAGACAATTCTATACAAAGATTAGGTCTGGACACGATCCTTAGCAGCAGTTAAGATGGTTATTGGCTCGGGCAGCGAAGATAAGGTTAATCCCAACCGATCTACTCACGATTGAGCCATTATACAATGGGTTGCACCCGAATCGTGTAATATACTAACAGAGTTATTGGAAATTGATCTCACACTCCTCAGTAGATTGTCTGCAGTCGTAACTGTCTAAACATCCAGAATGTTGACTCGTCCTTGCCTTAGAGCTGCTTGTAACCCTTGGAACTCTTCCTTGCTGGGCACTCTTTACCATAGTGACCCTCTACATTACTATAATCGCACCGATTAGATCTTCGCTTGCAATCACCGCTGTGAGGCTTTCCACAGTTAGAACATCTTCTGACCTTTGAAGAATCAAAGAATTGCATCTGCTCTTCCTTTGATGAAATTATCTTAGGACTTTGCATTCGGAGTTGATAATTCAACTACCTTCTTTCGTTCCCCATACTTCCTATGAGGTCATCCTCGGCGACACGGGCTGACTGCACTAAGGCAACAAAATTGGTAATAGTATAAGAACTGAGATCATAAGTCATAAAAGCACTAAGGCCCTTCTTATACATCTTCATTCTCCATTCGTCATTCGAAACATACCTTACCATTCGGTAAAACTGAGACAACTTCTCGAACTTAGCGGTGTATTCTTCCACCGTCATGCCACCTTTCCTGAGGATTCACCGGTTGGAGACTCCGGTCTTGGTCGAGGACTGCATCTTGATCATCCTACCATAATTCCGCTTATGATGCACTAAGTATTAAGTTGATCAGGCTCAATGTCTCTTAGCATCACAAGTGTAATTACAACCAGGACTAACAAGGAATCGACTCAACCCTAAACTAAGTCCGACTAGGTCGAACTGCTTTGATACCAACTGTAACACCCCGGTATTTTTATTAGTTAAAAACGCCTGAGTGTACATTCGTAACACATCAGAGATATATTTCCTGCTTAGACACTGAATATCACTATAAATTTTTCGCTGAATACGAACCGAACAGTCTTATTTACAACAAGACAATATGGTTCTCAGACCATAAACCATCAGCAATTATAGCATTCAGTATCATACAAGAAAGCGGAAGAAAGATATACACTAAATACATAATGTTTTAGCATACAGACAACAAAAGGGAAATTAACTTAAACATAAAGCTAAGTCATCATCCATCTCTCGGGGCCACCTACTCGTGCCTCTGAGGTTTCTTCTGTCCCTGTTTATCTGTAAAACAACAACATTTAAACAGTGAGATACAATCTCACTGAGTTCTACCGAAACCCCTACTAACACTCTCGGTTCAGTTATTATTTCTTTTATAACTTAACACGACACTGTTGCGCCCGAAAAAGTCCCCGAGGGAGAACCTTTCTCGCTCACAACTTTTCCTAAGACAATGAAGCCGCCACCAATATTTATTAAGGAAAATATTAGGAAAACCTTTTTTAGAAAGCGAATGGTCTTGCGAAACTAGAGAATAGGGTTCGGGGGTCAGTTACGCGCGGGGAAGGTATTAGCACCCCACACGTCCTCTCTACTGAGAGGGAACCTTTAATTAAATGTGTGGTTTTCGTATGTTGACCTGAAAATACTTAATTTTGCCTCTCTACTTCCTATTAAAAAAATTCTTAGTGAAAGTCTTTATTTATTATGAAAAAGGGGGAAAAATGGGTTTTTTAGAAAAGGGCGCTTGACGAGAGTTGGCCTCTCGCTCCTACGTATCTCCCGGTGCGATGGAGAATTCAAAGCTACGTAGTTCTTCTTTGTTTGGAAAACGGTTTTTGTTTTTTATCTTGTTTAATTGGAAGAATTGAGCTTTCATGATGATCAATTGAGCAAAGGCTCCAAGTGACCACCATTAGCACTCCATTGTTAATAATCATGCAAGCAAAGGCTTCGCAAGACTACTAACAAAGTTTTTGATTTAGTGGAAATCTTTAGGAAAATTAGGCGTTCATGATGATCAATTGAGCAAAGGCTCCAAGTGATCGCCACTGGTACCTCATTGTTAATAATCATGCAAGCAAAGGCTTCGCAAGACTACTTAACAAAGTTTGATTTTGAAGAGTTTTCGCAATTGGATTGATTCTCGTTTAGGGAAAAGAAAATCTGTTATTTTGAAAAAAGGTTGGTGAGAAAAAGGTTTACTTAGGGGAAAGAAGTATGATTGTATTTATTTTAATTTAGAAATTGTTTGTTTTAAATAGGGATTTTAGGACATGATCCGTAACGATTCATTTGTAGTCCTAAAAAGCTGACTAATCCGACTGTACAGTCGACTTAATCCCCTATTTATATTTTTGAAATTTTTATAAAATAATTTGTGTATTTAAAAAAATTAATGACGATACTAACAATTAATAAAGCGTAAAGTTAATAAATAAATAACTATTCAGATAAATAAATAAATGAATAAATAATAAATAAGTATGTACATAAATAAACAGTATACATAATAAATAAATATATACAAAAATAAATAAATAAATTAAATAAATAAATGCAAAACTAACCTCCAGCTGATCAATGCGATCAACGCCGAAACGGACCGAGCAATCTAACCATATCAACCGCGAACCGGGCTCCTATCTGGTCCGTTTTCACCCGAAAACCACCAAGTAAAGGACCTCAACGGCCATCCCAAAAATAACTAAAGACGGGCTTTTAATCTAACGGACTGCAAAAGCTAGTCCAAAAGAATTAAAGACGGGCTTTTAATCTAATGGACAGCAAATGCTAGCCCAAAAGATCACTTACCCCATCAATCACCCATGTCCATAGCCTTTGCATCTCCATCTCTTTTATAGCCAAAGGCTAGGTAGTTCTTGTTTCTCCCAAGCAATGTGGGACTAAAACAACATAGAAAAGCAATTTTCGTTTTTCTCAAACCAGCCATATTGACAATGCGATTTCGGATTCGTTAACCATTGGATCATCGTTGTTTTTTGACACCAGTTTCATGAGACATCCATCTTCACTTCTACCGTTCGGATCGTCGAAACGAGGTTTGAGGAGAGAGAAACTGCCTTCGCAAAAAGTAGAAAAAACAACTCCCGTTTTTCTCAAACCAGCCACCGTACAAGTGCGATTCTGGATTCGTTAACCGTTGGATCATCGTTGTTTTTTGACACCAGTTTCATGAGACATCCATCTTCACTTTCACCGGTATGATCGTCGAAATGATATCCGAAGAGAGAGAAATCACCTTTGCAAAGTAGCTGCAGTTTTGGGTACTTGGTTTATTTTTGTATTTTTGTAACTTTGGCATTCTTGGGCCAAGTCATGTACATGGACATTCTCCTTTTTTGTAATAATAATCTTTTATTGCACCTCCCCTTTTTTATTTTCTTTTGTAATTTGTATTATTTCTTATCTATTTTATTTTTTATTTTCGTTTTTTTAATTAAAGATATTGTAACAAGAAAAATAAGTTAAATCTACTATGTAATTTTTGTGTTGAAAGTTAGGGTTTGGACCTAAGCCGGACAAAATTGGGGTATGACAGCTGCCCCTCTTTATTTGGATTTTACCAAGAAATATGAATTGCGCGAGACATATTTCGAAGGTAAAATAGAAATAAAGAATTCAGAAATTATACCAATTTTGTCCATTTGGAGAAATCCGAATTTTCTTTCTTCTTTTTTTTTTTTTGTTTTTTTTGGAAAGATAGACACTTTCGTGTTGGTGCGAAAATAGTAAATGAACACTGACGTGCAGACTGAAAGGTAAAATGGGCACTTGGCGTGCAGACAGAAAAGTAAAATGGGCACTTGGCGTGCAGACAGAAAAGTAAAATGGGCACTTGGCGTGCAGACAGAAAAGTAAAATGGGCACTTGGCGTGCAGACAGAAAAGTAAAATGGGCACTTGGCGTGCAGAAAGCGGTAAATTGCCCAGACTGCCTAAAAACCTGTAATCCTTAAACGAACTCTTGACGAATCCGAGTTTGCACGTGGCTTTGAGGAGCACGCTCTTCCTGTTGGCCTTTTCGAGCGACCGAGGGGATCGTTATCAGCTCCGGAACTGATATACTGATCAATGCACGGCGTCCGCTGTATCTTAGGCTTGATACAACTATTCCGTTGAACCTCACATGGGGCTGCGGTCCATCGCGTTGCTCGTACACGATGTGAGACCTGGGCAGAAGGGAGCGATGATCTCTGTGCTCCGATCCGCAATGCGCGCTTGAACGCTCTCTTTTCTTTTCTCTCTTTCTTTTCTATTTCTCTCTTTTCTTTTTTTTCTCTTTCTGAACTCCCAACTTGGGGAACATTTTCTGGAATCTGGAGGCGAGGGCTAACACCGAAGTGCTCATCCTCTTTTGTACCTTTAGCTGAAAATGAACAAATGCATGCAATGCAAATGCCATGATTGCTGTTTTCTTTTTTCTTATGATGAATGATGAGTTTCTTATTTCCTTTGTCTATGTCAGATGAATGCATGATCTTCTACTGTTCCTATATGCTTGATGGATGCAATGATTTTCCTTTTCTTCTCTTGTCTGTACGCAATGCATGATTTTTCTTTTTCTTTCGCTTATGAATGCATGATTTTCTACTGTTCTTATATGCTTGATGAATGCAATGGTTTTCCTTTTCTTCTCTTGTCTGTACGCAATGCATGATTTTTCTTTTTCTTTCGCTTATGAATGCATGATTTTCTACTGTTCTTATATGCTTTTTCTCTTTCTCTAGCTTCTCTTCTTTCTTTTTCTTTCTTTTCTTTTCTTTTTGTTGCTCTCTTGGCTCTTTTCTTTTCTCTCTTTTGGCTTCTCTTTTCTCTCTCTTAAGAATGCGAATGCAAAGCTCATGTATTTTGATGCAAAGGAAACTTTCTCTTCCCTTTTTTTTTTTTGGAAAAATGATGAATAACATGAAATGATGAATGACATGGGATGTTCTAGCTTTCTTTTCTTCTATGAGATGCAAGTATTAATGTGATGCAACTGTATTGCTTTGATGTTTGATGCAAATGTATGCGGTGATTGATGCTTTGATGAATGAAATGCTCCTGTTCTAACTTCTGTTTATTTCTTTTTGCTTCTTCTATGAAATGCAAACATTAATATGATGCAATGCTCTGATGTTTGATGCAATGATTCTTGTTCTTTTTTCTTTTATGGAAATGCTAACGTTAATATGATGCGTATGCACTGCTTTAATGTTTGATGATTGAATGAAAAAGGAATGCTTGTGAAATGATGAATGATATGGAATGCTGGATGACAGGGAATGTTTTTGTGTTGCTTTTGTGGTTTCTTTTCTTTGTTTTCTTTTTGCTTTCTTTGCTTTTTCTATGGAATATCTGATGCAAAATGTAATGCTCTAATGATGCAATGATTTTTTTCTTTTCCTTTTTTATGAAGTGCGAATATGATGCCAATGCAATGAAAAGATTTCTGCTTTTTCTTCTTTACTATTTTCTTCTATGAAATGCAAGTATTAATATGGTGCGACTGATGTGGAACGTTTTTTTTCTTTTTACTATGTGATGAATGCACAAAATGTGAAGATGCAAATGTAATGCTTTGATGCATATGCTATAATGCCTAGATGCATGAGGTAAACATTTTTTGTGATGATGAGATGCGAGACTTCGAATGCAAGGAATTGAGATGATTATTGACCATTCTGTTGAAAAATTGAATTTGATTCAAACTCTGGTGTTCTCAAGGTTTTTATTTACAAACAAACTCACTTGTTTTCTCTTTCTTTCCATGATGACTGAATTTTAGATATCACGTAAACAACTTGTGTACTCTCCTTTGAAGCATTATCTAGTAAGCATGCATAGGAGTGCAAATGTGAATGAATGAGTCAGTTAACTTGGAATTGGTTTAGGGCATGGACATTTATGGCAAGTGAAGGAATGACAGACATGGTTATTGCCGAAGCTTATGAGGGACCAAGAGATACAAGATTGCCCCAATTCAGGTCTTTGACGAGTGAATAATTTGCCCCTGTCTAGTGGTGACAACAACTAGGGGTATGGAAGATGATGAATTGGGAACGCTTCGGCTCTTGGGATGAAAGCTGGAATGAAAGGGGTTTTGCTTCAACCCACAGAATTTAAAGTTGCCCCAGTCATAACGAGGACAAAGCTGCCCCAATCAGAATGACAAGGTCTTGTTTAGGATAGTGAGTTGAGAGATTGCCCCGGTGAGGTTTTTATGGAAACGAATGAGGTGAAGGAATGGGAATGCACTCGCCCCACTTTGGAATGACATTGACAACTGGAGTGACATGGGATGGGCATTGAACAGACTTTCCCAAGACTAGGGTGTGTGGGTGGTGAAGAGAATGCCCCAACTTTTGGGTCTGAGTGGTATTCTCAGTGCAAATCTTTGGTTCTCTACTGATGTCTTGACTTTTGGTGCGAAAGAATCCTTACCTGGTGATCACTAAACCTTGTTTTAATGCATCTTGAATGTGTTTTGGAGTGCAAGTCCCTCTTTTTTTATTTTGTCAGCTTTCTTTTTTCTGACTGTTCGTTTTTGTTTCCTCAGTTCTCTTTTTTCTGAGGGTTTATTCTTTCTTGATCAGCTTTCTTTTTTCTGATCGTTTGTTTTTCTTTTGAGCAAACACATTGTACATAGATAAGCTTGTTTGTCCTAAGATTAGAATTTGAGTGAACAAAAGCAACCGGTCTTTGATCAGAATGGACTTTTCGGGATTGTGGTGTTTTGTGGAGGAAGGAGGGTTAGGCTTAATGAAGTGTTTGGGGCTAATGGGAGGATGAGTTTTGTTCGGCGTTGATTGACGGTTAATGGACTATGAGGAAGATGGTTATTGGGCTTGTTTGGGCTCTGTTAAAGCAAATTCGTGTCTCATGGTAGAATGACTAAGGGGTTTGATGTTGAGGCCAAAGGAAGTGTTCTGAAGGTTTATGGAATCAGGTGTTGGAATGATGAAGTGTTTGAAGGTTTATTTAGACAAGGATCTCTTGTATTTTGTGGTAACATGTACCAGCTCACCACTTACATTTCTTTTGTATTTTCTTTTGTTTTGGGATTTTCATTTTTGAATCCCCTTTTTTTGATTTTCTCTTTTTTTTTTTTTGACTCGGGTGAGCTGATAAAAAGTGATGCACTGTTTTTTAAATTTGGGGTAATCCTTGTCTAGGGTGATTTTTGGATTTTGGTTTTTCTTGGCTCAAGGTGGGTAGGAAAGGGACTTTCTGGGATTTTGGGGTTTTTGAGGAGATGGCCAAACTTCATTTCAAATCCCGATTGCTTATTTCTATAAGACTTAACTTTAGAACAATAATTTATCTATCTTCATGTGTTTGCTCTTTTTTCCTTTTTTGTGTCCTAATTTTTGCCTGGACCGCTCTTTGTGAGTTTTCAGTCCACCGGGCGCTCCTTTTTGCCTAGGCCGCCCTTTGCGGGTTTTCAACCTAGCGAGCTTGTTTTCTTGTTTATTATATTATTATTATTATTATTATTTTTTGAGAGACTTGCACTGAAGGAATATGATATTAATCAAGGGGAATTAATGATCACAGACTTGCCCCAGCATGGAGGACTTGAACCAAAAGTCAAATACGCACTGATGGGGAGAATATGCACTTTATGGGTGGACGGGGCGGGACTAGACTTGGACGGAAAATTGTGGTAAGGGAACGGACTCAAACAAGAGAATGTACTCATAGCATGCACGCTCATTAGAAGAATGCTTCACAGAGAGTTAACATCAGTTAAAAATTTGTTTTTTCTTTGATACACTATTTCAGTCTTTTGTCATGGAATGGATGGGATGCAGTGCTTTTGAAAAACTGAGTGCCTTGGAACACCTTGAGTTTGCAACCAAGTAAGGATAAACTTTTTCAAAAAGGATGATTGTTTCGCAAGAACGTCTCGCTTCTCATCACAACTCTTATTTTATGTAATGAATGAATGAACAAATTATGATATGCAAGTATGATGCAAATGCGTGGAGAATGACCACTCGATGAGCGTGGCTTATTCTAAATAATTTTGTTATTTTTAATGCAAGACAAAACATGGAATGCCAATGCGAATGATGCAAGAATGATTCCCCCTTTTTTTTTTTTGAAAATGATTTTTGATTTTTATTTTTTAGAGGCGAGACAAGGTACGAAATACCAATGCCCCCTTTTTCTTTTCAATGATGAAAGATGCAGGAATGATGCTTTTTTCTAAATGATGATTTTTTTTTTATTATTTTTTTTTATTTTATTATTTTTTTTTAGAGGCAATGAAATGCCCCTTCCTTTTTTGAAAGATGCATGTATGGAGGAATGATGTATTTGAACTAGAGTGATGAGGTTAATGAAATGATGCATGAATGCTACATTTGATGATGATTTTTATTCATGATTATGAATGAGATGCTTTCTTGTTTTCATTTTTTTTGTGCAATGAAATGCATGATACTCACAATGATTTTCTTTTGTTCTTTAGTTCTGGAACATGATTTTGAAAACTATTTGGAGATGCAAATGATTTATTGGAAAAAAGGTTTTAGAAAAATGTGCTTGACGGGGTATGACCCGCTCCTACGTATCCCCATTGTAATGAGGAATCAAAGCTTGCGTAGTTCTACTGTGTCTTTTTTGAAATGATGCTTATGCATGAATGTCTCATCTTGGATGAACTTGACGAGGATTTTTTGCATTCTAATTGTTTTAGTTTTATCTTTATGTGATGAAAGGGAATGCATACTTTTGTTAGATGCAAATGCAATGGTGCGGAACGATGTGAATGCGAAATGATGTGGATGCGAAATGATGTGGATGCGAAATGATGTGTCATTTACATAAAAAGAGGGTAAGAAAATAAGGATATTATTTTCTACGATTTTTTGAAATAGAGTTTAAGAAAAAGGAATGCCTAAACTAATGCAACAAACAAAGGCGTGCCCCCGTGTCCTACAAAGGGTGGGAATCCTAGGGTCTAAAGTCGACGAAAGGGGTAATCCTCCCATGTAGGTTCTAATCACTTCCTTACAATGGCAACCAAGAGCTAAAGTCTCTCTCATGATGGCACCCACAATTGTAGAAAGCTACCGAGTGTGAGGCATCATGACAAAGCGCACTCTTGGGTGGAACTTTCATGAGAGCCATACAGACAAAGGTCTGCGAATGGCAGTCACTAATCGTTCCCACTCTCCTAGGTTTTTGTTCAGACCTTGGGTTTTAGGCCCCACTCAATGCTCACAAGTATAGGATGTGAAGTGTGTGTCGAGGGCACAACACCTAGGAACAACTACCCTTCCCCACCTGCAAATGAAAATCCAGAGCAGTCCAGACAAATAGCATGTTGTTTATCCTAGGGTTCAATATCGATCCAATATAAACTAATCTAGGGTGCCAATAACAATGCACTACTTACCTCAAGAAAGGGAGCAAAGAAGAGAGGGACATGATAAGAAAGGGGGAAGAAATGCATGAGGGAACTAAGCAAAGAAGTAACTATCTATTGCTTTAAACAAAAGCAAACATAGAAGAAGAATGCACATGGATGTAATATGCTTATGAAAAAGGAAGAAGAAGACAGGCAAAGCAAGATATTCAAATCAATCATATACACCACACATTTAATTAATTAGGCTGGACCCACTTTTGAAAAAAATGTTTTTTTTTAGTGTCCCCAGTGAAGTCGCCAGCTGTTGCGCCCGAAAAAGTCCCCGAGGGAGAACCTTTCTCGCTCACAACTTTTCCTAAGACAATGAAGCCGCCACCAATATTTATTAAGGAAAATATTAGGAAAACCTTTTTTAGAAAGCGAATGGTCTTGCGAAACTAGAGAATAGGGTTCGGGGGTCAGTTACGCGCGGGGAAGGTATTAGCACCCCACACGTCCTCTCTACTGAGAGGGAACCTTTAATTAAATGTGTGGTTTTCGTATGTTGACATGAAAATTTTTAATTTTGCCTCTCTACTTCCTATTAAAAAAATTCTTAGTGAAAGTCTTTATTTATTATGAAAAAGGGGGAAAAATGGGTTTTTTAGAAAAGGGCGCTTGACGAGAGTTGGCCTCTCGCTCCTACGTATCTCCCGGTGCGATGGAGAATTCAAAGCTACGTAGTTCTTCTTTGTTTGGAAAACGGTTTTTGTTTTTTATCTTGTTTAATTGTGAGAATTGAGCTTTCATGATGACCAATTGAGCAAAGGCTCCAAGTGACCACCATTAGCACTCCATTGTTAATAATCATGCAAGCAAAGGCTTCGCAAGACTACTAACAAAGTTTTTGATTTAGTGGAAATCTTTAGGAAAATTAGGCGTTCAAGATGATCAATTGAGCAAAGGCTCCAAGTGATCGCCACTGGTACCTCATTGTTAATAATCATGCAAGCAAAGGCTTCGCAAGACTACTTAACAAAGTTTGATTTTGAAGAGTTTTCGCAATTGGATTGATTCTCGTTTAGGGAAAAGAAAATCTGTTATTTTGAAAAAAGGTTGGTGAGAAAAAGGTTTACTTAGGGGAAAGAAGTATGTTTGTATTTATTTTAATTTAGAAATTGTTTGTTTTAAATATGGATTTTAGGACATGATCCGTAACGATTCATTTGTAGACCTAAAAAGCTGACTAATCCGACTGTACAGTCGACTTAATCCCCTATTTATATTTTTGAAATTTTTATAAAATAATTTGTGTATTTAAAAAAATTAATGACGAAACTAACAATTAATAAAGCGTAAAGTTAATAAATAAATAACTATTCATATAAATAAATAAATGAATAAATAATAAATAAGTATGTACATAAATAAACAGTATACATAATAAATAAATATATACAAAAATAAATAAATAAATTAAATAAATAAATGCAAAACTAACCTCCAGCTGATCAATGCGATCAACGCCGAAACGGACCGAGCAATCTGACCATATCAACCGCGAACCGGACTCCTATCTGGTCCGTTTTCACCCGAAAACCACCAAGTAAAGGACCTCAACGGCCATCCCAAAAATAACTAAAGACGGGCTTTTAATCTAACAGACTGCAAAAGCTAGTCCAAAAGAATTAAAGACAGGCTTTTAATCTAATGGACTGCAAATGCTAGCCCAAAAGATCACTTACCCCATCAATCACCCATGTCCATAGCCTTTGCATCTCCATCTCTTTTATAGCCAAAGGCTAGGTAGTTCTTGTTTCTCCCAAGCAATGTGGGACTAAAACAACATAGAAAAGCAATTTTCGTTTTTCTCAAACCAGCCATATTGACAATGCGATTTCGGATTCGTTAACCATTGGATCATCGTTGTTTTTTGACACCAGTTTCATGAGACATCCATCTTCACTTCTACCGTTCGGATCGTCGAAACGAGGTTTGAGGAGAGAGAAATTGCCTTCGCAAAAAGTAGAAAAAACAACTCCCGTTTTTCTCAAACCAGCCACCGTACAAGTGCGATTCTGGATTCGTTAACCGTTGGATCATCGTTGTTTTTTGACACCAAGTTCGTGAGACATCCATCTTCACTTTCACCGGTATGATCGTCGAAATGATATCCGAAGAGAGAGAAATCACCTTTGCAAAGTAGCTGCAGTTTTGGGTACTTGGTTTATTTTTGTATTTTTGTAACTTTGGCATTCTTGGGCCAAGTCATGTACATGGACATTCTCCTTTTTTGTAATAATAATATTTTATTGCACCTCCCCTTTTTTATTTTCTTTTGTAATTTGTATTATTTCTTATCTAGTTTATTTTTTATTTTCGTTTTTTTAATTAAAGATATTGTAACAAGAAAAATAAATTAAATCTACTATGTAATTTTTGTGTTGAAAGTTAGGGTTTGGACCTAAGCCGGACAAAATTGGGGTATGACAGACACCGACTGCAAAACATTGCTACTCTCGGTATGTCGTAAAATAAACAAAGTACGGCACCGACTGCGGAACATCGCTAACCTCGGTGTATCGTACAACAAACAAAGTACGGCACCGACTGCAGAACATTGCTAACCCCGGTGTATCGTACAATAATCTTTAACATAACACCGACTGCGGAACATCGCTAACCCCGGTGAACCCCCTACCAATCTCACATTCTCCCATTGGCATGGAGCCTAGGGAAGGGGATCATGACTGCCCCGCCTATTATGTTACACATGGGTCGTCACCCAACTCGATATACTATATACGTATATCTACAATACTATGAACCCACGGTCCATCAAATCAGACAATCAATGAAACACTTTAATCCACATTTTATAAAATCCACGTTCACACTCGCACTCTAGTTGACCACTTTTCGACACAATTTTCAATATCAAAAACAGTTTATTTAGCCTTAAAAATAGAATATTCAGTTAGGCCTCTGAATAAGCTTTTCAACGCATCTTAGAACACCTCAATCGGGTTCCCGGATCCAAAGATATCGCGAAAACAAAAACAGTGTACAGTTGCTGAAAATCTGCAAAGCGTCGCGACGCGAACTGCTACCGTCACGACGCGAAAAACGACAGAACTGTTTGCGTGATAAAACTGGGCCAGGTTGCGACGCGATGAGAATGGGTCGCGACGCGACCCTCGGCAGAAAAGTGCAGTTTTTCCGTTTTCTTGCGAAATTCGCTATTCCGCTCAATTCCGATTCTTGTTCCGATTGAAAACAGTTTTAACAACTATAAAAACAGTCTCAATCAAAGTCGCACAATCAATCAAATCAATCAAAAACTCATTTTAAATGAATTGTATCAAAACGCGACATATTTTCCAATTAACGGTTTTAAGTCAAAATCTTTCGAAATCGAATCACCAAAAATTCCATTTCAATACGACACAACTCGAGACTCGCTCCGATCGATTCCTAACCCGAAACAGACAATATCAAGTAATATTCCAGACCAGCGAAAGCGGTAAAACAATCAATTAATTAATTCGAAAACAAAAATCCTAAATGTGAGTAAAACTCACCCTTGAAGCGTGAACCACGATCGAGCCGAATTCACCGAGTAACCACACGAACATTCCCCGCATAACTTTCCGTTCCGACGACGCTCAAATCCGCTTCCAAAACTTTCCGCTCGATCACGAAACCTCTTTTTGAACGAAATGCCGAATTCCTCGAAATCCTCCATGGACACTATTCATCATCTCCAACCCCAAAATTACTATTCATCCATAAACCCAATTTTTTGAACCCTAACCTTTATTTCTTCAAAAACTCCAAATCGGACTTCGATATTTGCGCAATCCACCTTGAGCTCGCTCCCAAACACCATCCAAAGCTTTTCTTTGAGCTTGAACAACAAAAACCTCTAATTCCTCTTAAATTCGAAAAAGGTGGATTTGAGGAGAGTGAGTTGATGATGAAGATTTTGGTACCAAAACGAAGAGGAAGTAACGCTGAGAATTTTTCGTGTTGGAAAGAAGTCGTTTCGGTGAGCCTAAACCCTTCCTTTTTCCTCTTCTTCCTCCTCACCCATTCTTTCTTCTTTCTCTTTTCTCTCCTTTTCTCTCTTCTGTAACTCTCTCTCGCATTCTCTCTTTCTTTTCCTTTCTTAATTCTTTTTCTTTCCTTTTTAACACACACACACGTACACATATATATATATATATATTTATTTAATATATAGTTGGTAACGTGGTCCAATCACCATATTGATCGAAATCTCTTATTTCGATTCCAAAACTTCCTTGACCTGTATTATCCGGTTAACGATCCGATGACAACCAATAAATAATTTTAGCACTCATTAAATTTACCAGTCGAGTACTAAATTGGTTTAATTGGGTTAACACCCAAATAATTCCATTAATTATTTTGGGGATGTTACAAATAGCAAGAATGTAAATGACTTGGAAAGTAAAAGGGCAAGAAAATAAATAACAAGAATTTAAAGGGCAAGAAAGTAAATGACTTGGAAAATAAAGGTGCAAGAAATTAAATAGCAAGGAAAGTAAATGACTTGGAAAATAAAAGTGCAAGAAAGTAAATGACTTGGAAAGAAAAAGGGCAAGAAAATAAATAGCAAGAATTTAAAGGGTAAGAAAGTAAATAAACAAGAATCATAAAAAGCATGAAGAGTAAATTGAAGTCATGAATCTTTAGAGAGCCTTTGTCATTGATTTTCTAACAAAATTCAAGCTTGGTTACAAGTGAGGATCAAGCCTCTATTTATAGGAAAATATGAGGGGCAAAATGGTCCAAAAGAGGAAAAACTGGCAAATCAAGTTGGCCAAGGTAGTCATCAAAAAGCCATCCTCAAGTGGGCAAAAATATCCATCAACAAGTGGGCAAAAATATCCATCAACAAGTGGGCAAGGCAAATTTCGACTGATGCAGTCGAATTCTGGGAGATGCAGTCGAATTCTGACCTGCTGAGAGAGAAGCAGTCGAAATCTGGAAGACAGATGCAGTCGAATTCTGATAGATGCAGTCGAATTCTGACAGATGCAGTCGAATTCTGGGAGATGTAGTCGAAATCTGGAAGGCAGATGTAGTCGAATTCTGACAGATGCAGTCGAATTCTGGGAGATGCAGTCGAATTCTGACCTGCTGAGATAGAAGCAGTCGAAATCTGACCTGCTGAGATAGAAGCAGTCGAAATCTGACCTGCTGAGATAGAAGCAGTCGAAATTGCTTCAAAATAAAACCTGAAGGTAAAAAGTAAACATTTGCAGTAAAATAGATCAAAAATATAATTAAAATACTAGAAGGAGGAGGGTCTTTAAAAAGACTCTAAAAATAGACTTATCAAACTCCCCTATGCTTGAACCTTTGCTTGTCCTCAAGCAAAAACAGTGTAAATCTTTTAGGCCAATTCTGAAGGAAAATTATTTTCATATCGAAACCTTAAGTGAACTGTGGGGCAATTCTAACACTTTGGTTTGAGAGCTACTATTTTGCCTTCTTGTGGAATTGAGAGACAACTTTAAAGTATCAGTACTCTAGAGAGGATATCAATGTCATCATAGAACCGGTTCCCCAACATTCTTAAGCTTGGGTCCTCCATTTACTAAGACCGGGTCTCAAAGGAGGGTCTTTATACGTTGGGTATTCAAGCATTTTTCTTTTCTTTTTGATTTTATATGCTAACCATTTATTTTGATATTTAAAATGCACTAACTTTTGCATTTTTGAATTGGTTTTGCATATATATATATATATATATTTTGAATACCCCAACTCAGACGTTTTTCTCCAGTCACCGCGCATCTAGTAAATGTCACCAAGAGAACCAGGTTACTAGTTTCTTTTCAGCCCCTCTGATTGTATTAATAACTGAAAACAGTCTCAATAGTGTGTGTGTGAAAAAGCCCTAGAAGTAGAAATTGAACCATGATACAATTTTGTTGTTCCCAACCAGTCCACCTAATTGTTAATTGAAAAATTATTTTTGTCCAGAAAAGGCTTAACTAAAACATACTTAGGGTTCACAAAGTTTCGTGATGGAGGGAGCAGATACAACTCAAAGTACAAAAAGATAAAAACTCGGCAAAGCAATAAAGACATTCCTAATAAAAGTAATAAAATACCCCCCCATGCGTGGACTAGGCATTGTCCTCAATGATTTTTCAAATAAGACAAAAGGGGTTAGGAGAGCTCACCTGGCTGTCTGGTTCAGGATACTCGGCACTGGGGTATTTTATTTTTCAACAAATCGAAAAATATATTAAGCCGTGGGTTGCCTCCCACGCAGCGCTCTTTTAACGTCACTAGCTTGACGGTCAAAAAGAATTTTTCAATTGGGATCATGTAGAACTAAACTAGTTCCTTTCTCAATTGGGTCACCAATTAAATAATTTTTCAACCTATGACCATTGACTTTAAACGATCCGGTTTTCTCGCTCCAGATCTCTACAGATCCAAAGGGGTAAACCTTACGGATTTCAAAAGGACCGGACCATCTTGACTTTAATTTTCCCAGAAAAAATTTTAGCCTGGAATTAAACAATAACACCAGGTCACCCTCCTTGAATTCTCTACGAATGATACGCTTATCATGCCAATTTTTTGTTCTTTCTTTGTAAAGTTTGGCATTCTCATAAGCATCCATTCGCAGTTCTTCCAATTCATTTAGTTGGAGTTTTCTTTTTTCTCCGGCTAATTCCATGTTCAGGTTAAGGCGTTTAATTGCCCAGTAAGCTTTGTGCTCTAGTTCTACCGGGAGGTGGCATGACTTCCCATAAATTAATTTGAAAGGAGTCATTCCTATGGGAGTCTTGTACGCAGTCCGATAAGCCCAAAGAGCATCATCGAGCTTTACCGACCAGTCCTTTCTTGAGGTCGAAACAGTTTTTTCTAAAATACTTTTAATTTCTCTATTCGATACCTCAACCTGACCGCTTGTTTGAGGGTGATAAGGCGTTGCAATTTTGTGCCTTACTCCAAACTTTTGCAGTAACATTTCAAAATGTTTTGAGATGAAATGGGATCCTCCGTCGCTTATGACAACACGAGGGACCCCGAATCTTGGAAAAATTATTTTTTTGAAAAGTTTTATGACTACCTTTGCATCGTTTGTAGGAGAAGCGATGGCTTCGATCCATTTTGACACATAGTCAACGGCTACCAGAATATATTGGTTTCCAAAAGAAGAAGGAAATGGTCCCATGAAATCGACACCCCAGACGTCGAAAATTTCAACCTCTAAAATATTATTTAAGGGCATTTCATTTGTTTTTGAAATATTTCTGGTGCGTTGACACTGGTCGCATTTAGAAATGAATTGATGCATGTCTTTAAAAAGGGACGGCCAATAAAAACCAGATTGTAGAATTTTCGTAGCAGTTTTTGAAGAACTGGCATGGCCGCCATAGGAAGAAGAATGACAATGGTATAGAATGTTACTTACCTCTTCTTCCGGAATGCATCTTCTAAACACCCCATCTGCTCCCCTTTTAAAGAGCAGTGGCTCGTCCCAGTAATACTGTTTAAGATCATGGAAGAATTTCTTCTTCTGCTGATAATTTAAATCTGGGGGGAGTACTCCTGCTGCAAGGTAGTTTACAAAATCTGCATACCATGGTGCTTCAGTTTTGCCCAATGAGAAGAGTTGATCATCCAAAAATGTATCATTAAGTGGCAACTCTTCTTCTTTTGTTCCTTGTAGACGGGACAAATGATCAGCCACAACATTTTCAACGCCTTTTTTATCCCTTATTTCAAGATCAAATTCTTGTAGGAGTAAAACCCATCGGATCAATCTCGGCTTGGCATCTTTTTTGTTTAACAAATATTTTATGGCCGAGTGATCAGTAAAAATGATGATTTTTGAACCTACCAGATATGATCGAAACTAATCAACGGCAAAAACTACCGCTAATAATTCTTTTTCAGTTGTGGCGTAATTCATTTGTGCCTCGTCTAAGGTCCTACTTGCATAGTATATGGCATGCAATTTTTTTTCTTTTCTTTGTCCCAGGACTGCCCCAACTGCATAGTCGCTTGCATCGCACATTATTTCGAATGGAAGATTCCAGTCTGGTGGCTGTATGATCGGGGCAGTAACTTAAGCCTTTTTCAACCTGTTAAAAGCTTCAAGACAAAGATCGTTAAAAATAAATGCTGCATCCTTAAGAAGCAGACTTGTCATAGGTTTTGAAATTTTTGAGAAGTCTTTTATGAACCGGCGGTAGAAACCTGCATGGCCTAAAAAGCTTCTCACCTCTTTTACTGTGGTGGGAGGTAGCATTTTTTCAATCACCTCAATTTTTGCACGATCTACCTCAATACCTCTATGAGAAATTAAGTGCCCAAGGACAATTCCTTCGTTAACCATGAAATGTCACTTTTCCCAGTTTAGAACCAGGTTTACCTTCTCACACCTCTCTAAGACTTTTTCCAAATTGGCTAAACAGTTTTCATAATTTGAGCCATGGACGGAAAAATCATCCATAAACACTTCCATTATGTTTTCAACAAAGTTTGAGAATATGGACATCATACACCTTTGAAAGGTAGCAGGAGCATTACATAGACAAAAGGGCATCCTTCTTTAGGCATAAGTGCCAAAAGGACATGTGAAAGTTGTTTTTTCTTGGTCGCTACTGTGGATGGGAATTTGGAAAAATCCCGAATAACCATCCAAATAGCAAAAATGTGAGTGCCGTGCTAACCTTTCTAGCATTTGATCAATGAACGGGAGAGGGAAGTGATCTTTTCGGGTATCTTTGTTAAGCTTTCTGTAATCAATACACATTCTCCATCCCGTAATTGTCCTTGTGGAAATGCTTTCATCCTTCTCATTTTTAATAACTGTTAATCCTCCTTTCTTAGGTACTACTTGAACAGGACTAACCCACTTACTATCGGAAATAGGATATATTATCCCAGCATCAAGGAGTTTTAAAACTTCCTTTTTAACAACCTCTTTCATGTTTGGGTTTAATCTTCTTTGATGCTCGATAGAAGGTTTATAGTCCTCTTCCAGTAGTATTCTGTGTATGCAGATTGACGGATTTATTCCTTTAATGTCCTCAATAGTATACCCTATGGCTTTGGGATACTTCTTGAGAACATTAAGCAATTTTTCAGTCTCATTTTGTTTCAAATTTGCATTTACAATTACTGGAAAAGTAGAATTAGGGCCAAGGAACTCATACCTGAGAGATGATGGTAAGGGTTTTAGTTCTATTTTTGGTGTTTCTTTTGGGAGAGGTCGAGGTTTTTCCTCACCCAAAGTTTCAGTACCCAATTCTTGTGATGGTGTATTTTCATCCAAAAGTTTTATGTAGAATTGGGTTTCCCCTGCCGCATTTGTATTTGTGTTGCCTAAAAGGCAATCTTCCAGACTATCTTGTGAAGATGATGCTAAAGAGCAGTCTCGCACGCAATAGTCTACAATATCAATCCTGCAGCACGAGTCTTTTACAGATGGACTTTTCATGAAGTTTGAAACTTCAAACTCAACTTTTTCATCCCCCACATTAAAAACCAACTTACCGTTTTTAACGTCAATTATTGCCCCTGCAGTAGCTAAAAAAGGCCTCCCTAGAAGAATAGGAATTTGGGAGTCTTCTTCAATTTCCATTACAACAAAGTCCACCGGTATAAAAGTTTGCCCTACCTTGATAGGGATATCCTCTAAGATTCCAGTGGGGTATTTAACGGAACGATCTGCCAACTGTATTGTCATTTTTGTGGGTTTAAGTTTGCCTATACCTAGTCTATTGCAAAGAGAAAGAGGCATCAAACTTACACTGGTTCCTAGATCGCACATCGCTCTGTTTATAGTTTCACTTCCAATTACACAAGGTATGGAAAAACTACCTGGATCTTTGAGTTTTTGTGGCAGCTTGTTCTGGATAATTGCACTACATTCCTCTGTTAATGCAATCGTCGCATAGTCGTCTATTTTTCTTTTCTTGGATAAAATTTCTTTCAAAAATTTAGAATAAGACGGCATTTGAGACAATGCATCAGTGAAAGGAACGTTGATGTAAAGCTTTTTAAGCAAGTCGACAAACCTTTTGAATTGCTCGTCAATTTTGTTTTTTGCAAATCTTTGGGGAAAAGGAATGGGTGGTTTGTATGGTGGTGGGGGGATGTGTGGTTCTTCTCTTTCTTTTTCTGGTTCTTTCTCTTTTTCTTTCTCTTCTTGCTCACCTGATAAATTATGTTTTTCACTCACAATTTTTTCTTGGTTTGCTCTTGGTTCCTCTAATTGTTTTCCGCTTCTAAGGGTGACGGCATTTATTTGGCCTTTTGGATTTTGTTCTGGTTGCCCAGGAAATACCCCTGAAGACTTAGAGGATGAAGCCACCTGTGTTGCCACTTGAGTTATTTGATTTTCAAGCATTTTATTATGAGTGGCAATAGAGTCGACTTTTGATACTAATTTGATAAGTGTGTCATTCAAATAACCAGTTTGATTTTTGAATTCTTCATTTTGTTTTGTCTGAGATGACACAAATTTTTCCATCAAAAATTCCAAGTTCGACTTCTGCGGGTTGTTTTGTGGGTTGTTAAAGACCCTTTGGTTTTGAAAGACAGGAGGTGGTCTGGGTGCTGGATTGGGTGGAGGATTTTTATAAGAAAAATTTGGATGATTCCTCCACCCAGGATTATAAGTATTTGAAAATGGATCTTCCTTTTGAGCATAGTTAATATGCTCATTTCCAGCACTAGATGCCTCAAGCTGGCATTCAGCTCCAATATGGCCAACAACCCCACATAATTCACATGGTGGAGTAATAGGAGAAGAAGTTTGTGAGACAGCACTTACATTTAATTTTTCAAATTTTTGAAAAAGTGCGTCCACTTTTGAGGTAAGATGATCAACAGCAGATATTTCATACTTACCTGGCTCTTTTGATGAGGCTGGTTTATTCGTTATGGCTCGCTCACTTGTCCATTGACAATGGTTTTGAGCCATATCTTTAACGAGCGCATAAGCTTCAGTAAAATTTTTGTTCATTAAAGCTCCACCTGCAGCTGCATCAACAGTCATTCTTGTTGCATATTGTAATCCATTATAAAAAGTGTGAACAACGAGCCATTTCTGTAGTCCATGATGGGGGCATAGCCTTAACATTTCTTTGAAACGTTCCCAAGCATCATAAAGAGATTCCCCGTCGTTTTGAGAAAATCGAGTAATTTGATTTCTCATTTGAGCTGTTTTACTCGGGGGAAAGAACTTAGCAAGAAAAGTTTGTTTTAACTGGCCCCAGCTGGTAATGGATTCCGAAGGCAAAGAATGTAGCCATGCTCTTGCTCTATCCTTTAAGGAAAAAGGGAAGAGTTTTAGTCTTATGGCATCTGGAGGTACCCCATTTAATTTGAGAGTTCCACAGTATTCTAGAAAAACTGAAATATGAAGATTTGGGTCCTCCGTGGGAGAACCAGAAAATTGGTTTTGTTGGACCATTGAAAGTAGAGATGTTTTGAGTTCAAAATTATTTGCTTTCACATTTGGATGTACAATGGCAGCCGATGGCTCTGCTGAAGGTGTTGCGTACTCTTTGAGAGCACGATTTTCATTAGCCGCCATTTGGTTATCGGGAATTTCTCTCCTCCTTCTATGTAAGAACCTTTCGATTTCGGGAATTGTTGAAAAGTTTCTCCGAAACTTCTAGTTCTTCGCATTCGAGGGACAAGAGAAGAAAAAGTAAAAACAAAGAAAATAAAATTTCAGTCTAACCGGTTTCGAAAAACTTAATTAATATCACTGCCTCCCCGGCAACGGCGCCAAAAACTTGATAGCCCCGCAAGTGCACGGGTCGTATCGCGTAATAAAAGAGTATCGGTCCACAGGGAGAGCCTAAGTGAATACCAATTTAATTTTTCAAAGTTTGATTAACTGAAAAGAAAGTGTTTTTAGAAAGAAGGAATGTTTAAGCAAAGTCTACTCACTCATGATCATTGTAGACAAAAGAGGAGAAAAGAAAATAAAAGAAGAAAACATAAAGTTTAAATAGCGAGAAATAAAAGAAAGCGGTAAAGTGCAAAATCATAAATAGCGGAATTGTAAATGACAGGAAAGTAAATTGCTTGAAAAGTAAATTGCAAGTAATTTAAATGACTTGGAAAGTTAAAGAGCAAGGAAAGTAAATGAGCAAGAAAGTAAATGACTTGGAAAGTTAAAGAGCAAGGAAAGTAAATGAGCAAGAAAGTAAATGACTTGGAAAAGAAAAGTGCAAGAAAGTAAATAACTTGGAAAATAAAGGTGCAAGAAATTAAATAGCAAGAATGTAAATGACTTGGAAAGTAAAAGGGCAAGAAAATAAATAGCAAGAATTTAAAGGGCAACAAAGTAAATGACTTGGAAAATAAAGGTGCAAGAAATTAAAGGAGTAAGAAAGTAAATGACTTGGAAAGAAAAAGGGCAAGAAAATAAATAGCAAGAATTTAAAGGGTAAGAAAGTAAATAAACAAGAATCATAAAAAGCATGAAGAGTAAATTGAAGTCATGAATCTTTAGAGAGCCTTTGTCATTGATTTTCTAACAAAATTCAAGCTTGGTTACAAGTGAGGATCAAGCCTCTATTTATAGGAAAATATGAGGGGCAAAATGGTCCAAAAGAGGAAAACTGGCAAATCAAGTTGGCCAAGGTAGTCATCAAAAAGCCATCCTCAAGTGGGCAAAAATATCCATCAACAAGTGGGCAAAAATATCCATCAACAAGTGGGCAAGGCAAATTTCGACTGATGCAGTCGAATTCTGGGAGATGCAGTCGAATTCTGACCTGCTGAGATAGAAGCAGTCGAAATCTGGAAGACAGATGCAGTCGAATTCTGATAGATGCAGTCGAATTCTGACAGATGCAGTCGAATTCTGGGAGATGCAGTCGAAATCTGGAAGGCAGATGTAGTCGAATTCTGACAGATGCAGTCGATTTCTGGGAGATGCAGTTGAATTCTGACCTGCTGAGATAGAAGCAGTCGAAATCTGACCTGCTGAGATTGAAGAAGTCGAAATCTGACCTACTGAGATAGAAGCAGTCGAAATTGCTTCAAAATAAAACCTGAAGGTAAAAAGTAAACATTTGCAGTAAAATAGATCAAAAATATAATTAAAATACTAAAAAGACTTAATAAAATAACTATTAAAAAGACTCTAAAAATAGACTTATCAGTTACCTTTTCCTATGCAGTGCTTATTTCCATATGTTATTAATTATGAAAAGAGACTTACCCTACTGCTTTTATGTTGCTTCTTATGTCGGCAACGTGCAGGTAATAACGAGTGAAGGTTACCCTTATGCCTTCATCTGGTAGGAAGTGTCATGCTCTGATACGTAGCACCGGGGGGGGGGGGGGGGGCGTCTTATGCTTAGGTGTTATTGTCTTTATGCTGTTAGACTATTATTGGTGCTGTATTGGTTTTGTTTTCGAACTTGTTATTATTCCGCTGCGGTAGTGACTGTATTTGGTTGATGCGAACTAAACGGTATTTCATGGTGCTATGTATCTTGTGGTTTTAACCGAACTATGAAAATTGAAGTTGTTGATTTAATGAAGTAAGTGTAGCACTCGCTTAGATTGTTTTCAAAAAAAAAAGAAACTCTGATTTTATTAAATAGTAAGGTTATTAGAAAAGGGGTGTTACATTAGTGGTATCAGAGCAGTTCGGTCTGTCCGGCCAAGTCGTCCTGTCATAGTGTCTTATGACGAATAGGAATTGTTAGATTAGTTCTAAATTTCTGTTTGTGCTGCAGTGATAAATTGAAATTGCTGGGAGAAACGACGCTGCTCTTGCTGCTGCTCTGCAGGCTATGGCTCAGGCTGTTGGGAACCAGCAAAATGGTGCTGAGAATGCTGGGACTCGCAGTTTAGCCACGTTCCAAAGGGAGAATCCACCCGTCTTTAAGGGCAAGTATAATCCAGATGGTGCTCTAGCATGGCTGAAAGAGATTGAAAGGATATTTCGAGTCATGGATTGTAATGATGCGCAGAAGGTCATGTATGGTACCCATACGCTGGCAGAAGAAGCTGATGATTGGTGGATGGAGGTTAGGCAGAGATTAGAAACTGCTAATGAGGAGATAACTTGGGCTGTTTTCCGTAGAGAGTTCTTACGGAAGTATTTTCCAGAAGATGTGAGAGGTAAGAAATAAATAGAATTCCTTGAGCTAAAGCAAGGAAGCATGTCCGTAACAGAGTATGCTGCCAAGTTCACCGAATTGGCTAAGTTTTACCCCATTTTGCTGATGCTGATTCTGAATTTTCAAAATGTATTAAGTTTGAGAATGGACTGAGGGCTGATATAAAGAAAGCTATAGGGTACCAGAAGATTCAGGTATTCACTGATTTAATTGACAGTTGCAGGATATTCGAAGATGATAGTAATGCTCACTCCAAGGTCATGAGAGATCAGAGGGGTAAATTTCAGAACCGGGGTAAGCCATATGAGGTTCCGGCTGGTAAGGGTAAGCAGAGGTATGCTGATAATAAGAAACCAAGTGGGGGAGATGCCCCTGCGAAGGTTGTGTGCTACCGGTGTGGCAAGCCGGGCCATAAGAGTTTTGACTGCTCGGATAATAAATGTTTCAAGTGCGGTAAAGAGGGTCATGTAGCTGCCAAATGTGAGAAAAGGGATGTGGTGTGCTACAACTGTGGCGAAGCAGGTCATATTAGTACCAAGTGTACTAAGCCGAAGAAAGAGAAGTTCAGTGGAAAGGTGTTTGCTCTCGCAGGATCAGAGGATACTAATGAGATTAGAGGTAAATGTTTTATTAATGGTATTCCTTTGATTGCTATTATTGATACTGGTGCCACGCATTCATTTATTGCTGCTTTATGTGCTAAGAAATTGGACCTTGCTTTGTCTTCTATGATGAGGGAGATGGTTATTGACACTCTAGCTAAGGGTTCAGTAACTACCTCTCTTGTGTGTGCTAAGTGCCCTCTGTCAATCTTCGGCAGAGATTTCGTTGTTGACCTTATTTGTTTGCCGTTGGGAGGGTTGGATGTCATCCTTGGTATGGACTGGTTAGTAGTTAACCATGTGCATATTAATTGTTTTCGAAAATCTGTGAGTTTCCTTCCTCCCGAAGAAGAAGAATCCGTTTTGTTGCCTGCTGGTCAATTGCATAAGTTAATGAAAGAGGGAGTTCGTCTGTTTGCTTTGATGGCGTCATTGTCTGCTGAGAATCAGGCGATCATTGAAGGGGTTCAGGTAGTGTGTGAGTTTCCTGAAGTGTTCCCGGATGAAATTCCAAGTGTTCCGCCAGAGAGGGAGGTTGAGTTTGCTATTGATCTTATACCTAGTACTAGGCCTGTGTCTATGGCACCGTACCGGATGTCAGCCTCAGAGTTGTCTGAATTGAAAAAGCCATTAGAAGATCTACTTGAGAAGAAATTTGTAAGGCCAAGTGTGTCACCATGGGGTGCTCCGGTATTGTTAGTGAAAAAGAAGGATGGGAGTATGAGACTTTGTGTCGATTATAGGCAATTGAACAAAGTGACAATAAAGAACAGGTATCCGCTTCCCTGAATTGATGATTTGATGGACCAGTTGGTAGGTGCTAGAGTGTTTAGCAAAATCGATTTGAGGTCGGGTTATCACCAGATCAAGGTAAAGGATGAAGACATTCACAAAACCGCTTTCAGAACGAGATATGAGCACTATGAGTATTCTGTGATGCCGTTTGGTGTTACCAACGCGTCGGGAGTGTTTATGGAGTACATGAATCGTACCTTCCATAGTTACTTGGAACGGTTTGTAGTTGTGTTTATTGACGACATTCTGGTGTATTCTAAGACGGAAGAGGAGCATGCAGAACATTTGAGGTTAGTACTAGAAGTGTTGAAAGAAAAGAAATTGTATGCAAAATTGTCTAAGTGTGAGTTCTGGCTGAATGAAGTAGGTTTCCTTGGTCATATTATCTCTGGTAATGGTATAGCCGTGGATCCAGCCAAGACTGATGCTGTGTTACAATGGGAGAGCCCAAAGTCAGTTACAGAGATTAGAAGCTTCTTGGGACTAGCTGGTTATTACAGGAGGTTTATTGAAGGTTTCTCGAAGTTGGCACTTCCGTTGACTCAATTGACGTGTAAGGGAAAGGCATTTGTGTGGGATGCTCGCTGTGAGGAGAGCTTCAATGAGTTGAAGAAGAGGTTGACAACATCGCCCGTTTTGACTTTGCATGTTCCGGATCAACCATTTGTAGTATATTGTGATGCTTCCGAGATGGGTTTGGGAGGTGTGTTGATGCAAGAAGGTAAGGTAGTAGCTTATGCGTCCAGACAGTTGAGGACCCATAAGAAGAACTACCCTACTCATGATTTGGAGCTAGCTGCAATTGTGTTTGTGCTGAAGATTTGGAGGCACTATCTGTATGGTACTAGATTTGAGGTGTTTAGTGACCATAAGAGTTTGAAAGACTTGTTTGATCAGAAGGAGCTAAATATGAGACAGAGACGTTGGCTAGAATTGCGGAAGGATTATGATTTCGGCTTGAACTATCACCCCGGCAAAGCTAATGTCGTAGCTGATGCTTTAAGTCGGAAGAGCTTGCATATGTCGGCTATGATGGTGAGAGAATTAGAACTGATTGAGCAGTTCCGGGATATAAGTCTAGTTGCGAAGTGACTCCGCAGAGTGTCAGATTGGGAATGTTGAAGATTGGCAATGAATTTTTGGTTAGTATTCGAGAAGCCCAAAAGTCAGATGTAAAGTTGGTGGACTTGTTAGTTGTGAATGATCAAGCTGTGAATGGGGATTTCAAGTTAGATTCCCAAGGTGTATTGAGATTCAGAGATAGGATCTGCATTCCTGATGATGCTGAGATGAAGAGAATGATTCTTGAGGAGAGCCATAGGAGCAAGTTGAGTATTCATTCAGGGGCTACGAAAATGTACCAAGATTTGAAGAAGTTGTTCTGGTGGCCGGGAATGAAGAAGGATGTGGCTCAGTTTGTGTATTCTTGTCTGACTTGTCAGAAGTCTAAGATTGAGCATCAGAAGCCCGCGGGGTTGATGCAACCATTGGAGATTCCGGAATGGAAATGGGATAGCATTTCCATGGACTTTGTGACTAGTTTGCCTAGAACCGTGAGAGGATTTGATGCCATATGGGTGGTTGTGGATAGGCTGACAAAGTCTGCCCACTTCTTACCAATTGATATTACTTATCCAGTTCCAAAGTTAGCAGAGATCTACATCAAGACAATTGTGAAGTTGCATGGCGTTCCGCTTAGTATTGTATCTGATAGAGATCCAAGATTCACTTCTGAATTTTGGAAAAGTTTGCAAGAAGCTTTGGGTTCTAAGTTGAGGTTGAGCTCCGCTTATCATCCGCAGACAAATGGTCAGACGGAGAGGACTATTCAGTCGTTAGAGGACTTGTTGAGGGCATCTGTTCTCGAGCAGGGAGGTTCATGGGATTCTCATCTTCCGTTGATAGAGTTCACCTACAATAACAGTTTTCATTCTAGCATTGGAATGGCACCGTTTGAGGCAAGGCCGAAGCCTATACCACCAAAAATAATCTCTAAGAGGCCGAACCCTATACCACCAAGAAATGCATATGACGATGCGACTCATTACTCATGCACCAATTACACCAACTCAAAGTATTTAATTAACAAATACTATATCATTATATCTCGTTATGAAGCATTTATAATAATACCACGTGTTGTAGCATCACAGCTACCTCGTAATTCTCACCCGTTCACGGCATCATTACAATAGGGGAACAACACCTCTAAGACAAGAACAACGCCCGCATTTACTTAAAATAACTTTCACATAACCGTGACTCGAAAGGTATAAGAAAACAGTGCCTTTAAATGCAAGGCAACAGCACACTTAGATTTAAGGAAACAGCACATTAAATTTAAGCAAAACAGCACGTTTAATTTAAGAAAGACAACACATTTAATTATAAAGAAAAACAGCAGCATTAGCATTTTAAAAACAGCAACAGTAGCCTTCATAAAACAGCAACAGTAACCTTCATTTACAGCAACAGCAGTATTTTATTTTACAGTAACCGCAGTGTTTATTTTACAGTAACAGCAACTTGTAAATATAGGAAACAGCACTTTTGAGTATAAGGAAACAACACTATTTAACTTAAGAAAAACAGAACTTTAATTAAGGGAACAGCACTTTAAATTGGAGTAAACAGCACATTTAAATTGAAGCAAACAGCACTTTAATTTTTAAGGGAACGGCACTTTAAATTGAGAAAAAAAAACAGCACACTTAATTTGCGAAAACAGCACCTTTTAATTGAGAAAAACAGCACACTTAATTTGCGAAAACAACACATTTTAATTGAGAAAAACAGCACCTTAAATTGTAGAAAAACAGCACACTTTACTCGCTACCAGCAGCAGCAATCACAGCATAAAAACAGCAACAAAACAATATAAAAACAGCAACATTATGTGCTGAAAACAGTAGCAATTTACAGCATAAAAACAGCAACAAAAACAATATAAAAACAGCAACATTATGTGCTGAAAAAAGCAGCAATTTGCAGCATAAAAACAGCAATAAAAACAATATAAAAACAGCAACATTATGTGCTGAAAAACAGCAACTTACTTGATCAAAACAGCAGCCAAAACAGTAAGAAAAACAGCAACCCTTTAGCGCATAACAGCATCAAAAACAGCACATTTATAACATAAATACAACAACTCATTTTTTGTAAGACAGCAACACCTTTATATTTAAAAAAAACAGCAGCTCCTATATCTAATAAAACAGCAAAACAGCAACATGACTTATGGGAACAGCAACATTTTTGATTTTATGGACAGCAGCATATCTATTTTATAAGCAGCAAGACAACAACATCATACAAATTAATCACCACTTACCACATCTCTCAATTTATTCTCAATCTCGTTTTATCATCCAAACATACAAATTAACCACCACATATGTCTCAATACTCAATTAAAACTAAAAACACACCATACATCACATCTTAATTCAACCTTAAATTACTCAATCACGTGTTCTCATCACTATATATATATATATATGAAATCGGTTCTAACCCCATATAATCACCCAACTCACTATTCAACTCATCATCTCATAATATTAATCACATCACAATTCGATTTCTTTACAAGCCCTAACTACCCATACACCCATCACAAACCCATTATCAACGTTAAACCCACCCTTACCTCCAAATTGAAGAGCACTAGTCCTTGTGATCAAGCCACCAAAAATCGTAGCCAAGCACTCCTCCTCCTCTTCCTTGCAAAGCAAAATTCTCCTCCTCTTCCTTGCAAAGCGAAATCCTCCTCCTCTTCACTACTAGGGCAGCCGCGCCTCTCTTCTCCAAGTCGCTTTCCTCTCTTCTTTTTTTTTCTAAAATTCGCTTATGATCACTAAAACCCTAGGTTTTGCTTCACCTAAGCGCCTAGGTTAGTGGATTTGGGCCCTGGGCCTTCCTCCACTTCGTAAGCCCGATTTAGTTAATTACGTGCCGCCACTCCCTGATTAACATGAAACACCTTATTATCATTTTTAATAAAATACACTAATTAAAATAAATACCTAAATATTTAATTAAATAATTAATTAAATACTTAGCCAATTATTTTTGGGGCATTACAATCGACATCCATCTGGATTTATCCTTTCAGCCTATTCCAGTCAGGATCATCGAACGTGGCGAGAAAGCGCTTCGGACGAGATCAATTCCTATTGTCAAAGTGCTTTGGGACGGTGCCTCACCTGACGAAGCGACATGGGAAGTAGAGGAAAACATGCGCGTGAAATATCCCCATCTTTTCGATTGAGGTATGTTTGTTCAATTTTGATGACAAAATTTTTAAAAAAGTTGGGGTGATTGTAACATCCCTAATTTTTAAAGACTCGTACTAAGACGCCTAGGACCGAGTAATTATTTGTGGGAATAATTAGTCGTGTCTCAGGGATTAATAGTCGAGGAAATTGTCAAACAAATCCCTTGTTACATTTAATTGTGGCCTAGTCATAATTTAAATGAACATTTTAAGCTGAAGGGCAAATCTGTAAATTCGCACCCTCAGTATATATAGCCTAATCTGAACATCCATTCAGCCACTTAGCCATTCTTCACACTCTGAAATTCTGGAAATTTAAAACAGAAGAAGAAGAAGAAAGGGGGGGCGAGGAGGAGGAAGGAGGAGAGGAAGGGGAAACCCAGATTTCTGAATGCATGTAAGTTCCTTCACTCACTTTCCACTCCGATTTCAATTTCCAATCCATTGAACCTATTTTCAATTTCTGATTCTCCCTATCTCTCTCATTTCCATTTTTGAACCCTCAAGCTCCAAGTTATGGTTGACTAATTTTAGCATGCATGTTGCTGTTTTGATGTTCAAGAGGAATTGTGGTACTACATTTCGAATTTGGGGAAAGGATCAAGCTTAAGGTTGTAAATCAGTTGCTGTTTCAGTAGTTCAACTAAGTTCGGTAGTTGCTGTGGGTGACCTTGTTGGTGCCTTTTTGGTTCTTGATCGTGTACTTCGTACGTTGGCCATTTCGTATCACGGTTGAAGCTCCTAGTGAAATCGTCGTCACGGTGAGTTCTATAACTCGCTAGGGATGTTTTGGTGTCGAGTCATGTGTGTGTTTCTGAACCGATGAATTTCTGGAAATTGTTTTGTGAAAAATAGCGAAAAATCGTTTTATCGAAAAGTCGTTGTTTTCTAGTCGATTGAATTGAATTGATTGTGGTGTGAATTGTGTCATACCCCAATTTTGTCCGCCCAAGTCAAAAAAACATTTTTCAGAAAAATGGAAGCAATAAAGTAATTCATAATGTGTACAGTGGATTGGTGCATTTATGTGTGTTCGTCCCCTATCGTTTTTGGTGTATTTTCGAATTTTAGTGTTAAATTTGTCGTTTTGCTCGTATTCGTCACTTTCGAGTTATTTTTACTTTTTTTTCTAGTTAAAAAAAAGGGGTGTATTACAAGAGTCTATTGATTTTCGCGTGTCTTCTCGCGAGCGTGCGAATTAGGCGTGTAATAGTGGACGCGGGTCGTAGTGGGTTAGCGTGGTTATTATTGTTATTGTTAAAATTAGTGGTATTATTAGTAGCTACCAAAATAGGAGATATAAGCAAGTAACTAAATATAGTATGTTTATTCCAAATCTGTCCTTTTTGCAAGAAAATAAGCATATAATAAATAAAATGTTAATTACACTTGAGACAAAAAAAATTTGGAAAGTCAAACAAAAAATATGTAGCCAGCCTGCGCCTTGCTGCTGTTGCGACAACGGTTTGAGCTTTGAGCTCAAACCCCCTTCTTCTTGTCTCTTCGTTTGATCTTCATTTTAGGCAAAAAATACCATAACTTGGCAGCAACTCTGCTCCTCTCTTGCTGCTGTCTCTGTCTTGGTCTCTTGGGAGTTTTGATTTTGTGCTCCACATACCACACCTACACTACACCAAGCACTAGTATAAATACACACTGTAACACCCCGGTATTTCTTTAACAAAGAAATACCTAAATATACAATTTGGTATAAATCAGAGTATAAAAATTCCTGTTTAGATATACATCTTTACAAGAAACAGCGGAAACTATAAAAGTACAAGTAATACAAGCTCGAGTCATACGACCGAATACAGAGATAACCACAGGAGAACATGGACAACTATCAAAGAATCAATCTTCAGTCTTCTTCTCGAACCCGACATACCAACTGTGCCGCCTGCTGTCCTTATAACCTGTTCTCTGTAAAAACAACAAATATGGATTGGGTGAGACAACTTGTCTCAGTGAGTCCTACCGTGCCCCCTCACTGACACTCGGTTCAATTTATTAAACCGTTACAACAAAAGCTGACATAACAATGTCTTATTCATTAATCGAAATGCCTCGCACTTCGTGAGTTTAGTTAACACGTACCGACTGCAATCCAGTGCTAATCCCGGTAACCGTGTGTTCAACTTATTAAACCGTTATCAAAAATAGATAATTAGCTATCACAAGCTATAATCGAAATGCCAAGCAAATCGTGTTCTCAATTATGTTTTTAATAGCTTAGCTTAACCGACTGCACAACTGCTAATCCCGGTAGCTACAGCTTAACATCTGCCGACTGCACAACTGCTAATCCCGGCAATGTTACTTATAACCATTAACTTAGCACAAGCCGACTGCACCTCTGCTAATCCCGGCAACCCGTGAGTTGACCACGCCAAAACACATTCAGGGCCTAGGTAAGGGGTCATGACTACCCTCCCTAGTATGCTACTTGTCGGGTCGTCACCCAACGCGATTTATGTATGACAATACATAACGATTTCTCGAGAGTTAGATAATATATATCTTTCCGATCACCAAAGGATCAATCACAATATCTTTTTAGATAATTTATATCTTATTGATCTATAACCCGTTTTGATGAATTTATAAACATCCGGCATTATAATCATATTGTAATGTATTATTGACTTATAACCCGTTTTGATGAATTTATAAACATCCGGCATTATAATCAAATTCAATTAACATATATAACCATATATATTCAGTCAGTCCATCAGACGGTGTACCCACACGTATACTAGGGTTTCGGTTTTTCAGTCAAATATGCTTTGAAACTCTTTTTCAAAATCATGAGTTGAATAAGTTCAAAATACGGTTGTCAGTAAGGCAATATCCTTAAAGTGGGTTGGGGAGAAAATTAGAAGTGATTCGGGATCGAAAGGAGCGACGAAATGAGAAATCGGAGTCCGGTAACAGCAGCTCACGCACGGTCCGTGCCCAGGGGCGCACGACCCGTGCGTGATTTACCAAAATCACACAGCCAACCCGAAGAGGACGCACGGTCCGTGCCCAGGGGCGCACGACCCGTGCGGCCTGTTCTGTTACTGAATTCTAGTTTCTCATTCCGCTTTCCATTTCTCGCCCAAATCGAATTCCGATCGTTCTCCAACCTGAAAACGGATTTAATAAACAACATTCCAGACCATATTCCAGTGAAAGCACTTAAAATCACAATTTCGCAAATTGTTCAACAATTCAATAAAAACCGTAAAAACGCGATATTGCTCAAAAACGGTTTTCGGTTCCAAAATCTTTCGAAAATTGATAATTGCCTTATGACTCAAAACCGATATATTTTCAAGACACATAAAATATCCCTATCCGTGAGTAGAACTCACCCGGTTGACGATCCCGCGAGAAATCACGCCGGAACACGAACGGCCGGATTGTAACCACTCGAACAATCCCCGTAGTCACGTACACGCTCCTAGTGCCTCCGCATCTGAACTCGATGGGTCCCACATGCACAACCAGTAACTAAGTCAATCATCCTCGCTACTGGACCCCACTTCAATATATCGAACTGATGGCGTTCGAGACTTCGGCGAATCGAACTCAAATTTGACGAACGGCATACTAGCTTCCATTTCCATTTCCCAGAATCAGGACCCAATTTTGCAATAAGCATAACTTGGTCAATCTGTGACCAAATATACTCAAATCAGTGCCCATTCTGAAGATAATTTCGTCTACTTTCAAATGGTCAAGGATTCACACGCATGCATCCAGTGGTTTGGGAGATATTAACAAAACAAGATGACTGGTCCAGGACAGTGCTTGATTTTGAACCCGAAACTTGTGAACAGGATATCTCTCTCATTTCTTAATGAAATCATACGGTTCTTGTGCCCAAAATGAAGATCTTTGTGTCTAGTTTCCAGAGAAACAAGAATCACGATCATCGGAGTTGTGTGTAGGGAGATACGATGAATTCAATGAAGGTATACCATACGGGTTTCACCCAGAATTCTTGATTGACTTGAACATCATCATCCTCAATCACTTGCTATCACGAATTTGAGATCCAACTCCCTGAACCAGAAACTCCACACCCTCCAAAACACCTTCCAATTCATAAAGTAGGCTCAGATTGCCCTCCCCTAGGTTCCACATGAACATGCAAGGCTTCCCATTGATCAAAGTTTCATTGTTCTCACTTGGAGCTTCACATTTCGAAATTGGAGAAAAGGAAAGGAGTAGGAATCAGGTTCAGAAGCTTATATTAACTGAAAGAGGATGGAAAATGGAGTGAAGAGGTGAAGGAATAACCTACATGCAACCAAGTTCAAGGGTGGATCCCCTCCTTTCTCTCCTCCTTCACATCCCTCCTTCTTCTCCCCTTTCTTCAATTTTCTGTTTTCCTCTCTATTATTTCTAAGTTCTGAAAATGAGGTGAAGAGGGGAGTTCAGCTGGGGTAAGAATAAGGGCTGAGGGTTAAATGGTGAGGAAATGACCATTTTGCCCTTGGCCCATCTATTCAAGGTTTTTGGTACTAGAACCCCTAAAATCCTATGGTTTTATACTCGGCAAAGGTTTCTCGACTACCTCTCTCTCGAGTTGGAATTAATCATTTCGTTCAATTGATAAATCTTCGATGTACGGCGAAATGACGGTTTTACCCTTGCGCTCTAATTGTTCATTTAAATTATGACTAAGCCACAATTAAATGTTGAGTAGAATTTCTTTGGACTTTTCCTCGACTATTACTCCCCGAGACACGACCGATTATTCCCATAAATAATTACTCGGTCTTAGTCATCATAGTACGAGTCTTTAAAAATTAGGGATGTTACAATCACCCCAACTTTTAAAAATTTTGTCCTCAAAATTGACAAGACGAACCTTATGCAAAAAGGTATTGATATCGGGTCATCATATCCTCTTCCAATTCCCGAGTAGCCTCTTCGGCTGAGAGGCCTTCCCAGACTATCGTGACAATCGGAAAAGTCCTTGACTTCAATGTCTTCACGCCACGCCCTAGGATATGACTAGGATAAAGTTTGAATGATAAATCCGGTCGAAGATCGATCGTTTCAACGCTCAACGGCTGAAGTGGATCGGGAACTCATTTTCTCCACTGAGACACGTGAAAGACATCATGAAGATACAGACTTTCTTCAGAAATTAACTATTCCGACCTCTTGAAAGCCGGCACTAATTGTTATGGATAATGGAATGCCTACAATCGGTTGAGGATACGAACTCATAGTTATGGCATCCACGCATCCTGCACTATCGAAGTCAGGAACTCGGAAGGTTTCAGCCTAGCCGTAGCTTGAACTGGAACGAAACGATGACTTTAAGGGAGTTTCTTTGGAATCAAACCATACGGTATCCAGAAGAAAAGTTTTCTTTTCTCCCCGAGTTACGCTCACATAGGCGCTTGACTCATTTTACTAAAAATCTCGACTGAAGCAAACAGAGTTATTTTATAAAACAGGTTGACTTTCAGTCCAAGGAATCTAGAAACGATTTTTCCTTGCAACCGAATCCAGGAAAAACTCTAAAATAATAGCAAAATATTCTTTCATTAAATCGGTTCCAAAACTTGAAAGTATAATAGTTCCATTTGAATGAAAATTCTTTTCAATGGGATTTCTAATGACGATAGTTTGAAAATACGACTATCCCAAAAGTTAATTCACCCCAACTTATAAATGACCTTACTCGATGCACGGCGTTTCAATAAAGCGGAATCTCAATCTCAAATTTTTAAATTTGCAAGTTCGAAAGTGAGAATAAAGGTGTTATTTTGTTGGAGTCAACCATTTGTGCGATCAAAATCTCGCAAACTTTTATCGTGCTTGAGTTCGGTTCCGTTAAAACAAAATAATTAGGTTCGTTCGAGAAAGGGATCGGGAGGGACATTGAGCCGAAAAGAAAGCGGGTATTTGCTGAAAAAAATTCTTCTCAAGCCGCTATTCCACTCGATTCAATTCACTTCCTTTCAATTCCTTTTCTCGAATCGGTCCAAGACAAAATTTCGAGATTAAAAACAAGGTTCATATTTCATGATGAAAAACAGACACGACTTGACCGTCTCAAGAGACTACACAAGGTTATAAAGTTCACTATCAAGGACTCATGTGTCATACAGCCACTGTCCAATCATTTAGTTTCCGACCGACATACGGTTCATCCTCACTCACTCTACCATCAAACGGGTGTAGAAGGTGAAAAGGTAAAAACATTATAGGTACTCAACTCATTGGATTCTTAGAAAAGCATCGTGTGCTGGACCACAATCCGACAATTCCGAATTCAGCACATACTTGATTTATGGACATTTAATCATAGGTCAATAGAATGGAGAATTAGCATCGACCCATCCGATGGATCAAGGTCACAACAACTTACTGTTGATCTTAACGAATTCAAGATTAACGGTTGGAGTTTCACCTCAGTAGCGGAAGCTTGACATTAAAACAGTCAAATGATGATTTCCCAAACATGGCTTGGTACCTCTCCAACTAGTAATTATATCCACGTGTTACCCAGTCTTCCATTACTTCTGAGTAAACATTTGAGTAACCCACATCCTCGGTTATCTTGGAACATTTCTAGTATTTTAGGCAGTCATCGGTACCAGCGATGTTGTTAACTGACCCAAAATACTAATAAGAGTGTGTCTTTCGACCCTTATGACTCGGTCCTCGGAACTCAAACTGACAGCTTGGTATCCACACACAGGTTATGGCCCTTTCAAAATTTTCTAAGTCCACGACTTATCCAGTTTCAACTGTCCTCCTAGGTCAACCAGGCATTGAACTTCGATATCTATCTTTCATAGATCGTTGATCACTCAGATTCAAAGCAGATGCGAATTCCGATATTAGGAATCCTACGAGAACGACATAGGGTTTTCTTTCGAAGAGGATATTCAGAGTCATCCTAGACAATCCTTGGTTTCTCGATTAACTTTGATGTAGTAATTATTCTCGGATTAGTCACGAAATTGAAATTGCGGTGGCACCAGGGAATTTTGAAAACAAAAGGTTATTTTGGGAATCACACGAGTACACCATGAGTGTCTCCGTATTGATTCGTTGAAATTGGGTTTATTCTTTAAAATTTTCCTTGGCCCAGCTTCTTTCCGAACTTCCGCGACTATCCAGACATAATGATTACATTATATTAACAAATATAGCTTCAGAACGGGTTCTAGGAGTCTAAACTGACTGATTGGAGATCCTTTCTACCAATTTCCCGTACAACAGGGAGGTCCACATTCCACGAATGCTTAGAGTTTACGGTTCAGATTTAAAACAGAGGTACACTTCAAAATACAATTGAAGATACGGTTCACAACCCATTCATCGGTGTAGATATTTTCGTTAGCTTTCCAACGCCTCTCGGAACATAAAAATCGGAGTTCCGGAACAGGAGTTACGAACAAATGAGTCGGAAGACTAACGAGAATTTCTCACAGACCGTGATCGGAATGCTTCCAGCAGCGGATTGAAATAAGGTCACTTCTACCGATTCCAAAAACTAATCTTCTTTGAAGGATTTTGATTCATGATTCCTGATCACTTAACCTGATCGGCACTTATGATTCCACTAGTCATTACTGGCAACAGAGTATCTTTACTCAGTTAGCTTTATCATCTGTCACATTGTGACTCGGAAGAAGAAGAATCGGGATCTGTACTTGAAACTTTCTGGAGGTACTTCCTCAACTGATACCTAAACTGGGATTGACTTACTCTAGAAGGTGAGATTTATGATGAAAACGATATTTCAAAAACTGATACGCTGACTAAATAAAGGTCAGGGTTTCGGGTGTTAACTAGTCTGATAGCTTTCAGTACACTGACATTGCTATTGCCCAAGGGCTTTGCTTGATTCTTACTCCTCGATAAGATCTACGACGTTTCATGCCGCGATTCACTAGCTGCATCAGATTCCCTTACTGAACAGCCGCCCAGTTTCCTCGAACCATCGCGGATGCCCATCCTTGTTTCCAAATGTAATATGTAGCCCTCTGCTGCCGCTGCACGTTCTGATGAAACGAGAAGGCTGAGAATCCTATGGTGTAGGGTCTCGGACATTTTCGGGGCTGAGGCAACTATCTGTCATAGTTTTTCAGTAACTTACATGAAACATTGAGTGGATCCTGACTCAATACGTCACATAATATACTAAAAAGATCTGACACATAATTGTCTAAGTCCCTAGCTGACTCGATCCTATGTTCTCGACCCGAAGGTCACTACGTCCGACAAGGCCGAACCGCTCTGATACCAAATGTAACACCCCGGTATTTCTTTAACAAAGAAATACCTAAATATACAATTTGGTATAAATCAGAGTATAAAAATTCCTGTTTAGATATACATCTTTACAAGAAACAGCGGAAACTATAAAAGTACAAGTAATACAAGCTCGAGTCATACGACCGAATACAGAGATAACCACAGGAGAACATGGACAACTATCAAAGAATCAATCTTCAGTCTTCTTCTCGAACCCGACATACCAACTGTGCCGCCTGCTGTCCTTATAACCTGTTCTCTGTAAAAACAACAAATATGGATTGGGTGAGACAACTTGTCTCAGTGAGTCCTACCGTGCCCCCTCACTGACACTCGGTTCAATTTATTAAACCGTTACAACAAAAGCTGACATAACAATGTCTTATTCATTAATCGAAATGCCTCGCACTTCGTGAGTTTAGTTAACACGTACCGACTGCAATCCAGTGCTAATCCCGGTAACCGTGTGTTCAACTTATTAAACCGTTATCAAAAATAGATAATTAGCTATCACAAGCTATAATCGAAATGCCAAGCAAATCGTGTTCTCAATTATGTTTTTAATAGCTTAGCTTAACCGACTGCACAACTGCTAATCCCGGTAGCTACAGCTTAACATCTGCCGACTGCACAACTGCTAATCCCGGCAATGTTACTTATAACCATTAACTTAGCACAAGCCGACTGCACCTCTGCTAATCCCGGCAACCCGTGAGTTGACCACGCCAAAACACATTCAGGGCCTAGGTAAGGGGTCATGACTACCCTCCCTAGTATGCTACTTGTCGGGTCGTCACCCAACGCGATTTATGTATGACAATACATAACGATTTCTCGAGAGTTAGATAATATATATCTTTCCGATCACCAAAGGATCAATCACAATATCTTTTTAGATAATTTATATCTTATTGATCTATAACCCGTTTTGATGAATTTATAAACATCCGGCATTATAATCATATTGTAATGTATTATTGACTTATAACCCGTTTTGATGAATTTATAAACATCCGGCATTATAATCAAATTCAATTAACATATATAACCATATATATTCAGTCAGTCCATCAGACGGTGTACCCACACGTATACTAGGGTTTCGGTTTTTCAGTCAAATATGCTTTGAAACTCTTTTTCAAAATCATGAGTTGAATAAGTTCAAAATACGGTTGTCAGTAAGGCAATATCCTTAAAGTGGGTTGGGGAGAAAATTAGAAGTGATTCGGGATCGAAAGGAGCGACGAAATGAGAAATCGGAGTCCGGTAACAGCAGCTCACGCACGGTCCGTGCCCAGGGGCGCACGACCCGTGCGTGATTTACCAAAATCACACAGCCAACCCGAAGAGGACGCACGGTCCGTGCCCAGGGGCGCACGACCCGTGCGGCCTGTTCTGTTACTGAATTCTAGTTTCTCATTCCGCTTTCCATTTCTCGCCCAAATCGAATTCCGATCGTTCTCCAACCTGAAAACGGATTTAATAAACAACATTCCAGACCATATTCCAGTGAAAGCACTTAAAATCACAATTTCGCAAATTGTTCAACAATTCAATAAAAACCGTAAAAACGCGATATTGCTCAAAAACGGTTTTCGGTTCCAAAATCTTTCGAAAATTGATAATTGCCTTATGACTCAAAACCGATATATTTTCAAGACACATAAAATATCCCTATCCGTGAGTAGAACTCACCCGGTTGACGATCCCGCGAGAAATCACGCCGGAACACGAACGGCCGGATTGTAACCACTCGAACAATCCCCGTAGTCACGTACACGCTCCTAGTGCCTCCGCATCTGAACTCGATGGGTCCCACATGCACAACCAGTAACTAAGTCAATCATCCTCGCTACTGGACCCCACTTCAATATATCGAACTGATGGCGTTCGAGACTTCGGCGAATCGAACTCAAATTTGACGAACGGCATACTAGCTTCCATTTCCATTTCCCAGAATCAGGACCCAATTTTGCAATAAGCATAACTTGGTCAATCTGTGACCAAATATACTCAAATCAGTGCCCATTCTGAAGATAATTTCGTCTACTTTCAAATGGTCAAGGATTGACACGCATGCATCCAGTGGTTTGGGAGATATTAACAAAACAAGATGACTGGTCCAGGACAGTGCTTGATTTTGAACCCGAAACTTGTGAACAGGATATCTCTCTCATTTCTTAATGAAATCATACGGTTCTTGTGCCCAAAATGAAGATCTTTGTGTCTAGTTTCCAGAGAAACAAGAATCACGATCATCGGAGTTGTGTGTAGGGAGATACGATGAATTCAATGAAGGTATACCATACGGGTTTCACCCAGAATTCTTGATTGACTTGAACATCATCATCCTCAATCACTTGCTATCACGAATTTGAGATCCAACTCCCTGAACCAGAAACTCCACACCCTCCAAAACACCTTCCAATTCATAAAGTAGGCTCAGATTGCCCTCCCCTAGGTTCCACATGAACATGCAAGGCTTCCCATTGATCAAAGTTTCATTGTTCTCACTTGGAGCTTCACATTTCGAAATTGGAGAAAAGGAAAGGAGTAGGAATCAGGTTCAGAAGCTTATATTAACTGAAAGAGGATGGAAAATGGAGTGAAGAGGTGAAGGAATAACCTACATGCAACCAAGTTCAAGGGTGGATCCCCTCCTTTCTCTCCTCCTTCACATCCCTCCTTCTTCTCCCCTTTCTTCAATTTTCTGTTTTCCTCTCTATTATTTCTAAGTTCTGAAAATGAGGTGAAGAGGGGAGTTCAGCTGGGGTAAGAATAAGGGCTGAGGGTTAAATGGTGAGGAAATGACCATTTTGCCCTTGGCCCATCTATTCAAGGTTTTTGGTACTAGAACCCCTAAAATCCTATGGTTTTATACTCGGCAAAGGTTTCTCGACTACCTCTCTCTCGAGTTGGAATTAATCATTTCGTTCAATTGATAAATCTTCGATGTACGGCGAAATGACGGTTTTACCCTTGCGCTCTAATTGTTCATTTAAATTATGACTAAGCCACAATTAAATGTTGAGTAGAATTTCTTTGGACTTTTCCTCGACTATTACTCCCCGAGACACGACCGATTATTCCCATAAATAATTACTCGGTCTTAGTCATCATAGTACGAGTCTTTAAAAATTAGGGATGTTACACACACACAACTACAGTACACAGGGGGGAGAGGAGAACAATTCTCAGAGACAAAAAAAAGACAGTAGAAAAATGGAGAGAAAATGGAAAAAAGAAGGGATTCCGAAAAAAACTAAAAGAGAGAAAAAGATAATAATGTACAGGGAGGGGGGTTTACTGTTCCGTAGTCCCAAGATCCATTTTCTCCTCCACACCATAAATCCATCCTCATCTCCATCTCAAACCAACAACAAACACACACAATACCCATTCAACAATGAAAAAGGAAAAACATAGAATCCAAACAGGAGGAAAAGGAGAAAAGACGTAGAAAGTAAGAGAGGAGACTCACCACCACCACGAACCACCGTCGCCGCTATACCCGTTCCATCTCCGCCGCGCCAACCGCCACGAACACTGCTGTCACTGTAACACCCCGATTTTCATATTTGTACGTTTTTGCTTTAGGCGCGAATATAATAGTAATTCTAGTGATATATTGTGCGTCGTAGTAATTACGTATTTCCATAATATTTAGTAACTTAATCGATTTTATATTTACATATTTTCATACTATGTTGGTACTATATTATTGTTAGTACTAATCTATGTTGTTTATTGAATATTTATATTTGAAATATGAGTGTTTTAGTTAATTATTTTATTTTATAAAATATTAGTATTTTTGATGTTATGTATTTTAAACATTATTTTGGGCTATGGAGGTGTTAAAATAATAGTTGTAGTGAAATTGGGCTTTAAAAATGAATTGAAATGGATTTTGAGTTTTCTTATACGTATACAGCCCCATTTTCTAGCTAGCTGCACCCCCTTTCATTAAAGAAATTCGCCCAGCACACAAACAGGCCCAGTTCGCCCCTGCCCAACCCAAAACCCGACCCGGTTCTGTTCCACCTTCTCCTTCCTCAGCATAGAAACGCTGTTTACGCAGAAACAGCAAAAACCCTATGGCTTTCTTCATCTTTTTCGTTCTCCACATCCAAGCCATGGCCAAGTCCCAAACTTCACAGCCCAACTCGAAATTGCCCTATCAATTCGATCCCGGACTCGGTTCCACCGATTGCAACCTCCATCTCGTGTTTCTGCCACCACCTTCTCCGTGGGAAAACTCCATAGCCACCATGTTCAAGAACAATTTTCGCACTTGACGATGCGTCTCCTCCCTCAGTTTCAATCCCACTCAAGTCAATGGCGTAATTCCTCTTGTTCTTGGTCTCATTCTCCTTATTAGTTTATTCTACTAGCAACAAAATTTATCATTTGATTGTTGGAACCTACTGTCACGGCACTCTTGGTTAGTTTAACGCATTCCTTTTCTTTCATCTATTCAAGTTTGATCTTGTGAAAACCTTATTGGAATGTGTATAATTTGTTATGGTATAACTGTTGAAGTATCTCTAATTATAATCATTGCTTTGCTTTTGGTGAGTTAATTATCTTCAATATTGGCGCTACTGCATCAGAACTTGGGGTTTAATTTTTATACATATATTTATCTTCATCTGTGAGTATTAATCAATGGTTTTGAACTTTTAATAAAGTTATAAAAAATTGCACATGGAGTACATATACTATATGAGCCTCTAATATATATAATATATTAGCTTATTCTTCATAGTTATAAACTAGTGAACTTCTTAATAATATTAACTTTAAATAATATAGTATTTCAATTTCCAAAATATTTAAAGTTTAACTTAGTTCCAATTGCCAATATTTTAGTATATTCACTTGAAACTATTTTGACAATGTACGTAGGAGTTGCATAGTTAATTCGTCTTATATAATTATTTTGTTTATGATGTTGTCCTTGACGCGTTGTCGACTATGGTTTGGGATGAATGATGAGAAGCGGAATCAATGTACGAGAGCGAACGAAGCTTACTGTGATATCAGACTTGAGTACGCCGACGGGAAAAGATTGCACGAGTTATTGCTAAATCGACTGAGGGCATGCATTCGAGTCACACGCAGTCCTGTTGGAATTATATCATGTTCAGAAGCTCGTGATTTCTCTTCCGTCAGTTCGCTAATGGAATACCCTTCGATATCAGGTAAGGGTGGGTCTTACCTTATAATAGGGTTTATAAGGGGTTGTATGTGGGTTTTAGAGATTACATTGATCAATTCGTGATTTTATTGTTGTTGTTGATGTGTGATTGAAATGTATGTTGAGTTGATGCCCTATATGTGTTTGTTGAAATGTGCAAGAGTTATGAGATGTGTGTAAGATTTGTATTGTATGCCAAATAATTGATAAAGTGTGTATTCGAAGGTACGAGAGTGAATTGAGATGTTAGAAATAATTGTTGAATAATTGAACATATGTAAGCTTGGAAAAAATTTGAGTTGGAAGGAAATAGGCGCACAAGGGCGCCATTCGCAATGCTGTTTGCTGCGCTGTTCCTAGGCCAGGGCGCCAATGAGGCGCCTGTGGCAATGTGTGCGTGTGTGTGCTAAAGCTGGGCGCCAATGTTGGCTGCCCAGGGCGCTGGAGCATGCGCCTGTGTCTGGATGGGGCGCCAATTGGCTGCCCCAGTGCGCCCAGAGTGGCGCCAGTGTGGTGTGTGCGTGTTGTGTAACATCCCCTATTTTTGTTATTTAATTATATTAGCATAATATTAATTATTTGTGAATTATTTAATTGATTGAAATTGTTTAAATTGAAAATGACTTATTTGATTTGTTAAGTATGGAATTGTGTGTGATTGAGAATTTAATTATGTTAAGTTAGAGTGATTAGGGTAGAGAGGAGTCATTAGGAATGAAATGTGTAAGTGAAGGGTATGGTTGTCTTTTAGCTAGTCCACATATATATATACATGTACCCCTTTCAGCTAAAATAAAAAACAACACAAGCAATTGATATTGTGAAATCCGAAATGGAGAAGTTGAGAGGGGAGAAGGCGTGAGGGGGTGAGGAAGGGAAGAGGAGAGAGTTTCTCAAAATGTTCATGCATGTGCAATCACTAGCCACCATAGTGTTCAGCTTATCTTCCCCTTCCCATTGATCCTAAATTCGACATCATCCTCCTCCTCCTCCATAAATCACCAATGAAGGCCTCTCCAAGCTCCACCAAGTCAAACACAAAATCTGAACCTTGCATGTTTAAATGGAGAGCTATGAAGTACATCTTAGGGCTAGCAAGAGGTAATAGAAGTGTCAAGCTTGAGTTTTGGAGTCACTAGGAGTGTTGGTGCCTTGCAAATTCGAAGTTGTGGGAGATGAGTTCGATTAGGACAATTTTGGAGCGATTCCGGAGATAGTTCGTGAGTTGGTGTTGTGGTCGAATCCTTGAAGTCTCGGAAAATAGGTGAGTTCTATACTCACTAGGATGTTATGGTCATGTGTGTTATGTTTCGAATTTTGGTCTCGTAAGTTATGAAAACCGGTATTGAACCGTTTTATGAAAACATGGATGAATCGTTAAATTATGTGTTTGGTTACGTTAAATCATTGATTGTTGTATTGATTGTTGATTGCTATGTGATGATTGATTGGTTGCCATGATTGTTTGAATATATTATTAACTCCGGATGTGAATCAGAATGGATACGGGAACGATCGGAATGGAAAAGAAAACACGAAAACTGACTTTTCTGAATTACTGGTAGTCACGCACGGACCGTGCGCCCCTGGGCACGAGTCGTGCGTGAGGTTCTGGTACTCACGGGGGATTTTTGAAAACTGAGCACGGATCGTGCGCCAAGGCGCACGAATCGTGTGTCTCTTGCTGGTACCCAATTTTAAACTATGCCCTAAGCCATTCCGATTGGTCCTAAGTCCCTTCTAATCCACTCCTCAAGGTTTCCCAAGGATGGAAACATATTAGTATCATGAAATCAAGTACGATCAAAGTAATTTTATGTTATGTTCATGTTCTTGCTTATGTGATGACCCGATGTGGTAATTATGAGATCGATTAAGACTAAGTTAGGTTGTCATAATGTTGAGTATGGGTGATACATTATGATGTGGACTAGGTAATGGATAGTTATAAATTAAATTAACCATGTTAGTAATTTCCGTGTGAGATCACTTAATGACAAGATCATGTTAAGCATAAGATTAGGTTAAGATTAGGACCATTGTTATTCAAGCCCATTGTCATGTTCATAGATCATTGTTCACTGTTCATTGTTCAAGGTATATTAAAATATATACATCAGGTTAAGGTGACGACCCTATGTTAATTTAGTGTGCTAGGGGAGGGGAAGTCATGAGCCCTATGAACCTAGGCCCCTTGAGGTTTGCCTGCTAGCGATTAGTGGATTGGGTTCACCGGGAGCTTATTTTGCCAAGTGACCGGTGACATGCTAAAAAGCCATTGTTCATTGTTTATGAGTTGCCTCTTGTAACTGCTTATGAGGGTTATGAGGACAACGTTCAGGTTAGCCACATAGTCAAATAGTAAGACTATGAATTATGAATCAAGAATAATGAATCAAGCATAATTGAACCGAGCGAATTAGTAAGGGGTCTCGATAGAACTCACTGAGACAAGTTGTCTCACCCAGTCCATGTTGTTTGAGTTGGAAGGAAATAGGCGCACAAGGGCGCCATTTGCAATGCTGTTTGCTGCACTGTGCCTAGGCCAGGGCGCCAATGAGGCGCCTGTGGCAGTGTGTGCGTGTGTGTGCTAAAGCTGGGCGCCAATGTTGGCTGCCCAGGGTGCTGGAGCATGCGCCTGTGTCTGGATGGGGCGCCAATTGGCTGCCGCAGTGCACCCAGAGTGGCGCCAGTGTGGTGTGTGCGTGTTGCTGTATGTGTGTGTCCGTGCAGGGGCGCCTGTGTGACTGCCCCAAGGCACCTAGTGTGGTGTCGTGTGTGTGTGCATGCGTGGGGGCGCCAGCTTGGCTGCCCCAGGGCGCCCAGTGGTGCGCCCGTGTCTGTGTCTGTGCACAGGGCGCCAATGTTGGCTGCCCAAGGCGCGCAGTGTGGCGCCAGTGTGCAGTGTGTGTTGTGTCATGGTGCTGGGCGCCAGTTTGGCTGCCCAGTGCGCCTGCTTTGGCGCCTGTGTGCTGTCTAATTGTGTTTTTGTGCTGTTTTGGTGCTGTGAGCTGGTGCTGGCACACTTTATGTGCCAATGTTGTTGTTGAGTGTTGATGGGTCTATGGACCGAATTTTGGTGATGATTTTAGGCTGCGGTCTTGACGTTGTGATTGATAATGATGATGTGTGTGACTTGTGGTTGTGAAAAATTATGCTTGTTGATTGTTCATGGAGTCACATACATACATTAGGCTGCGGTCTTGACGATGCATTTTTAGGCTGCGGTCTTGACGTTTATTTTTCGGCTGCGGTCGCGACGTGCCCAATTGGCTAATGAGAAGTGATGATGGTACCACATGCATTCTGCACCTCATACATGCATGCTCATCATTTATAATTTTGTTGGTGTGTGATATGACTGCGTGACAATACATGTATGTAAACTGTGAGTAGTTTTATATTTATATTGTGGATGTTGATATATATATATATATATATATATATATATATATATATATATATATATTTATACGCTGTGGATTGTTCCTGTATATAAATTGTGGAAGTTGTATGTGTATAATATACAAGTATATGTATAAGCAAGTTGCTGAGTGTAATATATACATATATAAGTTACTGAATGTCATTATATATATATGTACAAGTTGCTGAGTGTTGTTATATATATGTATAAGTTTCTGTATGTTATTATAAGTATAATGTATATTTATATACATATATATATATATATATATGTATATATATATATATATATATATATATATATTGTTGAAGCTATTATATGTGCATATACATAAATAATTATATAAACTGTTGAGAGTCGTATATATATACTATGAAAGTTGCTATACATATATATAGATATATAATTAAAAATAGAAAAATGTTGTTGTGATGGGTGTTTTTCTATATTCTAGCATACTGCTTGTTATAAGCCTTATTATGCGGTTTAGACTCACCCCTCTGTTGTCTATTACTACAGGTAACCATGAGTGAAGGCTGTTATCCTTCATTCTTGAGTCGGTCCATATGCTCTAATACGTAACACTCAGGGGATGGGGCGCTAGTCTTATTTGTCTTCATTTATTTGTCTTGTCGAATAATTTTATCGAGATTATTATGTTATTGTTGAGACGGTATTATGTTTTATAAGATATTATTTTTATTCCGCTGCGAGACGTTGAAAGTTCTCGTTATGTGAACTGAAACAATAATATATCGTTGAGGATTCCATCCCATTCTGTGTGTTGTGTAATTGTATTATTTTTTTAAGAGAACCTTGTTACTATATTGTTGTTGTTTTGTGCGAAGAGAATGTAGCATCCCTTTGGATGTGTTGAAAAATAATTTTTATTTAAATGCCGGGTAGAAATGGGGTGTTACAGTCACCGCCGGCCGCACCACCGTTCGCTAGCGTCGCCGTCCTTCTCCCTCTCATTGCATCTCTGTTTGGTTCTTCTCTCTCTCTCTCTCTCCACTTCTCTTCCTCTTGTTTCCTTCTTTTCTTTCCAAAAACCCTCTTCCTCTGTTGGAAATGTGTTGTCGCGGACATTAGGGTTCCAACTTCCAATCCCTATTGATAGTTTCTACCTTTAAACTAAGTCATAATCCAATTTTGATAAAAAAAAAAACTAAATAATAAACAAAGTGTTTTCAACTCCCCTCATATGTATCGTGAGTCCCTCCCCATTCTTATAATTTTATTTTTATTATTTTTATTAAATAATGACTAGTTTTCTTTCTTTCTGCTTTTTTTAATCGGTTTGCTTTTATTATTTAAATCCCCATCTTGCCAATAATACAACACCCTCATTATTGGCCTTTATTTCACAGACTGGACTTCTACTGTTTGCACCCCATTTTGTGTTATTATGCTCTCTTTTATTTTTATTATTCACTTTTGTAGTTAGTATTTGTTTTGCTTCAACTCTTGTCAAACCAATGAGTCCAAAGAAGTCAGGATTTATGAGACTTTTGATGAGTTGGTTGTTTAATCTTGCAATCACTTGGAATTGAACCTTGATTATGATGTTTGTTTGCTTGAAACTTGTTGCTTTCATGAATTTCCTTGCAAATCATGCGCTATGTTGATGATTGGCAAGAAGATTCAAACTTGTGCACTTGTGCACACTAATTTAAGTGTTGAGGATTGACCAAAGTGTTTCAACATGCTTTGATTGCTAAGATGAGTTGCTTACTGAGGGTTTACCAATGATCATGCTTGAGGCTACTCTTTTGAATTCATTTGTGCCTATCACTTCCTTGTCTACTCTCATGTGGAATCATTAATACTTAGATAGGCTCATTCCTTACATTGCATCTTCCACTAGATGTGCATTTAGAGTCCCTTGCGTTTTGTAGAAATATTTGAGTATGGTTCTCGCCTAGCATCTTCCACTAGATGTACATTTAGGTTCAATCTTGCCTACTCACTAATGGAAAAAAGGCTTTTTATATCGGTTAAAATTGACATTTCATATCGGTTCCCGAACCGATGCCGAAAAAGGAGATATAAAAAGTAGGGACATTTCATATCGGTTCCTGAACCGTTATGAAAAGTTGTTTTTATATCGGTTGCCCCTAGTACCGATATGAAAAGTCTATTTTTTTTAAAAAAAAGAGACTTTTCATATCGGTTCCCATAGAAAACCGATATGAAAAGTCTCTTTTTTTTAAAAAAAAGAGACTTTTCATATCAGTTCCCATAGAAAACCGATATGAAAAGTCTCTTTTTTTTTAAAAAAAAAAGACTTTTCATATCGGTTCCCATAAAAAACCGATATGAAAAGTCTATTTTTTTTAAAAAAAAATGAATTTTAACAAATAGTAACCTGAACAGCCTCATCATTAGTATCTATATATCTAGCATAATCCCAAATACTCAAAAGATGCAACCACAATCTCAAATACATAGTACCAAATCTATATACAGATATGGACCCATATCTCATGGTGCATACAAGTTATGTGGAAAATGAGTCCCAAGACAAGACAACCCCTGGTGTTCTGCATTTATTGATTCCATATCATCAAGCAGTTCCAATTGAAACTAAGTTGCCAAACGTCATTTTCATTTCTAGCACAGAATAATTGTTGCAAGCTTCAAACAATTAACACACCACATACTACTACTACTACTAGCAACTTAAATTACCTAACAGAAGATAAACTTATTCATTATCCTACGAATGTAAAAACAACACAGAACGGATCAATGTAGAAAAATAAAGCTGTCGTGTCTGTTCAACGATCAAGCATGATGATCTTAATCTTGAAGAAGTCTTTGATCAAAGTGCCACACACCTACAAGCAACAAAGTAAACCAAAGCAACATGTCAAATGATAATATTTGATGTTTTTTGTTACAAAATCATGTGAGAAATGCAACGAAACAAATTGAATAGAATAGAAATATATACATACCATGACCCTTTCCAACTAATCTCAGTTGTGTCACATACTCTGATATCTTCTTTATTGCATGAATCTGTGCAAACCAAAACAGCATGTTACAAAATACAAGATTATTCATTCTATGCACAATTAAACTAATGTAATCCTATAATTAAACTGAAAATCCTAATGAATCCCAAGTTAACCAAACGGGATTCCTCATGTAGCACCAACACTTCAGAATGAAGAAGTGTCTCAACACATGTCGGTGTCAAACACAAACGACACCGACACATATACTTACATTCAATCACTTTTGTTTTCTCAAATTATTATTGAAATTTCTTCTCTGGTGTCTGTGTTGGTGCTTCATAAATCAATCAATGAGGGATTATTTAAAACCGATTTGATGAAGGTGTAATGTGAGTGAAGAAGTTTTACAGCCTCATCATTAGTATCTATTTTCGACAGTTCAGTCTGCAATAATTCTAAGTTGGGTTTTATTAAATCTACTGGCATGTGATGTTCATGTGCATATATGTCAGAATTCAGAAAAGCTGTGATTAAGGAGTATGCTGCTTACTGGCAAATGGAATTAACAAGAATTTCGAAGAAATGTTTACCTACTTAAAAATTCTTAACTGACAAGATGAAGAATAACAAAAATATTAGTTAGAGAGTGCTACATACCTTGCAATTACTAAATTATGTGCTTCTTTTTTAGTCTATTGAGAAAAAAGGTTCCCGAAGAGGAGAAGCAACTCACTGAGCTAAGTCCAAGAAGTTTCTGATTTGAAAGAGTCACAACCTACAAACAGCAATATGAAGAATTTAATATCCCACAATAAATTGATACAACTAATTCAAAGTTTGGCACATAGAGAAAACCAACAAAGAATGCCACAGCACAGACCGAAGCAACTAATCGCTTCTTCGGTGATCCATCAGATCTTCCCCTCGACATTTATCAGTTGAAACTGAAAGCAAAAAATCCAATATGAACTGAAACTGATCACAGCATATATCTTGTTTCACTACACATGAAGCACCAAATTGACTATCCAAAACACCACATAAACTAGTAACCACAATATTTATAATTTCATAGAACAGTCCAAATTCCTCAAAAGGTTTGTGAGAGATTCACTCACTGATTCAAGGGTTAACCTGCAAGACAAATACATAAATCCATTACGGCTTTGTCATCTTGAACAAATCACAGGGATACAAAGAATTACAATGGTGACCACAAAAAGTATGATAAACACCAACCACAAAGTCATCCAGCAAATTGACACTTAACAATGAAAATGATGGATCCAAAAGACCCCATGAAAAGAAGGGAAAAGAAGAGGTAATTGATATTAACAAATGCGATTAAATTAAACTTTTCAGTAAAACTTGAGCTCTCTCAGCCACCTGAGGTTGAATGACCAGATTATATATATCCAGTAAATAAACTTTTCAGTAAAACTTGAGCTCTCTCAACCACCTGCTACAAACAAATATAAGTAGTAAAACTTGAAACTGCTTTATAAACCAAAAGACACAATGCAAGGGAATCAGGGGCTACAATTGAATATTCTAGGCAGCAGCAGCAGGAAATGATAAAATATTATCGAAATCATTAATCATTAGAAACAACTTTCACTTCTCAATAACAACAGTTAGAAGGTATTTCAAAAATAAAATAAAGCTATTAGAGGCATATGTAATATACTCAGTGAACAGAAACACTCAGTGAACATGAAACATGCCATCAGCATAATGAATCAAAATTACCCCAAAAAGAAAAGGAAAAAACTTTTTTGTCAAACATGAAACACTCGGTGAACAGAAACATGCCATCAGCATAATGAATCAAAATTACCCCAAAAAAGAAAAGGAAAATCAAAACAAAAACTTACCTAGTGACATACAAATTTAACTTCTTGCCTCATGTAATATAGGCCTGTGGGGTTTTGGAGCTGCAAAGAAATTAGAAATAATAACATTAGACTGATATTGGAAAATTAAAATAAATAAAAAAACTAATTCCTAGAGCCTCCGCCCCCCAATATCTTCAAAATCAATAAACCTCTGGACCATATATCCTAATCTGATAGCACCAGTATTACAGAAATGGCCTATTTGGACCGCATGGCAACAAAATCTTAAAGCTATGGAAGGATCTGCTTGCTAATAAAAATAGTGAAAAGAAATTTTCACAGTTGAACACACTGCAATACCGCATCACCTAAAAAGAAGCTAGGAACTAAGTATGTTCTATGCATTAAACCCAACACCATCTAGACTATATGGAAAAACAATAGTTAAGCTAATCTAACAGTTGTCAAGAGGATGATGACTTTATAAGCCTGTGTGCCCAGAACTAAATTTTCAACATGGGCAAACAGTGACTAAAATCAATTGTTCACAGGATGAATTGCTAATCAAAACAGAGAAATCGCAGGTGATTTAATGAAAAGTTGCAAACAATTGCAATGTTGTAAATGTTGATCTTTTTGTTCTTACACAAGTGAGTAAAATAAAAAAAGTATTTTACTTTTTCTTCTTGCCGGCAACAGTAACCTTCTTACCCTTCAATGTCCTGCAATTATTCTTGGTACGCTGTCCTCTACATGGAAGCCCTTGAATATGCCTAATTCCTCTGTAGCACTGTATCTCCTTCATTCTCTTTATATTAAGCGCATTGAACCGCCTCTATAACTCCCAAAAGAAATCAAACCGTTACAAAAACTTTGCAGAAAATTAAAATAAGAGAGTGAAGTGAAAGTGAGAGTAAAATTACCAAGTCTCCTTCAGTAATGTATTTGGAAACTTCATCCCTGAGACTAATGAGCTCTTCATCACTCAATTCCTTTGTGACTTTGTTTTCCATTTTGATATCAGTGAGGATCTGTCGCGCTCTGTTTCTTCCAACTCCATGAATGTATTGAAGCGAAAACTCAATTCGCTTGTTGTTTGGAATTTCCACACCTCCAACACGAATGCACTGGATGGTTAACCTCTGAACCTGCACAATCGTAAGAATCAGAATCACGTTTAGGTTTTATTTTTCTTTTACTGTGCCAAAGATTGAAACCCTAATTATGTGTGGTTACCTTTGGTTTTTGAGGGTTCGGAACAGGGATGGAGACTCTATTGGAGAATCTGTCATTGCAGATGGCGGCGGAGAGTGATGGTGCCACGGGCATTGCAAGCGTTTGTAGCATTTTCTGTTCTTTGTTCTTCAACTAACTGCTTCTGCGAAATAGAATATCCATCGTAACCATAGCCTTATCGTTATCCTTTCAAGAATTCAGACCCAAACTAACAGTTCCTATTTGGGCTAACATATCTAGACCCAAACAATAGTTAAGCTATGGAAGGATCTGCTTGCAGTGTGAACGTCAACGACGAAGCCGTGAACGTCAACGACGAAGCCGTGAGCGTCGCCTCCTTCGCCTCCTTCGTTCTTTCAAGCCATCGCCTCCTTCGCCTCCTTCGCCTCCTTCGTTCTTTTCAAGCGATTGACGGGTTGAAGAGAGAGAGAGAGATTCTAGGGTTTTTTCTGCGAGAGTGGTACTGAGAGTGAGGACCGAGCAAATGCACGCGAGAGTGAGAGGGAGCAACGTGAAGAGATGCACGTAAAAGCCTAAGTTTTTTTGGTTTCTATATCGGGTGGTTTTGTGACCCGTTATGGAAGCCAAAATTTTTAGACTTTCTATAACGGTTTATGTAGGGAACCGATATGAAAGATGATTTTTTTTTCTATATCGGTTCTAGTGACAACCGATATAAAAATTGTAATTTTAATTACAAAACTGCCACCGCGTCACTTTTAATATCAGGCCGTTTTTAACCGATATAAATGACCGTTATAAAAGGCATTTTTTCCACTAGTGACTCTTATATTTTTGCTTAATGCCCAATTCAAGTTCCTTCTTTGCCTATTTATGTGTTGTGGTCTAACATGCGTAGTCTAGGCTAATATTTGCTCAAGAATTCAAGTGAGATTGTTGCTTGCCTAAGGATTTCATTCGCATTCATTGCTTTCTTTTCTAAATAGTTTAGCATGAAAATGGTGACTAGTGACAATCACCCATAACCTTTGTTAGTTTGGTTGTCCTAAGAGCCTAAACTTCAAAAACAAAAAAGACGTTTTCATATACATAAGATACTAGTGATAATCACTCATAACCCTTGTTAGTTTGATTATCATGAATGCTTTCAATTTCAAAAGATATTTTCCTAAGCATCAAAACTCATAGCAACTGTTAATGATGACCACCCATAACATTTGTTAGTTTGGTCATCATGAAAGCTTTCATTTTTCAAAAGAGATTTTTACATGCACTTAAGTGGGTTCTAGTAATGGTCACCAATAACCTTTGTTAGTTTGATCATTATGAACGCCCTCCACTTTTAAAAACCAAAGCAAAAAGACTTTCATTTCCAAGGCTCCTTACAACTACGTCGCTTTGATTCCCATTTGGGATACGTAGGAGCAAGTCAAATTCTCGTCAAGCGCAACCATAAAAAGTTTAGCATTTGCATAACAAAAAGAAAAGAGTTATTTTCGTAACAAAAAAGAATCACTTTTGCAAACCAAGATCATTTTCAGAACAAAAACCTTTTCCTTTCTAAAATCATTTTCAACCCATCGTCGCTAGTGGTTAATCAGAACCTTTGTTCGTCTAGCCATTGGTGGTGATGTCTTTTTCCCAAAAGAACAACAAGCGATGATCACCCATAACTTTTGTTAGTTTGATCATTCGTGCCAATCAATCTCTTTCGAAAACCCCTTTCTAAAGAACAAATAAAAACGAGTCGCTACTAATAGTCAATCAGAGCCTTTGTTCGTCTGACTGGCGGTAGTGACTCTCATTTTCAAGAGTACTTAGCGGTGATTACCCATAACCTTGGTTAGTTTAATCATCCACTAAATGCTCGTCCTATTCCGAAAACTCGCTAAAAAGGATAAAAAAAAACAAAAACTTTTCAAAAAGACAAAGAAGAACTACGTAGCTTTGAGTTCTCCATCGCACCGGGAGATACCTAGGAGCGGGCCATGTCCCGTCAAGCGTTTTTTTCTAAAAACCCATTTTTACCCTTTTCTTTTTCATAATAAATAAAGATTTTCATTAAGAATTTTTCAATAAGAAGTAGAGAGGCAAAATTAAGTATTTTCAAGTCAACACACTAAAACCACACATTTAATTAAAGGTTCCCTCTCAGTAGAGAGGACGCGTGGGTTGCTAACACCTTCCCTGCACGTAACCGACCCCCGAACCCTATTCTCTAGTTTTGCAAGACCAATCGCTTTCCAAAAAAGGTTTTCCTAATATTTTCCTTTATAAATATTGGTGGCGGCTTCATTGTCTTAGGAAAAGTTGTGAGCGAGGAAGGTTCTCCCTCGGGGACTTTTTCAGGCGCAACAAATTGATTGATTGATTGTTTTATCGCTTTCGCTGGACTGGAATTATTGTTTGCTATGTCAGTTTTTTTAGTCTCGGAGGTCCTAGAAAGTCTCGGTATCAGATTAAAAGTGAAACGGCACAAAATCGCATTTCGAAAACCTGTTTTCTGAACCATCAGGTAGCCATCACGTCGCGAGACGTGTCCATCGCGTCGCGACCATGTGTTGATTTGTGACGAAAATGTTTCTGTAACTTTTCGCGTCGCGACGGACCCTGTCCGCGTCGCGACGCATTGTAAATTTTCAGCAAACCTAATTGAAATTGTTTTTGCTATAACTTTTGATCCGGTGGTCCGATCGAAGTGTTTCAAATTGCGTTTAAAAGCTTATTGAAAGACCTGTTCAGATATTTGGTTTAAATCATGAAATGCCCTGTTTTGAAAGTTAAGGATGTTTGGTAAACCGAACTATAGTTAACGCGAGTGTGTACGAATCATGTTAACATAACGAATTTCAAGTTCATCATGTCATGTAAGCTAATTGATTGTAAGTCTCTAAAGACATAAAAAACTCTCAATTCATGTAAACAAAATTTAAGTTACTTTCCCTCGGGGAAAGGTAGATGGTATACCTTGAGTATATCGAGGATGACGATCCTCCTAAAGTCATGAGCCCCAGAACCTAGGCTCTCATGTTGCTCACTTGGATTAGTGGGATGGGTTCACTGAGACGTCCTAACCTTAGCTAAGGCGGACTTCGAGGTGTTGTGCTAAGTTCATGTTAAAATATGATACGTAGTCGCTTATTAGGGCTACATCAGAAAAGAATCAGAAAAGTAACGAATAGTCGCCTATTAGGGCTACAAGTTACGAGAAACCATCATGTGTTCACGTGGTCGTTTATTAGGGCCATGAGTTCAGATTCAAGTATAATAAACCGTTAGAGTTAGTCAGGGGTCTTGATAAGACTCACTGAGATAATGTTTATCTCACCCTTTATGTATTGTGGTTTTTCAGAGAAGCAAGGGAAAGCTAAGGCGAAGGTGCACGGTTAGCCGGTGCGACTCGAGGAATCTAGAAGTTCATGTTTCATGTTTTAGGCCCTTGCCCTTTTGTAGTATTTATGTTATCGGTTGAATAACTATTAGTGTATAAGTTATAAATCATTTCCGCTAATTTCATGTTTTGAGTATTGAACACCAGGATTATGTAAGTATTAAGTCATGAGACTTAAGTACCTTAATTATATTATGGAGGTTCATCGAACCATTTGGTATTTATATCAGAAATTTTTAGTCGTCTTCAATATTTCATTAACAGGAAGTTACTCTGATGTATGCCATGTGGTGCATTCCGGTAAATCTGCAAGTTAGAATTAATAGGGTGTTACATATTTGAAATCCCATAATACTATCTACATTCAACATTGTTCTTATGTTTTTATATATCTATATTCTATATTTGTGTAGATATGCACATGGAAATAGGTGCACATTACTCACACCACTGTCGTAAAGATAGCGATTGTCGTGATGTATGCGGGGAAGATTGCATATGTGCTGGCGGCAATTGTATACATTTCATTAATAACATTCCTAGTCCAGTACCACCAATTACAAAATGAATCTGAAACAGTTTATGATGTAATCGTTTCTTCATTAATAATAAATGTTAATTAGATTGCATCATATTTGTGTTCAAATATTCCTTATGAAATGTTGGAATAAACTTTTTATATTTTTATGTGTTTTTTACTACTTTTTTTATTGCTCTTTGTTGATGGATACTACTATGTTTTGATGATTTTTAACCGTTTCAATGCACAAATATCTTCCACGTTTCACGCCTTAAGCAATTAGTGGGGCGATTTTTCAGGGTTTCTAGTGTGTAATGGGCATCATGTATGTTAATATTAACCGATTGAATGCTCTTTGATCGCGGGGTCGGTTTAGGCTAGTGATCATTTCCAATGGAGACCATTTTGTAAAAATACTAGGCTTGTAACTTTTTTTAGACACACCACAATCAATCAAACTTATTTTTTAAGCACATTTACGTCTATTTAATTATGAATTTTCTTAGCCGGGTGTTTGAGTAATCAAACTTTTACTAACGCATAATGTCGACACTCTTTGGAGTATTTAAGAAACGCCTATTAAAATTACAGACTATTACATTTCTAAATTGATAGTAGATGTTTTATCATATTAATTAGTCAACTTCACACAAGTTTCGCATCAAATACTGATGCATGTTGGTAGAATTACTTTAATTAAATAATCTAAATTAGGAATATATTGCTGATTTAAAAATATTACATATAAATTTCTAAATTGAATTGTAGGGGATAAAGATAGAATAAATTTATTCAAATAATTAACATAGTTTCAAAATAAAGATAATTTTTGGTTAATGCGATTTTTCAATGAATATATCTCATATTGCGTTTTACTAAGAATCGAAAAACATTTTTGGGAACAACAAAGTTATAGTGAAATAGAGAAATTATTTGGAACGACAAAGTCTATTTAAAATAAAACTAAGTATTAATTATATTTTAGTCCAATATTACTTTTTTACTGGATTTAAGTTTAATTATATATATATAAATTATTTAGAAAACACAGAGTATAGTCAAATTTAAACTAACCATATATTAAATATTGGTATGGGTTGAGTCAAAGTAAGAGGAGTTTTAAAAATGAGAGAATAAGAAGAGTAAATCTAGATCGTACATATAGCAATACATGGATGGTCATGATGTAAAAAAAAGCATTACCGTCCATTTTTTGATATACAGTACTGATTTACTCCTCTCATCCTAGTGACATTTAACTCAATTATCTTATATAAAGAGACATCAATAGATCATTTTCCACAAAAAAGATGGAAATCAAAAAGATTTTTGTTCTCGTATAGCATTCTTTATCATTGCAACTGGTATGAGCAAACACCTATCTACGATACCTTTTTTCATTTCAACTTGTTTACCTTGCAAATATTGGAAATCCCATAATACTATCTAGCTACAACATTGTTCTTATGTTTTTATATATCTATATTCTTTATTTGTGTAGATATGCACATGGAAATAGGTGCACATTACTCACACCAATGTCGTAAAGATAGCGATTGCCGTGATGTATGCGGGGAAGATTGCAAGTGCTGGCTGCAATTGTATTCATTCATTAATTAGATTGCATCATATTTGTGTTCAAATATTCCTTGTGAAATGTTGGAATAAATTTTTATATTTTTATGTGTTGTTTACTACTTTTTTTATTGCTCTTTGTGTAACATCCCGAAATTTTAAGATCCGAATTATGAAGTATAGGAATGATTTAATTGTTTGTTAGAAATAATTAGTTGTGCCTCGGTTAGGGATAGTCGAGAGAAAAGCCAAGAGTTAGTATTCTCCATTGAATTATTGATTAATGGTGGAATTATAGAAGATTTTAAGCTGACGGGCAAAATGGTCTTTTCTCACCATTTTACCCCTTCAGCCCCCTTTAATACCTAATCCCTCACTCACCCTCACACTTAGTCTTCTTCAAAAATCAGAAAAGAGGAAAGAGCTGAAAACAGAAGGGGAGAGAAGAGAAGAGGGCGTGAGAGAAGGAGGAAGAAGAAACTGACGAAAGAGGTTTCCACTGAGAATCTGATTAAGGCTAGGTTTTCGAAGAAACCAAACGTTAGACGGTGAGAAAATGCAGAGATTGCAGCAACACCATAACTTGGGAAACCCTAAAATCTAAAATCCCTAAAAAAGAAACCAAACGAGATGAGAGAGAGCGATTAACTTACAGAAAAGAGGTAACGAAAACATAGCAGTCGCAAATGAGAGAGTGAGACATCGGCGAAGGGATAGAGCATCAGCAAACGAGATGGGTGAGGAGGTGACGTACGGCGTGGTCGACGTCGTCGTTGTGTTGGCAAGGAGCGTAAGAAATCGTGGGTGAGGAAGTGACAGTGGCGAAGGGAGGTGGGACGGCGACGAAAGGAAGTGGGACGGCGCCGTACGACATTTGTTGCTTTGGAGGTGGAACGTGATAGTGTTTGGGTACTGATGAGAGAGTGAGAGTGTTTGGGACTTTGGATACCTTACGCGAGCTATAGCTAGATAGAAAATTAGAATTAAAATAAATACCATAGGGAGCGCTCGTTAAGAAAAGCGCTACTAAAGCCCAAGCGTGTTTTGCAAATAAGGAGCGCTCGTCCCCTAAGCGCTCCCTATGATCGTTCCGTGTTTAGCAATAAGGAGCGCTTGTCACCTAAGCGCTCCCTATGGTCGTTCCGTGTTTAGCAATAAGGAGCGCTAGTCCCCTAAGCGCTCCTAATGGGCGTTCCGTGTTAGCCATAGCGAGTGCTTATGTCAAAAGCGCTGCTAATGGGGCGATCTTTTTTGAGATTTCTGTTGTAGTGCAAGCAGCATCGGGTTTCATTCAGAAATGAGAGAGATATCGGGTTCACAAGTTTCGGTTAGGAATCAGCCACTGTACTGGACCAGTCCACTTGTGTTCGCGATAACTCTCTGAATGTTGGTTGCATGCGTCTGCAACTTCCTCCATCTGAAAGTAGACGAAATTATCTTCACAATGGGCACTTATTTGAAGGGTTTTGTTCCCGTATTGACCTAGCTCTGCCAATTGCAAATCTGTGTGCTGTTGCTGGAAATCAGGATGAGAGGTGGTGATGTTAATTCGTCGAATTTGGGATTCGAGTTGTCAAGTTGGGGGAGACACCAATTCTACACACCGGAAAGGAGTTCAGTACTAAGAATGATTGATTGATTTGCTCTTTGTGCATGTGGGGCCCATTGAGTTCAGTCACGGAGGCATTCGAAGCGTGTTCGTGATTACGGGGATTGTTCGAGTGGTTAACGGTTCGGTTGATCGAAAGAGGACGCGAATTCTCGGGGACTCCCCATACCGGTGAGTTTTACTCACGATTAGAGATTTTCATATTTTGTTATTGAATGTTATGATTTCTGTTTGTTGAAAAATATGAAAAATTGATGAAGAGATTTCACTGTTGGAAAGTTTCTGGATGTGTGCTCAGTATTTTGGCTGTTGCGTGAGTTCGGGTAATCAAACCAGTCTGTGTACTACATTTGTGAAGCATTAAATTTGGCACTGGTTTCATCAAAGTTGGAGTGGTCTACCTCAAATTATAAGTTTCACAAGTTAGGGTAATATTTTGGAAGCATTCTGGACATAGGTACTGTATTTTTGAAACTGGGAACGTTCTGTCTGTCCAAAAATTATGTGGTCTATTTTTTTAGAAACTAGACTTAATTTTGGTCATTTTGGCACAGGTTTCATCAAAATTGGATTTTTTGTAGCTTGAGCTATGAGTATCTCAAGTTAGGTCAAATTCCTGAAGTTAAACTCGGTATAGGTTCAGTGTTTTGGGCATTGTGCTCTTATTTGAACTTCTTTTTGAACGATTATTATTTCCACGAAACCTAGACATAATGTTCTATGGTTTAGATTCAATAGTTAGATTAATTGGTTGAGTTTTGGTCATTTTAGAAGTGCTAGAAATCCAGAGACAGATTCTGTCCAATCTGGGAACCACTCTGCCTATTTTTGAAAACTGTACTATTTGGCTCATTATTTTGCAAAACCAAAAGTTTATTCAGAAACTAAACATCCGTGGCTTTCCAACAAGTGGTCTTTTGCAATTTTTCGACGTCGTTTGATATGTTAAAGGTTTTCTTAATGTTTAAGTCAAATTGATCGAAAAACTGAAAGCTAGTAGGCGTGTGGGTTCATGTATTGAATAAACCAACTAAACTGGATGTCAATTGTTATGCTGTGATTATAATGCCGGATGTCTAACTTTGAATACATCAAAACGGGTTATATATCGAAATAGATATTGATTATCTAACTTTATGAGACGGTCCAATGCAGACATGATATGCATTTTATTATATATCTCGTTGGGTGACGACCCGACAAGTAGCATACTAGGAAGGGAAGTCATGATCCCTTACCTAGGCTCTGTATACGTCTTGGCGTGGTCAATTTGTGGGTTATCGGGATTTGTAGAACTTTGCACAACCCATTTATGCTAAACTAATGTAAGAACAGCATTTGCCGGAATTCGTAGATTTTTGCACAGTCGGCATTTCGATTTATAGCTTGTCATAGCTAATGTAAAACATGTTGTAACGGTTTAATAATTGAACCGAGTGTTAGTGAGGGGGGCACGGTAGAACTCACTGAGACAAGTTGTCTCACCCAATCATTATTGTTGTTTTTACAGTGAACATGATATAAGGACAGCAGGCGGCACAGTTAGTTGTAAGGCTCGAAGAGAAGTTGGAGATGTGATCTTCCATCCATGTCTTAGGTTTTTGATGTAGTCTCTGTATTCGGTCTTATGACTCGAAATTGTATAATGTTATTTCATAGTTTCCGCTGTTTCTTGTAAGGATTTATATCTGAACAAGAATTGTTATACTCTGATGTAAACCAAATTGTACATTTAGGTATCTCTTTGATTAAAGAAATACCTGGGTGTTACACTTTGTTGATGGATACTACTATGTTTTGAAGATTTTTAATCGTTTCAATGCACAAATATCTTCCACGTTTCACGGCTTAAGCAATTTGTGGGGCGATTTTTCAAGGTTTCTAGTGTGTAATGGGCATCATGTACGTTAATATTAACCGATTGAATGCTCTTTGATCGTGGGGTCTCTTTAGGCTAGTGATCATTGCCAATGGAGACCATTTTGTAAAAATACTAGGCTTGTAAATTTTTTTAGACACACCACAATCAATCAAACTCTTTTTTTTAAGCACATTTTGTAACATCCTCAAAATAATTAGCCGAATTATTTGGATGTCAACCCAATTGAATTAATTTAATACTTAATTGGTACAATTATTGAGTGCGAAATATAATTATTAGATTGACATAGGATCGTTAACCGATAAATACGAGTCAAGGGCTATTTAGAATTGAAATTAGAGATTAAAGGCAATGTGGTAATTTGACCACGCTACCACTTATATATTAAATATATATATGTATACCTGTGTGTGTGTCTGAAAGAAAAAGAAAAGAATTAAAGAAAAGAAAGAAAGAAGAGGACGCGAGAGAGTGAGAAGAAAGGAGAGAAAGAATGGAAGAGAAAAGGAAGAATGGGTATGGGTGAAGAAGAGGGAAAATGAGCATCCAAGGCTCATCAAATCATCATCCATCCAACATGATAGTTGATCACCATTTTATCCTCTTCAATTTGATACCAACATCATCATCATCAACTCACTCTCCATCCCTTTGCCATTTTCGAGTTTTAGACTAAGTTGAGGGATTTTGTGATGTTCACTTTCTTTTTGGGTTAAGAAGCATGGAAACTTGAAATGGAAGCTTGTGTATTAAGGCTAGGGTGATTTTGAAGGAGCAAAGGTTAGAGATTGAGAAATCAAAATAATTGGGGTTTATGTGTGAATATTGTCATGGAGGTTAGAGGAGGAAGATGATGAATAGTACATTATAGAAGTCTCGGGATTGAGCGGAAAGATTGGAAGCGGACTTGGGCATCATCGGGGCGTGGAATGGATCCTGGGAATGTTCGTATGATTATGTGGAGATTTTGAAGTCTCGGTGATTTCGAGGTCTCGGAGTCGGCTCTCGCTTCAAGGGTGAGTTCTACTCACGTTTAGGATTTTATGTTTCGAATTAATTGATTGTTTGTTTTATCGCTTTCGCTGGACTGGAATATTGCTTGGTATTGTGTATTTCGGGTTAGGAATCGATCAGAGCAAGTCTCGGGTTGCGTCGTGTTGAAATAGAATTTTTGGTAATTGAGTTCGAGAGATTTTGGGTTAAAAACCGATATTTGGAAAATTGTCGTATTTTGATAAACTTCTTTTTGATTGGGATTGTGATCGATTTGATTGATTGTGTGAAAATGGTTGGATCTGTTTTTCTGGTATTATGGACTGTTTTCAATCGAAACGAGAATCGGAATTGAGCGGAATCGCGGTTTTCGCGCGAAACCGCAAAAATCCTGCACCACCTGATGTCCATCGCGTCGCGACCCCCTCCCCATTGCGTCGTGACCTGAATTTATTTTTGCAACATTTCGGTTCTGTCTCGTTTCGCGTCGCGACGGTTTCCCGTCGCGTCGCGACGCTTTGCAGTTTTTCAGCAACTAAACACTATTTTTGTTTTCGCCATAACTTTTGATCCGGGAACCCGATTGAGGTGTTCTAAGATGCGTTGGAAAGCTTATTCGGAGGCCTAACTGAATATTCTATTTTTAAGGCAAAATGAACTGTTTTTGGAGTCGTAAAATGTGATGAAAAGTGACGAGTTAGTATGCGAGATTGAATATGGACTTAATATATAATGTGAATTAAATGGTCAATTATTGATCTGAATATAAGTGATCATTGGATTTATATGATTGTAGATATATGTTTATATATATCGAGTTGGGTGACGACCCATGTGGAACATACTAGGCGGGGCAGTCATGATCCCCTAACCCTAGGCTCCGTGCCAATAGGAGAATGTACTATTGGTAGTGGGGTTCACCGGGATTAGCAGCGGATTGCAGTCGGTGTTATGTTAAGGATTTGTGTACGATACACCGGGGTTAGCAGCGGATTGCAGTCGGTGTCGTACGTTGTTTGTTGTGAGGTTCATCGGGTATGTAGCGGTAACGCAGTCGGTGACCTGTTAAGTAAAAAAGAACTCATAATTGAACCGAGAGTATTAGTAGGGGTCTCGGTAGAACTCACTGAGATTGTATCTCACTGTTTATTTGTTGTTGATTTTACAGAGAAACCGGGAAAGAAGGAACATAGAGGCACGAGTAGGTTGCGCTCGGACTGGCTGCTGATGATTTAGTCTCATGCTTAGTTTATTTTTCCCTTGTTGTTGTTATGTACTATGACACTATGACTTTAGTGTTATGTATTTTCTTCCGCTTTCTTGTATGATACTGAATACTATAGTTGCTGAATATTATGGTCTGAGAACCTTTTATAGTCTTATGTTTATTAAGACTGTTTGGTTGTTATTCAGTTGAAAACTATGTTGCAGTATTCGGTATTTAGGCAGGAATTGTATATCTCTGATGTGTTACTAATGTGCCCTCGGGCGTTTTTAGTCGATAAATATACCGGGGTGTTACAGTTGGTATCAGAGCAGTTCGACCTAGTCGGACTTAGCTTAGGGTTGAGTCGATTCCTTGTTAGTCCTTGTTGTAATTATACTTGTGATACTAAGAGACATTGAGCATGATCAACTCAATACTTAGTGTATCGTAAGCGGAATTATACCGGGATGATCAAGACGTAGTCCTCGACCAAGACCGGAGTCTCTAATCGGTGCATTCTCAGGAAAGGTGGCATGACGGTGGAAGAATACACCGCTGACTTTGAGAAGTTGTCTCAATTTTACCAAGTGGTAAGGTATGTTCCGAAGGAGGAATGGAAGATCCAGAAGTATAAGAGGGGCCTTCGTGCTTTTATGACTTAGGGTCTCAGTTCTTATAATATTACCAATTATGTTGCCTTAATGCATTCAGCATATGTCGCCAAGGATGATCTCATAGGGAGTATGGGAAAGGAAAGAAGGTAGTTGAATTATCATCTCTGAATGCAAGTCCTAAGATAATTTCATCAAAGGAAAAGCAGGTGCAATTCTTCGATTCTTCAAGAGTCAGAAGATGTTCTAACTGTGGAAAACGTCGCAGTGGTGGTTGTAAACAAAGTTCTAATTGATGCTATTATTATAATGGAGAGGGTCACTATGGAAAAAGGCCCTGCAAAGAAGAATTCCAAGGAGTCACAAGCAGCGCCAAGGATATGACGAGTCAACACTCTGGATGCTTAGATGGTTACAAATGCTATCGATTTACCGAGAAAGATGGCATTTCTTTTCAATAACTCAGTCAGAATATTATATGATTCAGGTGCAACCCATTGCAGTATATCCCAATCTTGTGTTGATCGGTTGGGATTAGCCTGATCATCGCTATCCGTGCGGATGACTATTTCAACTGCTGTTGAGGGTCGTATCCAGACCTAATCTTTTAGTCAAATTGTCTACTTGTCATAAGAGGCAGGAATTTCATTGTAGAATTTATTGTTGCTTATGAGAAGTTTGAACAAAGTCTTGGGTACGAATAGGGTGACTGCAAATCACGTTACAATAGACCGTGTTAATTATCTGTCAACTTAGCTTCAGAATCAGTTGAATTGTCTGGGACAAATTCTGAAGCAGTTATCTCGTTCACCTTAGTCAGTCAATCTTTATTCCAAGGTGCGGAAGCACATGTTAGTATGTTATCTGCATCCACTGAAACTAGTTTAGATTTGGCGAGCGTTCGAATTGTGAATGACTTTCTGGATGTTTTTCTGGATGAAGTTTCTTCTGTACCTCCAGAGCGAGAAGTAGAGTTTTCTATAGAACTGCTTACTGGCACAGGATCAATATCCGTTGCCCAATATCGGATGTCTCCTTTAGGATTAAAGGAATTGAAGTCTCAACTTGAAGAGTTAATATCAAAGAGGTTCATTCCACCGAGTGCTTCTCTAGGGAGTGCTCTGGTGTTGTTAGTTAAGAAGAAGGACGGAAGCATGAGATTGTGTATTGACTCCCGTCAACTCAACAAGGTGACAATTAAGAGAAAATATCCATTGCCAAGGATAGATAAATTGCTTGAACAACTTAGAGGTGCGGCTGTGTTTTCCAAGATTGACCTAAGGTCGGGTTATCACCAAATCGAAGTTAGAGTCTTGGACATTCCGAAGACGACTTTCTGTACGAGGTATGGACATTACGAGATCGTAGTAATTCCCTTCGGTTTGACGAATGCTCCAGCGGTATTCATGGATTACATGAACCGAATTTTCCACACCTATCTGGATCAATTTGTTGTTGTTTTCGTTGATGATATCTTGGTGTACTCGAAGACCATTGAGGAGCATGTCCAACATCTTCTCATTGTTCTGAATGTACTCCGCGAAAAGAAGTTGTATGCCAAGCCGTCGAAGTGTGACTTCTGAATGCCGGAAGTGAAGTTTTTGGGACACGTGATTTCCCAATCGGGAGTTGCTGTGGATCCCAGTAGGGTGGAAGCTGTATTGAATTGGGAACGACCAACATCTGTCACTGAAAAAAGATGTTTCTTGGGTTTAGCTGGTTACTACAAGAGGTTTATTCAAGGATTCTCGCAATTGGTTCTTCCACTTATTCAGTTAACTCGTAGGGGCCAACCGTTTACACGGGATGCCGATTGTGATGAATGTTTTCAAGAACTGAAGGTTAGATTGACTTCTGCTCCAATCCTGAGCCTTCCAGATCCGTCTTCGGAATTCCAAATTTACAACGGCGTTTCTGGGGAGGGTTTAGGATGTGTTCTCATGCAGAATCAACAAGTGGTAGCTTATGCGTCCAGGCAATTGAAGACTCATGAGGAGAATTATTCAACTCATGATTTGGAGTTAGCAGCTATTGTGTATGCACTGAAGACTTGGAGACATTACCTGTATGGGTCTCGTTTCGAAGTCTTTAGTGATCACAAGAGTTAAGTGTCTGTTTGATCAGAAAAAACTGAATAAAAGGCAAAGAAGTGTGTTGAGTTTCTGAAGGATTAAAAATCCGTGTTGATGTAGCATTCAAGAGAGGCCAATGTTGTAACTGATGCGCTGAGTAGGAAATCCATTCACATGGCAGGGTTAATGATGCAAGAAAAGGAATTGTTAGAGTCTTTTAGATCTAAGTTGGGGTACTTTTAGATCTAAGTTGGGGTACATCCATAAGTTTCCACTTTGGAGGCGAAGTATTAGTTTGTTAACCTCTCCTTTGTGAAGGTTAACAATGAGATTGTATTATGAGATTCCGTTTGTCAGGTCAAACGTGAATAGGGATATGAAAGTGAGGTGTCTGCTAACCGTTTTTCACATTGCGAATACCCATCAAAGGCCTAATTGAGGGATCTGCTTGCAAGAGTCTGAAATTTCCGAAGTGAAGTTTGGCGTGCGGTAGGTTAGTTATGAAAAATCAGTTTTGTGAAAACCCGCAAGCTAAAGTTAATTTTGGGAACGAATAAAGAGACTAATAAAATTTGATTGGGGAAGAAAATTCTAGGAGGATTACTTAGGTTGAGGGGAATCTCTCAACGCTATTGAGTAATTCGGGAAGGAATCGGGTGCGTTGTTGGTAAAAACATCGTGAGGGAGTTGCAATAGAGGAAAAGGAGTTCTGAGTTCTGTTGGAAACTTGTTTTGAGAAAAACCGAGGTGAATTTCATTGTTTTCAAATTTAGTTGATGTCCCCACGGTTTATTTCTACGCTTAAGGACAAAGTTTTAGTAAAACCCTCATTCCATCTTTTTGAAAAGTTTTATCTCGAAATCTTGAGGGCGAGTCAAGAAGTTTCACAGATGACTTTTCCGTCACATTTTTCAATGTGTATGAGAACTGTTATAGATTTTAGAAGATTTGTTGTGAACGTGTTTACACCCTTCGAGGAAATCGTGTTTATTTTTACCTTTACCGAGGAATGCCAGTTTGTGGATCTCATCTTCAACATATATTTCTACCAAGTGTATTGTATTAGACCCTTTGATTTAGACGAATCAAAGTTGGGGCGCAAGCGAGGATGATTGGAATGAAGCTTCTGAAGTGTTTTCAAATGCGGTGCCGAGCCTGTGTAGACGAAAGAGGAGTTTCTCGTGTTGATTCGTAACAAGAGAGTTCGGACTATAATCTTAGAAGCGTTCTAGGGTAGTGGTCCAACATACTTAAGGATTGACATGCCAACTTGGGAAGATTTTCTACACTCATTTCGTTAATTCAAGATTGTTTTCCAGTAAATTTAGACCCTCCTGAGGATGTCGATTCTCGGAGAGTCAAATGAAAGACTTGACGAAATTTTGATGACAAAATTCTTTCAAGTTGGGGAGAATGTAACATCCTCAAAATAATTAGCCGAATTATTTGGATGTCAACCCAATTGAATTAATTTAGTACTTAATTGGTAAAATTATTGAGTGCGAAAGATAATTATTTGATTGACATAGGAACGTTAACCGGTAAATACGGGTCAAGGGCTATTTAGAATCGAAATTAGAGATTAAGGGCAATGTGGTAATTTGACCACACTACCACTTATATATTAAATATATATATGTATACCCGTGTGTGTGTGTGAAAGAAAAAGAAAAGAAAGAAAGAAGAGGACGCGAGACAGTGAGAAGAAAGGAGAGAAAGAATGAAAGAGAAAAGGAAGAATGGGTATGGGTGAAGAAGAGGGAAAATGAGCATCCAAGGCTCATCAAATCATCATCCATCCAACATGAAAGTTGATCACCATTTTATCCTCTTCAATTTGATACCAACATCATCATCATCAACTCACTCTCCATCCCTTTGCCATTTTCGAGTTTTAGACTAAGTTGAGGGATTTTGTGATGTTCACTTCCTTTTTGGGTTAAGAAGCATGGAAACTTGAAATGGAAGCTTGGGTATTAAGGCTAGGGTGATTTTGAAGGAGCAAAGGTTAGAGATTGAGAAATCAAAATAATTGGGGTTTATGTGTGAATAGTGTCATGGAGGTTAGAGGAGGAAGATGATGAATAGTACATTATAGAAGTCTCGGGATTGAGCGGAAAGATTGGAAGCGGACTTGGGCGTCGTCGGAGCGTGGAATGGATCCGGGGAATGTTCGTGTGATTATGTGGAGATTTTGAAGTCTCGGTGATTTCTAGGTCTCGGAGTCGGCTCGCGCTTCAAGGGTGAGTTCTACTCACGTTTAGGATTTTATGTTTCGAATTAATTGATTGATTGTTTTATCGCTTTCGCTGCACTGGAATATTGCTTGGTATTGTCTATTTCGGGTTAGGAATCAATCGGAGCGAGTCTCGGGTTGCGTCGTGTTGAAATAGAATTTTTGGTAATTGAGTTCGAGAGATTTTGGGCTAAAAACCGATATTTGGAAAATTGTCGTATTTTGATAAACTTCATTTTGATTGGGATTGTGATCGATTTGATTGATTGTGTGAAAATGGTTGGATCTGTTTTTCTGGTATTATGGACTGTTTTCAATCGGAACGAGAATCGGAATTGAGCGGAATCGCGGTTTTCGCGCGAAACCGCCAAAATCCTGCACCACCTGATGTCCTTCGCGTCACGACCCCCTCCCCATCGCGTCGCGACTTGAATTTATTTTTGAAACATTTCGGTTCTGTCTCGTTTCGCGTAGCGACGGTATCCCATCGCGACGCTTTGCAGTTTTTCAGCAACTAAACACTGTTTTTGTTTTCGCGATAACTTTTGATTCGGGAACCCGATTGAGGTGTTCTAAGATGCGTTGGAAATCTTATTCAGAGGCCTAACTGAATATTCTATTTTTAAGGCAAAATGAACTGTTTTTGGAGTCGTAAAACGTGTTGAAAAGTGTAACATCCCCTATTTAGTTAATTTCAATTATCGAAAATTAGCAAGAGGTCAAGTTATATATATTAATATAATCGAATATTTTATGTTTGGGAAGTGAATTAATTGTTTGATTAAGTATTAGAATTTGTGTACTTAATTTCTAAGTTAAATTCATTAAGTTAGGCCACATAGCTCATGGGGAGTCATAAGAGAAGAACAAATAACTGAGGGGTAAGTTAGTCTTTTTACACAACCCACTCAACCCCCCAGCTGACCCCAAGTCACCCTGAACCCCTTCATTTCTCAAGTTTCAGAAAAATAGAAAGTTTAGAGAGAAAGAAAGAGAGGAGTTCGCGTGAGAGGGAGAGAGAGCTTGGAGTGAGGAGAGCACCATAAAACCTTGATGCATGTGAGAGATTGTAACACCTTTAAACTCAGCTTCTCAACCTCTATCCACTGATACTAAAATTTCCATCTACATCCCTCTCTACCTTATTCTACCATTGTTGAAGCTGCAAGCTCAAAGTTCATGAAAATGGGTTGGATGATGAATGCATGTTTGTTTTGAGAGCTACAACGTGATTAGCAACATTCATCGGATGGATTGGGAGCTGAAATCCGATTTTAGTGTGTAACAGCTTGCTGGGTGTAACACCCCGATAAATTCTAACGAATAGAATCACCGTAATGCACTAAATGGCATACATCAGAGTAACTTCCTGTTATTGAAATATTGAACACAACTAAAACATTCGATAATACATACCAAACGGTTCTCTGAACCTCATAAACTTCCTAAATATGCTAAAGTTTCAAACTTAAGACTTGAACATAATCCTGGTGTTCAATACTCAAAACATAAAGTAGCGGAAACGATTTTACAACTTAAACAATGAAAGTTATACAATCGGTGACATGACTAAATAAGAATACAAAGGTCTAAACAGGAAATCCGATTTCCCATAGTTCCATGAGTCGCACTGGCTAACCGTGCTTTGTCGCCTTTGCTTTCCCCTGCTTCTCTGTAAAAACCACAAATATGAAGGGTGAGATAAACATTATCTCAGTGAGTCCTATCGAGACCCCTTACTAACTCTGGCGGTTCATTATGCTTTACTTTGAACTCGTGGCCCTAAAAAGCAACCACGTGGAAATATATTAAGGTCTTGCAACCTTTTTGCTCATGGCCCTCCTAAGCGACACATGAAGCATACAATATTTTACCTCTTGTAATTTGTAGCCCTACTAAGCGACTACGCATTACATTTATTCCATGATTTTAGCATAACACCTCAGCCTACCTATTTTATAGGCACTTCTTTGGCTTTGGTGAACCCATCCCGCTATTTCTAGTGGGCGAAACATTCTTGAGTCTAGGTTTTGGGGCTCATGACTTCCCCTCCCCTAGTATGCTAATCCTCTAAGGGTCGTCACCCTTTTTCCTCTTGTATTTATTATACATTATATATCCATGTACCCACAATGGGCTGTTAGTCATTTCAGTCAAGTACCGTGTATAATATCAGTCAAGTACCGTGTATAATATCTGTCAAGTACCGTGTATAATATCAGTCAAGTACCGTGTATAATATCAGTCATGTACCGTGTATAATTTCAGTCAAGTACCGTGTATAATACCAGTCAGGTACCGTGTATAATATCAGTCAAGTACCGTCTATTATTATTTCTTGACATATGTTCTCTCGCGTTCTCTAAGTACGATCTTCCATTTTGTTCATAATACACAAGTTTTCTATTAAACATGTTCAATCTCATGACATCGGTATCTTTACATTGTTGGGGGACCTTGGGGAATGGATTAGAAGGGGATTGGAATCATTTGGAATGGATAAAAAGGTACTTTGAATTTGAAGAGCAGAAAGTCTCACGACCCGTGCGTGTAGGCGCACGACCCGTGCGCTGTTGAACAAAGTTGTAGAAGATTCCCAGAAAGATACGCACGACCCGTGCGAATAAGCGCACGATCCGGGCGTTGTTGAATAAAGTTTCAGGAGGATACACACGACCCGTGTGACTAGGCGCACGATCCGTGTGTGTTTTAAAAATCAGTTTGTGTAGCATCAGATGGGGGCGCACGACCCGTGCACAGAGGCACACGATCCGTGCGTCTCCATCAGTTTTCCAGAAAACAAACTTTTCATGAGTAATTCCATTCCGTTCCGATTCCAAAATCTCTTCCGATCGAGACCCAAACTTAAACACGCATTGAAACAGTATATTATAGCAATCCCAATCAATTCAATCCAGTACACCCAAACAATCAATCAAACAATTTATGATTTAAATCACAATCCTTTTGAGAAAACAGTTTTCGATAAGTTTCCTTTCGGTACCAGAAACGCGTAACAATGGTTTTCGAAAAGTGAAGACTCATAAACACATATACATTCCCTAAGCGAGTTATAGAACTCACCTAACGTGATGAGAATCACGCAAAACACCGAGACCTTGACGGAGGCTACGAACTAAGAACACACGAACTCTCCTCGAATCCGCTCCAACGACGAACCCAGCTACCTAATTCTTTGGAAGGCTACCCAATTCGAATCCTAGCTGTCCCAAATGAAGTTCAAACTGAATTGTTGCTTGAATATGAACCTTGGTACTGAATGTATGGCTATAGCAAGGACATGCAAGGTTAGTAACTCAGATTTTTCTCAAGTTGAGCTTGATTGTTCTTAAATGGTGATTTGATAGAAAAGAGAGTGTGGCTGATGAAGTTTGTATCAGTGGGTAGAGGAAAGGAAATGCAAAAGAATGGTGGTGTTATCTTTCACATGCATCAAGGAATAATGGAGATCCTTCTTCTTCTTTCCCCTCCTCACTCTCGAGTTCTCTCCCTCTCCTTCACTTCTATTTCTAATTTCTACACTCTGTCTTTTCAGCAACTAGTGTTTTAGTGGGGGGTCATGGGCTGATGGGGTTTCAGCTGAGTGTTTTAATAGCTATGAGAAGACCATGTTACCCTTGCATCCTAATGACTTACAAAAAAATCAATTCAAATCACTTAAACCTCAATTCAAATTAATCGATCAACCCACAATGCCTCTCACACTACTTAACAATCGAACACATAATTGTTTTATTTAAGAGTTAACAACCATTTCGTCAATACCCTATTGTGCTAAATATTCGATTTAGCTAATAATTCACCTTAGCCTTTCTGCTAATTTAAATAAATTAAATTAGCTAATTAGGGGATGTTACAATCACCCCAACTTTAAAAAATTTTGTCCCCAAAATTGATAAAACGTACCTCAATCGAACAGATAAGGATATTTCACCCGCATGTTCTCCTCTACTTCCCATGTCGCTTCGTCAGGTGACGCACTGTCCCAAAGCACCTTGACAATAGGAATTGATCTCGTCCTCAGCGTTTTCTCGCCACGTTCGATGATCCTAATTGGAGTAGGCTGATAGGATAAATCCGGGCTGATGTCAATCGCCTCATAACTTAATGGTTGATTTGGATCATGAATATATTTCCTTAACTGCGATACATGAAACACATCATGTAATCTGGACAATTCTGTAGGTAATGCAATGCGATACGTGTAACACCCCCTTCAAATAACTACTATTTAATTTATTTAAAAGAAATCAGAGTTTCCAAAAACCTTTTTCAGTGCAACCGCAAGAGGGTGCCATATTTTAAAACAACGACATATCGCACCAAAATGATTTATTCAAAAAGTCATAAAGTGCGTAATACATAGCACCGTAGTCAGCCATAATACCCTGTTTAGCTCACGTCAACATCAGTGTAAGGCATCGCAGCAGAAAACACCAGTCTCAACATATTAGGTTACATCACCAAGTAAATAGTTTAATAACATCAATTTAGATAAAACAGTAAGCTAAAACGCCCCCCGGTGCTACGTATCAGAGCTGACTCGACCAACTAGAAAAAGGTATTAGATCACCTTCACTCGCTATCACCTGCACGTTGCCGACATGAGAAGCAACATAAAAGCAGTAGGGTGAGTCTCTTTACATAAATAATAACAAATAAGATGAGCATCATACTAGAGGAGGCAACTAGAAACACCAATACACGACTTCATAAGCATACATCATCATCTTACAACATATATATTATAATCACCAAGGCAACATCGTCAATAATAATCACCAAGAAACATCATCGTCAATAAACATAGGCACTAAGGCATCATCGTCAATATCATCAGTCTCATCGTCGCTAAACGCAAACCAAAGTCGTAATTCATATCACCAGTCATAAACACGTATGCGCATGAAAATGCAACCCACACCTGGGTATATGCATGATGGTACCATATTCGTCACAATTAAGAGGCCTAAGCCTATTCTTCACAGGAGGCCGAAGCCTATTCTTCACAAGAGGCCGAAGCCTATTCTTCACATTATGCACATGCCATGAGACTCTATATACACATGTGCATTTCATCATAACACTCACCTGGAGTACTCATCATCATCATCATCATCAAACACTCATAGAGTGTATTCGTCATATTCACCATATTAATATCACAACTTCTTCATAAACATCACACTCAAAAATGGAATAGCAACATATTTAAATTTTGGGCAAACATTTCATCACAAATTGTAATCTGTGGTAAGTGGGGCTTAGAGGCCACTTACCACAGATTCCAATTTGTGGAAAGTGGAATCCAAACAGTCACTTACCACAGATTCCAATTTGTGGAAAGTGGAATCCAAATAGTCATTTACCACAGATTCCAATTTGTGGAAAGTGGAATCCAAACAGTCATTTACCACAGATTCCAATTTGTGGAAAGTGGAATCCAAACAGTTTGATTATGTTCTTGTTTAATTGCCTTAAATCTTAAGTAACAATACACTAAAAATAGCGCTTCACTTTTATAAAACAGCAGCACATTTTCTTCATAAAAACAGCAACTCTTCTTTAAATATAACAGCAAACAACAACACTATCAATTGGTAGACAGCAACATTTTCTAGTAAACAGCATACTTTATTTTGATAAACAGCAAAACAGCAACATTTTCTTTGATAAAACAGCCAACAGCAACACTATTGGCTTATGGACAGCAACATTTTCTATTTTCAATTTGCTTGGCATCATTCGAATAATTATAATCATATCACTCAATCACCACATAATTCTCACATACTCAATCAAACTATAACATCCCTTAATTCAATCCCAATTTACTCATTCATAGGTTCTCGTCCCTATACACATGAAATCGAAACTAACTACACCACATTCACCAAAATCGAAATTCACCTCATCATATCACATGGTAAATCGCATGTCAACACCAACAATTCATCAAAATAACACCACAATTAATCCAATCTTTTATCCATCTTAACATATACATCTCTAATCATCACAACGCCAAAACCCATAAAACCCACCACATACCCAATTATATTCAATTGAAACGCTCACCCTTACTCTCAACCATCACACACAAAACACAACACCACGCAACAACAAGCAACATAGTGCCACAACGCACACGCAGGCAACACGTCACACACCAAATAGCAACATAGTGCCACAACTCCTCAAACACCAATTTCCACACCATTTCATTTAAGCAATTTAACAAACACCTCATATGCATACTTAGTCTCATATTCATATTGACACCAATTGACATAGAATCATCTACAACCACATAGAACTACTAATTTGATTTTTCAACACATCATCAAACACAAAACAACACACCAATCAATCATTTAAACATCCTAAACCTAACTCATATAGGATAATAATCTTATAGGTTATTACGAACGAAAGAGAGCCCCCTAACCTTGATAAATCGAAGAACTAAGCCACGCACAAGCCACAAAACGAAAACGCAGCAGCCCCCTCCTCTCCACTTTGCGCAAACCGTGGGTCAAAGCCCAAACCAAGATGAACCAATCTCCTCCTTTTCTCCTTGCTGGAACTCGCGAACCCTCCTCCCTCTCACTCTCTCAGCTTCGGCTTCTCTCTCCTCTCTCTCTCCTCTCTCACGAGCTCACCCTTCTTTCTCTTTTCTCCTCTTTCTTTCTTTTTCTCTTTTTCTTCTCCTTTCTTCTTCCTGTTTCCTCTCTTCCCAGCGCTGATCCCCTTCTCTTCCTCTAATCCCATTCTTTGATTCCATTTAACCCTAGGCCCAATAATGCTTGGGCCCTATTTGCACCTCCTATTTCACTTAATTCCACCACTCCCTAATTACTTATACACCTCTTAAATAACATAACTCCAAATTAATTAATTCACTTGAATAAATATTGTAAGCCTTAAATAACTTAATTAAATAAATAATTAAATTATTTTGGGGCGTTACAACTCTCCCCCACTTAAAATATTTTCGTCCTCGAAAATCTTACCGATCAAAACCAACACCCTCCCACTAACAACTATCGCCATATAGACGACTAGCGCTATCCACCTTGCTGATCATTACTTCCTGGTTTACCGGCGGTAAGTGATTGGGCGGCCGTCCCTCCTACTTGTTCAGCCAGGTAACTCAAGAAATAATAACCAGGCTCATTCATACATACCTAACTCAAGTGACGACCACGCCATCCCCATCGGACTCAACATGCCACAAACAACAACAACAACAACAACGGAAGGAACCGGATACCCTACCCGACAATCCCCTATTACCAACGTCTACAACAACAACCACAACAAGAATAATTCAACAACAACCATAAACACTACAACAACAACTACTATTGGAATAGTCTCAACAGAGTGACATCTTTATTATCTCATCTAATAATATTTAACAGCAACGATAACAACAACAATAGCAACCAGAACGACCGCAACAACAACAACGTCATCGGCAACCACAACAGTTACAATATCAACAAGAAATTCCTAGAGTCCAAATAATAAGCTACATATCATCTATTAGACACAGTCAATTTATCAAGAATCCAGATAAGGCATTATTGCATCTAGGATCACATGTATCCACACATGGCACAATGACAATACATCAATTAGAGTCATTTTTAATTTTAGCTAGATATCTCCACATAACAATTAAACTGATACTAAACGGTTTGTTCAATTGCTCCTAGAATGAACACACCTCAACTAATAATTTGGTCATTGCTCATACAATGGTTCACCAATAGCACATAACACATAAACACAAATCGGGGTCACCGGGTACCCCAAACGAGGAAATACTCACTGCACAAAAACTTTAGACGGCACAATAGTCACACAATTGACATATCACTAAAGTGATACCTCTACCCCAAAAACATTTATAAGACGAAGTGCGAAAAACGAGTGAAAATTGTCTTTCAAACAAAATCAATGATTTATTTCAGGAAATGGTTTTCGCAAGAGGAAGGTATCATCAGCTCCTCAAATCATATAATAATCATTTAGAAGAACATCAAAACCCATGGCGGTAAAACATTTCTTTTGATACGATAACTAGAATGACCTGAAATACAATATTGAAAATTCATCCCAACCCCGATAACATTTTCCTTCGGTTTCAAAAGAAGTAACTAATGCACCTCTCGAAAACCAAACATTTTCCAAATCAGCCGAGAAGTCAAAATCAAGTTCAGTAATATTAGTCACCAATCTCAAAAGTAATAGCTTTTTAGAATTAATGATAGCATGAAATATAATCCACCCTTAAAATCGTTAAATCAAGAAACTTATTATTTTTAAAAGTAGATATAGCATGCCAGTCTGGGAATAACACCTAAAAGCAATTAGTTAAATAACTCTACGAAACACTCAAATCCTCGTTTACAAAATCACATAATGCAAGTAATCAAGTCAGATCATAGTAGTCCAGAATATATGATTTTAGAGATCAAGAAGACAAAAGTAGTCAAACAAATGCCAACAATACAAGGTTTACACAGAGAAGACACAGAGTTCACACATCGGAAACGCAATTCAGCACACAATACCAGCAGGGGCATCTCCCCCACTAGTCCTCTTACCATCAGCGGTCTTCGGTTTACTTTTACCTGCAGGAACATCACTACCACACAAGCAATGGTTAGAACTAAAAGTCATTACTCGATTGTCAACTGACACGACGACTCGACAACTTGGTCGGACAGACCGAACTGCTCTGATACCACTATTGTAACACCCCCTTCAAATAACTACTATTTAATTTATTTAAAAGAAATCAGAGTTTCCAAAAACCTTTTTCAGTCCAACCGCAAGAGGGTGCCATATTTTAAAACAACGACATATCGCACCAAAATGATTTATTCAAAAAGTCATAAAGTGCGTAATACATAGCACCGTAGTCAGCCATAATACCCTGTTTAGCTCACGTCAACATCAGTGTAAGGCATCGCAGCAGAAAACACCAGTCTCAACATATTAGGTTACATCACCAAGTAAATAGTTTAATAACATCAATTTAGATAAAACAGTAAGCTAAAACGCCCCCCGGTGCTACGTATCAGAGCTGACTCGACCAACTAGAAAAAGGTATTAGATCACCTTCACTCGCTATCACCTGCATGTTGCCGACATGAGAAGCAACATAAAAGCAGTAGGGTGAGTCTCTTTACATAAATAATAACAAATAAGATGAGCATCATACTAGAGGAGGCAACTAGAAACACCAATACACGACTTCATAAGCATACATCATCATCTTACAACATATATATTATAATCACCAAGGCAACATCGTCAATAATAATCACCAAGAAACATCATCGTCAATAAACATAGGAACTAAGGCATCATCGTCAATATCATCAGTCTCATCGTCGCTAAACGCAAACCAAAGTCGTAATTCATATCACCAGTCATAAACACGTATGCGCATGAAAATGCAACCCACACCTGGGTATATGCATGATGGTACCATATTCGTCACAATTAAGAGGCCTAAGCCTATTCTTCACAGGAGGCCGAAGCCTATTCTTCACAAGAGGCCGAAGCCTATTCTTCACATTATGCACATGCCATGAGACTCTATATACACATGTGCATTTCATCATAACACTCACCTGGAGTACTCATCATCATCATCATCATCAAACACTCATAGAGTGTATTCGTCATAGTCACCATATTAATATCACAACTTCTTCATAAACATCACACTCAAAAATGGAATAGCAACATATTTAAATTTTGGGCAAACATTTCATCACAAATTGTAATCTGTGGTAAGTGGGGCTTAGAGGCCACTTACCACAGATTCCAATTTGTGGAAAGTGGAATCCAAACAGTCACTTACCACAGATTCCAATTTGTGGAAAGTGGAATCCAAACAGTCATTTACCACAGATTCCAATTTGTGGAAAGTGGAATCCAAACAGTCATTTACCACAGATTCCAATTTGTGGAAAGTGGAATCCAAACAGTTTGATTATGTTCTTGTTTAATTGCCTTAAATCTTAAGTAACAATACACTAAAAATAGCGCTTCACTTTTATAAAACAGCAGCACATTTTCTTCATAAAAACAGCAACTCTTCTTTAAATATAACAGCAAACAACAACACTATCAATTGGTAGACAGCAACATTTTCTAGTAAACAGCATACTTTATTTTGATAAACAGCAAAACAGCAACATTTTCTTTGATAAAACAGCCAACAGCAACACTATTGGCTTATGGACAGCAACATTTTCTATTTTCAATTTGCTTGGCATCATTCGAATAATTATAATCATATCACTCAATCACCACATAATTCTCACATACTCAATCAAACTATAACATCCCTTAATTCAATCCCAATTTACTCATTCACAGGTTCTCGTCCCTATACACATGAAATCGAAACTAACTACACCACATTCACCAAAATCGAAATTCACCTCATCATATCACATGGTAAATCGCATGTCAACACCAACAATTCATCAAAATAACACCACAATTAATCCAATCTTTTATCCATCTTAACATATACATCTCTAATCATCACAACGCCAAAACCCATAAAACCCACCACATACCCAATTATATTCAATTGAAACGCTCACCCTTACTCTCAACCATCACACACAAAACACAACACCACGCAACAACAAGCAACATAGTGCCACAACGCACACGCAGGCAACACGTCACACACCAAATAGCAACATAGTGCCACAACTCCTCAAACACCAATTTCCACACCATTTCATTTAAGCAATTTAACAAACACCTCATATGCATACTTAGTCTCATATTCATATTGACACCAATTGACATAGAATCATCTACAACCACATAGAACTACTAATTTGATTTTTCAACACATCATCAAACACAAAACAACACACCAATCAATCATTTAAACATCCTAAACCTAACTCATATAGGATAATAATCTTATAGGTTATTACGAACGAAAGAGAGCCCCCTAACCTTGATAAATCGAAGAACTAAGCCACGCACAAGCCACAAAACGAAAACGCAGCAGCCCCCTCCTCTCCACTTTGCGCAAACCGTGGGTCAAAGCCCAAACCAAGATGAACCAATCTCCTCCTTTTCTCCTTGCTGGAACTCGCGAGCCCTCCTCCCTCTCACTCTCTCAGCTTCGGCTTCTCTCTCCTCTCTCTCTCCTCTCTCACGAGCTCACCCTTCTTTCTCTTTTCTCCTCTTTCTTTCTTTTTCTCTTTTTCTTCTTCCTGTTTCCTCTCTTCCCAGCGCTGATCCCCTTCTCTTCCTCTAATCCCATTCTTTGATTCCATTTAACCCTAGGCCCAATAATGCTTGGGCCCTATTTGCACCTCCTATTTCACTTAATTCCACCACTCCCTAATTACTTATACACCTCTTAAATAACATAACTCCAAATTAATTAATTCACTTGAATAAATATTGTAAGCCTTAAATAACTTAATTAAATAAATAATTAAATTATTTTGGGGCGTTACAATACGCTACCGGCCCAACTCGCTCGATAATCTGGAAGGGTCCAACATACCGAGGACTGAGCTTCTTCGCTCGCAAAGCAATACCGGTCCCGATGGTTGGAGAAAGTCTCAAAAAGACATGGTCTCCTTCTTTGAATTCTAACGGCCTTCTTCTCTTATCCGCATAACTCTTTTGTCGACTCTGCGCGGCTTTCATCCTTTCTCTTATCTTACGGATCTTCTCCGTAGTCTCACGGACCAAATCTGGTCCCAACATTCTCTGCTCACCTACATCCCACCAACACAATGGTGTTCTACACTTCCGATCATACAATGCTTCATATGGAGCCATTCCGATACTAGAATGGTAACTGATGCTGTATGAAAACTCCACCAATGGAAGATGATCCTCCCATCTGCCTCCACTATCGAGTACACAAGCCCTCAACATATCCTCCAATCTCTGGATTGTCCTCTCAGTTTGCCCGTCTGTCTGTGGATGGTAAGCGGTGCAAACACACACCGTTGTTCCCAACGCCATGTTCAACGCTCTCCAAAATCGAGATGTGAACTTGGGATCTCGATCACAGATGATACTTGTAGGGATTCCATGCAACTTCACAATATTCTTGAGATACTCATCTGCTAGCTTAGCAACCTTATGATTCGAACGCACTGGAATAAAATGAGCGGACTTGGTCAGGCGATCCACCACTACCCAAATAGAATCATTTCCGGCTTGGTACCGTGGCAATCCCATGACAAAATCCATAGATATGCTTTCCCATTTCCATTCAGGTACCTTCAACGGCTGTAACTAGCCACCTGGCTTCCGGTGCTCTATCTTAACCCTTTGACAAGTCAAGCATCGAGACACAAACTCTGCAATATCTACTTTCATACCCGGCCACCAATACAATTGCTTCAAATCTCGATACATCTTGGTAGATCCAGGATGTATTGAGAACTGACTCTTATGAGCCTCCTCTAAAACTTGTCTCTTCACATTCTCATCATTCGGCACACAGATTCTACCATCAAAGAAAATTACGCCATCACCGTCTTCGGTGTAACTCGGCAATCTCTTCTGCGCTTGCAGCTCTACATCACCTTCTTGGGCTGAGCGAATTAGATTTCTCAAGGGACTTGAAATCCGAATGTGACTCAACACCAACCTGTTCCCTCTTGATTTAACTCTCAAGTTGAGGTCTCTGAACGATTCCAACAAGGACATCTCGTGCATCATCAACTCTGCAGTATGGATAGACTTCCTTCTTAAAGCATCGACCACAACATTAGCCTTACCAGGATGGTACTTCAATTCAAAATCGTAATCCTTCAGGAATTCTACCCATCTCCTCTGTCTGTTGTTCATCTCCTTTTGGTCAAACAAATACTTAAGGCTCTTGTGGTCACTAAAGACTTCGAAACGAGACCCATACAGGCAGTGTCTCCAAATCTTCAGAGCAAACACAATCGCTGCCAACTCTAAATCATGAGTTGGGTAATTCTCTTCATGCGGCTTCAACTGCCTGGAGGCATAAGCAACTACTTGTTGATTCTGCATTAGGACACATCCCAAACCCTTACCAGAGGCGTCGCAATAGATTTGGAATCCTACGGACGGATCTGGAAAAATCAGGACAGGTGCAGAAGTCAAACGATTCTTTAATTCTGCGAAACAATTATTGCAATCTGAGTTCCAAACAAACGGTTGACCCTTGCAAGTTAACCGCGTGAGTGGAAGAACCAGCTGGGAAAATCCTTGAATGAATCTTCGATAATATCCAGCTAATCCCAAGAAACTTCTTACCTCAGTAACCGTAGACGGCTGTTCCCAATCTACCACAGCTTCGATCTTACTGGGATCCACTGCAACACCAGCCCTAGATATCACATGGCCCAGAAATTTAACTTCGGGCATCCAAAAATCACATTTGGACGGCTTAGCATATAACTTCTTCTCTCGGAGTACGTTCAGAACAATTCGGAGATGTTGCACATGCTCCTCAATTGTTTTAGAGAACACCAAGATATCATCAATGAATACTACCACGAACTGATCCAGATAGGGATTAAAAATTCGATTCATATAATCCATGAATACAGCTGGAGCATTGGTCAAACCGAAGGGCATCACTACAAATTCTTAGTGTCCATACCTCGTACGGAAAGCGGTCTTCGGGACGTCCAAAGCTCGAACCCTAATTTGGTGATAGCCGGACCTGAAATCAATCTTTGAAAATACAGAAGCTCCCCTCAATTGGTCTAACAAATCATCAATCCTCGGTACTTGTTATTGACAGTCACCTTATTCAACTGACGATAATCAATACACAATCTCATACTTCCGTCCTTCTTCTTGACAAGCAACACTAGAGCACCCCATGGTGAGGCACTCGGCCGGATGAACCGTTTGGAAATTAGCTCTTCCAGTTGATCTTTCAATTCCCTCAACTCTAACGGCGACATTCTATACGGGGCTATAGAAATAGGTCCAGTGCCTGGAACCAACTCTATAGAAAATTCCACCTCACGATCCGGAGGAAATGAAGGAACTTCATCGGGAAACACATCAAGAAATTCATTAACAATTTGCACAGAAGATAAATCCTGACCTGTCTCAGTGGATGCGGACAGCATCATGACATAAGCTTCTGCGCCTTGGAACAGATAGTTACTGGCCGAAGTGAAAGAAATAACAGCTTCAGAATTGGGCGGTTGTAGCTCCACTGACTCGGAGGCGAAACCGATAGTTCGATGGAAGCAATCTATAGTCACATGGTTGGCCGTCATCCAACTCATTCCTAGGACGACGTCCATGCCCTTCATTGGTAAACAAATGAAGTCTACCACAAAATTCCTGTCTCCAATGGATAGAAGACAGTTTTCACATATCGCTTGGGTTTGAACACTACCGTCAGCAGCGGTTTTAATGGAGATTGGTTGAGGCAAATGAGTTAAGGCCAATCCAAACCGTTCGACACAAACTTGAGATATAAAACAATGGGTCGCACCCAAATCATATAAAATACTAACGGAGTTATTAAAAAGAGATCCCATACCCCTTAGTAGATTATCTGACGGTGAGACCTTCTGGGCGTCCAAGGTGTAAACCCTCCCATGAGTTGTAGTAGCAGCAGGGTTATCTCCTTGACTCTTCTCCTTCACTAGGCAGTCCCGTGCATAATGACCTTCTTTCTTGCAGAAATAACACTGGTTGGATCCCATCTGGCATTTACCCTGATGATACTTTCCACAGTTGGAGCATGTACTGAACCTTGAGGAGTTCAAAGACTGAACCTGCTTCCCCTTGTTGGAGTTGCGCCTGGGACCCGTCTGATTGTTGGATGATCCAACATTCTTCTTATTCTGATGGAATACCTTCCTGCTTGCACACACTAGTGCAAAAAAGGGATTTAAAGTCAGGCGAAAAGGGGATTTAAAGTCAGGCGGGCGCTTGACTTTTATTAAGTCGACTTTGTATGTGATAGCCCCGCAAGTGCACGGGTCGTATCGCGTAATAAAAGAGTTATCGATCCACAGGGAGAGCCTAGGTGAATACCAATCTAATTTTTCAAAGTTGATTAACTGAAAAGAAAGTGTTTTTGGAAAGAAGGAATATTTTAGTAAAGTCTACTCACTCATGATCATTGTAGACAAAAGAGGAGAAAAGAAAATAAAAGAAGAAGACATAAAGTTAAATAGCGAGAAATAAAAGAAAGCGGTAAAGTGCAAAAATCATAAATAGCGGAATTGTAAATGACAAGAAAGTAAATTGCTTGAAAAGTAAATTGCCAGTAATTTACTTGACTTGCCAGTAATTTACTTGACTTGCCAGTAGTTTACTTGACTTGCCAGTAGTTTACTTGACTTGGAAATTTAAAGGGCAAAAAAGTAAATAACAAGGAAAATAAAAGAGCAAAAAGTAAACAGCGAGAAATTAAATAGCAATGAAAGTAAATGACTTGGAAAGTAAAAGGGCGAAAAAGTAAATAGCAGGGAAAATAAAAGAGCGGAAAAGTAAAGAGCGAAAAGTAAAGAGCGAGAAAGTAAAGAGCGAGAAATTAAAGGGCAATGAAAGTAAATGACTTGGAAAATAAATAACAAGAATTTAAAGGGCAAGAAAGTAAATAAACAAGAATCATAAAAAGCATGAAGAGTAAATTGAAGTCATGAATAATTAGAGAGCCTTTGTCATTGATTTTCTAACAAAATTCAAGCTTAGGTACAAGTGAGGATCAAGCCTCTATTTATAGGAAAATATGAGGGGCAAAATGGTCCAAAAGAGGAAAAAGTGGCAAATCAAGTTGGCCAAGGTAGTCATCAAAGAGCCATCCTCAAGTGGACAATGCACATGAGCAAGTGGTCAAAGCACATGGTCATCAAAAAGTGGGCAAAAATATCCATCAACAAGTGGGCAAAATATCCAATTTTGGCTTGCACAGTCGAAATCTTGCCAGCAGAAGCAGGCACAGTCGAAATCTGGGTAGCAGAAGCAGGCACAGTCGAAATCTGGGAAGCAGAAGCAGGCACAGTCGAAATCTGGGAAGCAGAAGCAGTCGAAGTCGAAATCTGGAAGATGCAGTCGAATTCTGGGAGATCCAGTCGAATTCTGGCCTGCTGAGACAGATGCTGTCGAATTCTGGCCTGCTGAGACAGATGCTGTCGAATTCTGGCCTGCTGAGACAGATGCTGTCGAATTCTGAGAGATCTAGTCGAATTCTGGGAGATCCAGTCGAAATCTGGAAGATGCAGTCGAATTCTGGGAGATCCAGTCGAATTCTGACCTGCTGAGACTTAAGCAGCCCAAATTGCTTCAAAATAAAACCTGAAGATAAAAAGTAAACATTTGCAGTAAAATAGATCAAAAATATAATTAAAATACTAAAAAGACTTAATAAAATAACTATTAAAAAGACTCTAAAAATAGACTTATCAAACTCCCCTATGCTTGAACCTTTGCTTGTCCTCAAGCAAAAACAGTGTAAATCTTTAGGCCAATTCTGAAGGAAAATTATTTTCATATTGAAACCTTAAGTGAACTGTGGGGCAATTCTAACACTTTGGTATGAGAGCTACTATTTTGGGCTTCTTGTGGAATTGAGAGACAACTTTAAAGTATCAGTACTCTAGAGGGGATATCAATGTCATCATAGAACCGGTTCCCCAACATTGTTAAGCTTGGGTCTTCCATTTACTAAGACCGGGTCTCAAAGGAGGGTCTTTATACGTTGGGTATTCAAGCAGTTTTCTTTTCTTTTTGATCTTATACGCTAACCATTTATTTTGACATTTAAAATGCACTAACTTCTGCATTTTTTAATTGGTTTTGCATATATACATAAATTTTTTTTTTTTTTTGTTTTTGAATATCCCAACTCAGACGTTTTTCTCCAGTAACCGCGCATCTAGTAAATGTCACCAAGAGAACCAGGTTACTAGTTTCTTTTCAGTCCCTCTATTTGTATTAATAACTGAAAATAGTCTCAATAGTGTGTGTGAAAAAGCCCTAGAAGTAGAAATCGAACCATGATACAATTTTGTTGTTCCCAACCAGTCCACCTAGATGATTGCTAATGAAAAAAATCGAAAACTTATTTTTGTCCAGAAAAGGCTTATTTTAAAACATGCTTAAGGTTCACAAAGTTTCGCGATGGAGGGAGCAGATACAACTCAAAGTACCAAAAAGATAAAAACTTGGCAAAGCAATAAAGACATTCCTAATAAAAGCAATAAAATACCCCCCCATGCTTGGACTAGGCATTGTCCTCAATGTTTTTTCAAATAAAACAAAAGGGGTTAGGAGAGCTCACCTGGCTGTCTGGTTCAGGATACTCGGCCCTGGGGTATTTTATTTTTCAACAAATCGAAAAAAAACACATTAAGCCGTGGGTTGCCTCCCACGCAGCGCTCGTTTATGGTCATTAGCTTGACCTTTTCCCTTTAGAAAGTTATTCCTGGGTCCCATTGTTTGAAGCATAGAGACCAAGTGACATATGAAGAATGAAAGCATTTTCTTAGATCCCATGGCTTGTAAAATGGAAGTTGTGTAAGCAATAAGATCTTTTTTACAATTCCCCCCTGATCAAATGTTATTTTTTTCACAAAGGAAGGTGAAAAATAAGATAAAGGAGATGGTTTGTATGGTGGTGGGGGGATGTATGGTTCTTCTCTTTCTTTTTCTGGTTCCTTTTCTTTTTCTTTTTCTGGTTCCTTCTCTTTTTCTTTCTCTTCTTGCTCACACGGTAAATTATGTTTGTCACTCACAATTTTTTCTTGGTTTGCTCTTGGTTCCTCTAATTGTTTTTCGCTTCTAAGGGTGACAGCATATATTTGGCCATTTAGATTTTGTTCAGGCTGTTCAGGAAATACCCCCGAAGATTTAGAGGATGAAGCCACCTGTGTTGCCACTTGAGTTATTTGATTTTCAAGCATCTTACTGTGAGTGGCAATAGAGTCGATTTTTGATTCTAATTTGATAAGTGTGTCATTCAAATAACAAGTATGATTTTTGAATTCTTCATTTTGTTTTGTTTGAGATGACACAAATTTTTCCATCAAAAATTCTAAGTTCGACTTTTGCGGGCTGTTTTGTGGGTTGTTAAAAACGCTTTGATTTTGAAAGACAGGAGGTGGTCTAGGTGCTGGATTGGGTGGAGGATTTTTATAAGAAAAATTTGGATGATTTCTCCACCCAGAATTATAAGTATTTGAAAACGGATCTTCTTTTTTAGCATAGTTTATATGCTCATTTCCAGTACTAGATGCCTCAAGCTGGCATTTAGCTCCAATATGGCCAACAACCCCACATAATTCACATGGTGGAGTAATAGGAGAAGAAGTTTGTGAGACGGCACTTACATTTAATTTTTCAAATTTTTGAAAAAGTGCGTCCACTTTTGAGGTAAGATGATCAACAGCGGATATTTCATACTTACCTGGCTCTTTTGACGATGCTGGTTTATCTGCTATGGCTCGCTCACTTGCCCATTGACAATGGTTTTGAGCCATATCTTCAATGAGTGCATAAGCTTCAGTAAAATTTTTGTTCATCAAAGCTCCACCTGCAGCTGCATCAACAGTCATTCTAGTTGCATATTGTAATCCATTATAAAATGTATGAACAACGAGCCATTTCTCTAGTCCATGATGGGGGCATAGCCTTAACATTTCTTTGAAACGTTCCCAAGCATCATAAAGAGATTCCCCGTCGTTTTGAGAAAATCGAGTAATTTGATTTCTCATTTGAGCTGTCTTGCTCTGGGGAAAGAATTTAGCAAGAAAAGCTTGTTTTAGCTGGTCCCAGCTGGTAATGGATTCCGAAGGCAAAGAATGTAGCCATGCTCTAGCTCTATCCCTTAATGAAAAAGGGAAGAGTTTTAGTCTTATGGCATCCGGAGGTACCCCGTTTAATTTGAGAGTTCCACAGTATTCAAGAAAAATTGAAATATGAAGATTTGGGTCCTCCGTGGGAGAACCAGAAAATTGGTTTTGTTGAACCATTGAAAGCAGAGATGATTTGAGTTCAAAATTATTTGCTTCCACATTTGGATGTACAATGGCAGCCGATGGTTCCGCTGAAGGTGTTGCGTACTCTTTGAGAGCACGATTTTCATTAGCCGCCATTTGGTTATCGGGAATTTCTCTCCTCCTTCTATGTAAGAACCTTTCGATTCCGGGAATTTGTTGAACAGTTTCACCGAAACTTCTGGTTCTTCGCATTCGAGGGACAAGAGAAGAAAAAGTAAAAATAAAGAAAATAAAATTTCAGTCTAACCGGTTTCGAAAAACTTAATCAATATCACTACCTCCCCGGCAACGGCGCCAAAAACTTGATAGCCCCGCAAGTGCACGGGTCGTATCGCGTAATAAAAGAGTTATCGATCCACAGGGAGAGCCTAGGTGAATACCAATCTAATTTTTCAAAGTTGATTAACTGAAAAGAAAGTGTTTTTGGAAAGAAGGAATATTTTAGTAAAGTCTACTCACTCATGATCATTGTAGACAAAAGAGGAGAAAAGAAAATAAAAGAAGAAGACATAAAGTTAAATAGCGAGAAATAAAAGAAAGCGGTAAAGTGCAAAAATCATAAATAGCGGAATTGTAAATGACAAGAAAGTAAATTGCTTGAAAAGTAAATTGCCAGTAATTTACTTGACTTGCCAGTAATTTACTTGACTTGCCAGTAGTTTACTTGACTTGCCAGTAGTTTACTTGACTTGGAAATTTAAAGGGCAAAAAAGTAAATAACAAGGAAAATAAAAGAGCGAAAAAGTAAAGAGCGAGAAATTAAATAGCAATGAAAGTAAATGACTTGGAAAGTAAAAGGGCGAAAAAGTAAATAGCAGGGAAAATAAAAGAGCGGAAAAGTAAAGAGCGAAAAGTAAAGAGCGAGAAAGTAAAGAGCGAGAAATTAAAGGGCAATGAAAGTAAATGACTTGGAAAATAAATAGCAAGAATTTAAAGGGCAAGAAAGTAAATAAACAAGAATCATAAAAAGCATGAAGAGTAAATTGAAGTCATGAATAATTAGAGAGCCTTTGTCATTGATTTTCTAACAAAATTCAAGCTTAGGTACAAGTGAGGATCAAGCCTCTATTTATAGGAAAATATGAGGGGCAAAATGGTCCAAAAGAGGAAAAAGTGGCAAATCAAGTTGGCCAAGGTAGTCATCAAAGAGCCATCCTCAAGTGGACAATGCACATGAGCAAGTGGTCAAAGCACATGGTCATCAAAAAGTGGGCAAAAATATCCATCAACAAGTGGGCAAAATATCCAATTTTGGCTTGCACAGTCGAAATCTTGCCAGCAGAAGCAGGCACAGTCGAAATCTGGGTAGCAGAAGCAGGCACAGTCGAAATCTGGGAAGCAGAAGCAGGCACAGTCGAAATCTGGGAAGCAGAAGCAGTCGAAGTCGAAATCTGGAAGATGCAGTCGAATTCTGGGAGATCCAGTCGAATTCTGGCCTGCTGAGACAGATGTTGTCGAATTCTGGCCTGCTGAGACAGATGCTGTCGAATTCTGGCCTGCTGAGACAGATGCTGTCGAATTCTGAGAGATCTAGTCGAATTCTGGGAGATCCAGTCGAAATCTGGAAGATGCAGTCGAATTCTTGGAGATCCAGTCGAATTCTGACCTGCTGAGACTTAAGCAGCCCAAATTGCTTCAAAATAAAACCTGAAGATAAAAAGTAAACATTTGCAGTAAAATAGATCAAAAATATAATTAAAATACTAAAAAGACTTAATAAAATAACTATTAAAAAGACTCTAAAAATAGACTTATCAGTATGTCTGGAGTTTTAAAGTCACGCGATAGCCGGACTTCGTAAGTATGATTTAAAGTCAAGCATTTATTGCGCCTGACTTCGTAAGTCTGTTTTAAAGTCAAGCATTTATTCTTGCTTGACTTCGTAAGTATGATTTAAAGTCAAGCATTTATTATTGCCTGACTTCGTAAGTATGATTTAAAGTCAAGCATTTATTGCGCCTGACTTCGTAAGTCTGTTTTAAAGTCAAGCATTTATTCTTGCTTGACTTCGTAAGTATGATTTAAAGTCAAGCTTTTATTTTTTCTTGACTTGGTAAGTATGATTTAAAGTCAAGCATTATTGCGCCTGACCTTAAAAGTTTTTTTTTTTTTAAGTTTTGGTTACACCCTGGTTATACAAATTTTCGTTCCGTAGAAGCGACTCCACTGGGGATCGAACCCAGATCTCTGGTTCCGTAGACCAGCGCCTTATCCATTAGGCCATGGAGTCATATATCAGTGCTCAGGTCATAAATAATACTCACAGTAAAACAACCATAAATAATACCCAACCAGAATTAACAGAACTAAGCTATAATAAAGCCAATTCTGGCCAATAAATCATTGAGATAAGCAATTCACTTTTGCTAAAGAATGACTTAGCTACTAATCTGACACTTATCATACAAACTCATAATTAAATTGATATGCTAGAGGAATAAATATCTCTTAGTTAACATCAAACTTACCCCTGTTTCTTCCTTTACTTCTCTTACAGCTCCTGTATATAATTACATGAGGAGTGAAACTATGAAGTAAATGGATAATCTGGTGGGAAGTAAATGTTCACTAGGAATACACCACCAGCATAAGGGCTGTCTGCAGGACCCATAATTGTAGCTTTCCAATGAAACATATCTTCACCAACAGGCCTGCATGAGTAAACAAAATAATATCCATGATAACAGGATTTCTGGCCTAGCACACGGAACAGAGTTCTGAATACATGCTGAAGCAAGCAGAAAGGACATTTATTTCACGTTAGCCACAAAAGGAGACGGAAACAAACAAGATATTTGACACCCTTTGGCAGAAAATGAACTATTTCAAGGTTTAATTAGAAACTACCAATGCCAATGGACTAAAAACTTTGAAGTATAAAAATTCAGATCAAAGTGTAATGGTTACCTTAAATTTCTTATTATAGATTCAGTAGCATTGGCCTCCTCTACTGCTGCAGTAGCAGCTGCTGAAGCAAGAGCTTTCCTTTGCATTGCTTCCTGAATTCAGTTGACAAGAAAATGTCTCAGTTAATCAAATCAAGGTTGGTGAGTTCAACAAAATAATGGCTAATTTATGGTCAAATCACACGTAAAAGAATGATATTGAGAAGTATATATATGCTAAAACGAGAGAAAAGAAGTATATATTTGATAATTCATGGTCATTATTCTGATTCTTTACCCTTAATGTAATGGACAAAGCAAACAAGAGGGAAAGGGGGAACACACAAAACAATAGTATGGCAAAATAAATATATTACAAAATACATATTGCAACTTGAAACTAAATATTGAAGTAATCAAAATACATATTACAGCCGAACCCATAAAAACACTAGTCACATGCATTTTTTTCAAAAACATTAGACATACTTTAAACACAACTTCCTCATTCTTATTCTTCAAAATTCTCTAAACACAAAGCAGATTTAATGATCAAACAAACACACCAGTATGAAGCAAGTAATAGGAATCACAGCATCTAACAAATACAAACCCTTAGTTTCAAAATTCAAACACCTAGACAAGGATAAAATCCTAAAAATTAACCATTTATAATAACATAAGTGAAACTTACACTGGTGGTGTTTCTTGGACATGGAAACCTCAAAACCAGATACAGTTGAGAAAACTACACATGAATAGATGGCTAATCGGCAAATTGATCTAAAAAAGGAAACAATTATTGTACTCATTCTGCATTATCAATTATCAATTCAGAAAAAGGAAACAAATGACAGTTATTATCTAGAATATCGGTCTTTCTTCCACCCTTCCTAACCAAAAGCGCGCACAAAAAAGGACAAACAAAACAACTTACATGGCAAGCAGAGTAACGCCTTCCACCTTGCTCTTTACTCCATCAACCTCCATTGTTGACTTCACAACTTAAGACTCCTGAAGCTGTTAAGAAATTCAAAATTCCCATGCATGATTAGGAATAATGTGTTCTGTTTGGAAGTTGCATTGAGAGGCACAAGGAGCACATCTGAATTCAAAAAAGTAATTTACCTTCACAGTGGGTATATCCATCACCAACAAACTTTACATTGTTTACAACAGGGAATTCACATACTCTTCAAATTGGACAGAAATATATATGCTAAAACGAGAGAGAAAAGAATCAGAATCATATGAATCATATTGAGAAGTCTTTCAAATTGGACAGCAAGCAGTGCAAGAATAGAACAAAGAACAGTTCAGATGAAACAATAAAGAGTAAAATTGCAAGGTAAAAGACCACCTCTTGTTGAAGTTTTTCTTTCAAACCTGTGTGTGCGAAGATCAAACCAACTTGAGCTGCAACAAAAAATCAATCACATGTTTTGAATATTGCACATCAAGGGATTATATGTTTAGGGAAAAATTAGCAAATAAGCTCCAAGGGTAAAGCCATGTCCTAGAAAGAAAACAAGAACATATCCCAAATTATAGAGGAAGATGTCTCAGTACCTGCAAATTACAGATTCCTGAACACCTTATACATTTTATTTCTCCTTAGTACCTGCAAGCAAAATAAGAGACACAACATTAGAACAAGTAGCAGGAACATTGCACTAAGAGACACAACATTAAAGGTCAACTTAGCCATCCATACATTAGAACAAGCAAAATAATGTTCATTTACTGAAAAACTATTAGCAATTACAGGTTGAAAATTACATGAAAGTTACACGACACAGTGTACATCATACAAGACCCATTAAGACTTTACTATAGGAGTGTACCGGTGTAGACCCTGGTAATTGCTGACTACGAGTTTGAACTTGTGCTGACCCTGGATTTGCATTTGCATTTGTGGTTTCAGCAGATTTGAAGCCGAGGCATAAAGCATCTAACACCCCTGAAGGGCTATGAGGAACACAAGGGACAGAAACAGAAGCATTAGTAGTATCCTTTGCAGCAGCAACATCATCACTACCAGATGATAAATCTTGAATCATTTTAATACACTTCAATACTTTCTCGTGCCAAAAATTAAAAACACAATTAAGACGAATGTCGAAAACATCAATTAAAACATGTTACAAATTAATTACAGGTAATCATGGTTTTAAATAACAGCATGCACCACAACATCATGCTCTTAAAATCTAGACTGTCAAATCTTGATTGGACGACTTTGAGATTTCTGACTTCATGACTGCACACAGTTCCACAGATATTGCCACAGCAGCTGAAGCATTACCTTTTCAACATACTGAATCAGTGCAGAAACTGCATTCTAAGTGTGTATTGTTTTGGTTTCCCCAACCACAAATATTGCCACTGCAGCTGCAATTTCTGCTGGTTTGAACTCTAGGAATTCAATTGCTGCATTGGATTCCAACAGAACCTTCAAATTAGAATCTCTGGTTCTTTTCATTCATAGATAGAAATTGCTACAAAGAGTTAGGAAGGAGAATAGATAGAAATGTACCCTTTTGAACCTTGAGTATAAGTTGGCTTGATTGAAAGAATGAAGCAGCTAATGGAACTTGATCATCATTGACTTTGTAAAGAAAATAGTCAATGAAAGAGAAAGGAGTAATTGCCTGCATTCTCCACTTCAATGTGTTCATTATCATAAGCTCCATTCTTTGTATTGTTTTAGGTTCAAATACAAACTTAGTTGCACCAACCTCCTGAAAATAATGATCACCAACCAACATTCAAAAATCAAAGACATTCATCTATTTGATTCAAAATGTTCAAAACTACTAAACATTAAATTGAAATAATTTATTTACCTGCAAATCAAGAGATTGAGGAATCACAGTCTCCTCTAATTTTGCTGCAAGGGATAAGCAGGATACAGCTAACAGTTGCATTGTCCAGTTTTGTTGCTTCAGAGTGAGCAAAAATCAGATCAAAATCATTGAAAAAAAACAATAACGACTAAAATGAAACAAAAAATCTTGATATCTATTATCTGAAGATGATGTCTCAGTTTAAATTGAAATATAACCAAAGTCAGAAATTATCATTTACCTGGTGGTAATTTGGGCAAAGACGCAACTGCACTAGTAGCCAACATTGATATCCAGACAGAGATGAGAACTGGCATTAAAACGAAATTAAAGCTAGCAGTATAAATTATGAAAATTAAAATAATAATAATATATATCGCGTAGGTCAGAATCACTGAGGATTGTCATACCTAGTTCTTCAATTGACATCCAACACGACATAAAAAGAAAATAGTCCTTGTCCATAAACGTAAAAAATAAGGTCAGAATCATCTCAAACAGCAACAGATCTTCAAACAAATTAAAGGAAAACACTGAAGGGCAGTTTTATACCTGTTTGGAGATCTCCACAAGCAGATCTTCGTAGATCTGCAATCTGAAACAAGATTCAGAAGGTTAGGGTTTTGTGAAACCGAAACTGAAAAGGAGCAAAAACTCAACTCTGAGAAGCAGAGAAGAGTTTTGAGAAGGAAGGAGTATTATACCTGTTCGTTATGTTGGAAGAGTTCGCTGAGAACGGCGACGGTGAGAATGGCGTGAGAACGCGACGGTGAGAACGCGACGGTGAGAACGTGACGATGAGAACGCAACGGTGAGGGAGAGGCTTCGTGTTCTTCGATCTGAGAGTGAGAGGCTTCATGTTCTTCGATCTGAGAGTGAGAGGCTTCATACATCTGAGAGTGAGAGGCGGAGAGTGAAGGGTTCTGAGAGTGGAGAGCTAGAGGGAGTGAGGGTGAGGAAGGTGACGGTGAGGGAGTGAGGGAGTGAGGGTGACGGTGAGGAGGTGAGGAGTGACGGTGAGGGGTGAGGGAGTGACGGTGAGGGGGTGACGGTGAGGGGTGAGAGAATCATCAGTGGTTAGGAATATACTAGAGTTGGTGGTTTCTGAGAGTGAGAGTGAGATGCTTCGAGCAGTGATGAGATTGTGAGAGTGAAGGTTTGAGAAATGAGAGGTAGGGGTAAGTGATTGAATATTATTTTTTTTCTATTTTTGGACTTTAGAGGTCAAGCGAGAATAGACGCATGACGTCTAAAGTATTAGAACAGAAAAAAAAAAACATTCACCCCTAATTACAAGTTTGCCATCGTGTCACTTATGTAGTCAGGCGCATACACGCCTGACTTCTAAAGTCTTATTTTTTCCCTATTTCTTCACTTTAGAAGTCAGGCGTGTATCCGCTTGACCTTAATACTCGCGAGTTTTGCCACTTATTTACAAGTTTGTCACCGTGTCTACCTATGTAGTCAGGCATCTTGGCGCCTGACTTTAAATGTCTAATTCTAATGTCATTTTTGCACTAGTGATATAACCTCTTCAAGTCACTCTCAACTTGTTGAACCATGGCGGCATAGTTAGTATAAGCAAAAGAACTCAAACTCTGAGCAATGTCTTCCCTTTGCCCATACTTGAACCTTTCGGTTTTCCACTTGTCATTGGGAGCATACCCGGCCAAACCGAATAATTGATATAACTCTTCAAACTTAGCCGCGTACTGACCCACAGTTGAGCTTCCTTGAGTGAGAGTCAGAAATTCGTTCTCCTTGTCGAACCTCATGGCTGTTGGAAAGAACTGCTCCAAAAATACCTGCTTGAAATGTTCCCAAGTCTGGGGAGTATCCATAGTTGCCATCATGGCTTTGGCATTAGTCCACCAGTTGTTAGCTTCACCTTTCAGCATATGTGTTGCCAATCTCAGCTTGTCCTCATCAGTGACTTGCATAGTTACGAAAATCTTCTCTATATCATCTAGCCAATGCTGGGCTTCCATGACATCCGGTCCTCTTCTGAACTCGAACGACTTCATTTTCAGAAATTCAGAGAAAACCCTCCTTGGGTCAACTTGAGGCTCAGGGACTTGCTGGGGCTGAGCTTGAGCATTCTGTTGCATTTGCAACATATCTTCCATCGTCTTCTGTTGTCTCTCGATCACGTTCTGCATCCATGCAGAATGCGGATCAATCGGTGGGTTATTCCTCGATCCTCCTGCCATAATTCTGCAAATGATACACCAAGTATTAAGTTGATCAGTCTCAATGTCTCTTAGCATTACAAGAAGCAAGATAGCAGAATTACTCGAGGGACAAAACCACCCTAACTGTCTAAGCCCGACTAGGTCGAACTGCTCTGATACCATATTGTAACACCCCGATAAATTCTAACGAGTAGAATCACCGTAATGCACTAAATGGCATACATCAGAGTAACTTCCTGTTATTGAAATATTGAACACAACTAAAACATTCGATAATACATACCAAACGGTTCTCTGAACCTCATAAACTTCCTGAATATGCTTAAGTTTCAAACTTTAGACTTGTACATAATCCTGGTGTTCAATACTCAAAACATAAAGTAGCGAAAACGATTTTACAACTTAAACAATGAAAGTTATACAATCGGTGACATGACTAAATAAGAATACAAGGGCTAAACAGGAAATCCGATTTCCCATAGTTCCATGAGTCGCACCGGCTAACCGTGCTTTGTCGCCTTTGCTTTCCCCTGCTTCTCTGTAAAAACCACAAATATGAAGGGTGAGATAAACATTATCTCAGTGAGTCCTATCGAGACCCCTTACTAACTCTAGCGGTTCATTATGCTTTACTTTGAACTCGTGGCCCTAAAAAGCAACCACGTGGAAATATATTAAGGTCCTGCAACCTTTATGCTCATGGCCCTCCTAAGCGACACATGAAGCATACAATATTTTACCTCTTGTAATTTGTAGCCCTACTAAGCGACTACGCATTACATTTATTCCATGATTTTAGCATAACACCTCAGCCTACCTATTTTATAGGCACTTCTTTGGCTTTGGTGAACCCATCCCACTATTTCTAGTGGGCGAAACATTCTTGAGTCTAGGTTTTGGGGCTCATGACTTCCCCTCCCCTAGTATGCTAATCCTCTAAGGGTCGTCACCCTTTTTCCTCTAGTATTTATTATACATTATATATCCATGTACCCACAATGGGCTGTTAGTCATTTCAGTCAAGTACCGTGTATAATATCAGTCAAGTACCGTGTATAATATCACTCAAGTACTGTGTATAATATCAGTCAAGTACCGTGTATAATATCAGTCAAGTACCGTGTATAATATCAGTCAAGTACCGATTTCTTGAGATATGTTCTCTCGCGTTCTCTAAGTACGATCTTCCATTTTGTTCATAATACACAAGTTTTCTATTAAACATGTTCAATCTGATGACATCGGTATCTTTACATTACTGGGGGACCTTGGGGAATGGATTAGAAAGGGATTGGAATCATTTGGAATGGATAAAAAGGTACTTTGAATTTGAAGATCAGAAAGTCTCACACGACCCGTGCGTGTAGGCGCACGACCAGTGCGCTGTTGAACAAAGTTGTAGAAGATTCCCAGAAAGATACGCACGACCCGTGCGAATAAGCGCACGATCCGGGCGTTGTTGAATAAGGTTTCAGGAGGATACACACGACCCGTGTGACTAGGCGCACGATCCGTGTGTGTTTTAAAAATCAGTTCCTGTATCATCAGATGGGGGCGCACGACCCGTGCACAGAGGCACACGATCCGTGCGTCTCCATCAGTTTTCCAGAAAACAGACTTTTCATGAGTAATTCCATTCCGTTCCGATTCCAAAATCTCTTCCGATCGAGACCCAAACTTAAACACGCATTGAAACAGTATATTATAGCAATCCCAATCAATTCAATCCAGTACACCAAAACAATCAATCAAACAATTTACGATTTAAATCACAATCCTTTTGAGAAAACAGTTTTCGATAAGTTTCCTTTCGGTACCAGAAACGCGTAACAATGGTTTTCGAAAAGTGATGACTCATAAACACATATACATTCCCTAAGCGAGTTATAGAACTCACCTAACGTGATGAGAATCACGCAAAACACCGAGACCTTGACGGAGGCTACGAACTAAGAACACACGAACTCTCCTCGAATCCGCTCCAACGACGAACCCAGCTACCTCAATCTTTGGAAGGCTACCCAATTCGAATCCTAGCTGTCCCAAATGAACTTTAAACTGAATTGTTGCTTGAATATGAACCTTGGTACTGAATTTATGGCTATAGCAAAGACATGCAAGGTTAGTAACTCAGATTTTTCTCAAGTTGAGCTTGATTGTTCTTAAATGGTGATTTGATAGAGAAGAGAGTGTGGCTGATGAAGTTTGTATCAGTGGGTAGAGGAAAGCCTATGTCGGTTCCTTAAGAGGGGCCTTCGTGCCTTTATGACATGGAGTCTCGGTTCTTATACTGTTACCAATTACGTTGCCTTAATGCAATCAGTCTATGTCGCCGAGGATGATCTCATAAGGAATATGGGAAAGGAAAGAAGGAAGTTGAATTATCAACTCCGAATGCAAAGTCCAAAGATAATTCCATCAAAGGAAAAGCAGGTGCAATTCTTCGATTCTTCAAAGGTCAGAAGATGTTCTAACTATGGAAAGCCTCACATTGGTGAATGTTGGCAAAGATTTAATCGATGCTAGTATTGTAATGAAGAGGGTCACTATGCAGATAAGTGCCCTGCAAGGAAGAGTTCCAAGGATTTACAAGCAGCTATCTCTTTCACCTCAGCAAGTCAGTCATTACTTCAAGGTGCGAAAGCTTATCTTACTATGTTATCTACATCCACTGAAACTAGTTTAGATTTGGCGAACGTTCGAGTTGTGAATGTCTTTCTGGAGGTTTTCAGGATGAAGTTTCTTCTGTACCTCCAGAGCGAAAAGTAGAGTTTTCTATAGAATTGGTTCCTGGCACAGGATCAATATCTGTTGCCCTTATCGGATGTCTCCCTTATAATTGAAAGAATTGAAGTCTCAACTTGAAGAGTCAATATCAAAGAGGTTCATTCGACCGAGTGCTTCTTCATGGGGTGCTCCGGTGTTGTTAGTTAAGAAGAAGGACGGAAGCATGAGATTGTGTATTGACTACCGTCAACTCAACAAGGTGACGATTAAGAACAAATATCCATTGCCAATGATTGATGATCTGCTTGATCAACTTAGAGGTGCAGTTGTGTTTTCAAAGATTGATCTAAGGTTGGGGTATCACCAGATCAAAGTTAGAGCCTTAGACATTCTGAAGACAGCTTTCCGTACGAAGTATGGACATTACGAGTTTGTGGTAATGCCCTTCGGTTTGACTAATGCTCCAGCGGTATTCATGGATTACATGAACTGGGTGTTCCACACTTACCTGGATCAGTTTGTCGTAGTATTCATTGATGATATCTTGGTGTACTCTAAAACCATTGAGGAGCATGTCCAACATCTACGCATTGTTCTGAATGTACTCCGAGAAAAGAAAATGTATTCCAAGCCGTCGAAGTGTGACTTCTGGATGTCGAAAGTGAAGTATTTAAGACACGTGATTTCCCAATCGGGAGTTGTGGTGGGTCCCAGCAAAGTAGAAGCTGTGTTGAGTTGGGTGGGACCAACCCCAGTCACAGACATAAGAAGTTCTTGGGTCTAGATAGTTATTATAGAATATTTATTCAAGGGTCCTCACATTTAGCTCCTCCACTTACTCGGTTAATTCGAAAGGGTCAACCGTTTACGTGGGAAGCCGATTGTGAATAATGTTTTCAAGAGTTGAAGATTCAGTTGACTTCTGCTCCAATCCTAGTTTTTCCGGATTCATCTTTGGAATTTCAAATTTTACTGCGATGTTTCTGAGGAGGGTTTAGGATGTGTTCTCATGCAGAATCAACAAATGGTAGCTTATGCGTCCAGGCAATTGAAGACTCATGAGGAGCATTATTCAACTCATGATTTGGAGTTAGCAGCTATTGTGTATGCAGTGAAGATTTGGAGACATTACCTGTACGGGTCTCGTTTTGAAGTCTTTAGTGATCACAAGAGTTTAAAGTATCTGTTTGATGAGAAAGAACTGAATAAAAGGCAAAGAACTGTGTTGAGTTTCTGAGGGATTATAAATCCGTGTTGATGTAGCATTCAAGAGAGGCCAATGTTGTAACTGATGCGCTGAGTAGGAAATCCATTCACATGGAAGAGATAATGATGCAAGAAATGAAATTGTTAGAGTCTTTTAGATCTAAATTGGGGTACGTCCATAAGTTTTCACTTTAGTGGCGAAGTATTAGTTTGTTAACCTCTCCTTTGTGAAGGTTAACAATGATATAGTATTATGAGATTCTGTTTGTCAGGTCAAACGTGAATGGGGATATGTAAGTGAGGTAACTGCTGACTTCTTTTCACATTGCGAATAACCATCAAAGGATTAATTGAGGGATCTCCTTGCAAGAGTCTGAAATTTCCGAAGTGAAGCTTGGCGTGCGGAAGGGTAGTGTAACATCCGCAAAATAATTAATAGGATTATTTGGATATTAACCCAATTAAATTAATTTAGTACTCGACTGGTAAATTTATTGAGTGCTAAAATTATTTATTGGTGGTCATCGGATCGTTAACCGGATAATACGGACCAAGGAAGTTTTGGAATCGAAATAGGAGATTTCGATCAATATGGTAATTTGACCGCGTTACAACTTATATATTAAATAAATAAGTATAAGTGTGTGTGTGTGTTAAAAAAGAAAGAAAGGATGCGAGAGTGACAGAGAGGAGAAACAGAGAGAATGAGAGAAAAGAAAGAAAAGAGAAAGAAAGAGGGAGGAAGAAGAAGAGGAAAAAGGGAGTACCTCCGCTCAACGAAACGACTTCCTTCCAACACGAAAAATGCGCAGCGTTACTTCCTCTTCGATTTGGTACCAAGATTTTCATCATCAACCTTCTCTCTCTCACTTTGCCATTTTCGAACTTGAGAGGGAAAATCGGAGTTTCGATGGTTATGGCTCAAGGAAAAGCTAAGGACGATGTTTAGAAGCGAGCACGAGGTGGATTACTCGAGTATTGAAGATCGATTGGGTGATTTGGAATTGAAAATCAAAGATTGGGGTTTTTGGTGAATAGTAGCTTTTGGAGGTTAGGGATGATGAATAGTGTTCGTGGAAGATTTCGTGGGATTCGGTATTTCGGTCAAAAGCGGTTTCGTGATTGAGTGGGGAGCTTTGGAAGCGGATTGGGTGTCGCCGGAGCGGGGAGCGTTCGTGTGGCTACTCGGTGATTTCGGCTCGATCGTGGTTCACGCTTCAAGGGTGAGTTCTACTCACGCTTAGGATTTTTGTTTTTCGAATGAATTGATAAACTGTTTTATCGCTTTCGCTAGACTGGAATATTATTTGATAATCGAGTTTGAGAGATTTTGGGTTGAAAACCGTTATTTGAAAATATGTCGCGTTTTGATACAATTCGATTACAATGAGTTTTTGATTGATTTGTTTGATTGTGTGACTTTGATTGAGACTGTTTTTATGGTCGTCAAATCTGTTTTCGGTCGGAACGAGAATCGTTCGAGAACTTTTGGGTCAAAAACCGTTATTTCGGAATATGTCGTATTTTGGAAAGATTCGTTTTGATTGAGTTTTTGATTGGATTGATTGATTGTGTGGTTTGTATTGGGTCTATTGTATTGGTTGTCAAAACTGTTTTCGATCAGAACGAGAATCGGAATTGAGCGGAATAGCGGTTTTCGCGCGAAACCGCCAAAATTCTGCAGCATCAGGTCCCCATCGCGTCGCGACCTCCCTCCTTCGCGTCGCGACCATGCTTCAGTTTGCAACGAAAATATTTCTGTCATTTTCCGCGTCGCGACGGTTTCGTATCGCGTCGCGACGCTTTGCAGATTTTCAACAGTTTTTCACTGATTTTGTTTTCGCAATAACTTTAGATCCGGGAACCCGATTGAGGTGTTCTAAGATGCGTTGGAAAGCTTATTCAGAGGCCTAACTGAATATTCTATTTTTAAGGCAAAATGAACTGTTTTTGATATTAAAAATTGTGTCGAAAAGTGGTCAACTAGAGTGCGAGTGTGAACTTGGTTTTTATAAAAAGAAAATGTGGATTAAGTGTCTCATTGATTGTCTAATTTGATGGACCGTGGGTTCATAGTACTGTAGATATATGTTTATATATCGAGTTGGGTGACGACCCTATGTTGTAACATACTAGGGGGAGGGAGTCATGATCCTCTTACCTAGGCTCCATGCCAATAGGAGAATGTACTATTGGTAGGGGGGTTCACCGGCTTGCAGCGTTCGCGTCAGCGGTGTTATGTTGTTTATAGTGCGATACCGGCTTGCAGCGTTCGCGTCAGCGGTGTCGTACTGAGTTAACAGGTTACCGGCTTGCAGCGTTCGCGTCAGCGGTAATCTGTTTTTGTGTGATTGTTTTATGCGGTCCATCGGATGGAGCGTTCGCGCGGCCGATGCCGTATTGGCTTAAAACCAGATTTTATAATTGAACCGAGAGTGCGAGTAGGGGTCTCGGTAGAACTCACTGAGACAAGTTGTCTCACCCAATCCATTGTTGTTTTTTTACAGAGAAACAGGGAAAGAGGAGATCCACAGAGGCACGAGCAGGTTGCCCTCGGACTGGCTACTGAAGACTTAGCTTTATGTTTACGTTTATATTTCCCTTTTGTTGTCTGTATACTAAAACATTATGTATTTAATGTATATCTTTCTTCCGCTTTCTTGTATGATACTGAATACTATAGATGCTGATGGTATATGGTCTGAGAACCATATTGTCTTGTTGTAAATAAGATTGTTTGGGTTATATTCAGCGAAAAATTTATAGTGATATTCAGTGTCTAAGCAGGAATTATATCTCTGATGTGTTACTAATGTGCACTTGGGTATTCTCAGTAGAAAGAAATACCGGGGTGTTACAGGTAGTTTGAAAAATCATTTTGTGAAAACCCGCATGCTAAAGTTAATTTTGGGAACGAATAAAGAGGCTAATAAAATTTGATTGAGGAAGAAAATCCTGGAAGGATTACTTAGGTTGAGGGAAAACTCTCAACGCTATGGACTAATTCGGGAAGGAATCAGGTGCGTTGTTGGTAGAAACATCGTGAGGAAGTTGCAATAGAGGAAAAGGAGCACTGAGTTCTGTTAGAAGGTTGCTTTGAGGACAACCGAGGTGAATTTCATTGTTCTCAAATTAGTTGATGTCCCCACGGTTTATTTCTACGCTTAAGGTTAAAGTTTTTAGTAAAACCCTCATTCCATCTTTTTGAAACGTTTTATCTCGAAATCTTGGATGTTTTACAAATGACTTTCCGTCACATTTGTCAATGTGTATGGGAACTGTTATGGATTTTAGAAGATTTGTTGAGAACGTGTTTACACCCTTCGAGGAAATCGTGTTTGTTTTTACCTCTACTGAGGAGTACCAGTTTGTGGAACTCATTTTCAACATATATTTCTAACAAGTGTCTTGTATTAGACCCTTTGATTTAGATTAATCAAAGTTGGGGCGCAATCGAGGATAGTTGGAATGAAGCTTCAGAAGTGTTTTCGAATGCGGTGTCGAGCCTTTGTAGGCGAAAGAGGAGTTTCTCGTGTTGATTCGTAACAAGAGAGTTAGGACTATAATCTTAGAAGCGTTCTAGGGTAGGGTCGAACATACTTAAGGATTGACGTGCCAACTTGGGAAGATTTTTTACGCACATTTTGTTGATTCAAGATTGTTTTCCAAAAAATTAAGACCCTTCTGAGGATGTCGATTCTCGGAGAGTCAAATGAAAGACTTGGCGAAATTTTGAGGACAAAATTCTTTCAAGTTGGGGAGAATGTAACATCCTCAAAATAATTAGTTAAACTATTTGGATGTTAACCCAGCTGAATTAATTTATTATTTAATTGGTAAAATTATTGAGTGCTAAATATAATTATTGGTTGACAAAGAATCGTTAACCGGATAATTTGGGTCAATGAAGATTTAGAAACGAAATTGGAGATTAAGGGCAATGTGGTCATTTGACCACATCACCACTTAATATATAAAGAAAACAAATAAAGAAAGAAAGGAAAGAAAGAAAGGGACGCAGACCAGAAGAGAAACAGAGAGGAAAAGAATGAAAAGAAGAAAAAGGGGAAAGAATGGGTAAGGAGGAAGAAGAGGAAAAATGGAGGTTTTAGGCTCATCAAAACGACTTCCTTCCAACACGAAAAATATTCAGTGTTACTTCCTCTTCGATTTGATACCAACATCATCATCATCAACTCACTCTACACAAATCCACCATTTTCGTTTTCTTGAGAAGAAGTGGAGTTTTGGAGATTGCTTCTTCTTTTGGAGTGATTTGGAAGTGTGGGAAGTTCAAATGGAAGCTTGGGAGCTAACTTGGAGTGATGGAAACAAGGATTGGGTGAGGTAGGGTTTTGAAATCAATTTGGGGTTTTAGGTGAATAGGAGCAATTTGGAGGTTCGGGATGATGAATAGTGTTTGATGATTCAAGGATGATTAGGAGCGACCCCGAAGCGTATTGAGTGCGGAACGAAGTTCGATTTTGCGGAGTTGAAGTTGGTTGGTATTTAGGGTTCGAATGGGGGATTTCGAAGAATTCGGTGTTTCGGTCAAAAGGATGTCTCGTGCTTGAGCGGAAAGATTGGAAGCAGATTGTCACGTCATCGGAGCGTGGAAGTTTATGCGGGGATTGTTCGTGTGGTTACGTGGAGATTTTGAAGTCTCGCTGATTTCGGCTCGGTGGCGGCTCTCGCTTCAAGGGTGAGTTTTACTCACGCTTAGGATGTTTTTGTGTTTCGATAATTTTTACGTTAATTGATTTCGAGAGATTTTGGAACGAAAACTCTTATTTGAAAATATGTCACGTTTTGATACAATTCGTTTACAATGAGTTTTTGATTGATTTGATTGGTTGTGTGGGTTTGATTGGGTCTGTTTTGGTGGTCATTAAATCTGTTTTCAATCGGAACGAGAATCGGAATTGAGCAGAATAGCAGTTTTCACGCGAACCCGCCAAAATTATGCAGCAAGAGGTCCCCATCGCGTCGCGACTATATGTGATTTTGCAACGAAATTGTATCTGCCTGATTTCGCGTCGCGACGGTTTGCAGATTTTTAGCAACTAAACACTATTTTTATTTTCGCGATAACTTTTGATCCGGGAACCCGATTGTAACATCCTCAAAATAATTAATTGGATTATTTGGTTGTTTTTAGGATCGCTAACCAAGTTACACGGAATAAGGGTAATTTAGGGAAGAAATAAGGGATTAAGGGCAATATGGTCATTTGTCCATATTACCACTTAATGTGTTAAGTGAGAAAGGAAGAAAGAAATAAAAGAAAAGAAAGAAAAGAAGAAAGGAAGCGTGGGCAGAGGAGAGAAAGAAGAGAAGGAAAGAAGAAGAGAAAAGGGAAAAGAAGAAGGAAGAAGAAGAAGGTCACCACCCCATCCCTCCAAATTTCATCATCATCATCACCTCCTCTCCATCATCAAAACCTAAGAAACTTGGTAAGCTCTCCTCCATTTTTTCCCCATTTTGAGACCTACGAATTTTTAGGGTTTTTGGTGAGGGATTTGTTGAAATTCTGAATTGTGAGATGAAATTGGTGGCTGAATCATGTCTAGGATCAAAGCCAAGAGCGATTGATCGCGTTTGGAAGCTCGAATCGAAGATAGGAGCGGATTGGTATTTATTGGGTTCGATTTGGTGATTTTGAAATCTGGGCGAGTTCGAAGTCTCGGTGTTTGCGGCTCTCGCTTCGAGGGTGAGTTTTACTCACGCTTAGGATGTTTTTGTGTTTCGATAAATTTTGCGTTGAGCGATTTCGAGAGATTTGGGAACGAAAACCGTTATTTGAAAATATGTCTCGCTTTGATAAACTTCGCTTTGATTGTGATTTTGATTGGTTGTGTGGCTTGGATTGGGTCTGTTTTGTTAGTCATTAAATCTGTTTTCGATCGGAACGAGAATCGTAATTGAGCAGAATAGCAGTTTTCGCGCGAAACCGCCAAAATTATGCAGCAAGAGGTCCCCATCGCGTCGCGACTATATGTGATTTTGCAACGAAATTGTATCTGCCTGATTTCGCGTCGCGACGGTTTGCAGATTTTTAGCAACTAAACACTATTTTTATTTTCGCGATAACTTTTGATCCGGGAACCCGATTGTAACATCCTCAAAATAATTAATTGGATTATTTGGTTGTTTTTAGGATCGCTAACCAAGTTACACGGAATAAGGGTAATTTAGGGAAGAAATAAGGGATTAAGGGCAATATGGTCATTTGTCCATATTACCACTTAATGTGTTAAGTGAGAAAGGAAGAAAGAAATAAAAGAAAAGAAAGAAAAGAAGAAAGGAAGCGTGGGCAGAGGAGAGAAAGAAGAGAAGGAAAGAAGAAGAGAAAAGGGAAAAGAAGAAGGAAGAAGAAGAAGGTCACCACCCCATCCCTCCAAATTTCATCATCATCATCACCTCCTCTCCATCATCAAAACCTAAGAAACTTGGTAAGCTCTCCTCCATTTTTTCCCCATTTTGAGACCTACGAATTTTTAGGGTTTTTGGTGAGGGATTTGTTGAAATTCTGAATTGTGAGATGAAATTGGTGGCTGAATCATGTCTAGGATCAAAGCCAAGAGCGATTGATCGCGTTTGGAAGCTCGAATCGAAGATAGGAGCGGATTGGTATTTATTGGGTTCGATTTGGTGATTTTGAAATCTGGGCGAGTTCGAAGTCTCGGTGTTTGCGGCTCTCGCTTCGAGGGTGAGTTTTACTCACGCTTAGGATGTTTTTGTGTTTCGATAAATTTTGCGTTGAGCGATTTCGAGAGATTTGGGAACGAAAACCGCTATTTGAAAATATGTCTCGCTTTGATAAACTTCGCTTTGATTGTGATTTTGATTGGTTGTGTGGCTTGGATTGGGTCTGTTTTGTTAGTCATTAAATCTGTTTTCGATCGGAACGAGAATCGTAATTGAGCAGAATAGCAGTTTTCGCGCGAAACCGCCAAAATTATGCAGCAAGAGGTCCCCATCGCGTCGCGACTATATGTGATTTTGCAACGAAATTGTATCTGCCTGATTTCGCGTCGCGACGGTTTGCAGATTTTTAGCAACTAAACACTATTTTTATTTTCGCGATAACTTTTGATCCGGGAACCCGATTGTAACATCCTCAAAATAATTAATTGGATTATTTGGTTGTTTTTAGGATCGCTAACCAAGTTACACGGAATAAGGGTAATTTAGGGAAGAAATAAGGGATTAAGGGCAATATGGTCATTTGTCCATATTACCACTTAATGTGTTAAGTGAGAAAGGAAGAAAGAAATAAAAGAAAAGAAAGAAAAGAAGAAAGGAAGCGTGGGCAGAGGAGAGAAAGAAGAGAAGGAAAGAAGAAGAGAAAAGGGAAAAGAAGAAGGAAGAAGAAGAAGGTCACCACCCCATCCCTCCAAATTTCATCATCATCATCACCTCCTCTCCATCATCAAAACCTAAGAAACTTGGTAAGCTCTCCTCCATTTTTTCCCCATTTTGAGACCTACGAATTTTTAGGGTTTTTGGTGAGGGATTTGTTGAAATTCTGAATTGTGAGATGAAATTGGTGGCTGAATCATGTCTAGGATCAAAGCCAAGAGCGATTGATCGCGTTTGGAAGCTCGAATCGAAGATAGGAGCGGATTGGTATTTATTGGGTTCGATTTGGTGATTTTGAAATCTGGGCGAGTTCGAAGTCTCGGTGTTTGCGGCTCTCGCTTCGAGGGTGAGTTTTACTCACGCTTAGGATGTTTTTGTGTTTCGATAAATTTTGCGTTGAGCGATTTCGAGAGATTTGGGAACGAAAACCGTTATTTGAAAATATGTCTCGCTTTGATAAACTTCGCTTTGATTGTGATTTTGATTGGTTGTGTGGCTTGGATTGGGTCTGTTTTGTTAGTCATTAAATCTGTTTTCGATCGGAACGAGAATCGTAATTGAGCAGAATAGCAGTTTTCGCGCGAAACCGCCAAAATTATGCAGCAAGAGGTCCCCATCGCGTCGCGACTATATGTGATTTTGCAACGAAATTGTATCTGCCTGATTTCGCGTCGCGACGGTTTGCAGATTTTTAGCAACTAAACACTATTTTTATTTTCGCGATAACTTTTGATCCGGGAACCCGATTGTAACATCCTCAAAATAATTAATTGGATTATTTGGTTGTTTTTAGGATCGCTAACCAAGTTACACGGAATAAGGGTAATTTAGGGAAGAAATAAGGGATTAAGGGCAATATGGTCATTTGTCCATATTACCACTCAATGTGTTAAGTGAGAAAGGAAGAAAGAAATAAAAGAAAAGAAAGAAAAGAAGAAGGGAAGCCTGAGCAGAGGAGAGAAAGAAGAGAAGGAAAGAAGAAGAGAAAAGGGAAAAGAAGAAGGAAGAAGAAGAAGGTCACCACCCCATCCCTCCATATTTCATCATCATCATCACCTCCTCTCCATCATCAAAACCTAAGAAACTTGGTAAGCTCTCCTCCATTTTTTCCCCATTTTGAGACCTACGAATTTTTAGGGTTTTTGGTGAGGGATTTGTTGAAATTCTGAATTGTGAGATGAAATTGGTGACTGAATCATGTCTAGGATCAAAGCCAAGAGCGATTGATCGCGTTTGGAAGCTCGAATCGAAGTTAGGAGCGGATTGGTATTTATTGGGTTCGATTTGGTGATTTTGAAATCTGGGCGAGTTCGAAGTCTCGGTGTTTGCGGCTCTCGCTTCGAGGGTGAGTTTTACTCACGCTTAGGATGTTTTTGTGTTTCGATAAATTTTGCGTTGAGCGATTTCGAGAGATTTGGGAACGAAAACCGTTATTTGAAAATATGTCTCGCTTTGATAAACTTCGCTTTGATTGTGATTTTGATTGGTTGTGTTGTAACACCCTAAAATATTTAATTAATTTATTTAATTAAGTATTTAGGAATTTAAATTAATTAAGTGGATATAATTTAATTATTAGAAATTATATTAAAATGTGTAGAGGGTATTAGAAGATGGAGGTGCCAAATTAGATGGACTTGGGCTTAAGTGAGAAGCCCAAGCCCATGAGTCAAGTCATATGCGAAGTGGGGCCTAGGGGTTAGGGTTCATTGGGGATCATTTGCGAAAAATGGAGAATGGAGAGGAGGAGAGAAAGAAGTGCGCCGTAGGGAGGAGGAGAAGAGGAGAGCAAGTCGCAAGCTCCAAGGAGAAAGGAGAAGGTGTGATCCGGTTTCCATGGTTCCGTTCGTGATCGTCCCTAGAGATCCTATTCATCTAATTCGAGGTTAGGGGAGCTCTTTCTTTCCATCAAATAGAATTCTATGATAGGTCTTAATCTAGGTTGTTGGACTAGATCCTTGATGCATACCTATTCTTGATGTTCTTGATATGTTGATGTAGTTCTTGACGTTCTTGATATGTTGATGTAGTTCTTGACGTTCTTGATACGTTGATGTCGTTCTTGACGATCTTGATATGTTGTTGTTGTTGTGCGAATTGATGTGTTTCCCTTATAGGTTGTGGATGTTGATCTTTACATGTATATATATATATAAATATATATATATATATATACGAATTGAGGTGTTCATGATAGGTTGTTGATGTCGATCTTTACATATATATATATATGCGAATTGATGCATGCCAAGAATTATTGATGTGTTCTTGATGTTCTTTAATGTTCTTGAATGTTTTTGGGTTGCCTATGATGATGATCTTCGTATATACATATATGTGTGCCATATTCGAATTGTTTTAGTGTTTTAACCTTGGGATAATACGAACTATGTATGTGTTTTGATGATGTTGGTATTTGCGAGTTCATGGAATTTATGGATTTGGTATGTTGGGGAGCTTGATGCTTCGCATTTTGGGTGTGGGTGTGCAAGGGCGCCTAGGGCGCCAAAGTGATGATGATTTTAGTGCTCCAAAAGAATCTTGTTGATTGATTTAAATTAAGAGTCATTTTGAGTGTTGAAAATTATAGGATTTCGATGAGTTAAATTGCTAAAAATCAGTCTTTAGTGTTTTGGAAAATTGTGGGAAAAATGGTGATTTTTGGTGTTTAGTGTTGAAGAGTTGTTGGAAAAAATTCTGGGTTTGTTGTTGCTGTTTTCTGGGCGCCAAGTGCCTGTGCTGGGCGCCTGTGGCCTGTGTGTGTTGCTGTGTGTTGCCAGAATTCCTGTGTGGCTAGGCGCTGGGCGCTGGGTGCCAGCGCTGGGCGCTGAGCGCCCATGCGCGTGTGTGTGTGTTGCGCCAAGGCGCTGGGCGCCAGGCGCTGGGCGCTGAGCGCCCGTGTGCGTTGCGTGTGCGTGTGTGTTGCGCCAAGGCGCTGGGCGCTGGGCGCTGAGCGCCCTTGTGTGTTGCGTGTGCGTGTTGCGCCTTGCTGGGCGCCAGGTGCCTGGGCGCTGGGCGCCCATGGCGCCAGTTTCAGGATGTTCCCAAATGTTTTCGAAAACTGTTTTCGCTATAACTTTTGACCCGGATATCCGTTTTGAACGATTCAAAAAGCGTTGTGAAGCATTTTCCGATGTCCAGCTGTGTGTCCCATTTTTTAAAAATAAAAACTTAGAATTTCTGAAGGTTTCTGGGGCGCCCCAAGTGGCTGTTCCCGGTGACCGTTGCCGTGACAATGAAAAGATGTTTTGGGTGCCTTTAAAAATTCTCTTTTGCGTACGACCGGTGGTTTTAACAAAGTAATGTCAAAAATGATGATTTTGGCGATGATGCCTTCGGGGCTAGTTAAATGACTGTTTCGCCCTTAGTGGCTATTATTATTATATATGACGTGTAAAAGACTGTTTTGCCCCTTAGAGGCTATTCTTATTTATAGTGATGTGTAAATGACGATGATGCCCTTGGTGGCTAGTAAATGACGTTTTCGCCCTCAGTGGCTATTGTGTGAGTTGATGATATCTGTGTAAGAGTGATGATGAAACCAGTGACGTTTGGGGCCCGAAGGGCGAAGTGATGTTAAGGTCTAAATGGCCTAGTGACGTTGTGTGATGATTATGAATTTGACAGGTGCTGTGCTCCGTGCGAGCAAACCGGTAAGTGACGGGTCACATTGTTGACTATGATTTGAGTATTGTGTATTCGTGTGTTGTGAGTGGTGCATGTCATAGTGTCTCATGCCCATATGCATAAACCCAGTGACGTTTTTGAGGCCTGAGTGGCTAAGTGACGATGAGGCCTTAAGGGCTAAGTGACGTTTGTGAAAAGGTACCTTCATGCATATGCCCGCGAGTGGGTTGCATTTCATAAGCCTACATGACACGAGATGAGTTATTGTACGTGATGCGAATGATGACTGTGACGTGGATATTTAGTGTTTTGGATGCTGATTTGTTCTAGTGTGTAGCCTATGTCTAGTACTTGTCATGTTTTCTATTATATGGATTGAATGATGCTCACCCTTTCCTGTTTGAATGTTGCCCCCATGTTGGTAACGTGCAGGTGAATTCCAGTGAAGGCCTTTAGCTTCACTAGCTGAGTCGGGTCGTCTGCTCTGATATGTAACACTAGGGAGGGGAATTGAATGTTGTTTAAGTCATTTATGACTGTTGTGGTTATTGGATTTTTAGTATTGTAAGCCTGGCATAGTGGTAATGCCTTTTATGATTAAACTGTCGGATTTCCGATGTGAAATTGTATTTTAATTGATCATGACGTTTTGGAGTTATTATAAGACTGTTTTCGAAAAGCTAGTTATTTGAAGTGTGACGTTTTAGCGAAGTAAGTGTGACATCCCTTGTGGTGTAAATAAATTTTGAAAACTCTGATATTTTTATTAAACAAATTACCGGGTAGAAAAGGGGTGTTACATGAGTGGTATCAGAGCAATGGTTGGTCTGTCCGGCCGAGTCGTCGAGTCGTTGTGTCAGATAGTGACCAACTGTTGTCTTTTCAGTGCTGACCGTTGTTTGTGTTGCAGGTACACCGGAAAGTTTCTATTGGTAAGTGAACTAGTGGGGGAGATTTCCCTACTAGTGCTGTGTGCCCTATTGTGTATTCAGTGTGAGAACTGTGTTTTGCTGTTGTGATCCTTATTGTTGACCTTATTGCTGTGTGCTTCTAAATGAATTGTCATGTGGTTTAAACGTTCACATGTGTTTTAGTTGATATTGAGCTCTGTGTGTTTTACATAAAATGTCAAAAATTAATCGCTGTTGCTGTGGATTGTTAAGTCGCATGTACTTTTTATGTTGATGTGTCCGAACTATTTTAAGAGGTCGACGCTGAGCTTTTACGAAAAATCCTGTGAATACGTGTGATGTTTTGAAAAACCGAGTGCGTTGTGAAAATATTATTTTTGTAAACTATCTCAAGCTGTTGCTGCACTAATAGCTACCGTGGTGTTTTAATCACTACAAGTGAAAATGTTTTCATTCAAGTGTACTAATTTGGTCCTCAACTCTTTTGGAAAATTGCGACCGGATGTAAATATTTTAGCTGAGAACTACCACATCATTGAGTTACTATTTTGACTTGCCTAATTTCCTCTAGGTGTAACCTTGCGTGCCGGAGTTTTATGACAAAATCTCTTGGTTGTTACTTATGGATTTCTATCATGTGGTTTTGAAAATCTAAAAGTAAAGTGATTTCTGAAAGTGCTTTTGAACGTCCATTAAACACTTTTACGGCTGGATGCCGAGATTAGCATTGAAAATTACTTTTATAAACGATTCGGATTTTGTTTTAGCAGTTGCACCCTTGCGATATGCGTTACGTGGTTTTAAAAACCTTAAGATTTAAAAATGTGCATTTTGGACGCTTGAACACTTGGGCTGAATTAACTAATTACTGTAAATGTTAATGTAACTATTCTTTTGGGCTGACTAGTTGTAATAAGGTTTTAAATGTTAACCGTGTTCCTGTGTACTTAGTTGATAATGTTTCGTGGATTACCCTGAGCTATTTGCTATTGCTGTTTTATTTAAATAATTGTTGCTGTTTCTGAAAAATGATCATTGCTGTTTTCAGAAAATAATGTTGCTGTTTTATTCGGATAATCGTTATGGTTTTCTGCAAAATAACTATTGCTGAAAATGATTGTTGCTACCTTTTTAAAAGTTGTTGTTGCTGTTTCCTAAGGCCGCTGTCAGTGCTTTCAAGAATAACTGTTACTGCCCCTACTTTTGTACACTGCTGCTAATCTACGAGTTGTGCCTGTTTTTGGGTTGTTGACTGTCTCTATTTTTATGGGTTGTGCCTAATTCGATTGTTAACCGTTGCCGGTGCCTTAGTGCCCGATTGTGTGACTGAGTTGTTAATATTGTTGTCGTTGATGATGTTGCTCTGTTGTTGATTTTTAGTTGTTGATGTCGCCTGAGTGGCAATTGTAGTTGTTGATGTCGCCTGAGTGGCAGTTGTAATTGTCGATGTCGCCTGAGTGGCAATTGTAGTTGTTGATGTCGCCTGAGTGGCAGTTGTAATTGTTGATGTCGCCTGAGTGGCAGAGTTGTTTGTGGATGTTGTTGTCGCGTTACTAAAATTATGAGACTTGTTGTACGACTGTTATGCACCCTGTGAATTTCGTTGTGATGTTATGATGATTGAAGTAGTTTGTTATCCTTATGGGTAGATGAGTGGGGTAGGATGCGAGCTAGTTTATCAGAGTAGCGCAGCGGAGTAGAGAGTGAGTCTGATTATTACTGCTTGAAGTTACCTGGCTGAACAAGTAGGAGGGACGGCCGCCCAAGCACTTACCGCCGGTAATCAAAGCAATAGTAATCAGCATGATTGATAGAACTAGTTGTCTAGGTGGCCTTAGAGGGAGAGTGTTGGCGTTGACAGATGAATTTCGAGGACGAAATATTCTAAGTGGGGGAGAGTTGTAACATCCTAAAATATTTAATTAATTTATTTAATTAAGTATTTAGGAATTTAAATTAATTAAGTGGATATAATTTAATTATTAGAAATTATATTAAAATGTGTAGAGGGTATTAGAAGATGGAGGTGCCAAATTAGATGGACTTGGGCTTAAGTGAGAAGCCCAAGCCCATGAGTCAAGTCATATGCGAAGTGGGGCCTAGGGGTTAGGGTTCATTGGGGATCATTTGCGAAAAATGGAGAATGGAGAGGAGGAGAGAAAGAAGTGCGCCGTAGGGAGGAGGAGAAGAGGAGAGCAAGTCGCAAGCTCCAAGGAGAAAGGAGAAGGTGTGATCCGGTTTCCATGGTTCCGTTCGTGATCGTCCCTAGAGATCCTATTCATCTAATTCGAGGTTAGGGGAGCTCTTTCTTTCCATCAAATAGAATTCTATGATAGGTCTTAATCTAGGTTGTTGGACTAGATCCTTGATGCATACCTATTCTTGATGTTCTTGATATGTTGATGTAGTTCTTGACGTTCTTGATATGTTGATGTAGTTCTTGACGTTCTTGATATGTTGATGTCGTTCTTGACGATCTTGATATGTTGTTGTTGTTGTGCGAATTGATGTGTTTCCCTTATAGGTTGTGGATGTTGATCTTTACATGTATATATATATATATATATATATAAATATATATATATATATATATATATATATATATACGAATTGAGGTGTTCTTGATAGGTTGTTGATGTCGATCTTTACATATATATATATATATGCGAATTGATGCATGCCAAGAATTATTGATGTGTTCTTGATGTTCTTTAATGTTCTTGAATGTTTTTGGGTTGCCTATGATGATGATCTTCGTATATACATATATGTGTGCCATACGCGAATTGTTTTAGTGTTTTAACCTTGGGATAATACGAACTATGTATGTGTTTTGATGATGTTGGTATTTGCGAGTTCATGGAATTTATGGATTTGGTATGTTGGGGAGCTTGATGCTTCGCATTTTGGGTGTGGGTGTGCAAGGGCGCCTAGGGCGCCAAAGTGATGATGATTTTAGTGCTCCAAAAGAATCTTGTTGATTGATTTAAATTAAGAGTCATTTTGAGTGTTGAAAATTATAGGATTTCGATGAGTTAAATTGCTAAAAATCAGTCTTTAGTGTTTTGGAAAATTGTGGGAAAAATGGTGATTTTTGGTGTTTAGTGTTGAAGAGTTGTTGGAAAAAATTCTGGGTTTGTTGTTGCTGTTTTCTGGGCGCCAAGTGCCTGTGCTGGGCGCCTGTGGCCTGTGTGTGTTGCTGTGTGTTGCCAGAATTCCTGTGTGGCTAGGCGCTGGGCGCTGGGTGCCAGCGCTGGGCGCTGAGCGCCCATGCGCGTGTGTGTGTGTTGCGCCAAGGCGCTGGGCGCTGAGCGCCCGTGTGCGTTGCGTGTGCGTGTGTGTTGCGCCAAGGCGCTGGGCGCCAGGCACTGGGCGCTGAGCGCCCTTGTGTGTTGCGTGTGCGTGTTGCGCCTTGCTGGGCGCCAGGTGCCTGGGCGCTGGGCGCCCATGGCGCCAGTTTCAGGATGTTCCCAAATGTTTTCGAAAACTGTTTTCGCTATAACTTTTGACCCGGATATCCGTTTTGAACGATTCAAAAAGCGTTGTGAAGCATTTTCCGTTGTCCAGCTGTGTGTCCCATTTTTTAAAAATAAAAACTTAGAATTTCTGAAGGTTGCTGGGGCGCCCCAAGTGGCTGTTCCCGGTGACCGTTGCCGTGACAATGAAAAGATGTTTTGGGTGCCTTTAAAAATTCTCTTTTGCGTACGACCGGTGGTTTTAACAAAGTAATGTCAAAAATGATGATTTTGGCGATGATGCCTTCGGGGCTAGTTAAATGACTGTTTCGCCCTTAGTGGCTATTATTATTATATATGACGTGTAAAAGACTGTTTTGCCCCTTAGAGGCTATTATTATTTATAGTGATGTGTAAATGACGATGATGCCCTTGGTGGCTAGTAAATGACGTTTTCGCCCTCAGTGGCTATTGTGTGAGTTGATGATATCTGTGTAAGAGTGATGATGAAACCAGTGACGTTTAGGGCCCGAAGGGCTAAGTGATGTTAAGGTCTAAATGGCCTAGTGACGTTGTGTGATGATTATGAATTTGACAGGTGCTGTGCTCCGTGCGAGCAAACCGGTAAGTGACGGGTCACATTGTTGACTATGATTTGAGTATTGTGTATTCGTGTGTTGTGAGTGGTGCATGTCATAGTGTCTCATGCCCATATGCATAAACCCAGTGACGTTTTTGAGGCCTGAGTGGCTAAGTGACGATGAGGCCTTAAGGGCTAAGTGACGTTTGTGAAAAGGTACCTTCATGCATATGCCCGCGAGTGGGTTGCATTTCATAAGCCTACATGACACGAGATGAGTTATTGTACGTGATGCGAATGATGACTGTGACGTGGATATTTAGTGTTTTGGATGCTGATTTGTTCTAGTGTGTAGCCTATGTCTAGTACTTGTCATGTTTTCTATTATATGGATTGAATGATGCTCACCCTTTCCTGTTTGAATGTTGCCCCCATGTTGGTAACGTGCAGGTGAATTCCAGTGAAGGCCTTTAGCTTCACTAGCTGAGTCGGGTCGTCTGCTCTGATATGTAACACTAGGGAGGGGAATTGAATGTTGTTTAAGTCATTTATGACTGTTGTGGTTATTGGATTTTTAGTATTGTAAGCCTGGCATAGTGGTAATGCCTTTTATGATTAAACTGTCGGATTTCCGATGTGAAATTGTATTTTAATTGATCATGACGTTTTGGAGTTATTATAAGACTGTTTTCGAAAAGCTAGTTATTTGAAGTGTGACGTTTTAGCGAAGTAAGTGTGACATCCCTTGTGGTGTAAATAAATTTTGAAAACTCTGATATTTTTATTAAACAAATTACCGGGTAGAAAAGGGGTGTTACATGTGTGGCTTGGATTGGGTCTGTTTTGTTAGTCATTAAATCTGTTTTCGATCGGAACGAGAATCGTAATTGAGCAGAATAGCAGTTTTCGCGCGAAACCGCCAAAATTATGCAGCAAGAGGTCCCCATCGCGTCGCGACTATATGTGATTTTGCAACGAAATTGTATCTGCCTGATTTCGCGTCGCGACGGTTTGCAGATTTTTAGCAACTAAACACTATTTTTATTTTCGCGATAACTTTTGATCCGGGAACCCGATTGTAACATCCTCAAAATAATTAATTGGATTATTTGGTTGTTTTTAGGATCGCTAACCAAGTTACACGGAACAAGGGTAATTTAGGGAAGAAATAAGGGATTAAGGGCAATATGGTCATTTGTCCATATTACCACTTAATGTGTTAAGTGAGAAAGGAAGAAAGAAATAAAAGAAAAGAAAGAAAAGAAGAAGGGAAGCGTGAGCAGATGAGAGAAAGAAGAGAAGGAAAGAAGAAGTGAAAAGGGAAAAGAAGAAGGAAGAAGAAGAAGGTCACCACCCCATCCCTCCATATTTCATCATCATCATCACCTCCTCTCCATCATCAAAACCTAAGAAACTTGGTAAGCTCTCCTCCATTTTTTTCCCCATTTTGAGACCTACGAATTTTTAGGGTTTTTGGTGAGGGATTTGTTGAAATTCTGAATTGTGAGATGAAATTGGTGACTGAATCATGTCTAGGATCAAAGCCAAGAGCGATTGATCGCGTTTGGAAGCTCGAATCGAAGTTAGGAGCGGATTGGTATTTATTGGGTTCGATTTGGTGATTTTGAAATCTGGGCGAGTTCGAAGTCTCGGTGTTTGCGGCACTCGCTTCGAGGGTGAGTTTTACTCACGCTTAGGATGTTTTTGTGTTTCGATAAATTTTGCGTTGAGCGATTTCGAGAGATTTGGGAACGAAAACCGTTATTTGAAAATATGTCTCGCTTTGATAAACTTCGCTTTGATTGTGATTTTGATTGGTTGTGTGGCTTGGATTGGGTCAGTTTTGTTAGTCATTAAATCTGTTTTCGATCGGAACAAGAATCGTAATTGAGCAGAGTAGCAGCTTTCGCGCGAAACCGCCAAAAGTATGCAGCAAGAGGTCCCCATCGCGTCGCGACTATATGTGATTTTGCAACGAAATTGTATCTGCCCGATTTCGCGTCGCGACGGTTTGCAGGTTTTTAGCAACTAAACACTATTTTTATTTTCGCGATAACTTTTGATCCGGGAACCCGATTGTAACATCCTCAAAATAATTAATTGGATTATTTGGTTGTTTTTAGGATCGCTAACCAAGTTACACGGAATAAGGGTAATTTAGGGAAGAAATAAGGGATTAAGGGCAATATGGTCATTTGTCCATATTACCACTTAATGTGTTAAGTGAGAAAGGAAGAAAGAAATAAAAGAAAAGAAAGAAAAGAAGAAAGGAAGCGTGAGCAGAGGAGAGAAAGAAGAGAAGGAAAGAAGAAGAGAAAAGGGAAAAGAAGAAGGAAGAAGAAGAAGGTCACCACCCCATCCCTCCATATTTCATCATCATCATCACCTCCTCTCCATCATCAAAACCTAAGAAACTTGGTAAGCTCTCCTCCATTTTTTCCCCATTTTGAGACCTACGAATTTTTAGGGTTTTTGGTGAGGGATTTGTTGAAATTCTGAATTGTGAGATGAAATTGGTGACTGAATCATGTCTAGGATCAAAGCCAAGAGCGATTGATCGCGTTTGGAAGCTCGAATCGAAGTTAGGAGCGGATTGGTATTTATTGGGTTCGATTTGGTGATTTTGAAATCTGGGCGAGTTCGAAGTCTCGGTGTTTGCGGCTCTCGCTTCGAGGGTGAGTTTTACTCACGCTTAGGATGTTTTTGTGTTTCGATAAATTTTGCGTTGAGCGATTTCGAGAGATTTGGGAACGAAAACCGTTATTTGAAAATATGTCTCGCTTTGATAAACTTCGCTTTGATTGTGATTTTGATTGGTTGTGTGGCTTGGATTGGGTCTGTTTTGTTAGTCATTAAATCTGTTTTCGATCGGAACAAGAATCGTAATTGAGCAGAAAAGCAGTTTTCGCGCGAAACCGCCAAAATTATGCAGCAAGAGGTCCCCATCGCGTCGCGACTATATGTGATTTTGCAACGAAATTGTATCTGCCTGATTTCGCGTCGCGACGGTTTGCAGATTTTTAGCAACTAAACACTATTTTTATTTTCACGATAACTTTTGATCCGGGAACCCGATTGTAACATCCTCAAAATAATTAATTGGATTATTTGGTTGTTTTTAGGATCGCTAACCAAGTTACACGGAATAAGGGTAATTTAGGGAAGAAATAAGGGATTAAGGGCAATATGGTCATTTGTCCATATTACCACTTAATGTGTTAAGTGAGAAAGGAAGAAAGAAATAAAAGAAAAGAAAGAAAAGAAGAAGGGAAGCGTGAGCAGAGGAGAGAAAGAAGAGAAGGAAAGAAGAAGAGAAAAGGGAAAAGAAGAAGGAAGAAGAAGAAGGTCACCACCCCATCCCTCCATATTTCATCATCATCATCACCTCCTCTCCATCATCAAAACCTAAGAAACTTGGTAAGCTCTCCTCCATTTTTTCCCCATTTTGAGACCTACGAATTTTTAGGGTTTTTGGTGAGGGATTTGTTGAAATTCTGAATTGTGAGATGAAATTGGTGACTGAATCATGTCTAGGATCAAAGCCAAGAGCGATTGATCGCGTTTGGAAGCTCGAATCGAAGTTAGGAGCGGATTGGTATTTATTGGGTTCGATTTGGTGATTTTGAAATCTGGGCGAGTTCGAAGTCTCGGTGTTTACGGCTCTCGCTTCGAGGGTGAGTTTTACTCACGCTTAGGATGTTTTTGTGTTTCGATAAATTTTGCGTTGAGCGATTTCGAGAGATTTGGGAACGAAAACCGTTATTTTAAAATATGTCTCGCTTTGATAAACTTCGCTTTGATTGTGATTTTGATTGGTTGTGTGGCTTGGATTGGGTCTGTTTTGTTAGTCATTAAATCTGTTTTCGATCGGAACAAGAATCGTAATTGAGCAGAGTAGCAGTTTTCGCGCGAAACCGCCAAAATTATGCAGCAAGAGGTCCCCATCGCGTCGCGACTATATGTGATTTTGCAACGAAATTGTATCTGCCTGATTTCGCGTCGCGACGGTTTGCAGATTTTTAGCAACTAAACACTATTTTTATTTTCGCGATAACTTTTGATCCGGGAACCCCATTGTAACATCCTCAAAATAATAAATTGGATTATTTGGTTGTTTTTAGGATCGCTAACCAAGTTACACGGAATAAGGGTAATTTAGGGAAGAAATAAGGGATTAAGGGCAATATGGTCATTTGTCCATATTACCACTTAATGTGTTAAGTGAGAAAGGAAGAAAGAAATAAAAGAAAAGAAAGAAAAGAAGAAAGGAAGCGTGAGCAGAGGAGAGAAAGAAGAGAAGGAAAGAAGAAGAGAAAAGGGAAAAGAAGAAGGAAGAAGAAGAAGGTCACCACCCCATCCCTCCAAATTTCATCATCATCATCACCTCCTCTCCATCATCAAAACCTAAGAAACTTGGTAAGCTCTCCTCCATTTTTTCCCCATTTTGAGACCTACGAATTTTTAGGGTTTTTGGTGAGGGATTTGTGGAAATTCTGAATTGTGAGATGAAATTGGTGACTGAATCATGTCTAGGATCAAAGCCAAGAGCGATTGATCGCGTTTGGAAGCTCGAATCGAAGTTAGGAGCGGATTGGTATTTATTGGGTTCGATTTGGTGATTTTGAAATCTGGGCGAGTTCGAAGTCTCGGTGTTTGCGGCTCTCGCTTCGAGGGTGAGTTTTACTCACGCTTAGGATGTTTTTGTGTTTCGATAAATTTTGCGTTGAGCGATTTCGAGAGATTTGGGAACGAAAACCGTTATTTGAAAATATGTATCGCTTTGATAAACTTCGCTTTGATTGTGATTTTGATTTGTTGTGTGGCTTGGATTGGGTCTGTTTTGTTAGTCATTAAATCTGTTTTCGATCGGAACAAGAATCGTAATTGAGCAGAATAGCAGTTTTCGCGCGAAACCGCCAAAATTATGCAGCAAGAGGTCCCCATCGTGTCGCGACTATATGTGATTTTGCAACGAAATTGTATCTGCCTGATATCGCGTCGCGACGGTTTGCAGATTTTTAGCAACTAAACACTATTTTTATTTTCACGATAACTTTTGATCCGGGAACCCGATTGTAACATCCTCAAAATAATTAATTGGATTATTTGGTTGTTTTTAGGATCGCTAACCAAGTTACACGGAATAAGGGTAATTTAGGGAAGAAATAAGGGATTAAGGGCAATATGGTCATTTGTCCATATTACCACTTAATGTGTTAAGTGAGAAAGGAAGAAAGAAATAAAAGAAAAGAAAGAAAAGAAGAAGGGAAGCGTGAGCAGAGGAGAGAAAGAAGAGAAGGAAAGAAGAAGAGAAAAGGGAAAAGAAGAAGGAAGAAGAAGAAGGTCACCACCCCATCCCTCCATATTTCATCATCATCATCACCTCCTCTCCATCATCAAAACCTAAGAAACTTGGTAAGCTCTCCTCCATTTTTTCCCCATTTTGAGACCTACGAATTTTTAGGGTTTTTGGTGAGGGATTTGTTGAAATTCTGAATTGTGAGATGAAATTGGTGACTGAATCATGTCTAGGATCAAAGCCAAGAGCGATTGATCGCGTTTGGAAGCTCGAATCGAAGTTAGGAGCGGATTGGTATTTATTGGGTTCGATTTGGTGATTTTGAAATCTGGGCGAGTTCGAAGTCTCGGTGTTTGCGGCTCTCGCTTCGAGGGTGAGTTTTACTCACGCTTAGGATGTTTTTGTGTTTCGATAAATTTTGCGTTGAGCGATTTCGAGAGATTTGGGAACGAAAACCGTTATTTGAAAATATGTCTCGCTTTGATAAACTTCGCTTTGATTGTGATTTTGATTGGTTGTGTGGCTTGGATTGGGTCTGTTTTGTTAGTCATTAAATCTGTTTTCGATCGGAACAAGAATCGGAATTGAGCGGAATAGCGGATTTCGCGAAAGTCGCATAATCTTCCCATGACAGACCCCCATCGCGTCGCGACCCGTAGGGCATCGCGTCGCGACCCAGAATGAATTTGCAACGAAATTGTATCTGTCTGATTTCTCGTCGCGACGGTTTCCTTTCGCGTCGCGACGGTTCGCAGATTTTCAGCAACTAAACACTGTTTTTGTTTTCGCGATTACTTTTAATCTGGGAACCCGATTGAGGTGTTCTAAGATGCGTTGGAAAGCTTATTCAGAAGCCTACCTAGATATTGTATTTTTAAGGCCAAATGCACTATTTTTGGAATCGTAAATTGTGTTTAAAAATGGTAACTTAGTGTACGAGAGCGAACTTGGATTCCTATTGTGATGTGAATTAAATGTTTGTCTGGTTGTCTGAGGTAATGAACCCCGAGTTCATGTGACTGTGGATATATTTATTATATCGAGTTGGGTGACGACCCATGTTAACATACCTGGCGGGGTAGTCATGCACCCTTACCCTAGGCTCCGTGCCATTAGGAAACCCTATTGGTAAGGGGGTTCACCGGGTTTGGAAGCGGTAACACAGTCGGTGTCGTACTGAGTTATAACAGGTTCACCGGTGATCTGTTGAGAATTAAATAATGCGGTTCACCGGGTTTGGAAGCAGTAATGCAGTTGGTGCCGTGTCAGTCTAAAATATAATTTATAATGAGGCCGAGAGTGTAGGGGTCTCGGTAGAACTCACTGAGATTGTATCTCACTGTTTATATGTTGTTGATTTTACAGAGAAACAGGGACAGAAGAAACCACAGGGGCACGAGTAGGTGGCCACAGATGGATGATGACTTAGCTTTATGTTTAAAGTTTGTTTTCCTTCTGTTGCCTATGTATCACAACACTATGACTTTAGTGTGATGTCTTTAGATTTTCGCTTTCCTAGATGATACTGAATACAATAGTTGCTGAATATTATGGTATGAGAACCTTTTTATGGTCTTATGTGTAATAAGACTATTTTGTTGTTATTCAGTGAAAAACTATGTTGTAGTGTTCAGTAATTATGCAGGGTTTGTATATCTCTGATGTGTTACTAATGTGCACTCGGTCATTTTTAGTCGATAAAATTACCGGGGTGTTACAGTTGGTATCAGAGCGGTTCGACCTAGTCGGACTTAGCTTTTAGGGTCTTTGCTTTTTCAGTCGTGATTTTCTTAGTATGCTATTAGACATTTAGCTTGATCAACTTAATACTTTGTGCATATTTCGCAGAATAATGGCCAGAAGTGGTAGAGGCGTCCCTCCTCCAATTGATCCACATTTCGAATGGATGCAGAACATGGTTGAGAATCAACAGAAAATGATGCAGGATATGTTGCAGATGCAGCATGACCATATGGGTTTGCAGCAGCCTAATATACAACCACATCAAGAAGATCCTAATAGGACATACTTGCGATTCCAAAAGATGAAGCCCCTTTCAAGGGTGGACCGGATCCAATGGTTGCTTATTATTGGACAGACTCAATGGAGAAGATTTTCCAAACCTTGCAATGTGGGGAAGAGGAATATGTTATATGTGCGGCGAATCTGCTCAATGAAGATGCCCACACCTGGTGGTGTAATGCAAGGCGAATGATGGAACTCCAACAAACTCCCCTCACGCGGGACAACCTCAAGGAGATATTTTTGAAGCAATATTTCCCTTCAGTAAAGAAGCTAAGCAAGCAGGCTGAAGTTGTGAATCTTAAACAATGTGACTTGTGTAACGCCCTAAAATAATTTAATTAATTAAATTAATTAATTTTTTTGAGGGATTACAATATTATTTGAGTGGAATAATTAAATTAGAATTTGTTTTATTTCAGGAGGTGAAATGAATTAAGAAGAGTGGTGCGATTAGGGCCCAAGTCAATTAGTGACCCAAGCCCATTCCTAAAACCCCAAAACCCTTTGGAAGGGTCTCATTTGCGCATTCCACAAAGAAAGAAAAGAAACTCATCAGAGAGGGAGAGAAGAAAGAAACTTGCGACGGCTAGCAAGGAGAGAAAGAAGGTGTTTGTTCATCTTGGCTTTAGGTAATGTGTTTCTTTGATCCTTCCCTTCCATTTTTCTTCCTCTTTCAAGTGTTGTAGTTTCAATCCTCATTTTCCATTGTTGTTATTTCTCCATGGCCATAGAGTAGTCTACCGTTTGCGCAAGGGAGGAGGAAGGGCTGCTGCGTTTTTGGTGGCTTGGGGAGTGGCTGGGTTCTTCGATTCTCAAGGCTTTGCCTCGTTGTGTTGCTGGGTTTTGTACGTGACTCCTTCGTCGTTGTTCCGGATCATACAAATTCGAGGTAAGGGTGAGCGTTTCGATTCTATATAATCGGGTATGTGATTGGGGTTTTGTGGGGTTTTGGGTGTTGCTGTGAAATGGAGACGAATTGACGTTAATATTAGAGGAAGAATCGAGCGCATTGTTGATGTTTCTCTGATGAATTTTTGATGATTTCCTTTGTTGAATTTTTGATGATTCCCTTTGATGAATTTTTGATGATTCACTTTGATGAATTTTGATGATTACTTTGATGAACTTTTGATGATTCGTGTAATGTACAAATCGTGTCTTGATGTTGGTGATGATTGGAAAGGAATTCATGATGTGAACATGGTTGAGTAAAATTTCAAATTCTGGACCATTCTGCATGATTGAAACGTTGCTGCCCGTTCGCGCCTCGCTCGCGCGGCAGTCGCGGTCCAGGCGCAAGCGCGCTGCGCTGTGGCACGCTGTTGCTGCCCAATCGCGCCTCGTTAGCGCTGCTGTCGCGCTCCAAGTGCAAGCGCGCTGCGCTGGGACAGGATCTTCCTGCGAAACCGCGCGGCTCTCGCGCCTCGCTCGCGCTTCAAGCGCGAGTTGCTGTTCCTCACTGTTTTAGTGCTGTTTTCTTACTGTTTTACTGTTGTTTTCCGCTTCGAAAATGTGATGCTTCCCAAACTAAAATGTGGGGTTTTCTAAATGAAGAGGTGATGTTTTCTAAATTATAATGTGATGTTTTCTAAATTATAATGTGATGTTTTCCCTCAAATAAAATTTGATGTTTACACCAATTTTAAATGTGTTGTCCCTCCAATTTAAAAGGCGTTGTTACCCAAATTGTATAGGTTTTGGTATGCGAAAATGTTTTATTTCGTCTACTTCGATACTTATGTGGACATTAGTTCAAAGATATATATTTTTAAAAGTTGTCGTTAGAGGCTAGGTGGATATTGATTTTATAACTAAAGATGCTGAATTTCTGGGGGGTTTTATATGTATATGATGTTGATGATGATGATGGGTGGTGCTTCAATTAAGACGTTTATGATGATGATGTGATATATTATGATGATTATGACGAGTACACTCTATGAGTGTTTTTATGACGATAATGAAGAGTACTCCATGTGAGTGATTTGGTGTTTGCACATGTGTCCATAGTGTCTCATAGCATGTGCATTTTATGACGAATAGGCTTCGGCCTCTTTTTGATGAAAACAGTGACGGTGTGCCCTTAGTGGCTTATTATGACGAGTATGGTACCATCATGCATATGCCCAGGTGTGGGTTGCATTCCATGCGCATTCATGATCATGGCTTGTGTTAAAAATTGTGGTTTGAGTTGGTATTTTGTGACGACGATGTGATGATGAATGACGACGTTGTATGATTGCTTGTCCCCATTACTCAATTATGTACTTGATTATGTTTTGTTGAAATTCTCACCCCTTCTGCTTGAAATGTTGCTCTATCGTGGCAACGCTGCAGGTGACTGCGAGTGAAGGACCTGCTGCCTTCTTTATTAGCTGTTGGGACATTGTCGAGTCGCTCTCTGATACTGTAGCACCTAGGGGGTGTGGTTGGATTTGGTTAATCAATTAATTAACTGTATAAGGTTTATGTGATGATTGCCAGGCGTGTTTGAGTGGTACCAGTGAGTTACTGTTCATTTCCGCTGTGACGAGATTATTTTGAAGATTAAGTTTCATGACGAATACGTTGTCGCCCAAACTTTGATGGTGCAAATGCTGAGTTGATATTTATGACGATGTGACATGTCTTTTCTACTAATTAAATAATTTTTTGTTATTTGAAAAAGAAATTACTCTGATAATGACGTGTAAATTAAGGGGTAGAAAAGGGGTGTTACAACTTGTCAGTGGGGGAGTATGCTGCTAAATTTGAAAGATTGTCTCAGTTTTATGAGTTGGGAAGTTATGCCCCAAATGATATGTGGAAGATGCAGATGTTTAAAGAAGGTGTTCGTGCTGATGTGAGTCAAGGACTCAGTTCTTATACTCTAGTTAACTATCCTACCTTAGTGCAACAGGCATATGTTGCAGAGGAGGATCTGAGGAAGATGTATGAAGAAAGAAGAGATAATTGGAAGGGTAAGAGAAAGGTGGCCGAATATTCTACTCCATACAGGCCATTCAAAGGAAGCAATTACAAAGAGAAATAGGTGAATTCGTTTGATTCATCAAAGAGCAGAAATTGCGCAAAGTGTGGAAGATATCATATCGGGGAATGTAAACAAAAATCTACTCGATGCTACCATTGTAATGAGCAAGGCCACTATGCGAATGAGTGCCCGGCAAAGAATCAATACCTATGTCTCCTTACCTCCTGACCGTGAAGTAGAGTTTCCTATAGAATTGGTTCCTGGCACAGGATCAATATCTATGTCTCCTTACAGAATGCCTCCTTTAGAATTGAAGGAATTGAAGTCTCAGCTTGAAGAATTAATTTAAAAAAGGTTCATTCGACCGAGTGCTTCTCCATGGGGTGCTCCGGTGCTGTTAGTTAAAAAGAAGGATGGAAGCATGAGATTGTGTATTGACTACCGTCAACTCAACAAGGTGACCATTAAGAACAAATATCCATTGCCAATGATTGATGATCTGCTTGATCAACTTAGAGGTGCGGTTGTGTTTTCAAAGATTGATCTAAGGTCGGGGTATCATCAAATCAAAGTTAGGGCCTTAGACATTCCGAAGACAGCTTTCCGTACAAGGTATGGACATTACGAGTTCGTGGTAATGCCCTTCGGTTTAACTAATGCTCCAGCGGTATTCATGGATTAAATGAATCGATTTTTCACACTTACCTGGATCAATTTGTTGTAGTTTTCATTGATGATATCTTGGTGTACTCCGAGAAAAGAAATTGTATGCCAAGCCGTCGATATGTGACTTCTGGATGCCGAAAGTGAAGTTTTTGGGACACGTGATTTCCCAATCGGGAGTTGCAGTGGATCCCAGCAAGGTGGAAGCTGTATTGAACAGGGAACGACCAACATCTGTCACTGAAATAAGAAGTTTCTTGGGTCTAGATGGTTACTACAGAAGGTTCATTCAAGGGTTCTCACAATTGGTTCTTCCACTTACTCGGTTAACTCGTAAGGGGCAACCGTTTACATGGACTGCCGATTGTGAGGAATGTTTTCAAGAATTTAAGGTTAGGTTGACTTCTGCTCCAATCCTAATTCTTCCAGATCCATCCTTGGAATTCCAAATTTATAGTGATGCTTCTGGGAAGGGTTTAGGATGTGTTCTCATGCAAAATCAGCAAGTGGTAGTCTATGCGTCCAGACAGTTGAAGATTCATGAGGAGAACTACCCAACTCATGATTTGGAATTGTCAGCTATTGTGTATGCGTTAAAGACTTGGAGACATTACCTTTATGGGTCCCGTTTTGAGGTCTTTAGTGATGACAAGAGTTTGAAATATCTTTTTGATCAGAAGGAGCTTAATAACAGGCAAAGGAGATGGGTGGAATTTCTGAAAGACTATGATTTTGAATTGATGTATCATCCGGGGAAAGCCAATGTGGTGGCCGATGCGCTGAGTAGGAAGTCCATCCACATGGCCGAGTTTATGATGCATGAAATGGAATTGTTGGAGTCTTTTAGAGACTTGAAACTGAATACAAGATAAAGGAGGAACCGGTTAGTGTTGATCCATATGAGGGTCTCTAGTTTCCTAAGGGATTCTATACACTTTGCACAGGAAGTCGATGTGAAGCTACAATCACAACGAGTATTCCCAGATTTTATCACTGATAGTGATGGAGTTATATGTTTCAACGGTAGAATCTGTGTGCCCGATGATAGGGAAATCAAAAGGCAGGTATTGGAAGAAGCGCATCGAAGTTTGTATTCTGTACATCCTGGATCCACCAAGATGTATAGAGATTTAAAGCAGATGTACTGGTGGCACGGGATGAAGTTAGAAATTGCTGAATTTTCATCTCAATGCTTAACTTGTCAAAAGGTTAAGATAGAGCATCAAAAGCCCGCTGGCCTGTTACGGCCGCTTGAAAGACCCGTGTGGAAATGGGAGGACATTTCTATGGATTTTGTAATGGCGTTGCCAAGGTCCCAAGCCGGTAACGACTCCATTTGGGTAGTTGTGGATCAGTTAACTAAATCAGCTCATTTTATTCCTGTTCGTTCGAGCAGTAAAGTGTCCAAATTAGCTGAGGTGTATCTGAAGAACATAGTGAGGTTACATGGGGTTCCTACCAGTATTGTGTTGGATCGAGATCCGAAGTTCACTTCTAGAATTTGGAAGGCTTTGAATGAAGCATTGGGGACTAAAGTACTTCTTAGTACCGCTTATCACCCCCAGACAGATGGTCAGACAGAGAGAACTATCCAGACTTTAGAGGATATGTTGAGGGCTTCAGTACTTGATAACGGAAAGAAATGGGAGGACCATCTTCCAATGGTGGAATTTGCTTACAACAACAGTTATCACTCCAGCATAGGTATGGCACCTTTTGAAGCCTTTAATGGTAGGAAGTGTAGAACACCAGTGTGTTGGTGGGAAGTTGGTGAGAACCGCTTGTTAGGACCTGAAATGTTTCATGAAACCACTGTGAAGATCCGTCAGATAAGAGAGAGAATGAAAGCTGCTCAGAGTAGGAAAAAGAGTTATGCCGACAAAAGAAGAAGGCCGATAGAGTTTGAGTCGGGCGACCATGTGTTTTTGAGATTGTCACCGACAACTGGTACGGGTAGGGCATTATGGGTGAAGAAACTCAGTCCTGGGTATATTGGACCTTTCCAAATTATCGAGCGTGGTGGGCCACTGGCATACCGTATTGCTTTGCCTCCACCATTGTCGAATCTGCATGATGTATTCCATGTGTCTCAGTTGTGGAAGTACATTCCCAATCCAAGTCAATCATTAGATTTTGAAACGCTTGACCTTCGACCGGACTTGTCCTTCCAAGCACATCCAAGTTACACCATGGAACGTGGCGAGAGAACGCTGCGGACGAAGACAATTCCCATTGTCTAGGTGGTTTGGGATGGTTTTTTCGCCGAAGAAGCTACTTGGGAGTTGGAAGACGATATGCGGACTCGATATCCGTATTTGTTTTCTTGAGGTACGTTGGGTTTTAATTTTGAGGGCAAAATTCTTTTAAGTGGGGGAGAATGTAACATCCTCAAAATAATTAATTGGATTATTTGGTTGTTTTTAGGATCGCTAACCAAGTTACACGGAATAAGGGAAATTTAGGGAAGAAATAATGGATTAAGGGCAATGTGTTAAGTGAGAAAGAAAGAAAGAAATAAAAGAAAGAAAGAAAAGAAGAAAGGAAGCGTGAGCAGAGGAGAGAAAGAAGAGAAGGAAATAAGAAGAGAAAAGGGAAAAGAAGAAGGAAGAAGAAGAAGGTCACCACCCCATCCCTCCAAATTTCATCATCATCATCACCTCCTCTCCATCATCAAAACCCAAAAAACTTGGTAAGCTCTCCTCCATTTTTTCCCCATTTTGAGACCTTCAAATTTTTAGGGTTTTTTGGTGAGGGATTTGTTGAAATTCTGAATTGTGAGATGAAATTGGTGACTGAATCATGGCTAGGATCGAAGTTACGAGTGGATTGGTGTTGATTGGGTTCAATTTGGTGATTTTGAAGTCTCGGCGAGTTCGAAGTCTCGGTGTTTCCGGCTATCGCTTCGAGGGTGAGTTTTACTCACGCTTAGGATGTTTATGTGTTTAGATAAATTTTGCGTTGAGCGATTTCGAGAGATTTTGGAACGAAAACCGTTATTTGAAAATATGACTCGTTTTGATAAACTTCGCTTTGATTGTGATTTTGATTGATTTGATTGGTTGTGTGGCTTGGATTGGGTCTTTTTTGTTAGTCATTAAATCTGTTTTCGATCGGAACAAGAATCAGAATTGAGCGGAATAGCGGATTTCGCGAAAGTCGCAAAATCTGCCCATGACAGACCCCCATCGCGTCGCGACCCGTACTGCATCGCGTTGTGACCCAGCATGAATTTTCAACGAAATTGTATCTGTCTGATTTCGCGTCGCGACAGTTTCCTTTCTCGTCGCGACAGTTTCCTTTCGCATCGCAACGGTTCGCAGATTTTCAGCAACTAAACACTGTTTTTGTTTTCGCGATAACTTTTGATCCGGGAACCCGATTGCGGTGTTCTAAGATTCGTTGGAAAGCTTAATCAGAAGCCTAACTAGATATTCTATTTTTAAGGCCAAATGGACTGTTTTTGGAATCGTAAATTGTGTTTAAAAATGGTAACTTAGTGTACGAGAGCGAACTTGGACTCCTATTGTGATGTGAATTAAATGTTTGTCTGGTTGTCTGAGGTAATGAACCCTCAGTTCATGTGTCTGTGGATATATTTATTATATCGAGTTGGGTGACGACCCATGTTAACATACTAGGCGGGGTAGTCATGCACCCTTACCCTAGGCTCCGTGCCATTAAGAAACACTATTGGTAAGGGGGTTCACCGGGTTTGGAAGCGGTAACGCAGTCGGTGGTGTGTTAGATTTTTTGTTGTGCGATTCACCGGGTTTGGTGGCGGTAACTCACTGAGATTGTATCTCACTGTTTATAGAGAAAAAGGGACAAAAGAAACCACAGAGGCACGAGTAGGTGGCCCCGGGAGATGGATGATGACTTAGCTTTATGTTTAAAGTTTATTTTCCTTCTGTTTCCTATGTATCACAACACTATGACTTTAGTGTGATGTCTGAGAACAATAGTTACTGAATACAATAGTTACTGAACATTATGGTCTGAGAACCTTTTTATGGTCTTATGTGTAATAAGACTGTTTTGTTGTTATTCAGTGAAAAACTATGTTGTAGTGTTCAGTAATTATGCAAGGTTTGTATATCTCTGATGTGTTACTAATGTGCACTCGGGCATTTTTAGTCGATAAAATTACCAGGGTGTTACACCGATTGTGGTGTTCTAAGATGCGTTGGAAAGCATATTCAGAGGCCTAACTTGATATTCTATTTTTAAGGCCAAATGGACTGTTTTTGCAATCGTAAATTGTGTTGAAAAATGGTGACTTATTATGCGAGAGTAAATGTGAATTAAACGTCCAACTATTGGTTTGAGATAAATGAATTATGGTTCCATGATTGTAGATATATGTTTATATATCGAGTTAGGTGTCGACCCATGAAGAACATACTAGCCGGGGCAGTCATGATCCCCTAACCCTAGGCTCCATGCCAATAGGAGAATAGAATATTGGTAGGGGGGTTCACCGGAGTAGCACAGGATTTGCAGTCGGTGTTGTACCGTGCGATGCACCGGGTTTAGCACATGATTTGCAGTGGGTGTCGCACTGAGTTAAAACTAATTAATAATTGAACCGAGAGAGTTTGTAGGGGTCTCGGTAGAACTCACTAAGATTGTATCTCATTGTTTATATGTTGTTGATTTACAGAGAAACAGGGAAAGAAAGGACCACAGAGGCACGAGTAGGTGAAGCTCGGATTGGTCACTGACGACTTAGTTTTATGTTTAAGCATATTTCCCTTTCGAATTTGAAATGCCGTAATACTATCTACATACAACATTGTTCTTATGTTTTTATATATCTATGTTCTTTATTTGTGTAGATATGCACATGGAAATAGGTGCACATTACTCACACCAATGTCGTAAAGATAGCGATTGCCGTGATGTGTAACACCCTGGTATTTCTTTAACAAAGAAATACCAAAATATACAATTTGGTATAAATCAGAGTATAAAAGTTCCTGTTTAGATATACATCTTTACAAGAAACAGCGGAAACTATAAAAATGACATTATACAACTTCGAGTCATAAGACCAAATATAGATACAACTACCGAAGAACATGGACAACTATAAATGAATCAGTCTTCTATCTTCTCCTCGAACCCGACAACTAACCATGTCGCCCGCTGTTCTCTGTAAAAACAACAACATATGATAGGGTGAGACAACTTGTCTCAGTGAGTCCTACCGTGCCCCCTCACTAACACTTGGTTCAAATTTATTAAACTGTTATCAAATATAGATAATTAGTTATCACAAGCTATAATCGAAATGTCAAGCAAATCGCGTTCTCAATTAAGTTTTCTTTAGTTTAACACAACCCGAGATATAATGCCAGACAACTTGATTGCCCAATATCTACGGTAATCCCCGAGATATAACGCTAGAAAATCTAGTTTTCTCAATATCTACGGTAATCCCCAATTCGAAAGTCTATCCGAATAATGCCAGGGTTCTAGTTCAGCATAAACCGATTGTGGAACCATGTCACGAATACCGGTAACCCGTGAGTTGACCACGCCAAAACACATTCAGGGCCTAGGTAAGGGGTCATGACTACCCTCCCTATTATGCTACTTGTCGGGTCGTCACCCAACGCGATACATACGACAATACATATCAATTCTCGAGAGTTAGATAATTTATATCTTTTTGATCACCAAAGGATCAATCATATAAGCCTTTTAGATAATTTATATCTATATCGATTTATAACCCGTTTAGATGAATTCAATATATAGACATCCGGCATTATAATCATTATAATATTTAACATATATAAATGTATATTCAGTCCATCTATTCAATAGGCGTACCCACACGTGTACTAAGTTTCGGTTTTCAAAACCATTTGTCTTCACAAGACTTCTCAAAATCATGAGTTGACCTCTATCAAACCAGAGCATTTCAGAATTCAAATCACACTTTTAAATAGGGTTTTTGATAAGCTTCAAAACGCAACTGAAAACACTTCGATCGGACCACCGGATCAAAAGTTATAGCAAAAACAATTTCAATTAGGTTTGCTGAAAATTTACACTGCGTCGCGACACGGACAAGGTCCGTCGCGACGCAAAATTACACAGAACAAAATCCTTGTGAAAAGTTGACACAGTCGCGTCGCGACAGACACGGGTCGCGACGCGGTGGACACCTGATGGTCCAAAAATCAGCTGTTTCGAAATCAGTTTTCCCCCCAAAGCGATTCCAATTTATACCGAGACTTCCCATGAACCCCGAGACTTAAAAATAGATGTTTGTCAACAGTATTCCGACCATATTCCAGCACATAACCAGGGTATCGATATATGTATTTTTATATAAATCGTAAAATAGCGTTTTTCGACGAAAACGGTTTTTGACTCGATAAAGGCGTTTTGAAATCCAGATTTTCATATATAATTCAAAAACAAAAATATGTTCAGAAGTTCAAAATGTCCCTAATCGTGAGTAGAACTCACCCGGTTGACGACCTCGCGGGAAAATCGCGCCGGAGCACGAACGATCGAACTGTAATCAATCGAACAATCCTCATAGTCACGTACTCGCATCGAACTTGGTCAGAACTCGAGACAGCAACCTCCACTGCTCCAATTTAATCCCAGAAACTCTGACACGTCTATCATTACTGACTTCTTTTTAGGTGCATAGAATTGGCACCTCTCGTGACTTGGAAACTCGAGCTCCAAACCCGACGAATAAATTTTTCCAGTTCTTCTTTCTGTTTTCCAGCAAAAGTTTGCAGAATTGCAACTGCCATATCTATGTCAATTCGCAACCAAACTCCTTCAAATCGGTGCCCATTCTGAAGAGAATTTTGTCTACTTTTTGATGGACAAAGGTTCACACGCATGTATCCAGTAGCTTGGGAGGTATACCCGAAACAAGGCGACTGGTTCAGCATAGAGGCTGATTCTTTACCAAATATTGTGGACACGATAGCTTTCTCAATTCCAAGTGAAACCCAATGGTTCCTGTGCCCATATTGAAGAAATTTCAGTGTAGTTTCCATAGGAACAAAGATCACGTTCATCAGAGTTGTGTGCAGAGAGAAACGATGCAAATACCGAAGGTAGGCCATACGGGTTTTTCCCAGAATTTCTGTTGGTCTTGAATCATCATCCTTAATCATTTGCAACTACGAATTTGTGCTTCAATCCTCCATACCAGTAGCTACAAAACCCTTAAAACACCGTCCAATTCGAAATGCGAGCACAAACTTCCTCTTCAATAGCCAAAACAAGACATGCAACAACCTGCCACTTAACACATCCCCATCTTCACCATTGAGGCTTCAAAGTCAGAAATGGAGATGAGAGAAATAGGGAGGATCAGGTACTGAAACTTATATAATTGAATAGGGATTCAAAAATGGAGTGGGAAGATGGAAGGAACACTTACATGCAAGAGTATTTGAGGTGGATACCTCCTTCTTCTTCCTCCTTGTTCCACGCCCTCCTCTCTCTTTTCTCTCTTCAGTAACCAGCTCTGTTTCTTTTGAATTTAGGAAGTGAATAAGTGAGCAAGGGTGTGGCTGAAGGGGTTCAGGCATAAGGTTATTCATATGAGGGGCTGTGAAAGGACGAAAATGCCCTTCAGCTTAAACTCTTCATTTAAATTATGACTAAGCCACATTTAAATGTCGAATAGGATTTCTTCGGACTTTTCCTCGACTAATCCTCGCCGAGACACGACCAATTATTCCCACAAATAATTACTCAGTCTTAGGGATCATAGTACGAGTCTTTACAAAAATTAGGGATGTTACAATCACCCCAACTTTTAAAAAATTTGTCCTCAAAATTGACAAGACGCACCTTAAGCGAAAAGATATGGATGTCGGGTCATCGTGTCCTCTTCCAATTCTCAGGTAGCCTCTTCGACTGAGAAGCCATCCCAGACCACCTTGACACTTGAAATAGTCCTGGAACGCATAGTCTTCATACCACGCTCCAAGATATAACTAGGACAAGGTTGGAATGATAAATCCGGTCGAAGATCGATCATATCAACGCTCAACAACTGAAGTGGACCGGGAATACATTTTCTCAACTAAGACACGTGAAACACATCAGGAAGATATAGACTTCCTTCGGTAATTAACTATTCCGACCTCTTGAAGGCTGTCACTAATTGTTATGGACAATGGAATGCCTACAATCTGTTGAAGACACGAGCTCATAGTTTATGGTATCCCCACATCCTGCACTATCGAAGTCAGGAACTCGGAAAGTTTCGGCTTAGCGGTAGCTTGAATTGGAAGGAGACGACGCCAATGAGAGGATTAGTTGTAAATCACACTATGCGGTATCCGGAAGAAAAGTTTCCTTCCCTTCCTAAGTTACGCCCACATAAGCGCTCGACTCATTTTTTTCTGAAAATCTCGACTGAAGCACACAGTTATTTTATAAAACAGTTTGACTCTCAATCCAATTGAATGTAGAAAAATACTTTTTTCTTGCAACTTGAATCAAGAAAACTCTAAAATAATAGTGATATGTTCTTTCATTAAATCTTTTCCAAAACTTGAAAGTACAATAGTTCCATTTGAATGAAAATTCTTTTCAATGGGGTTTCTAATAGCGATAGATTGAAAAATTACGACTATCCAAAACGATAATTCACCCCAACTTATAAATGACCTTACTCGATGCACGACGTTTCAACAGAACAGAATCTCATCTTCTGATTTTTTAAAATTCCCGAGTTCGAAAGTGAGAATGAAAGTGTTACTTTGTTGGAATCAGCCGTTTGTGCGATCAAGATCTCACAAACTCCTATTAACGTGCTCGAGCTTGGTTCCGTAAAAATATAATTGGGTTCGTCCGAGGAAGGGATCGGGAAGGACATTGAGCCGAAAGAAAAGCGGAAATTTTATTTTAAAAGTTTTCTTTAACCGCTAATCAATTCGATCCAATTCTCTTCCTTTCCATCCTTTCCTCGAATTAGTCCAAGATAAAACTTCGAGATTAAAACAAAGGTTCGTATTTCGTGATGAAAAATAGACACGACTTGATTGTTTCAAGAGACTACACAAAGGTTTTAGGATTCGCTATCAAGGACTCATGTGTCATACATTCACCGCCCAATCATTTAGTCTCAGACCGACATACGGTTCATCCTTAGACATTTTTCCAGCATACAGGTGTAGTGGGTGAAAAGGGAAAAGCTCTACACGTACTCAACTCATCGGATTCTTAGAAAAGCCTCGTGTGCTGGACTAGATCAGACAACTCAGAGTTTAGCACTTACACACTTTATTGCCGTCTAGCAATAGATTACAAGAATGGAGAACTAGCCTTGACCCATCCGATGGATCAAGGTCACAACAACCTACTGTTGATCTTAATGAATTCAAGGTTAACGATTGGAGTTTCCCTTTAGTAGCGGGAGTTTGAACACTATTACAGTCGAATGATGATTTCCCAAACCTGGTTTTTTTTTTTTGGAATTTTCTAAGTCAACGACTTAACCAAATTCAGCTGTCTTCCTAGGTCAACCAGGCTTGAACTTTGATACCTATCTTTCAGAGATCTTGATCACTCAGATCCTAAGGAGATGCAATCTTCGATATTGGGAATCCTACTAGAACGACATACGGTCTTCTTTCGAAGATGAGATTTAGAGTCATTCTAGACAATCCTTGGTTTCTCGATTAACTTCAGCGCAACAATTAGTCTCAGATTAGATACGAAATTGGAATCGCGGTGGCACCAGGGGATTTTGAAAACAAAAGCTATCATGGGAATCAAACGAGCACACCATAAGTGTCTTCGTATTGATTCGTTGAAATTGTAGTATTTATCTTTTAGAATTTCCCCGGCCCAGCTTCTTTCCGACTTCCGCCACTATCCAGACATAATTATTACATTACATTAATCAATCTAGATTCAGAACGGTTTCTACTCCCATGACAACCTCACGTTCGCCACGTAGGTGACCTAAATCTCCTCGATCTTCCAACCGGTTAGCTGAGGTATCATAGATTAAGATTTTAGAATCACTTCTTATGGTTGAATAGCCACCACTACTAATGGCAATTACCGGAAGTAGGTTTCTTGGAAAAGATACTACAACAAACGTCATCCTGAATCGGTATCTAGAAGTCTAATCTGACTAATTGGAAATCCTTTTACCAATTTCCCGTACACAGGGAGGTTCACACTCCACGAAGGCTTAAGAGTTCACGGTTCAGATTTTAAAAACAGAGGTACACTTCACAATACAGTTGGAGATACGGTTCACAACCCATCCATCGGTGTAGATATTTTCGTTAGCTTTCCGACGCCTCTCGGACCATAAAAATCGGAGTTCCGGAGCGGAAGTTAAGAACAAAATGAGTCGGAAGACTAACGAGAATTTCTCACAGACCGTGATTGGAGTGCTTCCAGCAGCGGATTGAAATAAGGTCACTTCTACCGATTCCAAATACTAGCCTGCTTTGAAGGATTTGATTCACAGTTCCTGATCGGGACTTAACCTGATCGGTACCTTGTGATTCTGCTAGAAAATATTGACGATGGACTATCTTCACTCCGTTGGCTCTATCACCTATCACCGGGTGACTTCGAAGAAGAATAATCGGGATCTGTATTTGAAATTTTCCGAAGGGACTTTCTCAACTGCTACCTAAACTGGGATTGACTTACTACAGAAGGAAAGATTTATGATGAAAACGATATCTAAATAACTGATAGCTGACTAAATAAGGTCAGGGTTTCGGGTGTTAACTAGTCTGATAGCATTCAGTACACTGACATTTCTATTGCCCAATGGCTTCGCTTGATTTGTACTTCTTGATAAGATCTACTATGTTTCATGCCGCGACTCACTAGACGCATCCGATTCATTTACCGAACAGCCGCCCATAGTTTCCTCGAACCATTGCGGATGCCCATCATTGTTTCCAAATGTCATATCTAGCCCTTTGCTCCTGCTGCGCTTTTTGATGAGACGAGAAGGCTGAGAATCCTATGGTGTAGGGTTCTGGACATTCTCGGGGCTGAGGCAACTATCTGTCATAATTTTCAGTACTTTACATGAAACATTGAGTGGATCCTGACTCAATACGTCACATAATATACTAAAAAGATCTGACATATAATTGTCCAAGTCCCTAGCTGACTCGATCCTATACTCTCGACCTGAAGGTCACTAAGTCCAACAAGGCCGAACCGCTCTGATACCAAATGTAACACCCCGGTATTTCTTTAACAAAGAAATACCTAAATATACAATTTGGTATAAATCAGAGTATAAAAATTCCTGTTTAGATATACATCTTTACAAGAAACAGCGGAAACTATAAAAATGACATTATACAACTTCGAGTCATAAGACCGAATATAGAGACAACTACTGAAGAACATGGACAACTATAAATGAATCAATCTTCTATCTTCTCCTCAAACCTGGCAACTAACCATGCCGCCCGCTGTCCTTATTTCCTGTTCTCTTTAAAAACAACAACATATGATAGGGTGAGACAACTTGTCTCAGTGAGTCCTACCGTGCCCCCTCACTAACACTCGGTTCAAATTTATTAAACCGTTATCAAATATAGATAATTAGCTATCACAAGCTATAATCGAAATGCCAAGCAAATCGTGTTCTCAATTAAGTTTTCTTTAGTTTAACACAACCCGAGATATAATGTCAGACAACTTGATTGCCCAATATCTACGGTAATTGTAACACCCTAAAATTATTTAATTAATTTATTTAATTAAATAATTGGGGATTTAAATTTAATTATTTGATGTAATTCGATTAATTAGAATTTTATTTATTTTTGGTGGTATTAGGAAGGAGTGGAGGCGCCATTTGCATGACTTGGGCTTAAGTGAAAAAGCCCAAGCCCATGATCTCCAAAGTGTGCGAAGGGGGTTATGTTGTTAGGGGCTAGGTTTTGTGGCCATTCGCAAAAATCAAGAGAGAAAACGCAAGAAAGAAAGAAAATAGCGTGAGATAGAGAGAGAGAGCAAGGAAGGGCGCCGTAGGAGAGAAGAGGAAGAGGAGGGAAGTTGCAACCAAGAAAGAGCAAGAACGTGATCTTGTTGCTGTGATCCTGTACGTGACTACCTCCGGAGCCTCCGTTCTTCAATCTCGAGGTTAGGGGAGCTCTATCACTCTATTTAATAGTTCATATGATGAGTCCTAGATCTAGGGTTAGAATAGAGTTCTTGATGCATGGTTGATGTTGGATTTCGTATTTAGATGTATGCGAATTGATGTATGCATGATTCTTGATGCTTTCTTGATGTTTTGTTGATCTTGACCATCATATGTATGTGTGTATGCGAAGTGGGATTGATCATGAGACTGGAATTCTTGATAGGTATGCGTTGTGTTGGTAAATTGTGACATTCGATTTGATTATGAAACTAAAATTTGTGTTGGATGTTGCTTGTGTTGTTCGCGAAGTGGGATGGACGGTGTATAGGCGCCTAGGGCGCCAAGGGGATAGGGAAGACATTGATCAATTGAATTTTTGGAGAAATAAATTAAATTAAGTGTATTTTTGGTGGCTGGAAAATGTTGAGAAAATGCTGAGTTTTCATGATTTGGAATTTCGAAGAAAACAATTTTTAGTGTTGAAAAGTGTTTTGGTAAAATTCTGGGCGTTGTTGCTGGTTTCTGGGCGCTGGGCGCCTATGCTGGGCGCTGGCGCCTGTGCTGTGTTGTTGTTGCGCGTGGGGGCGCGCCTGGGCGCTAGGCGCCCGTGTCTGTGTGTGTTGCGCGCTGTGCGCGCCTGGGCGCTGGCGCCCGTGTCCGTGCTGTGTTGTGTGCGTTGTTGTTGTTGCCTGGGCGCTGGGCGCCTGTGCACTTGTTGCCTGGTTGCCTGGGCGCCTAAGGCGCCTGTTCCCAGGATGTTGCATAATTTTTCCAAAATTGTTTTTATCATAACTTTTGACTTAGACGTCCGTTTTGAACGATTCGAAAAGTGTCATGAAGCTTTTTACGTTGTCTATTTGTGGGTTCAATTTTTAAAATGAAAAATTGTTATTTTCTGACTGTTTGTGGGCGCCCAAGTGGCTGTCCCCGGTGATCGTCCTAGTGACATTGAAAAATGACGTGGAACTCTTTAAAAATCCCATTTGGTGTATAAACAACAGTTTTAACATGGTAGTGTCAAAATGACTGTTTTGCCCCTAGTGGCCAAAGTTAATGATAATGATATGCAAATGATGAGGATGCCCTTGGTGGCTAGTCAAATGACTGTTTTGCCCTCAGTGGCTAATGTTTGAGTTAAACGATGTTTATGTGCAAGTGACATTTAGGGCCTGAGTGGCTAAGTGATGTTAAGGTCTAAGTGGCCTAGTGATGCTGTGTGATGTTTACGAATTTGACAGGTGCTGTGCTCCGTGCGAGCAAACAGGTAAGTGACGGGTCACATAGTTGACTATGAATTGAGTGATTGTGTATTTGTGTATTGTGAGTGGTGCATATCATAGTGTTTCATGCCCATATGCATAAAACCAGTGATGTTTTGAGGCCTGAGTGGCTAAGTGGTGATGGGGCCTGAGTGGCCAAGCGACGTTTTGTGAAAAGGTACCTTCATGCATATACCCGCGAGTGGGTTGCATTTCATAAATCTATATGACATGAGATGAGTTTTTGTACATGATGTGAACGATGACTGTGATGTGGATGTTTGTGCATTGGATGTTGATTGTTCTAGTGCGTAGCCTATGATTAGTGCTTATCATATTTTCTATTATATAGACTGAAATGATGCTCACCCTTTCCTGTTTGAATGTTGCCCTCGTGTTGGTAACGTGCAGGTGATTCCCAGTGAAGGTATTAGCTTCACTTTTTGAGTCGAGTCGTCATGCTCTGATACGTAGCACTCAGGGGGGAAAACGAACTCGGCCTTTATTAATGATGTTTGATTATTATGTCCATGTGGACTATTTGGTTATGTTTTACTAATTTCCGCTGCGTAGTTGATTGTGTTATGAGGAGTGTTATAAGTGACGTTAACCATGAGGCTTGAGTTTTTGATATTGTGATGTGCTACGTGGACGTTTGAATTTGAGTTAAACTGTCTTTTAAAGTTTGATAAGCGACGTTTGATTTGAGTATGTGTAACATTTCCTATGAACGAGATTTTTTCGAACTCTGATTTTTATAAACAAAGTGACGGGTAGAAAGGGGTGTTACATTAGTGGTATCAGAGCAGTTCGGTCTGTCCGGCCGGTAGTTGAGTCGTCGTGTTGAGTAACATTGAGTTTGTTACTCGTTTCTGAATTCTGTTTTCTGTTGCAGTGCTAGAATGGCCAGACGAGACGACGCTGCTCTTGCTGCTGCATTGCAAGCTATGGCTCAGGCGATGCAGGGTCAGCAGAATGCTGGGGATAATGCTGGTTTTAGGAGTCTGACAACCTTCCAGAGGGAGAATCCGCCCACCTTTAAGGGCAAATATGATCCAGATGGTGCTATGGCTTGGCTGAAGGAGATCGAGAGGATTTTCAGGGTGATGAACTGTACTGTTGAGCAGAAGGTCCGCTTTGGTACCCACATGTTAGCCGAGGAGGCCGACGACTGGTGGTTGGCTACTAGGCAGAGGTTAGAGGCTGTGCAGGAAGAGATTACTTGGGAGGTATTCAGCAGGGAATTTCTGAGGAAGTATTTTCCTGAAGACGTCCGCGGGAAGAAAGAGATAGAGTTTTTGGAGCTGAAGCAGGGTGGTATGTCTGTGACTGTCTATGCGGCAAAATTTGTGGAGCTAGCCAAATTTTATCCACATTACAGTGAGGCTACAGCTGAATTTTCTAAATGCATCAAATTTGAGAATGGGTTAAGGCCTGATATTAAACAGGCCATTGGTTATCAGAAGATTCGTGTGTTCGCAGATCTGGTTGACAGTTGCAGAATTTTCGAGGAAGACAGTACTGCTCGCTACAAAGCTACTTCTGAGAGAAAGGGCAAGTTTCAGAGTCGAAGCAAGCCGTATGAGGTTCCTGCGGGTAAGGGTTATCAGAGAGCTGCTGGAGGTAAGGGTTCTGGTGGGGGAGATGCCCCTGCTAGCATCGTCTGTTATAAGTGTGGCAAGCCTGGCCACAAGAGTACTACATGCAGGTCGGATGACAGAAATTGCTACCGTTGTGGTAAAAAGGGTCATATGGCAGCTGAGTGTAAAGTCAAGGATGTGGTGTGTTTCAACTGTGGTGAGTCTGGGCATATCAGTACCAAGTGTACAAAGCCGAAAAAGGAAAGGTCTACTGGGAAGGTATTTGCATTGGCGGGAGAGGAGCCTGATGATGATGATGGTCTGATTAGAGGTACGTGTTTTATTAATGGTACTTCTCTGAAATCTCTTATTGATACTGGTGCTACCCATTGTTTTATATCTGTTGATTGCTGTAAACGATTGGGTCTTGTTTTATCTGCTATGTGTGGGGATATGGTTGTCGATACTCCTGCGAAGGGGTCGGTGATTACGTCCCAGGTGTGTTCTCAGTGTCCCGTGTCGATCTTCGGCAGGGACTTTATTGTGAATTTTGTATGTTTGCCATTGAGAGGTCTGGATGTAATCTTAGGCATGGACTGGTTAGAGAATAATCATGTCCATATCAACTGTCGTAGCAAGTCGGTTAGTTTCGGTGAAGAAAGTTCGGTTTTGGTGTCTGCTGATCAGTTGAAGAAATTGAAGAAAGAAGGAGTTCAGTTATTTGCGTTGATGGCTTCGTTGTCTGCTGAGAGTCAGGCTGTTATTGAAGAACTGAAGGTAGTACGTGAATTTCCTGAGGTTTTTCCTGATGAGATTCCGGGTGTGCCACCGGAGAGAGAAGTTGAATTTTCGATTGATCTTGTACCTGGTACGAGGCCTGTGTCTATGGCTCCGTACAGAATGTCGGCGTCGGAACTGTCTGAGTTGAAGACGCAACTTGAAGAATTGCTTGAGAAGAAGTTTGTAAGACCGAGTGTATCACCGTGGGGAGCTCCGGTATTGTTAGTGAAAAAGAAAGATGGGAGCATGAGGTTATGTGTGGACTATCGTCAGTTGAATAAGGTAACTATCAAGAATAAGTATCCGCTTCCGAGAATCGACGATCTGATGGATCAGTTAGTGGGTGCTCGTGTTTTCAGCAAAATCGATTTGAGGTCCGGATATCATCAGATTAAAGTAAAGGATGAGGATGTTCAGAAAACGGCGTTCAGAACAAGGTATGGGCATTATGAGTATTCAGTGATGCCGTTCGGTGTGACCAATGCTCCTGGTGTATTTATGGAATATATGAACCGTATTTTCCATAACTACCTAGATCGGTTTGTGGTAATCTTCATAGATGATATTCTAATTTATTCTAAGTCAGATGAAGAGCATGCTGAGCACCTGAAGTCAGTGTTGGAAGTTTTAAAAGAGAAAAAGTTGTACGCCAAGTTATCGAAGTGTGAGTTCTGGCTGAAAGAGGTGAGTTTCCTTGGGCACGTGATTTCTGGAAATGGTATTGCGGTTGATCCGGCAAAAGTAGAAGCAGTGTTGGAATGGGAGTCTCCGAAGTCCGTAACTGAGATTAGAAGCTTTTTGGGTTTGGCTGGGTACTACAGGAGATTCATCGAGGGTTTTTCCAAGTTGGCCCTTCCATTGACTCAGTTGACTTGCAAGGGTAAAGTTTTTGTTTGGGATGCTCGGTGCGAGGAAAGTTTTATGGAACTGAAAAAGAGATTGACGACGTCGCCTGTTTTGACGTTGCCTAATCCAGAGGAACCGTTCGTTGTGTATTGTGACGCTTCGAAGATGGGTCTCGGTGGTGTGTTGATGCAGGATGGGAAGGTCGTTGCGTATGCGTCGAGGCAATTGCGGATTCATGAGAAAAATTACCCTACGCATGACTTAGAGTTGGCTGCTGTGGTATTTGTGCTTAAAATTTGGAGGCACTATCTTTATGGTTCAAGGTTCGAAGTGTTCAGTGATCATAAGAGTCTAAAGTATCTGTTCGATCAGAAAGAGTTGAATATGAGACAGCGTCGGTGGTTGGAACTCCTGAAGGATTATGACTTTGGTTTGAATTATCACCCCGGCAAAGCTAATGTCGTGGCTGATGCTTTAAGCAGAAAGTCCTTGCATATGTCGGCAATGATGGTGAAAGAATTAGAGTTAATTGAGGAATTCAGAGACTTGAGTTTGGTTTGTAAGATGACACCTCGCAGTGTCAAGCTGGGAATGCTAAAGATCGACAATGAATTCCTGGGCAGCATCAGAGAGGCTCAGAAGTCAGATGTTAAGTTAGTGGATTTAATTAATGGGGTTGGTCAATCTGAGGATGAAGAATTCAAATTGGATTCCAGTGGTGTGTTGAGGTTCCGGGGTAGGATCTGTGTTCCTGACGATGAAGAGATGAGAAAGGCAATTTTAGAGGAAGGTCATCGTAGCAAGTTGAGTATCCATCCTGGAGCAACGAAGATGTATCAAGATCTGAAAAAGATGTTTTGGTGGTATGGTATGAAGAGAGATGTGGCGCAGTTTGTGTATGCCTGTTTGACCTGTCAGAAATCTAAGGTAGAGCATCAGAAGCCTGCAGGGCTAATGCAACCGCTGGAAATTCCAGAGTGGAAATGGGATAGCATAGCAATGGATTTTGTGACGGGGTTACCGAATACAGCTAAGAGTCATGACGCTATTTGGGTGATCATTGATAGGTTAACGAAGTCTGCTCATTTTATTCCTATTAATATCACTTATCCAGTGTCGAGGTTGGCAGAGGTATATGTCAAGGAGATTGTGAGATTGCACGGTGTTCCGAAGAGTATTGTGTCAGATAGGGATCCGAGGTTCACTTCCGAGTTTTGGAAGAGTTTGCAGAAAGAATTGGGTTCTAAGTTAAAAATGAGTTCGGCGTATCATCCCCAGACCGATGGTCAGTCCGAGAGAACAATTCAGTCGTTAGAGGATCTGTTGAGGGCTTGTGTATTGGAACAGCGGGGTTCATGGGATTCATACCTTGCGTTGATTGAGTTTACTTATAACAACAGTCACCATTCCAGCATTGGGATGGCACCGTTTGAAGCATTGTATGGTCGGAAGTGTAGAACGCCGTTGTGTTGGTATGATTCGGGGGAGAGTGTAGTGTTGGGTCCGGAGATTGTCCGGGAGACTACAGAGAAGATCAAGATGATCCGTGAGAAGATGAAGGCTTCGCAGAGTCGTCAGAAGAGTTATCATGACAAGCGGAGGAAGGATTTAGAGTTTCAGGAGGGTGAGCATGTGTTCTTGAGGGTTTCTCCTATTACCGGTGTTGGTCGGGCGTTGAAATCGAAGAAGCTCACTCCTCGATTTGTGGGTCCTTATCAGATATCCGAGAGAATTGGAAATGTGGCTTATAGAGTGGCTTTACCGCCAAATCTTTCGAACTTGCACGACGTGTTTCACGTGTCGCAACTTCGGAAGTATGTTTCGGATCCATCTCATGTGATCCAAGTGGACGATGTAGAGGTGCGGGATAATCTCACTGTGGAGACGATGGCCGTAAGGATTGAGGATCGTGAAGTGAAGGCGCTTAGAGGCAAAGAGATTGCATTAGTGAAAGTGGTCTGGCTAGGAGCTGCCGGCGAGAGTATGACTTGGGAGCTAGAGAGCAAGATGCGAGAGTCCTACCCAGAGTTGTTTGACCAGGTAAATTTCGAGGACGAAATATTCTAAGTGGGGGAGAGTTGTAACACCCTAAAATTATTTAATTAATTTATTTAATTAAATAATTGGGGATTTAAATTTAATTATTTGATGTAATTCGATTAATTAGAATTTTATTTATTTTTGGTGGTATTAGGAAGGAGTGGAGGCGCCATTTGCATGACTTGGGCTTAAGTGAAAAAGCCCAAGCCCATGATCTCCAAAGTGTGCGAAGGGGGTTATGTTGTTAGGGGCTAGGTTTTGTGGCCATTCGCAAAAATCAAGAGAGAAAACGCAAGAAAGAAAGAAAATAGCGTGAGATAGAGAGAGAGAGCAAGGAAGGGCGCCGTAGGAGAGAAGAGGAAGAGGAGGGAAGTTGCAACCAAGAAAGAGCAAGAACGTGATCTTGTTGCTGTGATCCTGTACGTGACTACCTCCGGAGCCTCCGTTCTTCAATCTCGAGGTTAGGGGAGCTCTATCACTCTATTTAATAGTTCATATGATGAGTCCTAGATCTAGGGTTAGAATAGAGTTCTTGATGCATGGTTGATGTTGGATTTCGTATTTAGATGTATGCGAATTGATGTATGCATGATTCTTGATGCTTTCTTGATGTTTTGTTGATCTTGACCATCATATGTATGTGTGTATGCGAAGTGGGATTGATCATGAGACTGGAATTCTTGATAGGTATGCGTTGTGTTGGTAAATTGTGACATTCGATTTGATTATGAAACTAAAATTTGTGTTGGATGTTGCTTGTGTTGTTCGCGAAGTGGGATGGACGGTGTATAGGCGCCTAGGGCGCCAAGGGGATAGGGAAGACATTGATCAATTGAATTTTTGGAGAAATAAATTAAATTAAGTGTATTTTTGGTGGCTGGAAAATGTTGAGAAAATGCTGAGTTTTCATGATTTGGAATTTCGAAGAAAACAATTTTTAGTGTTGAAAAGTGTTTTGGTAAAATTCTGGGCGTTGTTGCTGGTTTCTGGGCGCTGGGCGCCTATGCTGGGCGCTGGCGCCTGTGCTGTGTTGTTGTTGCGCGTGGGGGCGCGCCTGGGCGCTAGGCGCCCGTGTCTGTGTGTGTTGCGCGCTGTGCGCGCCTGGGCGCTGGCGCCCGTGTCCGTGCTGTGTTGTGTGCGTTGTTGTTGTTGCCTGGGCGCTGGGCGCCTGTGCACTTGTTGCCTGGTTGCCTGGGCGCCTAAGGCGCCTGTTCCCAGGATGTTGCATAATTTTTCCAAAATTGTTTTTATCATAACTTTTGACTTAGACGTCCGTTTTGAACGATTCGAAAAGTGTCATGAAGCTTTTTACGTTGTCTATTTGTGGGTTCAATTTTTAAAATGAAAAATTGTTATTTTCTGACTGTTTGTGGGCGCCCAAGTGGCTGTCCCCGGTGATCGTCCTAGTGACATTGAAAAATGACGTGGAACTCTTTAAAAATCCCATTTGGTGTATAAACAACAGTTTTAACATGGTAGTGTCAAAATGACTGTTTTGCCCCTAGTGGCCAAAGTTAATGATAATGATATGCAAATGATGAGGATGCCCTTGGTGGCTAGTCAAATGACTGTTTTGCCCTCAGTGGCTAATGTTTGAGTTAAACGATGTTTATGTGCAAGTGACATTTAGGGCCTGAGTGGCTAAGTGATGTTAAGGTCTAAGTGGCCTAGTGATGCTGTGTGATGTTTACGAATTTGACAGGTGCTGTGCTCCGTGCGAGCAAACAGGTAAGTGACGGGTCACATAGTTGACTATGAATTGAGTGATTGTGTATTTGTGTATTGTGAGTGGTGCATATCATAGTGTTTCATGCCCATATGCATAAAACCAGTGATGTTTTGAGGCCTGAGTGGCTAAGTGGTGATGGGGCCTGAGTGGCCAAGCGACGTTTTGTGAAAAGGTACCTTCATGCATATACCCGCGAGTGGGTTGCATTTCATAAATCTATATGACATGAGATGAGTTTTTGTACATGATGTGAACGATGACTGTGATGTGGATGTTTGTGCATTGGATGTTGATTGTTCTAGTGCGTAGCCTATGATTAGTGCTTATCATATTTTCTATTATATAGACTGAAATGATGCTCACCCTTTCCTGTTTGAATGTTGCCCTCGTGTTGGTAACGTGCAGGTGATTCCCAGTGAAGGTATTAGCTTCACTTTTTGAGTCGAGTCGTCATGCTCTGATACGTAGCACTCAGGGGGGAAAACGAACTCGGCCTTTATTAATGATGTTTGATTATTATGTCCATGTGGACTATTTGGTTATGTTTTACTAATTTCCGCTGCGTAGTTGATTGTGTTATGAGGAGTGTTATAAGTGACGTTAACCATGAGGCTTGAGTTTTTGATATTGTGATGTGCTACGTGGACGTTTGAATTTGAGTTAAACTGTCTTTTAAAGTTTGATAAGCGACGTTTGATTTGAGTATGTGTAACATTTCCTATGAACGAGATTTTTTCGAACTCTGATTTTTATAAACAAAGTGACGGGTAGAAAGGGGTGTTACAGTAATCCCCGAGATATAATGCCAGACAATCTAGTTTGCCCAATATCTACGGTAATCCCCAATTCGAAAGTCTATCCCAATAATGCCAGGGTTCTAGTTCAGCATAAACCGATTGTGCAACCATGTCACGAATACCGGTAAGCCGTGAGTTGACCATGCCAAAACACATTCAGGGCCCAGGTAAGGGGTCATGACTACCCTCCCTAGTATGCTACTTGTCGGGTCGTCACCCAACGCGATACATACGACAATACATATCAATTTTCGAGAGTTAGATAATTTATATCTTTTTGATCACCAAAGGATCAATCACATAAGCCTTTTAGATAATTTATATCTATATCGATTTATAACCCGTTTAGATGAATTCAATATATAGACATCCGGCATTATAATCATTATACAATTTAACATATATAAATGTATATTTAGTCCATCCATTCAATAGGCGTACCCACACGTGTACTAAGTTTCAATTTTCAAAACCATTTGTCTTCACAAGACTTCTCAAAATCATGAGTTAAACTCTTTCAGAACAGATAATTTCAGAATTAAAATCACACCTTTAAATAGGGTTTTTGATAAGCTTCAAAACGCAACTGAAAACAGTTCGATCGGACCACCGGATCAAAAGTTATAGCAAAAACAATTTCAATTAGGTTTGCTGAAAATTTACACTAGGTCGCGACGCGAAATTACACACAACAAAAACCTTGTGAAAAATTGAAACAGTCGCGTCGCGACAGACACGGGTCACGACGCGATGGACACCTGATGGTCCAAAAATCAGCTGTTTCGAAATCAGTTTTCTCCCCAAAGCGATTCCAATTATACCGAGACTTCCCATGAACCCCGAGACTTAAAAATAGATGTTTGTCAAAAGTATTCCGACCATATTCCAGCACATAACCAGGGTATCAATATATGTATTTTCAGATAAATCGTAAAATAGCGTTTTTCGACGAAAACGGTTTTTGACTCGATAAAGGCGTTTTGAAATCTAGATTTTCATATATAACTCAAAAACAAAATATGTTCAGAAGTTTAAAATGTCCCTAATCGTGAGTAGAACTCACCCGGTTGACGACCTCGCGGGAAAATCGCGCCGGAGCACGAACGATCGGACCGTAATCAATCGAACAATCCTCGTAGTCACGTACTCTCGTCGAACTTGGTCAGAACTCGAGACAGCAACCTCCACTGCTCCAATTTAATCCCAGCAACTCCGACACGTCTATCGTTACTGACTTCATTTTCGGTGCATAGAATTGGCACCTCTTGTGACTTGGCAACTCGAGCTCCAAACCCGACGAATAAACATTTCCAGTTCTTCTTTCTGTTTTCCAGCAACAGTTTGCAGAATTGAAACTGCCATATCTATGTCACTTCGTAACCAAACTCCTTCAAATCGGTGCCCATTCTGAAGAGATTTTTGTCTACTTTCTGATGGTCAATGGTTCACACGCATGCATCCAGTATCTTGGGAGGTATACCCGAAACAAAGCGACTGGTTCAGCACAGAGGCTGATTCTTTACCGAATATTGTGAACACGATATCGTTCTCAAATCCAAGTGAACCCCGAAGGTTCCTTTCCCCATATTGAAGAAATTTCAGTCTAGTTTCCATAGGAACAAATATCACGTTCGTCGGAGTTGTGTGAAGAGAGAAACGATGCAAATACCGAAGGTAGGCCATACGGGTTTTACCCAGAATTTCTGTTGGTCTTGAATCATCATCCTTAATCATTTGCAACTACCAATTTGTGCTTCAATCTTCCATACCAGTATCTACAAAACCCTTAAAACACCGTCCAATTCGAATTCGAAGATGGAGTGGGAAGATGGAAGGAACACTTACATGCAAGATTATTTGAGGTGGATCTCTCCTTCTTCTTCCTCCTTGTTCCACGCCCTCCTCTCTCTTTTCTCTCTTCAGTTTCCAGCTCTCTTTCTTCTGAATTTAGGAAGTGAATAAGTGAGCAAGGGTGTGGCTGAAGGGGTTCAGGCATAAGGTTATTTATATGAGGGGATGTGAAACGACGAAAATGCCCTTCAGCTTAAACTCTTCATTTAAATTATGACTAAGCCACATTTAAATGTCGAATAGGATTTCTTCGGACTTTTCCTCGACTAATCCTCGCCGAGACACGACTAATTACTCCCGCAAATAATTACTCGGTCTTAGGGATCATAGTACAAGTCTTTACAAAAATTAGGGATGTTACATGATGTATGCGGGGAAGATTGCATATGTGCTGGCGGCAATTGTATTCATTTCATTAATAACATTCCTAGTCCAGTACAACCAATTACAAAATGAATCCGAAACAGTTTATGATGTAATCGTTTCTTCAATAATAATAAATGTTAATTAGATTGCATCATATTTGTGTTCAAATATTCCTAATGAAATGTTGGAATAAACTTTTTATATTTTTATGTTTTTTTACTAATTTTTTTATTGCTCTTTGTTGATGGATACAACTATGTTTTGAAGATTTTTAACCGTTTCAATCCACAAATATCTTCCACGTTTCACGCCTTAAGCAATTAGTGGGGCGATTTTTCAGGGTTTCTAGTGTGTATTGGGCATCATGTACATTAATATTAGCCGATTGAATGCTCTTTGATCGTGGGGTCGCTTTAGGCTAGTGATCATTGCCAATGGAGACCATTTTGTAAAAATACTAGGCTTGTAAATTTTTTAGACACACCACAATCAATCAAACTCTTTTTTTAAGCACATTTACGTCCATTTAATTAAGCATTTTCTTAGCCGGGTGTTTGAGTAATCAATCTTTTACTAACACCTAATGCTGACACTCTTTGGAGTATTTAAGAAACACCTATTAAAATTACAGACTATTACATTTTTCAATTGATAGTAGATGTTTTATCATATTAATTAGTCAACTTCACACAAGTTTCGCATCAAATACTGATGCATGTTGGTAGAATTACTTTAATTAAATAATCTAAATTAGGAATATATTGCTGATTTAAAAATATTACATATAAATTTCTAAATTGAATTGTAGGGGATAAAGATAGAATAAATTTATTCAAATAATTAACTTATATATTTTCAAAATAAAGATAATTTTTGGATAATGAGATTTTTCAATGAATATATCCCATATTGCGTTTTAAAAAGAATAGGAAAACATTTTTGGGAACAACAAAGGTATAGTGAAATAGAGAAATTATTTGGAACGACAAAGTATATTTAAAATAAAACTAAGCATTAATTATATTTGAGTCAAATATTACTTTTTTACTGGATTTAAGTTTAATTATATATATATATATATATATATATATAATTTATTTAGAAAACACAGAGTATAGTCAAATTCAAACTAACCATATATTAAATATTTGTATGGGGTGAGTCAAAGTAAGAAGAGTTTTCAAAATGAGAGAATAAGAAGAGTAAATCTAGACCGTACATATAACAATACATGGATGGTCATGATGTAAAAAAAGCATCACCGTGGATTTATTGATATACAATACTGATTTACTCCTCTCATCCTAGTGACATTAACTCAATTATCTTATATAAAGAGACATCAATAGATTATTTTCCACAAAAAAGATGGAAATCAAAAAGATTTTTGTTCTCGTATTAGCATTCTTTATCATTGCATCTGGTATGAGTAAACACCTATCTACGATACCTTTTTTCATTTCAACTTGTTTACCTTGCAAATATTTGAAATCCCATAATACTATCTACATTCAACATTGTTCTTATGTTTTTATATATGTATATTCTTTATTTGTGTAGATATGCACATGGAAATAGGTGCACATTACTCACACCAATGTCGTAAAGATAGCGATTGTCGTGATGTATGCGGGGAAGAATGCATATGTGCTGGCGGCAATTGTATTCATTTCATTAATAACATTCCTAGTCCAGTACCACCAATTACAAAATGAATCTGAAACAGTTTATGATGTAATCATTTCTTCAATAATAATAAATGTTAATTAGATTGCATCATATTTGTGTTCAAATATTCCTTATGAAATGTTGGAATAAATTTTTTATATTTTTATGTTTTTTTTACTACTTTTTTTATTGCTCTTTGTTGATGGATACTACTATGTTTTGAAGATTTTTAACCGTTTAAAGGCACAAATATCTTCCACGTTTCACGCCTTAAGCAATTAGTGGGGCGATTTTTCAGGGTTTCTAGTGTGTAATGGGCTTCATGTACGTTAATATTAACCGATTGAATGCTCTTTGATCGTGGGGTCGCTTTAGGCTAGTGATCATTGCCAATGGAGACCATTTTGAAAAAATACTAGGCTTGTAAATTTTTTTAGACACACCACAATCAATTAAATTCTTTTTTGAAGCACATTTACATCCATTTAATTATGCATTTTCTTAACCGGGTGTTTGACTAATCAAGCTTTTACTAACGCCTAACGCTGACACTCTTTGGAGTATTTAAGAAACGCCTATTAAAATTACAGAGTATTACATTTTTAAATTGGTAGTAGATGTTTTATCATATTAATTAGTCAACTTCACACAAGTTTTGCATCAAATACTGATGCATGTTGGTAGAATTACTTTAGTTAAATAATCTAAATTAGGAATATATTGCTAATTTTAAAATATTACTTATAAATTTCTAAATTGAATTGTAGGGGATAAAGATAGAATAAATTTATTCAAATAATTAACATAGTTTCAAAATAAAGATAATTTTTGGCTAATGAGATTTTTCAATGAATATATCCCATATTGCGTTTTAATAAGAATCAAAAATCATTTTTGGGAACAACAAAGGTTAGTGAAATAGAGAAATTATTTGGAACGACAAAGTATATTTTAAATAAAATTAAGCATTAATTATATTTGAGTCAAATATTACTTTTTTACTGGATTTAAGTTTAATTATATATATATATATATATATAATTTATTTAGAAAACACAGAGTATAGTCAAATTCAAACTAACCATATATTAAATATTTGTATGGGGTGAGTCAAAGTAAGAAGAGTTTTCAAAATGAGAGAATAAGAAGAGTAAATCTAGACCGTACATATAACAATACATGGATGGTCATGATGTAAAAAAAGCATCACCGTGGATTTATTGATATACAATACTGATTTACTCCTCTCATCCTAGTGACATTAACTCAATTATCTTATATAAAGAGACATCAATAGATTATTTTCCACAAAAAAGATGGAAATCAAAAAGATTTTTGTTCTCGTATTAGCATTCTTTATCATTGCATCTGGTATGAGTAAACACCTATCTACGATACCTTTTTTCATTTCAACTTGTTTACCTTGCAAATATTTGAAATCCCATAATACTATCTACATTCAACATTGTTCTTATGTTTTTATATATGTATATTCTTTATTTGTGTAGATATGCACATGGAAATAGGTGCACATTACTCACACCAATGTCGTAAAGATAGCGATTGTCGTGATGTATGCGGGGAAGACTGCATATGTGCTGGCGGCAATTGTATTCATTTCATTAATAACATTCCTAGTCCAGTACCACCAATTACAAAATGAATCTGAAACAGTTTATGATGTAATCATTTCTTCAATAATAATAAATGTTAATTAGATTGCATCATATTTGTGTTCAAATATTCCTTATGAAATGTTGGAATAAATTTTTTATATTTTTATGTTTTTTTTACTACTTTTTTTATTGCTCTTTGTTGATGGATACTACTATGTTTTGAAGATTTTTAACCGTTTAAAGGCACAAATATCTTCCACGTTTCACGCCTTAAGCAATTAGTGGGGCGATTTTTCAGGGTTTCTAGTGTGTAATGGGCTTCATGTACGTTAATATTAACCGATTGAATGCTCTTTGATCGTGGGGTCGCTTTAGGCTAGTGATCATTGCCAATGGAGACCATTTTGAAAAAATACTAGGCTTGTAAATTTTTTTAGACACACCACAATCAATTAAATTCTTTTTTGAAGCACATTTACATCCATTTAATTATGCATTTTCTTAACCGGGTGTTTGACTAATCAAGCTTTTACTAACGCCTAACGCTGACACTCTTTGGAGTATTTAAGAAACGCCTATTAAAATTACAGAGTATTACATTTTTAAATTGGTAGTAGATGTTTTATCATATTAATTAGTCAACTTCACACAAGTTTTGCATCAAATACTGATGCATGTTGGTAGAATTACTTTAGTTAAATAATCTAAATTAGGAATATATTGCTAATTTTAAAATATTACTTATAAATTTCTAAATTGAATTGTAGGGGATAAAGATAGAATAAATTTATTCAAATAATTAACATAGTTTCAAAATAAAGATAATTTTTGGCTAATGAGATTTTTCAATGAATATATCCCATATTGCGTTTTAATAAGAATCAAAAATCATTTTTGGGAACAACAAAGGTTAGTGAAATAGAGAAATTATTTGGAACGACAAAGTATATTTTAAATAAAATTAAGCATTAATTATATTTGAGTCAAATATTACTTTTTTACTGCATTTAAGTTTAATTATATATATATATATATAAATTATTTTGAAAACACAGAGTATAGTCAAATTCAAACTAACTATATATTAAATATTTGTATGGGGTTAGTCAAAGTAAGAGAAGTTTAAAAATGAGAGAATAAGACGAGTAAATCTAGACCGTACATATAACAATATAAGGTGCTATAGATATTGGCCCCGCACCCGGCGCCAAATCTATAGAGAACTATATTTGTCGTTCAGGAGGCAAAGAGGAAACTTCCTCGGGAAAAAGTCTAAGAATTCATTGACGACTTCAACAGACGACAAATCCAAACTGGTTTGAGTTGAGGCAGATAAAATAATTACAAAAGCTTCCGCACCTTGATATAAGGATTCGCTGGCTGACATGAAAGAGATAACAACATCTTCAGAAGAAAATCTAATGGAACGACTGAAGCAATCTATAGTTACATGGCTGTCGACCATCCAGTTCATTCTCAAAACAACCTTCCTATACATACGGTTTGCAGAAGTTGACTCATTAACCTTTCGCTTATCCTTCCAGAAATCTTTCCTCTCCGCATGTCCCTGTTGCACTAGTGTAGGACAAGAATTCATGGAATAAGAACCGAGGCTTTTATTCACTTCACCTCGAAGACCTTACTTAAACATAACCATCTGCCACTTATTATCTGGAGCATGAGTCCCCAATTCATAAAACTGAGATAATCATTCAAACTTGGATGCATATTCACCAACCGACATATCTCCCTGTCTCAGACTGACAAACTCCATCTACTTAGCAAGCCTTTCCGTATCCGGAAAATAATGACCCAAAAACATCTCCTTGAAATTATCCCACTCAAGAGGAGTTCCTTGGGTTTGCAACATTCTACGAGCATTAGTCCATCATGTGTGAGCATCTTCACCAAGAGCATTGGCAGCACAATTTACTTTTTTTCCTTCCTCGCTACATTTCAGCGCCACAAATATCCTTTCCATTGCATCAATCCATAAATGAGCCTTCATTGCATCAGATCCTCCCCTGAAGGTTGGAGGTTTCATCTTCAAAAACTTGAGGTACATTCTGTTCGGACCTTCCTGTGGAACATGAACTTGCTCATTCTGTTGAGGCTGAGGCACTTGATGCTTGTGCTGCATCTGTGTCATCTACTTCTGTTGTATGAGCATCATGTCGTTCACCATCTTCTGCTGAGTTTCAATGACATTCTGCATCCATTCATAATGAGGATCAACAGGGACGTCATCCCTCCTACCTCTTCCAGCCATGATTCTGCGAAATATGCACAAAGAATTAAGTTGATCAGGCTCAATGTCTAATAGCATATTAAGAAAAATCAGACTTAGAAGACTCGAAGGTTTCCTAATAGCTAAGTCCGACTAGGTCGAACCGCTCTGATACCAAATGTAACACCCTGGTATTTCTAACATGTAGAGACACCGAAATGCATAGATAATAAACATCTAAGGACACAATTTCTGTTTCAATATTAGACATACAAACTTTTTCTGAAATAAAAGACATAATCGGAAATATCATTACTTCATAAAATAGAAGTTCATCGGTTCCATACCGAACGGAATACAAAATCCGAGTCCAAATACCAAAACAGAAACATAAAATGGTTCAAACAACTCATAATCAATTACAAGTTCGTACAACCAAAACAGAATAACAAAAGGACTAAGGAAAGATATGACTAAGTTTTCAGCACCTCCGAGAGTATACAAACTACTCGTGCACAATAGTCTTCCTTTTTCCCCGCTTCTCTGAAAACCAACAAATATGGATTGGGTGAGATAACATTATCTCAGTGAGTCCTACCGTGCCCCCTCACTAACACTCGGTTCAATTATCAAACCGTATCAACTTATTTTTAAATCAACAATGTCCAAGACATGAATGAAATACCGACTGTGCCTTAAACCACGACTCCCGGCAATTCATAAAGTTAACTTATTAATCGAAAAGCCGACTGTGCCTCAAACCACGAATCCCGGCAATTTCGTGAACATATTTTAGGTTTCATATGTTTAGCATAAATCGGCTGTGCCTCAACCACGAATCTCGATAACCCACGAATTGACCACGTCAAAACGTATACAGGGCCTAGGTAAGGGATCATGACTTCCCTCCGTAGTATGCTACTTGTCGGGTCGTCACCCAACGCGATATATATGACAATACATATCAATCTCGAGAGTTAGATAATTTATATCTTTTCGATCTATAATCCGTTTAGAGGAATTCATAAGTTAGACCTCCGGCATTATAATCACATTATAACATATTATTGACTTATAACCCGTTTTGATGAATTCCTAAGTTAGACATCCGGCATTATAATCATACACAACTGACATATATAAACGTATATTCAGTCATTCCATTCAGTAGGTGTACCCACATGAATATTAAGTTTCAGTTTCGCACACCAATTCGCTTTTACAAACCTTTTCGAAAGAATAAGTTGAACTCTTTTAAAACGTTGATTTCATTGCAAAATTACCAATCTCAAAACAGGTTATTTTATAACTTATACCACATATTATATTAGGTCTATTGATAATCTTTCCAACGCATCTAAGAATGCGTCAATCGGACACCCGGATCAAACGTTATGGTTAAAACAAGTTTAGGGACGTTTTAGTGAAAACTGCAAAGCATCGCGACGCGAAAAGAGACCGTCGCGACGCAAAAAGTTACAGAACTGAATCCTTCGCAAAATATTGACATGGTCGCGTCACGACAGGCACAGGTAGCGACGCGATGGGTGTAACACCCCAAAAATAATTCAAATGTTTATTTAGTTAATTTAATTAAGTGCTGGCACGTAATTAACTAAATGGGCTTACGATATGGAGGAAGGCCCATGGCCCAAATCCACTAACCTAGGCGCTTAGGTGAAGCAAAACTTCGGGTTTTAGGGATCATTAGCAAATTTTTAAAAAAAAAGAGAAGAGAGGAAGGCGACTTGGAGAGGAGAGGCGCGACTGCCCTAGTGGTGAAGAGGAGGAGAATTTCGCCTTGCAAGGAAGAGGAGGAGAATTTCGCTTTGCAAGGAAGAGGAGGAGGAGTGCTTGGCTACGATTTTTGGTGGCTTGATCATAAGGACTAGTGCTCTTCAATCAATTCTTGAGGTAAGGGTGGGTTTAACGTTGATAATGGGTTTGTGATGGGTGTATGGGTAGTTAGGGCTTGTAAAGAAATCGAATTGTGATGTGATTAATATTATGAGATGATGAGTTGATTAGTGAGTTGGATGATTATATGGGGTTAGAATCGATTTCATATATATATATATATAGTGATGAGAACACGTGATTGAGTAATTTAAGGTTGAATTAAGATGTGATGTATGGTGTGTTTTTAGTTTTAATTGAGTATTGAGACATATGTGGTGATTAATTTGTATGATGTTGTTGTCTTGCTGCTTATAAAATAGACATGCTGCTGTCCATAAAATCAAAAATGCTGCTTTTCCCATAAGTCATGTTGCTGTTTTGCCGTTTTATTAGATATAGGAGCTGCTGTTTTTTTTTTTTAAAATATAAAGGTGTTGCTGTCTTACAAAAAATGAGTTGCTGTATTTATGTTATAAATGTGCTGTTTTTGATGCTGTTATGCGCTAAAGGGTTGCTGTTTTTCTTACTGTTTTGGCTGCTGTTTTGATCAAGTAAGTTGCTGTTTTCAACACATAATGTTGCTGTTTTTTTATATTGTTTTGTTGCTGTTTTTATGCTGCAAATTGCTGCTGTTTTCAGCACATAATGTTGCTGTTTTTATATTGTTTTTGTTGCTGTTTTGATGCTGTAAATTGCTACCGTTTTCAGCACAAAATGTTGCTGTTTTTATATTGATTTGTTGTTGTTTTTATGCTGTGATTGCTGCTGCTGGTAGCGCGTAAAGTGTGCTGTTTTTCTACCCTATCATGTGAACCATTGTTCTAATCAATTCAGTTGTTATTCGACTTACTTTGTCTAAATACCCATGCTCTTAATGCTTTTCAATTACATATGATAATTGTGATGATCCAAGCTAGTGATTGCATAGGAATATTAATTAGTAGCTGGAAATTGGGTAATTAGATCATCTGCTAGTAATCAGCATAGGGATATGTGATGGCTTAGGTGAATTCGTGTAAAATTCTCGATCTTAATGCATTACCCTTTGGCATGTCTCGCCTAAGGAATTAGGGTCACTCTTAGGGTAATAGGGGTCTTGAGGTAAGGAATTGCCCTTGACCTTAATTAGTGAATTGAATCTAGAAATTGAATAATTAACTTGAATTGGCTAAGGTTCATGTGATAGGCGAGGAGAGAGGATTCGATCCCTAGTCGTTTTTCTCGTATTCTTAAATCACGTTTTGTGTACCGTTACTGTTACTCAAATTACCAAACCTTTACAATCTAAGAATTTGCCACTTTGCTATTGTTTTCAACGCGCAATACCTGTGGAATCGACCGGTTACTTACCGTATTTTATTACTTGCGACGACAATTGGTACACTTGCCAAAAGTCTTAACAAGTTTTTGGCGCCGTTGTCGGGGATTGTTGATTTCGTTGTCAACAAGGCAAACGAGTCGATTCTGGATTTTTAGTTTTTATTTTATTCTTAGTTACCTAATTTTGCTGCTTAGTGATTTTCTTGGACCGGTTGACGTTTGCGTGGTGTTTCCAAAGAACTGTTTATACAGGGGCACAGGTACATTCGGTTGAATTAATGGCTGAAAATCCACTGGGCAGACGCACTCTCACTGATTTTGGGAAAAGAATTCATGGCACACATACTCACACCTTCCAGCCAGTGTGGGCGGCCACCTTTAATATCAAGTCGTCCGTTCTCTCAGCATTAAGGTCAAAGCCGTTTTCTGGGTCAGATACTGAAGACCCCAATCAACACTTATCCCACTTCCATGAAATCTGTGGGACCACATATCCTGAGGGAGTAGATGAAAACTCCAAGCAGTTGCGCCTGTTCCCTTTCACTTTAACAGGCAGAGCAAAGGATTGGTTGAATACTCTCCCACCAGGAACTATTAATGCCTGGAGTGAACTTGAAGGTAAGTTCCTAACAAGGTTCTTCCCAATTTCTAAGTTTATTGAAAAAAGAACAGAAATCTCCAATTTCGCACAAGAGGATGCAGAGTCCCTGTACGATTCCTGGGAGAGATTCAAGCTGTCATTAAGAAAGTGTCCTGGGCATGGTATTGACGATTTTGTGCAGCTACAAACCTTCTATCATGGATTGAAACCTCAAACCAGGATGATGCTAGACACCTCAGCAGGAGGGTCTTTGGGTAACAAAATCTGGGAAGAAGCGACACAATTGATAGACGATATGACATCAAATGAATATAGAATGCCGAATGAGTGTATAGCTGTATAGAAAAAGAGGATTTTGGAACTGGATTCTAATAGCGATGTGTTAGCTCAACAAAAGCTAATGTCTCTTCAAATCGAATCTCTCACCAAACAAGTGGCAGCTGCCTTGGAGAGTAGGTCTCGAAACCCAACAATTACCCAAGTAAAACAACTCCATGACCAGGGGACTCAATTGAGTGATGTACTATCCCAATGTATGCAAACGACTCAGACCACATTGAAATCCCAAGAACAAGTCATACAAGGCATGGAGAGGAACCATGAGGTTTCATTAAAGAACTTGGAGAGCCAGATGGGTCAGATGTCAAGGCAACTTGCTGAGACATCCAAGAGTACTTTTTCTGATAGCACTGTGGAGGCCATAAGGAAGAGAGTTGCGGAGCTATTTCATTAAGGAGTGGTAAGGAACTTAAACCTGTTGAAGCGACCAAGCACAACTCTGGAGGGAAAGTAGTGAAACGGAAGTGTTGGAGGAAGGAGTTGAAAATGAGTTGAGTGAAAAAAATGAGGGAGCTGTGAAGTCTAACCAAAAAAATTTGTTTAATGAAAATTTGCAGGTGGACGAGAAGCCCAAGAAAATTCCTTCCTACATGAAGTTGCCATACCCTCAGCGGAGTAAGAAGAATCACAAGGATGAGCAATTTTCAAAGTTCATGGAGATCTTCTCCAGTCTCCAAATTAGCATCCCTTTCGCAGAGGCCTTGGAGCAAATGCCTATTTATGCAAAGTTTATGAAGGAATTGTTGAGTAAAAAGAGGAGGTTCAAAGCAGATGAAACGGTTGCTCTGACCGAAGAATGCAGTGCCATTATTCAAAGGAAACTTCTTCCAAATATGAAAGATCCTGGAAGTTTCACCATACCTTGCACCATTGGGAACTTGACTATAGGCAAGGCCCTTTGTGATTTGGGAGCAAGCATCAATCTGATGCCCTTGTCTATGTTCAAGAAGCTAGGTGGAGGTGAGGTGAAACCCACTAGGATGAGTCTGCAGCTTGCCGATAAATCAATCAGACAACCTTATGGGATCTTGGAAGATGTTCTTGCAGCTTCCTGTTGATTTCGTGATTCTTGAAATGGAAGAAGATGCAGAAGTCCCACTTCTCCTTGGTAGACCATTCTTGGCCACTGGGCGGGCCCTCGTAGATGTTCAACAAGGACAGCTAAGGCTAAGATTCCAAGATGAGGAGGTGATTTTTAATGTTTTTGAAGCTATGCGCCACCCGTATGACCAAGAGAAATGTTTTAAGGTGGATGTGGTTGAAGATTCAGTGCAAGAAACTTTTAGAAATAATTTACCCTCTCCTCCTCTAGAGAAGGTAATTGTGAACTCGATTGAGGGCTTGGACGAAAACTTGGGAATTGAAATAGAGGACTGCATTTGCCAGTTTGAAGCTTCTCAGGTAGAAAGGGTTTTCAAGAGAAAAGAAGAGCTGAATAGGGGGGGAGGCCCAGACAAAGGAACTCCCGAATTGAAACAACTCCCCTCTCATTTAAAGTATGTATTCCTTGGGAGCAATGATCAATACCCAGCCATCATCAATAGTTCTTTAACTAAGCTGGAAGAGGAAAAACTGATGAGAGTGTTGAGATTAAATAGAACTGCACTAGGTTGGACTATCTCCGACCTTAAGGGGATTAGTCCGCTTTTTGCATGCACAAGATCAAGCTCGAGGAAGAGTTCAAGCCGGTGGTTCAACCTCAGCGACGGTTAAATCCCACTATGAAGGATGTGGTGAGGAAGGAAGTGTTAAAACTCTTAGATGCCGGGATGATCTACCCAATCTCAGACAGCTCTTGGGTGAGCCCGGTCCATGTGGTACCCAAGAAGGATGGTATGACCGTTATTAAAAATGAGAGGAATGAGCTGTCCCTACCCGCACAGTCACCGGGTGGAGAATGTGTATTGATTACAGGAGACTGAATCAAGCCACTCGGAAGGACCACTTCCCTCTGCCATTCATGGACCAAATGCTTGAAAGATTAGCCTGTCAGGCCTTTTATTGCTTCCTGGATGGATACTCTGGATACAACCAAATAGCAGTGGAACCGGAAGATCAGGAGAAGACTGCCTTTACATGCCCATTTGGCGTTTTCGCCTATCGGGGGATGCCCTTCGGTCTGTGTAATGCTTCTGCAACTTTTCAAAGGTGCATGCTTTCTATATTCTCTGATATGATGGAAAATGCTATTGAGGTATTTATGGATGACTTTTCTGTTTTTGGTCCCTACTATGATTCTTGCTTGGCTAACCTCAATGCAAGATTGAATAGATGCATTGAAACCAATTTAGTCTTGAATTGGGAAAAGTGTCATTTTATGGTTCAAGAAGGAATTGTTCTTGGCCATAAAATCCTGTCAAAGGGCATTGAGGTTGATCAAGCCAAGATAGAAATCATAGAAAGGTTACCTCCTCCTATGAATGTAAAAGGGGTGAGAAGTTTTTTAGGACACGGCGGATTGTATCGACGTTTCATAAAAGACTTCTCCAAAATTACAAAACCTCTATGCAATTTACTTGTTAAGGAGAATGAATTTGTCTTTGATGCTGAATGCCTGCATGCTTTCAATGTATTAAAGGAAAAACTGATTTCTGCCCCAGTCATTGTAGCCCCTAATTGGGACATTCCCTTTGAATTAATGTGCGATGCTAGCGATTATGCAGTGGGAGCAGTATTGGGGCAGAGATCAGAGAAGTTTTTCATGCCATATATTATGCTAGCAAGGTCTTAAATGAAAATCTGGTAAATTATGCAACAACCGAAAAAGAACTGCTAGCTATAGTATTTGCATTGGAAAAGTTTCGTTCCTATTTGGTTGGGTCGAAAATAATTGTGTTTACTGACCATGCTGCGATAAAATATTTGCAAGCCAAGGGGAGCGAGAATGTGGTCGCAGATCATCTGTCCCGGTTGGATAATAAGGAAGTGACCGCCCGGGAAAAAGATATTCTTGAAGAGTTCCCCGATGAAAAGCTGTTTGCAATTGAAGAGAGACCGTGGTTTGCCGATGTAACAGCCCAGGTCCACCGCAGCGGCCACCCCGGTCCCACTGTTACCTCACGGTCTTCTCTACCCCTCTTGTAGAATTTTTGCCTTCCGTGGGAATCGAACCTTGCACCTGAGGCATAAGTGCAATTAAAACCCCCTTCCCACTACCAATTGAGCGCGCGCTCAATTGGTAGTGGGAAGGGGGTTTAACTTGCACTTATGCCTCAGGTGCAAGGTTCGATTCCCACGGAAGGCAAAAATTCTACAAGAGGGGTAGAAAAGACCGTGAGGTAACAGTGGGACCGGGGTGGCCGCTGCGGTGGACCTGGGCTCTTACAGCCGACATAGCAAATTACAAGGCAGGTGGAACGGTCCCTCAAGACTTTACTTGGCAACAAAAGAAGAAGTTCCTCCGTGATGCCCAACACTACCTGTGGGATGATCCCTTTCTCTTAAAGGTTGGGGCGGATGGAATTCTTAGAAGATGTGTTTACGGTAGCGAAAGTCAAAAGATTCTATGGCATTGTCATGACTCCCCATGTGGAGGACACTACAATGGGGAACGCACAGCTGCAAAAGTGCTTCAATCTGGATTTTATTGGCCGTCCATCTTCAAAGATGCGCACAATCATGTTAAAAATTGTGACAAGTGCCAGAGGATGGGTAATATATCACGTAGGGGGGAGATGCCGTTGAACCCTATACTTGAAGTGGAAGTGTTTGATTGCTGGGGCATTGACTTCATGGGACCCTTTCCACCATCGCATTCTTGTCAATATATTTTGGTGGCGGTGGATTATGTTTCTAAATGGGTGGAAGCCATTGCCACTTCTAAAAATGATTCCCAAACTGTGGTCAAATTTGTTAAGAAAAACATCTTCTCAAGATTTGGTGTTCCGAGAGTCTTAATCAGTGATGGGGGTAGTCACTTTTGTAACACTCAGCTCAGCAATGTGTTATCCAAGTATAATGTAAAGCATAAAGTGTCGACACCGTATCACCCTCAATGTAATGGCCAAGTGGAGGTATCAAACAGAGAAATCAAGAGGATATTAGAAAAGACAGTGGGGAACGCAAGGAAAGATTGGGCAGTGAAGGTAGACGATACTCTTTGGGCATACAGGACAGCTTATAAGACACCTTTAGGTATGTCCCCTTACCAATTGGTTTATGGCAAACCTTGTCATTTGCCGGTTGAACTTGAACAAAGAGCATATTGGGCGTTGAAATTCTTGAATTTTGATCCTGGATTAATTGGGGAAAAGAGAACCCTGCAACTTCAAGGATTAGAGGAGATGCGCTTACATGCATATGAGGACAACAAGATCTACAAGGAAAAAATGAAGTTGTACCACGACAAACACATTGCAAGAAAAGATTTTCACCCTGGACAACAAGTCATGTTGTTAAACTCAAGACTCAAGTTATTTCCAGGAAAATTGAAATCCAAGTGATCGGGACCCTTTGTTGTTGTTCCGGAGTGGGCTCGAAGCCCAATTTTGATCAGTAGGCCCAGCGCGGCCCATCATCTGCCTTGCTCCGCAAGATGCGGCCGGCCCCGCAAAATGCGCAACGACTAGAACGTGCAGCAGTATATATACCACACTAGCATGTGACTTCAGGTACTTTTTACTCACCTTGTGACCCTGCCCGTTGAAGCACCTCTGACTTGAGCGTTGGAGTGCCTTTGCAGGTACCACCCGCGTGCGGCCTACCACTCGGTCCTTCATCCCAGCGACCGAGCAACATCATCAAACAGCAGCAACCCATTGTATTGATCAGGTACGATCAATTGGCGACCACAGTGGGAGGCCCGAGCGCTATTCCACATCAAACCATGCCGCCACGCCAGAAACGCACTTCTTCCAGGCTCAACACCTCTGGGCAGAACCGACCTCAACGGACCCCAGAGGGCATGCCTGTGACCGTTCATGAATCACAAGATGAGCCTCACCAAGAACCCTCAGTACAGGGCGGCCGCGGGCCAGTTACCCAACCAGCCCCGCAACTACCGGCCGAGCTGGCCGAAGCCGGAATCCCAGAAGCATTGCCAGAGCACGTGACCCAAGCGCGCATACAAATTTTGGAGCAAAAGAATCAGGTGATCGCTGATCGAGACGAACTGATCGAACGCTATGAGAGAGGCTCGATCTCTATCCGCCCGCGTGTGGACAGCGGTCACCGAGGCCAACCATCTCGGCCCCATCGTTCACCACCACGAAGAGAAGCTCCTACTCGTCGAGGCGTATCCCGACGCAATCCTTCAAGAAGGGCGATCGTCCACAGGTCGCCTCCTCATCGAGGAAGTCGCCATCGTCGTTCCCCCGTGGAAGACTACGACTATGCTGACTCAAGCTACCGACCAGAGTCTGATAGGCCGCCAACAAGATACTCGTCCAACGAGTCCTCAGGATCCCGCCGGTCAAGAAGCAGGTCGTGGGACTCGTACGAGGAGTTTGACGACTACCGTAACGGGGGAGATTAGAGATGTCTCCCATGCCATCAGCCGACCGAGAAGGAACCATTCAGAGCGGCCTAGAAGACGGTCATCGCCACATGCTCCACAATACCATGGACCCCCTCCAATTGCTGACAGACTCCTTGGTCAGCCGGTCGGCCTTTACGGTTTGCCCGTTGACCAAACTTACGCTGCCATGCAGCCTTACGGGCAGAATCCCATCCCGACCGGACAAGGGCCTTTCACCAGCGAAATTAGGCGTTATCGCATCCCAAGGGACCTAAGGAAGCCCCCAAACCTGAACAAGTTTAACGGTCGTGGGGATCCAGATAAACACCTCATGTACTTCAACAACTACTGTAGCTATAGGGAGCTAGGACGGACGATGAAGTGCAGACTTTTTCCTCAGTCGCTCGAAGGCCGGGCGCTAGAATGGTGGGAATCCCTACGTCCTAACTCCGTCTCTTCTTGGGAAGGTCTTGTGGCAATGTTCTTGGCCAATTACACGGCCAACCGTTGTCAGTATCGTTATGAAGAGCACTTGGATTCGGTCGTCCAAGGAGAAAATGAACCATTGAGGGAGTTTATCGATCGGTTCATGACAGAGGCCGACAGAGTCCGCAACCTATCAGACACAGGCAAGCTGAAATATCTCAAACGTCGTATAAGAAAGAACCACAGATTTGCTGAAGAGTTTTCTTTGAACCGCTACCACGACCTCGGCCTTTTCCTTAGAAGGGCCAACGACCATAAGGGCGCCCGCGCGCGTCAAAAGGAAGAGAATGGCAGGCCGGTCAAGGGGCAAGAAAACTATCGTGACAGTAAGCCCGAGTATCGGTCCAAGAAGTACGAGCATCGTACAAATTTGAACACTCCGATCGCGCAGATCTTCACGGAGTGCCAGAACAATGAGTTCACTAGGGTAAGGCGACCTGATCCTTTAGTGTTGAAGAAAGGAGGTCAGCCTACCAAGAAATACTGCAGATACCACAAGAGTAAGGGGCATGATACCAATGACTGTATGGCCCTAAAAGATGACATAGAAGATCTCATTCAGAAAGGCAAGTTGAGGCAGTATATCAGAGATGAAGGTAACGATCGCCCTGAAGAAAGAACCGTTGGCCAACCCTCCAATGACAGAGGCAAAGCGATCGTCAACTCAACGGTCGAGCAAGCGCGTAACGATTCTGAGGAAGATCGCGACCCCAGACAGTCGAAGGGCCGCAATGTTGCCATGGTCATCCATGGAGGTAATCCGTTGGATATCAGAGAGTCCAAGAAGGCAACGAAGAGGAAGTGGAATGAACTTATGATGGTCGGCTCAACTTCAACCCCACGGCCGGCCTCGAATAGGCCGCCCATTTCCTTTGGGGATGAAGACTTGCTCGATGGCAAAGTCAATAATTACGTCCCTTTGGTAGTATCTACCGTAATGGCCAACACTGAGGTCAGAAGGATACTGGTCGACCAAGGGAGCTCGGCCGACATCATATTTGAGGAACTGATTGACAAGTTAAACGTGGACAGGAGCGAAATTATTCCACAAGCAGTACCAACCCCATTGACCGGGTTCAATGGGGCGACCACCTACCCCCTGGGGACGATAGAATTGCTTGTTACTTTTGGAGATGATACGACCAGCAGTGCGTCATACAGGACGGTCAGGACAACGTTCTTAGTTCTGCCAATCAAATCGTGTTACCACTGCATCATCGGCCGGCCAGCACTGGGAAAATTGGAGGCCGTAGCCTCAACTGTTCATTTAAAGATGAAATTCTACAATAAAAGCGACCAAGTTGTGACAGTAATGGCCGACATGGAAGCGGCCATGAGGAGCCATTTCCTCTATCAAGAGATTTGTGATATGGAGGCGGTAAATGCTAAACCTCAGAATCTCAGAGAGGGGCATCAGGTCAATGTGGCCGACCTGGATGCTCGATACAACCCAGATAGCGACCCTGAGGACGATGACGAAGATTTAGCCCGCGAGCTAAAGAATAAACTGAAGGGGAGACCACCCCCAGAACATGGAATGCCGACAAGTTGAGAGTATTTTGTAAAAACCAATTTCAATAAAGAACAGGCGGTCGCTCTTTTTCCCATAGGGGTTTTTTACCGAGGACCGACCTTAAAATTCGACTTGTGTACTTTATTTCATGCAAATTGTAGGCACGGTCGCTCACCATGCGAGAGCCGCCGAGCGGCCTAAAAGAGTGCCATCGAATGGCCCAAACGAGAGCCGCCGAGCAGCCTAAAAAGAGTGCCATCGAATGGCCCGAACGAGAGCCGCCGAGCGGCCTAAAAGAGTGCCATCGAATGGCCCAAACGAGAGCCGCCGAGCGGCCAAAAAGAGTGCCATCGAATGGCCCAAACGAAAGCCGCCGAGCGGCCTAAAAAGAGTGCCATCGAATGGCCCAAACGAGAGCCGCCGAGCGGCCTAAAAAGAGTGCCATCGAATGGCCCGAACGAGAGCCGCCGAGCGGCCTAAAAGAGTGCCATCGAATGGCCCAAACGAGAGCCGCCGAGCGGCCTGAAAAAGTGTTACCGAATAAAGAGTGACCCATAAGAAATTCAAGGTCGCGACCGACCGTAGTAAAAAGAATCAAATCGAATTACAAAAGCGATTAAACAGGTCATATTCATGATAAAATTGTCATTGATTACAAGCAAAGACGCCTTGGTCGAAGCCAGGGCACCAATTCAAACACCGCTCGCAGGCGGGCCAAGATTACAATTCAAGAGAGAATGACAAGTTAAGAGTCGCTGGGGGCCTGATAGATAACTGCTTCTTCTTGAATGACCTTCCCCTTCGACATCTTCACGGGGCGGACGATCTGCTGCTCGGTCACACGATGTATGCTTTGAACGATCGCGCGATCCACCTCCAGACCAGGGTGCAGGATCTTGATCTGGCTGACCGCGTTTTCAAATTGACCCTCCGCAGCTCCCTTAGCCCGGTCAAGAACGTCGTTATAGCGACCCCTAAACTTGTCCTTTTCCTTCTCCACTGCCTCCAGCTCAGTTTTCAGCCCAACGACCTGGCTCGACAGCTCGCTATTCTTGGAAGAGAGGCGTTCGACCTCCTTCTCAGCTGTTTCCTTGTCAGCGACCACCTTGTCCAGAGAAGACTCGGCCAGTGTTTGAGCAGAAACAGCAGCCACAAGCTGGCGTTCTGCTTCGACAAGCTTCCTCTCATTGTCAGCGGCCGCTTTGATTCTTGGTTCGAGCTCCTTCATTTTCTTGAGCAGGTCGTCTCGCTCGCCCCTCATTTCTGCGAGCAATGACAAGGCAAAATTCAATTTAAAATTTTTATCGACTAGGTCGTCTTCAAGCAATGAATACCTATGGGCAAGGCGCCTACCTTCCAGGCGATCTGATTCTTCATCTTGGTATTTCTTGAACAGAATACCAGCGGCCTTCATTGCCTCGGCCATCACCTCGAAAGGTTCCTCCTTGAAATGAGCACAGTCTTCATCACCCAACCCAAGCAGGTCGATGTTGGGCGACCGGATGTGCCCGTGGCTTTTTCCACTCTTATGCTTCTTTTTCTCGCCCCCATCATCGACCGACCTGTTCCTCTTGGATTTTCCTTGAATTTTGGGTGGGCTACTCAGGTCAATGGCTTGTGCTGGTGTGCCCGCCCGAGGAGCCTGACGATCAGGCTGAGATCCGGTTACAGTAGTTTGAGGCGTACCCCCAGATTGAGCCGCAGGTATGACGCGGGCGGGCGAAGCATCGCCGTCCTCGGCCGCCCATTGCTCCAACAGGTCAAAGTCATTCATGTTGGCCATGTCAACTGCAAAGGCAAAGCAGATGGTTAGAAACAGTTAACAAAACAAAGTGACAGAAAATAAAATGTTTGAGCGACCACCGACCGAGAGCGGCCTTGACTCTCTTCTTGGAACGTGCATCCACAATGTTTTTAACTTTGATGCGACCCTCAGGGACTAGGAACGCAATCCTTCTCAATCTATGGATCGTTCCCCTGTCCAGGTCGTCAAGATCAGCGTCCTTGAAAGCGTACTGGCCCGGCTTTTTGGAGAAGTGGTTAAAACTCCACACCGTAGGAAACAGGGGGGTTCCTTCTCGATCATTGGATATTTGGGCGATCCCTCTATGGGCCTCGGCCGACTCAGGAACAACCCAAAAGAATTCCCTTTTCCACCCGGTCGTCAACGATTCCATATATGGCTTGAAGAAGTTGTATGTTGACCGGTTTTTGAATGAGACCGCTTCCTTGCGGGCGCCCTTGGAGCCTTTTTCATAAATATAGCTCATCTCAAACAAAGTGAAGAACAGTCGTATGGAGACCGGTCGTCTCAGAACCACAAGGACATCTTCATATGCCTGCAGGAACGCCCAAGCGTTCGGGTTCAGCTGAGAAGGGGCGACCTGAAGATACCGTAGAACCTGGCGTTGGAACCTGGTGAATGGTGGAGTTATACCCACGCGTTCGAAAACGATGCGGTACATTGTGAATTTTAACACATCAGTCCAGGCCGCAATATCTTCCCCCTTGGCCATACCTTCTACCCTCCAACCTTCATTTAGCTCGGTCGCAAGAAACTCCAGGTCTTGGCTCCCCCGTTGAATCTTGCTGCGCTGACCTCTCAGGTTGAGAGAAACCCAAGACATATCCTTTGCAGCAGCTACCTCAGGATCTTCTCCATGGTCGCCCCGTTGATCTCTTTCGGCCGTCTCGGTTACGTCGGTCGCAGCGTGGTCAACACCTTCCTCACAGGCAACCCGTGCGTTGCTCTCTGTAGTGTCAGCAACCACAACCTCGGTGTACGGCACCTACTTCTGTCCGGCCGAGTCCCGGATTTGCTAGATGAAGTCGAATTCTGGGTCGAAAACCCAGAGGAAGAAGATTCGTCACTAGAAGAAGACGACCGGGCTTGCGCAGGACTCTCCTCCACTGGTCTGGTCATGTTGTGCGCAAGAGAAATGGCCGGGATTCCAAATATACGACGGGTTTGTTTAGTCCCCGCCAGAATGAACCTGTGGAGGGGAATAACAGTCAGGGTCTTGCTCGCGCGTGGGAAGGGGCGACGTGGTCGTCCCCAGACCTGACACCCCCTCCATCAGGTGGAACATAAAAACTCAAATAAGTAAGAGCGGTCGCAGTTACCTGAAATTAGAGCAAGATGATTACGAGCGAGCTTTAGCGAGAACGAGCGAGCTTCGACGGTAGCGAGTGAGCTTTGGCAGAAGCGAGCGAGCTTGGGCAGAAGCGAGCGATCAGTAAGAGCAGAGGAGATCGAAGAAACGTGTAAATGGAAATCCCCTCGAACCCTATATATAATGGGCCAACCATCACCATGGGCCGGAGGCGAAGGGGCGCCACTCTTCACGTGCCATCATTACTTAAACTCCTCGAGTCTCTAAACGTCACCTCATTAAAGTAACTGTCGCCTCAGCATTCGTGACGATTGATTGTCAGGCGTCACCCCCGAGACGGCACCTGGCCCCGTGTGACCAGGCCGCGTGGCAACGACCACGCAATCAAATAATTAGCGATCGACCAGGTTACGTTCGACCACGCTGGGGGGCAAGGAATCAAGCCTTAGCCCGCCCCCAGGCGACCCAGGCTTGGGGGGCAACTGTTCCGGAGTGGGCTCGAAGCCCAATTTTGATCAGTAGGCCCAGCGCGGCCCATCATCTGCCTTGCTCCGCAAGATGCGGCCGGCCCCGCAAAATGCGCAACGACTAGAACGCGCAGCAGTATATATACCACACTAGCATGTGACTTCAGGTACTTTTTACTCACCTTGTGACCCTGCCCGTTGAAGCACCTCTGACTTGAGCGTTGGAGTGCCTTTGCAGGTACCACCCGCGTGCGGCCTACCACTCGGTCCTTCATCCCAGCGACCGAGCAACATCATCAAACAGCAGCAACCCATCGTATTGATCAGGTACGATCAGTTGTCAAGGAAGTAACACCGTACGGAGCACTAGAAGTGGAAGAGCCAAAGTCCAAGAGATCTTTTAAGGTCAACGGGCAAAGACTCAAGCCATATATGGGTGACGGGTTGGAAGAGCCTCAAATGGTTCTCATGCTGAGAGACCCATAAGAGATTAAAAAAAAAAGCGTCAAGCTAGTGACGTTAAAGAAGCGCTTGGTGGGAGGCAACCCACTGGTGAGCGCGACTTTTCATTCCCTTGAGCAGGAGGCTCAATTATCATTCTCTTGTTTTTATTCAGACATTTTATTTTGCACTTTTGGTTGTATTCTTCCCTATTTTGACTCTATTTTGCATTTTGGCCTGTACTCTATAATTTTGACTTACTCTGTGATATTGAGGCACCACTGCCCTATATTTTGTTTTTGTTTTGTTAAAGCCGCTTCAATGGTGATGACGTGTGGCATTTGGGGTCGCATGTTTGCATTTTTCCCTTTGACACTCACACGTCAAGTTTTATCATCAAGTAATAGCAGGGGTCGTGACAAAAGTTGCAGAGGTCCTTTATCACATGTGAGCAGCATCTCTCAAGTTCTATCTCTACGATCCCAACCGTGAGGTTTGAGCCTAAACACGTTCTTATATATATTGTGTGTATTCCTTGCCTGCATTAGTCTGCAAAACTTGACATTGTGCTTAATTGTTTTTGCATTTGATTTTCATACACACTGAGGCATTTCTTTTGGCACCCCTGAGCCTTTCAAACCGCACCTAACTAATGTTTACCCTCTGATAGCCCCTCTGAGCCTATTGTTAAAAATTGTATGTTGTTTCTCTGAAAATCATAGTCTAGTTAATTCTTAACTTGGAGTTAGGTAACAAAAGCTGTGAGAGTGGAAAAATTCTAAGTTTCGGGTTGCTCGTGGAATAGCAACATTATAAGTTTGGGGTGGTATACAAGAGAAGGAACAAGAAAAGAAAAAAAAATATATGTATATATATATATACATAAAAAAAAAGAAAAAATAAATAAATAAATAAAATCCTTCTCTTGTTTTGTTGAAAGCTTTGGGAAAATGGGTGACAAGTAAATTGAGTGAAAATAACAAAAAGAGATGTAGGCCTAACTCCAAGTGCAACCTACTTATCCAAATTTATCCACCCTTACCTAAGCCCCGCTATAACCCTTAAAGTCCTCAAAATGTGTGTATGCATTTCATTTGTATAGACTGATTTAGAACTCTGTCAAGCCTATGAAACGATGATGCAGGTACTGTGAATTGAGTGAATACCCGAAACACCTCATTTGTATAGTTGTTTGATTTATCATAAGTCTATGCCTCTTTGTTTAATGCTTTATAGTTACATATGATAATTATAATGATTTAGGGTATGTGATGTAACACCCCGATAATTCTAACATGTAGAATCACCGAAATGCACATGGTGAAAAGCTAATTTCGGTGATTCTACATGTTAGAATTATCGGGGTGTTACATTATCTGACGGTGTGACTTTCTGGACATCCAAGGTATAGACTCTACCGTGCATTGTAGTAGGGGCACCATCTTCTGTTGACTCTCAATCATATCATGTAAGTTAGGCATTTTTAGGACCAATTGTGCAGGTTTTTCATTGTATCACAGTCATTATCCGGGGATTTATGCTAGTTTTAGATAATTGTAGTAGGAAGTTCATTTGTAAATAAATCCTTCAATTTTGGAGCTAATTTGGACTTGAAGACCTCTAATGGTTGTGGCATCATTTGGCGAACCAGACACTTGATTGCGGCGCGATTGTTCTTGGCTCCTGGTGCGAAAGTTGTCCGATCTTTTTCCTTCCTCCTTTTCTTCGTTTCGTCACTAGGCAAGTGTCTGGTTCGCTAGTAGACGCCACGTCAAAATGAAGGTTTTCCATGCATTTTGTTACAACTCCACACTTATTACATAAAACTAAAATTATGCTAAAACCCTTAGCAATTGGCTGAATCAAACAATAAACCATCGACATTTGTAGTTGCAAACTGAATGAAAATCATCATATAATAATGACTCAACACAACCCCAAACTTAGATTATTGCTTGTCCTCAAGCAATTCACTCAATTCAGGCTATGGTAATCTGTTATTCAGCTTCCACATCGTTCACATACCACAACTCCTTCAACACATCAGAAGATATCATCCACTCATAATATAGTAGCAAGACAATTGAATTGGAAAACACAAGACCATAAGCAGGCAAGCAGTCTCAAATCCTCTCTTTTTCACACATCTCACTACTGTTTCGCTCTTTGAGGTGTTTATGATATTCACTCAATTCACAATACTTGCATCATCGTTTCATAGGCTTGAACAAGTACTATACAAATCAATACACAAGAACTACACACACAGTTTTTGAGGACTTTCAAAGGTTGTAATGGGGCTTAGGTAAGGATGGATAAAATTTGGATAAGTAGGTTAAAACTTGGAGTTAGGCCTACCTCTCAATTTGTCAATTTTTTACATTCTCACTCACTTACCATTTTCCCAAAGCATTTCACAAGAGAAGGAATTTCATAAAAAATTTTTTTTTTTTTTATAGCATCGCGACGCGAAGGCATGCTATCGCGACGCGAAAATAAACAGAAACCAGAACAAAAACATTTTTCTCTTTTTTTTCTCTTTTTTTTGTATGTTCCATTCTCTTGTATACCACCCCAAACTTAGATTGTTGCTATTCCATGAGCAACCCCAAACTTAGAAATTTTCCCCACTCTCATGCTATTATCTTCCTAACTCCAAGTTAAGAAAACTAGGCTATGATTTGCAGGAAAAATAAAAATAAACAATTAGGCTCAGAAGGGCTAACAAAGGATAACAATTAGTGGGTTGGCTTGAAAGGCTCAGGGGTGCCAAAATTTTTGCCTTAGTGTGTATGTAAAACATATGCATGACAGTTAAGTACAAGCTCCAGTTCTGCAGACTAATGCAAGCAAGGAATAATCACACAATGAATAGAATATGTGTTTGGGTTCAAACCTCACAGCTGGGATTAAGAGATGGAACTCAAGAGAACCTGCCCACAGATGATCCAGATTTTCCTCAACCGTTGACTTGGCCACTAATACTATCTGATGATAAAATCTGATTTGGAGGCGTCACATGGTAGCTGCAACATGTTAGAATGAACAATCACCACAGAGAACTAGTTCAAAGATTGCGGTGCATCATCATCAATGTACAAGCTAGACAGCAACCAAAATGCAACATTAACTTTTTCTGGCTTGCTTTTTATGATCTTCCAATCTCGGGGTCAAGGAGCAATTCTTTCGAATCTTGCACCCGCATAATTAGCTCGCTGAAACACTAAACAAACCATCAAAAGGTCCAACACAGTAACTAAGGATCTAAATAAATAAAACCAAAATAAAATACTGAAATAAATAAAATAAAATAAAAACAAAAACAACTAAGAATCAACTCATTGCCTTATCAATAATGAAATCAACAATCCCTGGCAAACGGCGCCAAAAACTTGTTCGGACTTTGGCAAGTGTACCAAATGTCGTCGCAAGTAATAAAATACGGTAAGTAACCAGTCGATTCCACAGGGATTGCGATTCTTTATCAATAGGCAATTTGTTAATTCTAAGTCGTGATACTTGTGATAAAGTTGGTTTATTGTAACAACGAGATAGAAAATGGAATAACATAAAGTGACGATAGAAGCGATTCGGAATTGATTCCTCTCCCCTCTACTCTTATATGACATCCAGCCACTCTCAAGTTAATACCCAAATTATCCGATTCAATTCACTAATTAAGGTTAAGGACAATTCCTTACCTCAAAACCCCTATTACCCTAAGAGTTACCCTAATTCCTTAGGTGAGTCATGCCAAAAGGTAATGCATTAAGATCAAGAATTTTATATGAATTCACACAAGCTACCCCATATCCCTATGATGATTACTAGCATGTGATCCAAACCCCCTAATTTCCAGCAACAAGCCCATATTCCTATGGCGATCATTAACCTAGATCATGACAAATATCATGTGTACTTGTAAAGCATTAAGAACATGGTGATTTGGACAATGGATAAAGTGAATAACAACCATATACTTGACCAATAGGGCACATCCATACAAGAGTTTTAGGGAGGATCATCACTCCCAAATCAAATCTAACAATTACATGGCATAATAAGGAAGAGGATTAAAGAGTAGAAGAAGATTACATAGAGATGGATCCATGAGAACCTCAAAACCCTTATTCCCAAGGTGTTGGGAAGGCCCCAAAATCACCTCCTGCTGCTGCTCCAAACCCTAGAATCGTTCCCCAGCCGAAGAGAGCTCAGAAAACGCAAAAACTGATCTTTTAACCCAGCCTTCGTCCAGCCATCGCGACGCGATGTGGGGCTGGTCGCGACGCGATATAAGTCAGAATTGCTTGATTGCGGCGCGATTGTTCTTGGCTCCTGGTGCGAAAGTTGTCCGATCTTTTTCCTTCCTCCTTTTCTTCGTTTCGTCACTAGGCAAGTGTCTGGTTCGCTAGTAGACGCCACGTCAAATTGACGGTTTTCCATGCATTTTGTTACAACTCCACACTTATTACATAAAACTAAAATTATGCTAAAACCCTTAGCAATTGGCTGAATCAAACAATAAACCATCGACATTTGTAGTTGCAAACTGAATGAAAATCATCATATAATAATGACTCAACATTACCCCTATGCGGTAACGTGCAGGTGATCACGAGTGAGGACCTAGGTATCTTCACTAACTTTGAGTCAGGTCGTCATGCTCTGATACGTAGCACTCAGGGGGGAAACGAACTCGGTGTTTTAAGACTATTTTGGTTGTTAGATGTTATTTGATGGTTTTCTCTTATTTATATTTTCCGCTGCGTAGTTGGTTTTATTGATGTCACGGTTGTGGTGCTGATGACTGATGTTTGAGTTTTTCCCCATTGGGGGCGTGCTACGTATTGCCCAATTATTTGATGTTGAACTATTTATTTGAAGTACGACGTTTTGATTTGAGTATGTGTAACATTCCTTGCGATGAAAAGAAATTTTGAAACTCTGATTTTACAATTAAACTAACGGGTAGAAAAGGGGTGTTACAGGTCGCGTCGCGATGTTGAGCGAAAATTAGGGTTTTTAAAGCAGTTTCAGCGTTTTTCAAAGGGACTTCGTCTTGGGATCTGAGCCACAATTTGGAGCAGCTGGAGGGTGCGATTTTGGGGCCTTCTCACCACTTGGGAACAAGGGATTGAAGGTTCTAATGTCTTCCTTTATGTTTGTTTTCTATTTTATGTTGGTTTCTACTCTTAGGATGGATTGTAACTAATTTGCTTAGATTAGGGAGAGATGAATCTCCCAACCCTATCATGTGAACCATTGTTCTAATCAATTCAGTTGTTATTCGATTTACTTTGTCTAAATACCCATGCTCTTAATGCTTTTCAATTACATATGATAATTGTGATTATCCAGGCTAGTGATTGCATAGGAATATGAATTAGTAGCTGGAAATTGGGTAATTAGATCATCTGCTAGTAATCAGCATAGGGATATGTGATGGCTTAGGTGAATTCGTGTAAAATTCTCGATCTTAATGCATTACCCTTTGGCATGTCTCGCCTAAGGGATTAGGGTCACTCTTAGGGTAATAGGGGTCTTGAGGAAAGGAATTGCCCTTGACACTAATTAGTGAATTGAATCTAGAAATTGAATAATTAACTTGAATTGGCTAAGGTTCATGTGATAGGCGAGGAGAGAGGATTCGATCCCTAGTCGTTTTTCTCGTATTCTTAAATCACGTTTTGTGTACCGTTACTGTTACTCAAATTACCAAACCTTTACAATCTAAGAATTTGCAACTTTGCTATTGTTTTCAACGCGCAATCCCTGTGGAATCGACCGGTTACTTACCGTGTTTTATTACTTGCGACGACAATTGGTACACTTGCCAAAAGTTTTAACATCTTCCTGACCTCTCTTCTTTGGACAATTGGTAACATAATGACCCTCCTTGTTGCAGTAGTAGCTCTGATTCGATTCCACTTGACACTTACCCTGATGGTACCTTCCACAGTTGGAGCATGCACTGAACCTTAGCGAATTAAACGACTGAACTTGTGTGACACCCCGGTATTTTTATCAAGTAAAAATACCCAAGTGTACCATCATAAAATAATCAGAGATATATTTCCTGTTTTAGATATTGAACATAAATAAAAACAACTCATAACTTAGAGTCCAATATCCAAATACCAAGAAATAGCGGAAACGGTTTTACAACTTTTACTGATACAAGTTATAAAATCGAAGGTACAAAAATCTCGAGGGAAAGGCAATAACAATGAAAACTAAGTCTTCACCGTCTTCATATGCACACCACCTAGCTGTGCTTCTTCACCTTTTTCCTTTTCCCCTGCTTCTCTGTAAAACCACAAAATATAAACAGTGAGATACAATCTCAGTGAGTTCTACCGAGACCCCTAACCACGCTCTCGGTTTATTTATAAAACCTTAACCTGGCAATCCTGTTATTGAATTGCAATTATTCACTGGTAATTCGATTAATGAATTACAAACATAAACTTTTTAGTATCTAGCACGTCACCAACTACCGCAAGCTTAGGTGAACCCCGCATAGCCAATAGGTGTACAATGTCTAAAGGCAAAAGTAACAACATAGGGGCCTAGGTCAAGGGCTCATGACTTCGCTCACCTAGTATGCTATTTCATAGAGGTCGTCACCTCGACTAGATATAATATATACATATATCAAGAATCATAGACCGGTTTAGATGAATACTTAATAAACATCCCGCGTCAATTACATAGTTCAGTAAATAGAACGTACCATAGACCGGTTTAGACGATTTAACAATCATCCCGCGTCATTTATACAATATCTCATAGGACTCATAGTCCGCTTTCTTTTTGATAAAAACATTAAGTCCACATTCGCTCTCGCATACTAACTCGACACTTTTCAACATAATTTTCAATATCAAAAACAGTTCATTTTGCCATAAAAATAGAATATTCAGTTAGGCCTCTGAATAAGCTTTCCAACGCATCTTAGAACACCTCAACCGGGTTCCCGGATCAAAAGATATCGCGAAAACAAAATCAGTGAAAAACTGTTGAAAATCTGCAAAACGTCGCGACGCGAATTGCTACCGTCGCGACGCGAAAAACGACAGAAACATTTTGCGCAACAAAACTGGGCCAGGTCGCAACGCGAAGGGGACGGGTCGCGACGCGACCCTCTGCAGAAAATGCAGATTTTCCGTTTTCTTACGAAATTCGCTATTCCGCTCAATTCCGATTCTCGTTCCGACTGAAAACAGATTTGACAACCAGCAAAACCAATCCAACCAATACCACACAATCAATCAATCAACTCAAAAACTCAATCAAAACGAATTTTATCAAAAACGACCTATTTTTTTCGAATAACGGTTTTAAATCAAAATCTCTCGAATCAAATCACCAAAAATTCCATTTTTAACGCGACGCAACCCGAGACTCGCTCCGATCGATCCCTAATCCGAAACAGACAATATCCAGAAATATTCCAGTCCAGCGAAAGCGATAAAACAGTTAATTAATAATTCGAAACATAAAATCCTAAACGTGAGTAGAACTCACCCTCAAAGCGTGTGCCGACACCGAGACTTCAAAATCACCGGGACTTCGCCAAATCACCGAGTAGCCACACGAACGCTCCCCGCTCCGGCGACACCCAATCCGCTTCCAAAGCTTCCCACTCGATCACGAAATCGCTTTTGACCGAAATACCGATTTCCCGAAATTCTCCATGGGCACTATTCATCATCTTCTTCACCTCAAGTCACTATTCACAAAAACCTCAAATCTTGATTTTTCAACCTAACTCACCCAATCGATCTTCAATACTCGAGTAATCCACCTCGTGCTCGCTCCTAAACATCGTCCTTAGCTTTCCCTTGAGCTTGAACCACAAAACCTCTATTTTTTTTTCCTCTCAAATCGAAAATGGTGGATTTGATGAGAGTGAGTTGATGATGAAGATTTTGGTACCAAAACGAAGAGGAAGTAGCGCTGAACATTTTTCGTGTTGGACGGAAGTCGTTTTGATGAGCGGAATTGCCCCTTTTTCCTCTTCTTCTTCCTCCCCCTTTCTTTCTCTCTTCTTTCTTTTTTCTCCTTTTCTCTGTTTCTCTCTTCTGTTCTCGCGTCCTTTTCTTCTTTCTTTCTTTCTCTCATTTTATTCACACACACACACACACACTTATATAATTATTAATATATACGCGGTCAAATTACCATATTGATCGAAATCTCCTATTTCGATTCCAAAACTTCCTTGGTCCGTATTATCCGGTTAACGATCCGATGACAACAAATAAATAATTTTAGCACTCAATAAATTTACCAGTTAAGTACTAAATTGATTTAATTGGATTAACATCCCAATAATTCGGTTAATTATTTTGCGGATGTTACAACTTGCTTTCGTTTGTTGGAGTTCTACCTGGGACCCATTGGATTGTTGGACGATCCAACATTCTTCTTACTCTGATTGAATACCTTTCTACTTACATACAACCTCTTCAAATCACTTTCAGCTATATGAGCTTGCTGAACCATGGCCGCATAATTGGTATATGCAAAAGAACTTAGACTTTGGGCAATGTCTTCCCTTAACCCATACTTGTACCTGTCTGTCTTCCACTTGTCATTGGGGGCATACCCAGCCAAACCGAAGAATTGGTACAACTCTTCAAACTCGGCGGAGTACTGACCCACCGTTAGACTTCCTTGAGTGAGAGTTAAAAACTCATTCTCCTTGTCGAACCTCATTGCCGTTGGAAAGAACTGCTCCAAAAACACTTGTCTGAAATGCGCCCAAGTCTGGGGAGTACCCATAGTAACCATCATAACCTTGACATTAGTCCACCAGTTGTGAGCTTCCCCTTTCAGCATATGGGATGCCAACCTTAACTTATCCTCATCCGCATAGTCAGGAATATCTTCTCTATGTCGTCCAGCCAATGCTGGGCTTCCATGACAACCGGTCCTCCCTTGAACTCAGATGGCTTCATCTTCAGAAATTCCGAATAAACTTGCCTGGGGTTAACTTGCGGCTCTGGGGCCCGCTGAGGTTGAACTTGCGGCTCTGGCTACCATATCTTCCAGCATCTTCTGCTGCCTTTCCATCATGCCTTGCATCCAAGCAGCATGTGGATCGATTGGTGGGGTGTTCCTTGATTGTAACATCCGCAAAATAATTAACCGAATTATTGGGATGTTAACCCAATTAAATTAATTTAGTACTTGACTGGTAAATTTACTGAGTGCTAAAATTATTTATTGATTGTCATCGGATCGTTAACCGGATAATACGGACCAAGGAAGTTTTGGAATCGAAATAGGAGATTTCGATCAATATGGTAATTGGACCACGTTACCAATTATATATTAAATATATATATGAGTAACCGTGTGTGTGTGTGTTAAAAAAGAAAGGAAAGAATTAAATTAAGAAAGAAAGGAAAGAAAGGGGAGGCGTGAAACAGAGAAGGAAAAGAAGGAAAGGAGAGAAAAGAGAAAGAAAGGGGGAGGAGGAAGAAGAGGAAAAAGGGGAGGTCTCGGTTCATCAAAACGACTTCCGTCCAACGCGAAAAATGCTCAGCGTTACTTCCTCTTCGATTTGGTACCAAGATCTTCATCATCAACTCACTCTCTCTCATTTTACCATTTTCGATTTGAGAGGAAAAAATAGAGGTTTTGTGGTTCAAGCTCAAAGGAAAGCTAAGGACGATGTTTAGGAGCGAGCACGAGGTGGATTACTCGAGTATTGAAGATCGATTGGGTGAGTTAGGTTGAAAAATCAAGATTTGAGGTTTATGTGAATAGTGGCTTGAGGTGAAGAAGATGATGAATAGTGCCCATGGAGAATTTCGGGAAATCGGTATTTCGGTCAAAAAGCGGTTTCGTGATCGAGTGGGAAGCTTTGGAAGCGGATTGGGTGTCGCCGGAGCGGGGAATGTTCGTGTGGTTACTCGGTGGATTCGGCCGCTCGTGGTTCACGCTTCAAGGGTGAGTTCTACTCACGTTTAGGATTTTTGTCTTTCGAATTAATTGATAAACTGTTTTATCGCTTTCGCTGGACTGGAATATTTCTGGATATTGTCTGTTTCGGATTAGGAATCGATCGGAGCGAGTCTCGAGTTGTGTCGCGTTGAAATGGAATTTTTGGTGATTTGATTTCGAAAGATTTTGACTTAAAAACCGTTAATTGGGAAATATGTCGTGTTTTGATAAAATCCGTTTTTGAATGAGTTTTTGATTGACTTGAATGATTGTGTGACTTTGATTGGAACTGTTTTTATGGTTGTCAAATCTGTTTTCGATCGGAACTAAAATCGGAATTGAGCGGAATCGCGGTTTTCGCGCGAAACCGCCAAAATCTGCCTTAACAGACCCCTTGCTGCCATTTCGCGCTCCACCTGCGCCCCAGGCGCGACTCCAGCGCCATTTGGCAGAACTTGCGGCCAGTTCGCGCGCCACTTGCGCGCCAGGCGCGACTCCAGCGCCATTTGGCAGAATTTCAGCAACCGAACAATGTTTTTCGTTTCGCGATAACTTTTGATCCGGGAACCCGATTGAGGTGTTCTAAGATGCGTTGGAAAGCTTATTCAGAGGCCTAACTGAATATTCTATTTTTAAGGAGAAATGAACTGTTTTTGATATTGAAAATTGTGTCGAAAAGCGGTCAACTAGAGTGCGAGTGTGAACTTGGATTTTATAAAATGTGGATTAAAGTGTTTCATTGATTGTTTGATTTGATGGACCGTGGGTTCATGGTACTGTAGATATATATGTTTATATATATATCGAGTTGGGTGACGACCCATGTTTTGACATACTAGGCGGGGCAGTCATGCTCCCCCAACCTAGGCTCCGTGCCAATAGGAGAATGTACTATTGGTAAGGGGGTTCACCGGGATTAGCACTGGATTTGCAGTCGGTGTTATGTCATGAGTTTGTTGTACGTACACCGGGATTAGCACTGGATTTGCAGTCGGTGTCGTACTGTGCGATACACCGGGATTAGCACTGGATTTGCAGTCGGTGCCGCACTTTGTTTGTTCACGTACACCGGGATTAGCACTGGATTTGCAGTCGGTGTCGTGATGATTTTAAAAAGGATTTTTAATTGAACCGAGAGAGTTAGTAGGGGTATCGGTAGAACTCACTGAGATTGTATCTCACTGTTTAAATGTTGTTGATTTACAGAGACACAGGGGCAGCGGAAATCGAAGAGGCACGAGTAGGTTGAGCTCGGACTGGATGCTGAGATCCTAGCTTTATGTTTAAGCTTATTTACCTTTTGTTGTCTGTATACTAAAACATTATGTATTTAGTGTATATCTTTCTTCCGCTTTCTTGTATGATACTGAATACTATAGATGCTGATGGTATATGGTCTGAGAACCATATTGTCTTGTTGTAAATAAGACTGTTTGGGTTTTATTCAGCGAAAAATTTATAGTGATATTCAGTGTCTAAGCAGGAAATATATCTCTAATGTGTTACTAATGTGCACCTGGGTATTTTTGGTCAATAGAAATACCGGGGTGTTACAGTTGGTATCAGAGCAGTTCGACCTAGTCAGACTTAGCTTAGGGTTGAGTCGATTCCTTGCTAGTCCTTTTTGTAATTACACTTGTGATGCTAAGAGACATTGAGCCTGATCAACTTAATACTTAGTGCATCATAAGCGGAATTATGACTGGATGATCAAGACGCAATCCTCGACCAAGATCGGAATCTCCAACCGATGCATCCTCAGGAAAGGTGGCATGACGGTGGAAGAGTACACCGCTAAGTTTGAGAAGTTGTCTCAGTTTTACCAAGTGGTAAAGTAAGCTTCGATGACGAACGGAGAATGCAGAAGTCTAAGACGGGCATAAGTGTTTTTATGATTTATGGTCTCAGTTCTTATACTGCTACCAATTATGTTGCCTTAGTGCAATCAGCCTATGTCGCCGAGGATGATCTCATAGGAAATATGGGAAAGGAAAGAAGGTAGTTGAAGTATCAACTCCGAATGCAAAGTCCTAAGATAATTTCATCAAAGGAAAAGCAGATGCAATTCTTTGATTCTTCAAAGGTCAGAAGATGTTCTAACTGTGGAAAGTCTCACAGCGGTGATTGCCAGCGAAGATCTAATCGTTGCTATTATAGAAATGTAGAGGGTCACTATGGTAAAGAGTGCCCCGTAAGGAAAAGTTCCAAGGAATCACAAGCAGCTCCAAGGCAAGGACGAGTCAACATTCTGGATGTTTAGGCAGTTACAACTGCAGACAATCTACTAAGGAGTATGAGATTAGTTTTCAATAAATCGATCGGTATATTATATGATTCGGGTGCAACCTATTGCTGTATATCCCGATCGCATGTGAATCGGTTGGGATGAGCCTTATCATCGCTATCCGAGCCGATAAATATTTTAACTGCTGCTAAGGATCGTGACTAGACCTAATCTTTGTATAGAATTGTCTACTTGTCGAAGGAGGCAGGAATTTCGTTGTAGAATTTGTTGTTTGCCTACGAGAAGTGTGGACACCATTTTGGGTATGAATTGGATGACTGCAAATCATGTTGCCATCGACTGTGTTAATCACTATCAGCTTCACTTCAGAATCAGTTGAATTGTCTGGGACAAATTCTGAAGCGGTTACCTAGTTCACCTTAGACGGTCAATCTTCATTCCAAGGTGCGGGAGCACATGTTAGTATGTTATCTGCATCCACTGAAACTAGTTTAGATTTGGCGAACGTTCAGGTCGTGAATGACTTTCTGGATGTTTTCACGATGAAGTTTCTTCTGAACCTCCAGAGCGAAAGGTAGAGTTTGCCGTGGAATTGGTTCCTGGCACGGGATCAATATCTATTGTTTCTTATTGAATGTTCCCTTAGAATTAAAGGAAATGGAGTCTCAACTTGAAGAGTCGATGTTAAGGAAATTCATTCGACCGAGTGCTTCTCTAAGGAGTGCTCCGGTGTGGTTAGCTGAAAGGAAAAATGGTAGCGTGAGATTGTGCATTGATATCGACAACTGAACAAAATGACGATCAAGAACAAATATCCTTTACCAAGGATAGACGATTTACTTGAGCAATTTGAGGTGCTGCAATGTTTCTAAAATTTATCTGAGGTCAGTTATCATTAATTAAAAGTTAGAGCCTTAGATATTCCGAAGACAGCTTTCTGTACTAGGTATGGACATTACGAGTTCGTAGTGATGCCCTTCGGTTTGACTAATGCTCCAGCGGTATTCGGGAATACGTGAACTGAGTTTTCCACACGTACCTAGACCAATTTGTAGTCGTTTCGTTGATGGTATCTTGATGTACTCGAAGACCATTGAGGAGCATGTCCAACATCTCCGCATTGTTTTGAAAGTACCCCGAGAAAGTAAGTTGTACTTGAAACCTTCGGAGTGTGATTTTTGGGTGCCAGAGTAAAGTCTTTGGGACAGGTGATTTCCCAAGTCGGGAGATTCTGTAGATCCCAGTAAGAAGGAAGCGGTGTTGAATGGGAGTGACCAACGTCAGTCACAGAGATCGAAAGTTTCTGGGTCTAGCCGGTTACTATAAGAGATCTGTCCAAGGATTCTCACAGTTAGTTTTCCACTTACTCGGTTAACTTGTAAGGGTCATCCGTTTACGTGGGATGCCGATTGTGAAGAACATTTTCAAGAGTTGAAGATTTTGACTTCTGGTCCAATCCTGATTCTTCCGGATCCGTCATTGGAATTTTAAATTTTCGATGACGCTTCAAGGAGGGGTTTAGGATGTATACTAATGTAAAATCAACAAGTGGTAGCTTATGCATCCAGACAATTAAGGTCTCATGAGAAGATTTATCCGACTCATGAATTGGAGTTAATAGCTATTGTGTACGCACTGAAGGTTTGAAGACATTACCTGTATGGGTCTCGTTTCGAAGTCTTTAGTGGTCACAAGAGTTTAAGGTATCTGTTTGATCAGAGAGAACTGAATAGCAGGCAGAGAAGTGTGTTAAATTTCTGGAGGATTATGACTTCGAAATGAAGTATCATCCGAGGAAGGCTAATATTGTAGCCGATGCGCTAAGTAGGAAATCCATTCATATAGCAGAGTTAATGATGCATGAAATGGAATTGTTAGAGTCTTTTAAATCTAAGTTGGAGTACATCCATAAGTTTCCACTTTGGTGGCAAGGTGTTAGTTTGTTAACCTCTCCTTGGTGAAGGTTAACAATAAGATTGTCTTACGAGATTCCGTTTGACAAGGCGGACGTGAATACGAATATGTAAGTGAGGTAACTGCTGACTGTTTTCACGTTGGGAATAACCATCAAAGGATTAATTGATGGATCTGCTTGCAAGTGACTGGAATTTCCGAAGTGAAGCTTGGTGTGCGGCGTAATAGTTTTGAAAAAATCGTTTTTTTTTTGAAAACCCGCATGCTAAAGTTAATTTTGGGAACGAATTAAGAGGCTAATAGGATATGATTGAGGAAGAAAATCCTAGGAGGATTGCTTAGGTTGAGGGGAAGCTCTCAACGCTATTGATTAATTTGGAAAGGAATCGGGTGCGTCATTGGTAAAAACCTCATGATGAATTTGCAATAGAGGAAAAAGAACTCTGAGTTCTGTTTGATAGTTGTTTTGAGAACAACAGAGGTGATTTTCATTACGTTCAAATTTATTCGATGTCCCCGTGGTTTATTTCTACGTTTAAGATAAACGTTTCGGGTAAATCCTCATTTTACCTTCTTTTGTAAAGTGCTATCTCGAAGTCATGGGGGCGAATCAAAAAGTTAACAAGTGACTTTTTCGTCACATTGTCGGTATGTACGAGAACCGTTAATGATATTAGAAGATTTGTTGAGAAAGTGTTTACACACTTCGAGGAAATCGTGTTTGTTTTTACATCTACCGAGGAGTACTTTGATTTGGATTAATCAAGTTGGGGAGCAAGCGAGGAATGAAGCTTCGGAAGTGTTTTCGAATGCGGTGCCGAGCCTATGTAGGCGAAAGAGGAGTTTCTCGTGTTGATTCGAAACCAGAGAGTTCGTATCAAGGCAGTAGTGGATCATACTTGGAGATTGATGTGCCAACTTCGTGAAGATTTCTACTCATTTCGTTAATTCAAGAATGTTTTCCAGCAAATTTGGACCTTTCTGAGAATGTCGATTCTCGGTTAGTCGGATAAAAGACTTGACGAAATTTTGAGGACAAAATTCTTTTAAGTTGGGGAGAATGTAACATCCGCAAAATAATTAACCGAATTATTGGGATGTTAACCCAATTAAATTAATTTAGTACTTGACTGGTAAATTTACTGAGTGCTAAAATTATTTATTGATTGTCATCGGATCGTTAACCGGATAATACGGACCAAGGAAGTTTTGGAATCGAAATAGGAGATTTCGATCAATATGGTAATTGGACCACGTTACCAATTATATATTAAATATATATATGTGTAACCGTGTGTGTGTGTGTTAAAAAAGAAAGGAAAGAATTAAATTAAGAAAGAAAGGAAAGAAAGGGGAGGCGTGAAACAGAGAAGGAAAAGAAGGAAAGGAGAGAAAAGAGAAAGAAAGGGGGAGGAGGAAGAAGAGGAAAAAGGGGAGGTCTCGGTTCATCAAAACGACTTCCGTCCAACGCGAAAAATGCTCAGCGTTACTTCCTCTTCGATTTGGTACCAAGATCTTCATCATCAACTCACTCTCTCTCATTTTACCATTTTCGATTTGAGAGGAAAAAATAGAGGTTTTGTGGTTCAAGCTCAAAGGAAAGCTAAGGACGATGTTTAGGAGCGAGCACGAGGTGGATTACTCGAGTATTGAAGATCGATTGGGTGAGTTAGGTTGAAAAATCAAGATTTGAGGTTTATGTGAATAGTGGCTTGAGGTGAAGAAGATGATGAATAGTGCCCATGGAGAATTTCGGGAAATCGGTATTTCGGTCAAAAAGCGGTTTCGTGATCGAGTGGGAAGCTTTGGAAGCGGATTGGGTGTCGCCGGAGCGGGGAATGTTCGTGTGGTTACTCGGTGGATTCGGCCGCTCGTGGTTCACGCTTCAAGGGTGAGTTCTACTCACGTTTAGGATTTTTGTCTTTCGAATTAATTGATAAACTGTTTTATCGCTTTCGCTGGACTGGAATATTTCTGGATATTGTCTGTTTCGGATTAGGAATCGATCGGAGCGAGTCTCGAGTTGTGTCGCGTTGAAATGGAATTTTTGGTGATTTGATTTCGAAAGATTTTGACTTAAAAACCGTTAATTGGGAAATATGTCGTGTTTTGATAAAATCCGTTTTTGAATGAGTTTTTGATTGACTTGAATGATTGTGTGACTTTGATTGGAACTGTTTTTATGGTTGTCAAATCTGTTTTCGATCGGAACTAAAATCGGAATTGAGCGGAATCGCGGTTTTCGCGCGAAACCGCCAAAATCTGCCTTAACAGACCCCTTGCTGCCATTTCGCGCTCCACCTGCGCCCCAGGCGCGACTCCAGCGCCATTTGGCAGAACTTGCGGCCAGTTCGCGCGCCACTTGCGCGCCAGGCGCGACTCCAGCGCCATTTGGCAGAATTTCAGCAACCGAACAATGTTTTTCGTTTCGCGATAACTTTTGATCCGGGAACCCGATTGAGGTGTTCTAAGATGCGTTGGAAAGCTTATTCAGAGGCCTAACTGAATATTCTATTTTTAAGGAGAAATGAACTGTTTTTGATATTGAAAATTGTGTCGAAAAGCGGTCAACTAGAGTGCGAGTGTGAACTTGGATTTTATAAAATGTGGATTAAAGTGTTTCATTGATTGTTTGATTTGATGGACCGTGGGTTCATGGTACTGTAGATATATATGTTTATATATATATCGAGTTGGGTGACGACCCATGTTTTGACATACTAGGCGGGGCAGTCATGCTCCCCCAACCTAGGCTCCGTGCCAATAGGAGAATGTACTATTGGTAAGGGGGTTCACCGGGATTAGCACTGGATTTGCAGTCGGTGTTATGTCATGAGTTTGTTGTACGTACACCGGGATTAGCACTGGATTTGCAGTCGGTGTCGTACTGTGCGATACACCGGGATTAGCACTGGATTTGCAGTCGGTGCCGCACTTTGTTTGTTCACGTACACCGGGATTAGCACTGGATTTGCAGTCGGTGTCGTGATGATTTTAAAAAGGATTTTTAATTGAACCGAGAGAGTTAGTAGGGGTATCGGTAGAACTCACTGAGATTGTATCTCACTGTTTAAATGTTGTTGATTTACAGAGACACAGGGGCAGCGGAAATCGAAGAGGCACGAGTAGGTTGAGCTCGGACTGGATGCTGAGATCCTAGCTTTATGTTTAAGCTTATTTACCTTTTGTTGTCTGTATACTAAAACATTATGTATTTAGTGTATATCTTTCTTCCGCTTTCTTGTATGATACTGAATACTATAGATGCTGATGGTATATGGTCTGAGAACCATATTGTCTTGTTGTAAATAAGACTGTTTGGGTTTTATTCAGCGAAAAATTTATAGTGATATTCAGTGTCTAAGCAGGAAATATATCTCTAATGTGTTACTAATGTGCACCTGGGTATTTTTGGTCAATAGAAATACCGGGGTGTTACAGTTGGTATCAGAGCAGTTCGACCTAGTCAGACTTAGCTTAGGGTTGAGTCGATTCCTTGCTAGTCCTTTTTGTAATTACACTTGTGATGCTAAGAGACATTGAGCCTGATCAACTTAATACTTAGTGCATCATAAGCGGAATTATGACTGGATGATCAAGACGCAATCCTCGACCAAGATCGGAATCTCCAACCGATGCATCCTCAGGAAAGGTGGCATGACGGTGGAAGAGTACACCGCTAAGTTTGAGAAGTTGTCTCAGTTTTACCAAGTGGTAAAGTAAGCTTCGATGACGAACGGAGAATGCAGAAGTCTAAGACGGGCATAAGTGTTTTTATGATTTATGGTCTCAGTTCTTATACTGCTACCAATTATGTTGCCTTAGTGCAATCAGCCTATGTCGCCGAGGATGATCTCATAGGAAATATGGGAAAGGAAAGAAGGTAGTTGAAGTATCAACTCCGAATGCAAAGTCCTAAGATAATTTCATCAAAGGAAAAGCAGATGCAATTCTTTGATTCTTCAAAGGTCAGAAGATGTTCTAACTGTGGAAAGTCTCACAGCGGTGATTGCCAGCGAAGATCTAATCGTTGCTATTATAGAAATGTAGAGGGTCACTATGGTAAAGAGTGCCCCGTAAGGAAAAGTTCCAAGGAATCACAAGCAGCTCCAAGGCAAGGACGAGTCAACATTCTGGATGTTTAGGCAGTTACAACTGCAGACAATCTACTAAGGAGTATGAGATTAGTTTTCAATAAATCGATCGGTATATTATATGATTCGGGTGCAACCTATTGCTGTATATCCCGATCGCATGTGAATCGGTTGGGATGAGCCTTATCATCGCTATCCGAGCCGATAAATATTTTAACTGCTGCTAAGGATCGTGACTAGACCTAATCTTTGTATAGAATTGTCTACTTGTCGAAGGAGGCAGGAATTTCGTTGTAGAATTTGTTGTTTGCCTACGAGAAGTGTGGACACCATTTTGGGTATGAATTGGATGACTGCAAATCATGTTGCCATCGACTGTGTTAATCACTATCAGCTTCACTTCAGAATCAGTTGAATTGTCTGGGACAAATTCTGAAGCGGTTACCTAGTTCACCTTAGACGGTCAATCTTCATTCCAAGGTGCGGGAGCACATGTTAGTATGTTATCTGCATCCACTGAAACTAGTTTAGATTTGGCGAACGTTCAGGTCGTGAATGACTTTCTGGATGTTTTCACGATGAAGTTTCTTCTGAACCTCCAGAGCGAAAGGTAGAGTTTGCCGTGGAATTGGTTCCTGGCACGGGATCAATATCTATTGTTTCTTATTGAATGTTCCCTTAGAATTAAAGGAAATGGAGTCTCAACTTGAAGAGTCGATGTTAAGGAAATTCATTCGACCGAGTGCTTCTCTAAGGAGTGCTCCGGTGTGGTTAGCTGAAAGGAAAAATGGTAGCGTGAGATTGTGCATTGATATCGACAACTGAACAAAATGACGATCAAGAACAAATATCCTTTACCAAGGATAGACGATTTACTTGAGCAATTTGAGGTGCTGCAATGTTTCTAAAATTTATCTGAGGTCAGTTATCATTAATTAAAAGTTAGAGCCTTAGATATTCCGAAGACAGCTTTCTGTACTAGGTATGGACATTACGAGTTCGTAGTGATGCCCTTCGGTTTGACTAATGCTCCAGCGGTATTCGGGAATACGTGAACTGAGTTTTCCACACGTACCTAGACCAATTTGTAGTCGTTTCGTTGATGGTATCTTGATGTACTCGAAGACCATTGAGGAGCATGTCCAACATCTCCGCATTGTTTTGAAAGTACCCCGAGAAAGTAAGTTGTACTTGAAACCTTCGGAGTGTGATTTTTGGGTGCCAGAGTAAAGTCTTTGGGACAGGTGATTTCCCAAGTCGGGAGATTCTGTAGATCCCAGTAAGAAGGAAGCGGTGTTGAATGGGAGTGACCAACGTCAGTCACAGAGATCGAAAGTTTCTGGGTCTAGCCGGTTACTATAAGAGATCTGTCCAAGGATTCTCACAGTTAGTTTTCCACTTACTCGGTTAACTTGTAAGGGTCATCCGTTTACGTGGGATGCCGATTGTGAAGAACATTTTCAAGAGTTGAAGATTTTGACTTCTGGTCCAATCCTGATTCTTCCGGATCCGTCATTGGAATTTTAAATTTTCGATGACGCTTCAAGGAGGGGTTTAGGATGTATACTAATGTAAAATCAACAAGTGGTAGCTTATGCATCCAGACAATTAAGGTCTCATGAGAAGATTTATCCGACTCATGAATTGGAGTTAATAGCTATTGTGTACGCACTGAAGGTTTGAAGACATTACCTGTATGGGTCTCGTTTCGAAGTCTTTAGTGGTCACAAGAGTTTAAGGTATCTGTTTGATCAGAGAGAACTGAATAGCAGGCAGAGAAGTGTGTTAAATTTCTGGAGGATTATGACTTCGAAATGAAGTATCATCCGAGGAAGGCTAATATTGTAGCCGATGCGCTAAGTAGGAAATCCATTCATATAGCAGAGTTAATGATGCATGAAATGGAATTGTTAGAGTCTTTTAAATCTAAGTTGGAGTACATCCATAAGTTTCCACTTTGGTGGCAAGGTGTTAGTTTGTTAACCTCTCCTTGGTGAAGGTTAACAATAAGATTGTCTTACGAGATTCCGTTTGACAAGGCGGACGTGAATACGAATATGTAAGTGAGGTAACTGCTGACTGTTTTCACGTTGGGAATAACCATCAAAGGATTAATTGATGGATCTGCTTGCAAGTGACTGGAATTTCCGAAGTGAAGCTTGGTGTGCGGCGTAATAGTTTTGAAAAAATCGTTTTTTTTTTGAAAACCCGCATGCTAAAGTTAATTTTGGGAACGAATTAAGAGGCTAATAGGATATGATTGAGGAAGAAAATCCTAGGAGGATTGCTTAGGTTGAGGGGAAGCTCTCAACGCTATTGATTAATTTGGAAAGGAATCGGGTGCGTCATTGGTAAAAACCTCATGATGAATTTGCAATAGAGGAAAAAGAACTCTGAGTTCTGTTTGATAGTTGTTTTGAGAACAACAGAGGTGATTTTCATTACGTTCAAATTTATTCGATGTCCCCGTGGTTTATTTCTACGTTTAAGATAAACGTTTCGGGTAAATCCTCATTTTACCTTCTTTTGTAAAGTGCTATCTCGAAGTCATGGGGGCGAATCAAAAAGTTAACAAGTGACTTTTTCGTCACATTGTCGGTATGTACGAGAACCGTTAATGATATTAGAAGATTTGTTGAGAAAGTGTTTACACACTTCGAGGAAATCGTGTTTGTTTTTACATCTACCGAGGAGTACTTTGATTTGGATTAATCAAGTTGGGGAGCAAGCGAGGAATGAAGCTTCGGAAGTGTTTTCGAATGCGGTGCCGAGCCTATGTAGGCGAAAGAGGAGTTTCTCGTGTTGATTCGAAACCAGAGAGTTCGTATCAAGGCAGTAGTGGATCATACTTGGAGATTGATGTGCCAACTTCGTGAAGATTTCTACTCATTTCGTTAATTCAAGAATGTTTTCCAGCAAATTTGGACCTTTCTGAGAATGTCGATTCTCGGTTAGTCGGATAAAAGACTTGACGAAATTTTGAGGACAAAATTCTTTTAAGTTGGGGAGAATGTAACATCCGCAAAATAATTAACCGAATTATTGGGATGTTAACCCAATTAAATTAATTTAGTACTTGACTGGTAAATTTACTGAGTGCTAAAATTATTTATTGATTGTCATCGGATCGTTAACCGGATAATACGGACCAAGGAAGTTTTGGAATCGAAATAGGAGATTTCGATCAATATGGTAATTGGACCACGTTACCAATTATATATTAAATATATATATGTGTAACCGTGTGTGTGTGTGTTAAAAAAGAAAGGAAAGAATTAAATTAAGAAAGAAAGGAAAGAAAGGGGAGGCGTGAAACAGAGAAGGAAAAGAAGGAAAGGAGAGAAAAGAGAAAGAAAGGGGGAGGAGGAAGAAGAGGAAAAAGGGGAGGTCTCGGTTCATCAAAACGACTTCCGTCCAACGCGAAAAATGCTCAGCGTTACTTCCTCTTCGATTTGGTACCAAGATCTTCATCATCAACTCACTCTCTCTCATTTTACCATTTTCGATTTGAGAGGAAAAAATAGAGGTTTTGTGGTTCAAGCTCAAAGGAAAGCTAAGGACGATGTTTAGGAGCGAGCACGAGGTGGATTACTCGAGTATTGAAGATCGATTGGGTGAGTTAGGTTGAAAAATCAAGATTTGAGGTTTATGTGAATAGTGGCTTGAGGTGAAGAAGATGATGAATAGTGCCCATGGAGAATTTCGGGAAATCGGTATTTCGGTCAAAAAGCGGTTTCGTGATCGAGTGGGAAGCTTTGGAAGCGGATTGGGTGTCGCCGGAGCGGGGAATGTTCGTGTGGTTACTCGGTGGATTCGGCCGCTCGTGGTTCACGCTTCAAGGGTGAGTTCTACTCACGTTTAGGATTTTTGTCTTTCGAATTAATTGATAAACTGTTTTATCGCTTTCGCTGGACTGGAATATTTCTGGATATTGTCTGTTTCGGATTAGGAATCGATCGGAGCGAGTCTCGAGTTGTGTCGCGTTGAAATGGAATTTTTGGTGATTTGATTTCGAAATATTTTGACTTAAAAACCGTTAATTGGGAAATATGTCGTGTTTTGATAAAATCCGTTTTTGAATGAGTTTTTGATTGACTTGAATGATTGTGTGACTTTGATTGGAACTGTTTTTATGGTTGTCAAATCTGTTTTCGATCGGAACTAAAATCGGAATTGAGCGGAATCGCGGTTTTCGCGCGAAACCGCCAAAATCTGCCTTAACAGACCCCTTGCTGCCATTTCGCGCTCCACCTGCGCCCCAGGCGCGACTCCAGCGCCATTTGGCAGAACTTGCGGCCAGTTCGCGCGCCACTTGCGCGCCAGGCGCGACTCCAGCGCCATTTGGCAGAATTTCAGCAACCGAACAATGTTTTTCGTTTCGCGATAACTTTTGATCCGGGAACCCGATTGAGGTGTTCTAAGATGCGTTGGAAAGCTTATTCAGAGGCCTAACTGAATATTCTATTTTTAAGGAAAAATGAACTGTTTTTGATATTGAAAATTGTGTCGAAAAGCGGTCAACTAGAGTGCGAGTGTGAACTTGGATTTTATAAAATGTGGATTAAAGTGTTTCATTGATTGTTTGATTTGATGGACCGTGGGTTCATGGTACTGTAGATATATATGTTTATATATATATATCGAGTTGGGTGACGACCCATGTTTTGACATACTAGGCGGGGCAGTCATGCTCCCCCAACCTAGGCTCCGTGCCAATAGGAGAATGTACTATTGGTAAGGGGGTTCACCGGGATTAGCACTGGATTTGCAGTCGGTGTTATGTCATGAGTTTGTTGTACGTACACCGGGATTAGCACTGGATTTGCAGTCGGTGTCGTACTGTGCGATACACCGGGATTAGCACTGGATTTGCAGTCGGTGTCGCACTTTGTTTGTTCACGTACACCGGGATTAGCACTGGATTTGCAGTCGGTGTCGTGATGATTTTAAAAAGGATTTTTAATTGAACCGAGAGAGTTAGTAGGGGTATCGGTAGAACTCACTGAGATTGTATCTCACTGTTTAAATGTTGTTGATTTACAGAGACACAGGGGCAGCGGAAATCCAAGAGGCACGAGTAGGTTGAGCTCGGACTGGATGCTGAGAGCCTAGCTTTATGTTTAAGCTTATTTCCCTTTTGTTGTCTGTATACTAAAACATTATGTATTTAGTGTATATCTTTCTTCCGCTTTCTTGTATGATACTGAATACTATAGATGCTGATGGTATATGGTCTGAGAACCATATTGTCTTGTTGTAAATAAGACTGTTTGGGTTTTATTCAGCGAAAAATTTATAGTGATATTCAGTGTCTAAGCAGGAAATATATCTCTGATGTGTTACTAATGTGCACCTGGGTATTTTTGGTCAATAGAAATACCGGGGTGTTACAGTTGGTATCAGAGCAGTTCGACCTAGTCGGACTTAGCTTAGGGTTGAGTCGATTCCTTGCTAGTCCTTTTTGTAATTACACTTGTGATGCTAAGAGACATTGAGCCTGATCAACTTAATACTTAGTGCATCATAAGCGGAATTATGACTGGATGATCAAGACGCAATCCTCGACCAAGATCGGAATCTCCAACCGATGCATCCTCAGGAAAGGTGGCATGACGGTGGAAGAGTACACCGCTAAGTTTGAGAAGTTGTCTCAGTTTTACCAAGTGGTAAAGTAAGCTTCGATGACGAACGGAGAATGCAGAAGTCTAAGACGGGCATAAGTGTTTTTATGATTTATGGTCTCAGTTCTTATACTGCTACCAATTATGTTGCCTTAGTGCAATCAGCCTATGTCGCCGAGGATGATCTCATAGGAAATATGGGAAAGGAAAGAAGGTAGTTGAAGTATCAACTCCGAATGCAAAGTCCTAAGATAATTTCATCAAAGGAAAAGCAGATGCAATTCTTTGATTCTTCAAAGGTCAGAAGATGTTCTAACTGTGGAAAGTCTCACAGCGGTGATTGCCAGCGAAGATCTAGTCGGTGCTATTATAGAAATGTAGAGGGTCACTATGGTAAAGAGTGCCCCGTAAGGAAAAGTTCCAAGGAATCACAAGCAGCTCCAAGGCAAGGACGAGTCAACATTCTGGATGTTTAGGCAGTTACAACTGCAGACAATCTACTAAGGAGTATGAGATTAGTTTCCAATAAATCGATCGGTATATTATATGATTCGGGTGCAACCTATTGCTGTATATCCCGATCGCATGTGAATCGGTTGGGATGAGCCTTATCATCGCTATCCGAGCCGATAAATATTTTAACTGCTGCTAAGGATCGTGACTAGACCTAATCTTTGTATAGAATTGTCTACTTGTCGAAGGAGGCAGGAATTTCGTTGTAGAATTTGTTGTTTGCCTACGAGAAGTGTGGACACCATTTTGGGTATGAATTGGATGACTGCAAATCATGTTGCCATCGACTGTGTTAATCACTATCAGCTTCACTTCAGAATCAGTTGAATTGTCTGGGACAAATTCTGAAGCGGTTACCTAGTTCACCTTAGACGGTCAAATCTTCATTCCAAGGTGCGGGAGCACATGTTAGTATGTTATCTGCATCCACTGAAACTAGTTTAGATTTGGCGAACGTTCAGGTCGTGAATGACTTTCTGGATGTTTTCACGATGAAGTTTCTTCTGAACCTCCAGAGCGAAAGGTAGAGTTTGCCGTGGAATTGGTTCCTGGCACGGGATCAATATCTATTGTTTCTTATTGAATGTTCCCTTAGAATTAAAGGAAATGGAGTCTCAACTTGAAGAGTCGATGTTAAGGAAATTCATTCGACCGAGTGCTTCTCTAAGGAGTGCTCCGGTGTGGTTAGCTGAAAGGAAAAATGGTAGCGTGAGATTGTGCATTGATATCGACAACTCAACAAAATGACGATCAAGAACAAATATCCTTTACCAAGGATAGACGATTTACTTGAGCAATTTGAGGTGCTGCAATGTTTCTAAAATTTATCTGAGGTCAGTTATCATTAATTAAAAGTTAGAGCCTTAGATATTCCGAAGACAGCTTTCTGTACTAGGTATGGACATTACGAGTTCGTAGTGATGCCCTTCGGTTTGACTAATGCTCCAGCGGTATTCGGGAATACGTGAACTGAGTTTTCCACACGTACCTAGACCAATTTGTAGTCGTTTCGTTGATGGTATCTTGATGTACTCGAAGACCATTGAGGAGCATGTCCAACATCTCCGCATTGTTTTGAAAGTACCCCGAGAAAGTAAGTTGTACTTGAAACCTTCGGAGTGTGATTTTTGGGCTCCAGAGTAAAGTCTTTGGGACAGGTGATTTCCCAAGTCGGGAGATTCTGTAGATCCCAGTAAGAAGGAAGCGGTGTTGAATGGGAGTGACCAACGTCAGTCACAGAGATCGAAAGTTTCTGGGTCTAGCCGGTTACTATAAGAGATCTGTCCAAGGATTCTCACGGTTAGTTTTCCACTTACTCGGTTAACTTGTAAGGGTCATCCGTTTACGTGGGATGCCGATTGTGAAGAACGTTTTCAAGAGTTGAAGATTTTGACTTCTGGTCCAATCCTGATTCTTCCGGATCCGTCATTGGAATTTTAAATTTTCGATGACGCTTCAGGGAGGGGTTTAGGATGTATACTAATGTAAAATCAACAAGTGGTAGCTTATGCATCCAGACAATTAAGGTCTCATGAGAAGATTTATCCGACTCATGAATTGGAGTTAATAGCTATTGTGTACGCACTGAAGGTTTGAAGACATTACCAGTATGGGTCTCGTTTCGAAGTCTTTAGTGGTCACAAGAGTTTAAGGTATCTGTTTGATCAGAGAGAACTGAATAGCAGGCAGAGAAGTGTGTTGAATTTCTGGAGGATTATGACTTCGAAATGAAGTATCATCCGAGGAAGGCTAATATTGTAGCCGATGCGCTAAGTAGGAAATCCATTCATATAGCAGAGTTAATGATGCATGAAATGGAATTGTTCGAGTCTTTTAAATCTAAGTTGGAGTACATCCATAAGTTTCCACTTTGGTGGCAAGGTGTTAGTTTGTTAACCTCTCCTTGGTGAAGGTTAACAATAAGATTGTCTTACGAGATTCCGTTTGACAAGGCGGACGTGAATACGAATATGTAAGTGAGGTAACTGCTGACTGTTTTCACGTTGGGAATAACCATCAAAGGATTAATTGATGGATCTGCTTGCAAGTGACTGGAATTTCCGAAGTGAAGCTTGGGGTGCGGCGTAATAGTTTTGAAAAAATCGTTTTTTTTTTTGAAAACCCGCATGCTAAAGTTAATTTTGGGAACGAATTAAGAGGCTAATAGGATATGATTGAGGAAGAAAATCCTAGGAGGATTGCTTAGGTTGAGGGGAAGCTCTCAACGCTATTGATTAATTTGGAAAGGAATCGGGTGCGTCATTGGTAAAAACCTCATGATGAATTTGCAATAGAGGACAAAGAACTCTGAGTTCTGTTTGATAGTTGTTTTGAGAACAACAGAGGTGATTTTCATTACGTTCAAATTTATTCGATGTCCCCGTGGTTTATTTCTACGTTTAAGATAAACGTTTCGGGTAAATCCTCATTTTACCTTCTTTTGTAAAGTGCTATCTCGAAGTCATGGGGGCGAATCAAAAAGTTAACAAGTGACTTTTTCGTCACATTGTCGGTATGTACGAGAACCGTTAATGATATTAGAAGATTTGTTGAGAAAGTGTTTACACACTTCGAGGAAATCGTGTTTGTTTTTACATCTACCGAGGAGTACTTTGATTTGGATTAATCAAGTTGGGGAGCAAGCGAGGAATGAAGCTTCGGAAGTGTTTTCGAATGCGGTGCCGAGCCTATGTAGGCGAAAGAGGAGTTTCTCGTGTTGATTCGAAACCAGAGAGTTCGTATCAAGGCAGTAGTGGATCATACTTGGAGATTGATGTGCCAACTTCGTGAAGATTTCTACTCATTTCGTTAATTCAAGAATGTTTTCCAGCAAATTTGGACCTTTCTGAGAATGTCGATTCTCGGTTAGTCGGATAAAAGACTTGACGAAATTTTGAGGACAAAATTCTTTTAAGTTGGGGAGAATGTAACATCCGCAAAATAATTAACCGAATTATTGGGATGTTAACCCAATTAAATTAATTTAGTACTTGACTGGTAAATTTACTGAGTGCTAAAATTATTTATTGATTGTCATCGGATCGTTAACCGGATAATACGGACCAAGGAAGTTTTGGAATCGAAATAGGAGATTTCGATCAATATGGTAATTGGACCACGTTACCAATTATATATTAAATATATATATGTGTAACCGTGTGTGTGTGTGTTAAAAAAGAAAGGAAAGAATTAAATTAAGAAAGAAAGGAAAGAAAGGGGAGGCGTGAAACAGAGAAGGAAAAGAAGGAAAGGAGAGAAAATAGAAAGAAAGGGGGAGGAGGAAGAAGAGGAAAAAGGGGAGGTCTCGGTTCATCAAAACGACTTCCGTCCAACGCGAAAAATGCTCAGCGTTACTTCCTCTTCGATTTGGTACCAAGATCTTCATCATCAACTCACTCTCTCTCATTTTACCATTTTCGATTTGAGAGGAAAAAATAGAGGTTTTGTGGTTCAAGCTCAAAGGAAAGCTAAGGACGATGTTTAGGAGCGAGCACGAGGTGGATTACTCGAGTATTGAAGATCGATTGGGTGAGTTAGGTTGAAAAATCAAGATTTGAGGTTTATGTGAATAGTGGCTTGAGGTGAAGAAGATGATGAATAGTGCCCATGGAGAATTTCGGGAAATCGGTATTTCGGTCAAAAAGCGGTTTCGTGATCGAGTGGGAAGCTTTGGAAGCGGATTGGGTGTCGCCGGAGCGGGGAATGTTCGTGTGGTTACTCGGTGGATTCGGCCGCTCGTGGTTCACGCTTCAAGGGTGAGTTCTACTCACGTTTAGGATTTTTGTCTTTCGAATTAATTGATAAACTGTTTTATCGCTTTCGCTGGACTGGAATATTTCTGGATATTGTCTGTTTCGGATTAGGAATCGATCGGAGCGAGTCTCGAGTTGTGTCGCGTTGAAATGGAATTTTTGGTGATTTGATTTCGAAATATTTTGACTTAAAAACCGTTAATTGGGAAATATGTCGTGTTTTGATAAAATCCGTTTTTGAATGAGTTTTTGATTGACTTGAATGATTGTGTGACTTTGATTGGAACTGTTTTTATGGTTGTCAAATCTGTTTTCGATCGGAACTAAAATCGGAATTGAGCGGAATCGCGGTTTTCGCGCGAAACCGCCAAAATCTGCCTTAACAGACCCCTTGCTGCATTTCGCGCTCCACCTGCGCCCCAGGCGCGACTCCAACGCCATTTGGCAGAACTTGCTGCCAGTTCGCGCGCCACTTGCGCGCCAGGCGCGACTCCAGCGCCATTTGGCAGAATTTCAGCAACCAAACACTGTTTTTCGTTTCGCGATAACTTTTGATCCGGGAACCCGATTGAGGTGTTCTAAGATGCGTTGGAAAGCTTATTCAGAGGCCTAACTGAATATTTTATTTTTAAGGAAAAATGAACTGTTTTTGATATTGAAAATTGTGTCGAAAAGCGGTCAACTAGAGTGCGAGTGTGAACTTGGATTTTATAAAATGTGGATTAAAGTGTTTCATTGATTGTTTGATTTGATGGACCGTGGGTTCATGGTACTGTAGATATATATGTTTATATATATATCGAGTTGGGTGACGACCCATGTTTTGACATACTAGGCGGGGCAGTCATGCTCCCCCAACCTAGGCTCCGTGCCAAAAGGAGAATGTACTATTGGTAAGGGGGTTCACCGGGATTAGCACTGGATTTGCAGTCGGTGTTATGTCATGAGTTTGTTGTACGTACACCGGGATTAGCACTGGATTTGCAGTCGGTGTCGTACTGTGCGATACACCGGGATTAGCACTGGATTTGCAGTCGGTGCCGCACTTTGTTTGTTCACGTACACCGGGATTAGCACTGGATTTGCAGTCGGTGTCGTGATGACTTTAAAAAGGATTTTTAATTGAACCGAGAGAGTTAGTAGGGGTATCGGTAGAACTCACTGAGATTGTATCTCACTGTTTAAATGTTGTTGATTTACAGAGACACAGGGGCAGCGGAAATCCAAGAGGCACGAGTAGGTTGAGCTCGGACTGGATGCTGAGAGCCTAGCTTTATGTTTAAGCTTATTTCCCTTTTGTTGTCTGTATACTAAAACATTATGTATTTAGTGTATATCTTTCTTCCGCTTTCTTGTATGATACTGAATACTATAGATGCTGATGGTATATGGTCTGAGAACCATATTGTCTTGTTGTAAATAAGACTGTTTGGGTTTTATTCAGCGAAAAATTTATAGTGATATTCAGTGTCTAAGCAGGAAATATATCTCTGATGTGTTACTAATGTGCACCTGGGTATTTTTGGTCAATAGAAATACCGGGGTGTTACATTGATCCTCCTGCCATAATTCTGCAAACGATACACCAAGTATTAAGTTGATCAGTCTCAATGTCTCTTAGCATCATAAGAAGCATAATGGCAGAGTTACTCAAGGGACAAAACCACCCTAACTAATCTAAGCCCGACTAGGTCGAACTGCTCTGATAGCATAATGTAACACCCCGATAATTCTAACATGTAGAATCACCGAAATGCACTACATGGCATACATCAGAGTAACTTCCTGTTAATGAAATATTGAACACAACTAAAACTTTTGATATAAGTATCAATGGTTCGATGAACCTCCATGCATAATCGGAAAAATCTGAAGTCTTATGACTTAAACATACATCATCCTGGTGTTCAATACTCAAAACATGAAATTAGCGGAAACGATTTATAACTTATACATGATAGTTATACAACCGATAACAAAAGTAATACAAAAGGGCAAAGGCCTAAAACATGAAACATGACTCCAAGGCTCCTCGAGTCCCACCGGCTAACCGTGAACCTTCTCCTTCGTTTTCTCTTGCTTCTCTGAAAAACCACAATATATAAAGGGTGAGATAAACATTATCTCAGTGAGTCCTATCGTGACCCCTGACTACTCTAACGGTTTATTATTCTTGATTTGATCTCATGGTCATAATAAGCGACCACGTGAACACATGATGGTTTTCTCATAACTGGTAGCCCTAATAAGCGACTACATATCATATTTTTATCTTGACTTCGCACAACACCTCGAAGTACGCCTTAGCTAAGGTTGGCCCATCTCGGTGAACCCATCCCCACTAATCCAAGTGAGCAACATGAGAGCCTAGGTTCTGGGGCTCATGACTTCCCCTCCCCTAGTATGCTAATAAACTGGAGGATCGTCATCCTCGATATACACAAGGTATACCATCTACCTTTCCCCGAGGGAAAGTAACTTGAATTATGTTTACATGAATTGAGAGTTTAAGTATCTTTATAGACTTACAATCATTTAACTTAGCATTACTTGATGAACTCTAGGTTCGTTATCTTAACATGATTGGACTCAAGGTCCGTTAACATTTCTTGACTTGTGTTCTCTCGCGTTCTCTAAGTACGGTTTTCCGTTACGTTCATAACACACAAGTTCCCTAACAAACATGTTCAATTCCATGATATCAGTATCTTTACATTGTTGGGGAAACCATGAGGAATGGATTAGAAGAGGATTGGAATCATTCGGAATGGATAAAAAGGTACTTTGAATTTGAGGATCAGGAGGTCTCACACGACCCGTGCGTGTAGGCGCACGATCCGTGCGCTGTTGAACAAAATTGTAGAAAGTTTCAGAAAGATACGCACAACCCGTGCGACTAGGCGCACGATCCGTGCGTGATTAAAAATTCATTTTGTGTAGTATCAGATGGGGGCGCACGACCCGTGCGTAGAGGCACACGATCCGTGCGTCTCCATCAGTTTTCCAGAAAACAGACTTTTCATGAGTAATTCCGTTCTGCTCCGATTCCAAATTCCCTTCCGATCGAGACCCAAACTTGAATACACATAGAAACAGTATAGCACAGCAATATATTCAAATCAAACCAGCACATCCAAACAATCACATATGCAATTGATCAATTCAAACTCGTAGTTTTCTGAAAACAGTTTTTCAATCTAATTTCTTCTCGAGACCAAAAGAACACAACGCTGGTTTTCGAAAACAGGGAACTCAGAACACACAAAAATCCCTAAGCGAGTTATAGAACTCACCAATTGCGATGAAAATCGCACAACAAACGAATCTATCTGCTGTCACGCTCAAAGAACTACACGAACGGTCCTCGAATCCGTTCCAAATAATTCCAAAGCTGAACCACTCGAACCTAGCTCTCCACAACTTCGAATCTATCTACCCAATCTCTTCTCTAATGCTGGAAAATGGTTGTCACAGAATCTGAAGCTCCAATATGACATGCAAAGCCTGAACACCTCTTTTCAACACTTTGAGCTTGTGGATTGTAAAAACGGTGATTTGAGATGGGGAGGGTTGCTGGGAAATTTCTAGGTATCAGTGTGTAGAGGGAGAAGAATGATGAACAATGGTGGTTCCAGATTGTACATGCACTAACTTTTCAGGGAGTTCTCTCCTCTCCAAGCTCTCTCTCTCTCGACCTCTCCTCCTTCCTCTCTAACTTCACTGGTTCTGTTTTCTCAAAAATGGGCAATTGAAGGGGTGTTCTTTGTTTGGGGGTCTCAGCAGGGGGGTTTAAGTGGGTTATGTGAAATGACTAACTTACCCTTCTGCTGTTTATTTTTCTCTTATGCCTCCCTCACTAACATTTCACTTAATCTACCCATGACTTAGTAATTAAGCACCCAAATTCTAATACTTCATCAAACAATTAATTTACTTTTCAAACATAAAAAATACGATTATATATATATAATTTACTTCTCATTAATTTTCAATAAATGAAATTAGTTAATTATGGGATGTTACAATCACCCCAACTATTAAAATTTTGTCTTCAAAATTGCACAAACATACCTCAATCGAAAAGATGGGGATATTTCACCCGCATGTTTTCCTCTACTTCCCATGTAGCTTCGTTGGGTGAGGCATCGTCCCAAAGCACCTTGACAATAGGAATTGATCTCGTCCGGAGCGCTTTCTCGCCACGTTCGATGATCCTAACTGGAATAGGCTGATAGGATAAATCCGGATGGATGTCGATCGACTCGTAACCCAACGGTTGATTAGGATCGGGAATATACTTTCTTCGCTGCGATACATGAAACACATCATGTAACCTGGACAATTCTAGAAGCAAGGCAATGCGGTACGCTACCGGCCCAACTCGCTCGGTAATCTTGAAAGGTCCAACATACCGAGGACTGAGCTTCATCGCTCGCAATGCAATACCGGTACCAATGATTGGAGAAAGCCTCAAAAAGACATGGTCTCCTTCAAAATTGGGACCAATGATTGGAGAAAGCCTCAAAAAGACATGGCCTTCTTCAATACCGGTACCAATGATTGGAGAAAGCCTCAAAAAGCCTTAATATATATAACTTGACCTCTTGCTAATTTTCGATAATTGAAATTAGCTAAATAGGGGATGTTATAATCACCCCAACTTTTAAAAATTTATCCTCAAAATTGAACAAACATACCTCAATCGAAAAGATGGGGATATTTCACCCGCATGTTTTCCTATACTTCCCATGTCGCTTCGCCAGGCGAGGCACCGTCCCAAAGCACCTTGACAATAGGAATTGATCTCGTCCGGAGCGCTTTCTTGCCACGTTCGATCATCCTGACTGGAATAGGTTGAAAGGATAAATCCGGATGGACGTCGATCGACTCGTAACCCAACGGTTGACTAGGATCGGGAATATACTTTCTTAGCTGCGATACATGAAACACCTCATGTAACCTGGACAATTCTGGAGGCAAGGCAATGCGGTACGCTACCGGCCCAACTCGCTCGGTAATCTGGAAAGGTCCAACATACCGAGGACTGAGCTTCTTCGCTCGTAATGCAATATTGGTACCAATGATTGGAGAAAGCCTCAAAAGACATGGTCTCCTTCCTCAAACTCTAACGGTCTTCATCCTTTCTCTTATCTGACGGATCTTCTCCGTAGTCTCGCGGACTAAGTCCGGACCCAATAATCTCTGCTTACCCACATCCCACCAACACAATGGGGTCCTGCACTTGCTCCCATGCAATGCTTCGTATGGCGCCATCCCAATACTAGAATGGTAGCTGTTGTTGTAGGAAAACTCCACCAATGGAAGATGATCTTCCCATCGGCCTGCACTATCGAGTACACAAGCTCTTAACATATCTTCCAAAGTCTGAATGGTCATCTCCGTCTTTCCGTCCGTCTGCGGATGATAAGCGGTACTAGCACACACCTTTGTTCCCAATGCCATATTCAATGCTCTCCGAAACCATTATGTGAACTTGGGATCACGATCACAACAATACTTGTAGGAACTCCATGACGCTTCACAATATTCTTGAGATACTCATTTGCTAACCTTGCAAGTTTATGATTTGAACGCACCGGAATAAAATGGGCAGATTTAGTCAAACGGTCCACCACTACCCAAATAGAATCATTTCCCTCTTGGGACCGTGGTAACCCTATGACAAAATCCATAGAGATGCTTTCCCACTTCCATTCTGGTATGTTCAAATGCTGCAATTTACCGACTGGCTTCCAGTGCTCTATCTTGACCTTTTGACAAGTCCAGCATCGAGACACAAACTCTGCTACATCCACTTTCATGCCTGGCCACCAATATAACTGCTTCAAGTCTCTATACATCTTGGTAGACCCAGGATGTATCGAGAACTGACTCTTATGGGCTTCTTCCAAAACTTGCTTCTAATGCTCTCATCATTCGGCACACAGATTCTACCATCAAAGCAAATCACACAATCACCGTCTTCGGTGTAATTTGGCAACCTCTTTTGAGTCTGTAACTCCAAATCTAACTCTTGGGCTGAGTGAATCAGATTTCTCAAAGGGCTTGAAAATATGAATATGGCTCAATACAAGTCTATCCCTCCTTGGCTTCACTCTCAATTTAAGATCTCGGAATGCTTCCAATAGTGCCATCTCATGAATCATCAACTCTGCAGTATGAATCGACTTCCTGCTCAAAGCGTCGGCTACAACATTAGCCTTTCCCGGATGGTACTTCAACTCAAAATCATAATCCTTCAAGAACTCTACCCATCTCCTCTGCCTATTGTTCAGCTCCTTCCGATCAAACAAGTACTTCAGGCTCTGGTGATCACTAAAGACTTCGATACGAGACCCATACAGGTAGTGTCTCCAAATATTTAGTGCAAACACAATCGCTACCAATTCTAAATCATGCGTCGGGTAATTCTCTTCGTGCGGTTTCAACTGTCTAGAGGCATAAGCAACTACTTGTTGATTCTGCATGAGGACACATCCTAAACCCTTACCAGAAGCGTCACAATAGATTTGGAACCCTACAGACGGATCTGGAAGAATCAGGACGGGTGCAGAAGTCATACGATTCTTCAACTCTGCAAAACAATCATTATAGTCTGAGTCCCACACAAACGGCTGGCCCTTGCGTGTTAACCGAGTGAGAGGACAGACCAGCTGAGAAAATCCTTGAATGAATCTCCGATAATACCCAGCTAATCCCAAGAAACTCCTCACTTCAGTTGTAACACCCCTTTTCTACCCGGTAATTATTTAATAAAATCAGAGTTTAAAAATCATTTTTAATACTTCGAAAAGAGATGTCACACATTCACCGATAAACAAAACATTACGCATGATATATAACACTTCATCAAAAAAAGGGTGAATCCCACAACACAAATAATACGTCATCACGCAGCGGAACAGAGATAAGTCTCAAAATCATAAAAATCATAACCAAGCTCCAAAACCAATAAAAGACAACAGTCAAAGTCTATCGTTCATTCCCCCCCCCCCCCCCCCCCTGAGTGTTACATATCAAAGCAACACGCCGACTCAGACTAGCGAAAGTAGCTAATGCCTTCACTCGCGATCACCTGCACGTTACCGCATAGGGGTAACATTCAAGCAGAAGGTGTGAGTTCATCTAACAATATAATAGTGCATATGATAAGTATTATGCTAGAGCTACAACACTATATCAGCCACATCGCAAACATCAAATCAATCATCACAGTAAGTCATCACAATGTCATGATCATGTATGAAATGCAACCCATCGCAACGGGCGTATGCATGTGGTACCAGTCATCATCATCATCAATATATGCCTTTATGGCATCTTCATCATCAATATATCCCTTTATGGCATCTTCATAATCAATATATGCCTTTATGGCATCTTCATCATCAATATATGCCTTTATGGCATCTTCATCATCAATATATATATATGGCGTCATCATCATCACTAAAGTCGTTATGCACATGAGATGCATGAGACACAATGTCATGCACCAAACACAACCACACACAATCACAGTCAACTTGGTGACCCATTACTTACCAGTTTGCCAATAAAAGGCACATCATGTAACACCCCCTTTTCTACCCTTTTATTTTACTTAAGAAAATCAGAGTTCAAAAAAATCATTTTCGATTTCACCACGAGGGTGTCACACATACGTCAAAATAAAAACCTCAAGTCTCAAATAAAATAGTACGTCGTCAAAGGTGCAATACATAGCACTCCACAATAGGGAGACCTCAAAACATCGAAAACTACGTAATAAAATCCAACATCAACGCAGCGGAAAGTAAATCAACTCATCAACAGTGTAAAAATTCAAGTACATCAGCAAAGCATCAAATACATCCCCCCAGGTGCTACGTATCAGAGCATGACGACTCGACTCAAGAAGTGAAGCTAAGGCATTCACTGGGAATCACCTGCACGTTACCAACACGGGGGTAACATTCAAACAGGAAAGGGTGAGCATCATTTCAATCCATATAATAGAAAATGTGATAAGTACTAATCATAGGCTACGCACTAGAACAATCAGCATCCAAAACACTCAACATTCACATCACTTACAATAACTCATCCCATGTCATGTAGGCTTATGAAATGCAACCCACTCGCGGGCATATGCATGAGGTACCTTTTTCACAAACGTCGCTTAGCCCTTAAGGCCTCATCGTCACTTAGCCACTCAGGCCTCACAAACGTCACTGGGTTTATGCATATGGGCATGAGACACTATGACATGCACCACTCACAAACACACAAATACACAAATACTCAAATCATAGTCAACTATGTAACCCGTCACTTACCGGTTTGCTCACAAGGAGCGCAACACCTGTCAAGTTCACGATCAATACACAACGTCACTTGGCCATTTAGACCTTAACATCACTTAGCCTCTCGGGCTTTAAACGTCACTGGGTTTCATCGTCGCTTATACATCAATATCCTCAACTCAAACAATAGCCACTGAGGGCAAAAACGTCATTTACTAGCCACCAAGGGCATCATCGTCATTTGCACACTATTATAAATAATAATAGCCACTAAGGGCAAAACAGTCATTTACACGTCATTATAAGTACTAATAGCCACTAAGGGCAAAACAGTCTTTTACACGTCATAAATAATAATAGCCACTAAGGGCGAAACAGTCATTTAACTAGCCCCTAAGGCATCATCGTCAAAATCATCATTTTTGACATTACTTTGCTAAAACCATCGGTCGTACGCAAAAGAGAATTTTTAAAGGCACCCAAAACATCTTTTCATTGTCACGGCAACGATCACCGGGAACAGCCACTTGGGGCGCCCCAGCAACCTTCAGAAATTCTAAGTTTTTATTTTTAAAGATGGAACACACAGATAGACAACTGAAAATGCTTCACAACGCTTTTTGAATTCAAAACGGATATCCGGGTCAAAAGTTATAGCGAAAACAGTTTTCGAAAATGTTTGGGATTTCCTGAAAAACTAGCGCCCTGGGCGCCCAGCGCCCAGGCACCTGGCGCCCAGCGCCCAGCAAAACACAACACGCACGCACACTGGCGCCCAGCGCCCAGCGCCTGGCGCCCAGCGCCTAGGCGCAACACAGGAACACGCGCACATGGGCGCTCAGCGCCCAGCGCCACACACGCACACACGCACACGGGTGCTCAGCACCCAGCGCCCAGCATATGAACCACTCAAGCATCCAACACACCAAATCATAATCTCATGAATACACAAGTGCCAAAATCATCAAAACACCCACATAGGTCGCATCTCCTCAAGGTTCGAATACTAAAGTCAATTCGCATATGGCATACACATATATATATATATATGAAAATCATCATCATGAGCAAACCAAGAACATCAAGAAACATAAAAGAACATCAAGAACAACATGGATCTAGTATAAACCTTAGATCTAGGACCTATCATGAGATCTATTAGATGGAAGGATAGAGCTCCCCTAACCTTTTTAAGAAGAAGAATTCGATGCCCTAGGATGCAGTCACCAACAGAACCTCAGCTACAATGGAGATCTCTTCTCTCCTTGATCTTCGAAATTCCTCTTCTCCTTCTCCTCTTGGCCGCCTCTTCCTCTCTCTTTCTCACGCTCCTCTCTTTCTTTTCTCTCTTGCCTCAAAATTTCACAATAGGCCACCACAAACCCTAACCCCTAATCACTAGTCCACTTCGCATACTTGTGGATCATGGGCTTGGGCCTTTCACTCAAGCCCAAGTCATGCATGTGGCGCCTCCACTCCCTCCTAATACCACCAAAAATCAATAAAATTTTAATTAATTAAATTATATCAAATAAATTAATTTTAAATTCCCAAATACTTAATTAAATAAATTAATTAAATATTTTAGGGTGTTACAACTCTCCCCCACTTAGAATAATTTCGTCCTCGAAATTTACCTGATCAAATAACTCCGGGTAAGACTCCCGCATCTTGCTTTCCAACTCCCAAGTCATACTCTCGCCGGCAGCTCCTAGCCAAACCACCTTCACAAGTGCAATCTCTTTGCCTCTAAGCGCTTTCACTTCCCGACCCTCAATCCGTACGGGCATCGTCTCCACAGTGAGATTATCCCGCACTTCCACATCATCCATATGGATCACATGAGATGGATCCGACACATACTTCAGAAGTTGCGACACATGAAATACGTCATGCAAATTCAAAAGATTTGGCGGTAAAGCCACTCTATAAGCCACATTTCCGATTCTTTCAGAAATCTGATAAGGACCAACAAAACGAGGAGTGAGCTTCTTCGATTTCAACCCTCGACCAACACCGGTAATAGGAGAAACCCTCAAGAACACATGCTCACCCTCCTGAAACTCTAAATCCTTCCTCCGCTTGTCATGATAACTCTTCTGACGACTCTGCGAAGCTTTCATCTTTTCACGGATCATCTTGATCTTCTCTGTAGTCTCCCGGACAATCTCCGGTCCCAACACTACACTCTCTCCCGACTCATACCAACACAATGGCATTCTACACTTTCGACCATACAATGCTTCAAACGGTGCGATCCCGATACTGGAATGGTAACTGTTGTTATAGGTAAACTCAATCAACGCAAGGTAGGAATCCCATGAACCCCGCTGTTCCAAAACACAAGCCCTCAACAAATCCTCTAACGACTGAATTGTTCTCTCCGACTGACCATCTGTCTGAGGATGATACGCCGAACTCATTTTCAACTTTGAACCCAATTCCTTCTGCAAACTCTTCCAAAACTCAGAAGTGAACCTCGGATCCCTATCTGACACAATACTCTTCGGAATGCCGTGCAGCTTCACAATTTCTTTGACATAGACCTCTGCCAACCTCGACACCGGATAAGTGATATTAATAGGAATAAAGTGAGCAGACTTCGTTAACCTATCAACGATCACCCAAATAGCGTCATGACCTTTAATTGTATTCGGCAATCCCGTCACAAAATCCATCGCTATGCTATCCCACTTCCACTCTGGAACCCCCAACGGTTGCATTAACCCTGTAGGCTTCTGATGTTCAACCTTCGACTTTTGGCAGGTCAAACAGGCATACACAAACTGTGCCACATTTCTCTTCATACCATACCACCAAAACATCTTTTTCAGATCTTGATACATTTTCGTCGCTCCAGGATGGATACTCAACTTGCTACGGTGACCCTCCTCTAAAATTGCCTTTCTCATCTCCTCATCATCCGGAACACAGATCCTACCCCGGAACCTCAACACACCACTGGAATCTAATTTGAAATCTTCATCTTCAGATTGACCGACCCCATTAATTAGATCTACCAACTTGACATCTGTCTTCTGAGCTTCCCTGATGCTGCCCAGGAAATCATTATCGATCTTTAACATTCCCAGCTTGACACTGCGAGGTGTCATTTTACAAACCAAACTCAAATCTCTGAATTCCTCGATCAACTCTAATTCTTTCACCATCATTGCCGACATATGCAAGGACTTTCTGCTTAAAGCATCAGCCACGACATTAGCTTTGCCGGGATGATAGTTCAAACCAAAGTCATAATCCTTCAAGAGCTCCAACCACCGACGCTGTCTCATATTCAACTATTTCTGGTCGAACAAATACTTTAGACTCTTATGATCACTGAACACTTCGAACCTCGAACCATAAAGGTAGTGCCTCCAAATCTTAAGCACAAATACCACAGCAGCCAACTCCAAATCATGCGTAGGGTAATTTTTCTCATGAACTCGCAACTGCCTCGACGCATACGCAACGACTTTCCCATCTTGCATCAGCACACCACCAAGACCCATTTTCGAAGCGTCACAATATACAACGAACGGTTCTTCCGGATTAGGCAACGTCAAAACAGGCGACGTCGTCAATCTCTTTTTCAGTTCCATAAAACTTTCCTCACATTGAGCATCCCAAACAAAAACTTTTCCCTTACAAGTCAATTGAGTCAACGGAAGGGCCAACTTGGAAAAACCCTCGATGAACCTCCTGTATTACCCCGCCAAACCCAAAAAGCTTCTAATTTCTGTTGCGGACCTCGGAGCCTCCCACTCCAACACTGCTTCTACTTTTGGTGGATCAACCGCAATACCATTACCAGAAATCACGTGCCCAAGGAAACTCACTTCTTTCAGCCAGAATTCACACTTTGATAACTTAGCATACAGCTTTTTCTCTTTTAGAACTTCTAACACTGTCTTCAGATGCTCAGCATGTTCTTCCTCTGACTTAGAATAAACTAGAATGTCATCTATGAAGATGACCACAAACCGATCTAGGTAATTATGGAAAATACGGTTCATATATTCCATAAATACACCAGGAGCATTGGTCACTCCGAATGGCATCACTGAATATTCATAATGCCCATACCTTGTCCTGAACGCTGTCTTCTGAACATCCTCATCCTTTACTTTAATCTGATGATACCCGGACCTCAAATCAATTTTACTGAAAACACGGGCACCCACTAACTGATCCATCAGATCGTCGATCCTCGGAAGCGTATACTTATTCTTGATAGTTACCTTATTCAACTGACGATAGTCCACACATAACCTCATGCTCCCATCTTTCTTCTTTACTAACAATACCGGAGCTCCCCACGGCGACACACTCGGTCTCACAAACTTTTTCTCAAGCAATTCTTCAAGTTGCGTCTTCAACTCAGACAATTCCGAAGCCGACATTCTGTATGGTGCCATAGACACAGGCCTCGTACCAGGTACAAGATCAATCGAAAACTCAACTTCTCTTTCCGGTGGCACGCCCGGAATTTCATCAGGAAAAACTTCAGGAAACTCGCGCACCACTTTCAGTTCTTCAATAACAGCCTGACTCTCAGTAGACAACGAAGCCATCAACGCAAATAACTGAACTCCTTCTTTCTTCAACTTCTTCAACTGACCGGCAGATACCAAAACAGAATTTTCTTCACCGAAACTAACCGACTTGCTACGATAGTTGATATGAATGTGATTATTCTCTAACCAGTCCATGCCTAAGATTACATCCAGACCTCTCAACGGCAAGCAAACAAAATTCACAATAAAGTCCCTGCCGAAGATCGACACGGGACCATGAGAACACACCTGGGACGTAATCACCGACCCCTTCGCAGGAGTATCGACAACCATATCCCCACACATAGCAGATAAAACAAGACCCAATCTTTTACAACAATCAACAGATATAAAACAATGGGTAGCACCAGTATCAATAAGAGATTTCAGAGAAGTACCATTAATAAAACACGTACCTCTAATCAGACCATCATTATCATCAGGCTCCTCTCCTGCCAATGCAAATACCTTCCCAGTAGACCTTTCCTTCTTCGGCTTTGTACACTTTGTACTGATATGCCCAGACTCACCACAGTTGAAACACACCACATCCTTGACCTTACACTCGGCTGCCATATGACCCTTTTTACCACAACGGTAGCAAGCCCTCTCATCAGACCTGCATGTAGTACTCTTGTGGCCAGGCTTGCCACACTTATAACATACAATACTAGCAGGGGCATCGCCCCCACTAGAACTCTTACCTCCAGCAGCCTTCTGATAACTCTTACCCGCAGGAACCTCATACGGCTTGCTTCGACTCTGAAACTTACCCTTTTTCTCAGAAGTAGCCTTGTAATGAGCAGTACTGTCCTCCTCAAAGATTCTGCAACTGTCAACCAGATCTGCGAACACACGAATCTTCTGATAACCAATGGCCTTTTTGATATCAGGCCTCAACCCATTCTCAAATTTGATGCATTTAGAAAATTCAGCTGTAGCCTCACTGTAGTGTGGATAAAATTTTGCTAATTCCACGAATTTCGCCGCATAGGCAGTCACAGACATACCACCCTGCTTCAGCTCCAAAAACTCTATCTCTTTCTTCCCTCGGACGTCTTCAGGAAAATATTTTCTCAAAAATTCCCTGCTGAATACCTCCCAAGTAATCTCTTCTTGCACAGCCTCTAACCTCTGCCTAGTAGCCAACCACCAGTCGTCGGCCTCCTCGGCTAACATGTGGGTACCAAAACGGACCTTCTGCTCAACAGTACAGTCCATCACCCTGAAAATCCTCTCGATCTCCTTCAACCAAGCCATAGCACCATCTGGATCATATTTGCCCTTAAAGGTGGGCGGATTCTCTCTCTGGAAAGTAGTCAGACTCCGAAAACCTGCATTATCTCCAGCATTCTGCTGACCCTGCACAGCCTGAGCCATAGCTTGCAATGCAGCAGCAAGAGCAGCGTCGTTTCTCCCAGCCATTATGAACTATCACTGCAGCACAACCAAAAATTCAGAACTAATCTATTGTCATAAGACACTATGACAGGACAACATTGGCCAGACAGACCGAACTGCTCTGATACCACTAATGTAACACCCCCTTTTCTACCCTTTTATTTTACTTAAGAAAATCAGAGTTCAAAAAAATCATTTTCGATTTCACCACGAGGGTGTCACACATACGTCAAAATAAAAAAATCAAGTCTCAAATAAAATAGTACGTCGTCAAAGGTTCAATACATAGCACTCCACAATAGGGAGACCTCAAAACATCGAAAACAACGTAATAAAATCCAACATCAACGCAGCGGAAAGTAAATCAACTCATCAACAGTGTAAAAATTCAAGTACATCAGCAAAGCATCAAATACATCCCCCCAGGTGCTACGTATCAGAGCATGACGACTCGACTCAAGAAGTGAAGCTAAGGCATTCACTGGGAATCACCTGCACGTTACCAACACGGGGGTAACATTCAACCAGGAAAGGGTGATCATCATTTCAATCCATATAATAGAAAATGTGATAAGTACTAATCATAGGCTACGCACTAGAACAATCAGCATCCAAAACACTCAACATTCACATCACTTACAATAACTCATTCCAAGTCATGTAGGCTTATGAAATGCAACCCACTCGCGGGCATATGCATGAGGTACCTTTTTCACAAACGTCGCTTAGCCCTTAAGGCCTCATCGTCACTTAGCCACTCAGGCCTCAGAAACGTCACTGGGTTTATGCATATGGGCATGAGACACTATGACATGCACCACTCACAAACACACAAATACACAAATACTCAAATCATAGTCAACTATGTGACCCGTCACTTACCGGTTTGCTCACAAGGAGCGCAGCACCTGTCAAGTTCACGATCAATACACAACGTCGCTTGGCCATTTAGACCTTAACATCCCTTAGCCTCTCGGGCTTTAAACGTCACTAGGTTTCATCGTCGCTTATACATCAATATCCTCAACTCAAACAATAGCCACTGAGGGCAAAAACGTCATTTACTAGCCACCAAGGGCATCATCGTCATTTGCACACTATTATAAATAATAATAGCCACTAAGGGCAAAACAGTCATTTACACGTCATTATAAGTACTAATAGCCACTAAGGGCAAAACAGTCTTTTACACGTCATAAATAATAATAGCCACTAAGGGCGAAACAGTCATTTAACTAGCCCCTAAGGCATCATCGTCAAAATCATCATTTTTGACATTACTTTGCTAAAACCATCGGTCGTACGCAAAAGAGAATTTTTAAAGGCACCCAAAACATCTTTTCATTGTCACGGCAACGATCACTGGGAACAGCCACTTGGGGCGCCCCAGCAACCTTCAGAAATTCTAAGTTTTTATTTTTAAAAATGGAACACACAGATAGACAACTGAAAATGCTTCACAACGCTTTTTGAATCGTTCAAAACGGATATCCGGGTCAAAAGTTATAGCGAAAACAGTTTTCGAAAATGTTTGGGATTTCCTGAAAAAATGGCGCCCTGGGCGCCCAGCGCCCAGGCACCTGGCGCCCAGCGCCCAGCATAACGCAACACGCACGCACACTGGCGCCCAGCGCCCAGCGCCTAGGCGCAACACAGGAACACGCGCACATGGGCGCTCAGCGCCCAGCGCCACACACGCACACGGGCGCTCAGCGCCCAGCGCTGGCACCCAGCGCCCAGCAACACGCATAGACACACGCACAGCGCCCTTGGCGCCCAGCACAGGGCGCCTGGCTCCCAAAAACAGTGCCAGCACCAGATTTTTGCCAAATTTCAGCACAAAACATTATTTTTCTCAAAATTTTTCATATGATCAACCCAAAATTCCAACCACCAAAAATCAAACTTTATTTACATCATCAAAAATCATTTTTGCTCATTATCAACATCAACACTTTGGCACCCTAGGCGCCTATGCACACACATATGAACCACTCAAGCATCCAACACACCAAATCATAATCTCATGAATACACAAGTGCCAAAATCATCAAAACACCCACATAGGTCGCATCTCCTCAAGGTTCGAATACTAAAGTCAATTCGCATATGGCATACACATATATATATGAAAATCATCATCATGAGCAAACCAAGAACATCAAGAAACATAAAAGAACATCAAGAACAACATGGATCTAGTATAAACCTTAGATCTAGGACCTATCATGAGATCTATTAGATGGAAGGATAGAGCTCCCCTAACCTTTTTAAGAAGAAGAATTCGATGCCCTAGGATGCAGTCACCAACAGAACCTCAGCTACAATGGAGATCTCTTCTCTCCTTGATCTTCGAAATTCCTCTTCTCCTTCTCCTCTTGGCTCCTCTCTTTCTTTTCTCTCTTGCCTCAAAATTTTGCAATAGGCCACCACAAACCCTACCTCCTAATCACTAGTCCACTTCGCATACTTGTGGATCATGGGCTTGGGCCTTTCACTCAAGCCCAAGTCATGCAAGTGGCGCCTCCACTCCCTCCTAATACCACCAAAAATCAATAAAATTTTAATTAATTAAATTATATCAAATAAATTAATTTTAAATTCCCAAATACTTAATTAAATAAATTAATTAAATATTTTAGGGTGTTACACATCACCTGTCAAGTCATCATCACATATATCATCATCATTTATATCATCATCATCAATATCATCATCATCAATATCATCATCTATATCATCAACAATCAAATTATTAGCCACTAGGGGCATTATCGGCAAAAACCGTCAAGACATCATTGTTGACACCGGGACAGCCACACAGGCGCCCATTCCACAACAACCCATAACAATACCAGAGAAACGAAGAGTTTCCAAAATACCGACAATTTTCCAAAACAGCTGAGACACGGCAATTCTTCCCCAAAACAGTAACATTTAACGATTAAGCCAACGGCTAAACAATTTTCAAAAAAAGTGGATCACTTTGCCTCAAATTAGAATATTCAGCTAGGCCTCTGAATAAGCTTTCCAAAACATTTTGAAACGTCTCAATCGGACTCCCGAGTCGAAATTTATTTCGAAAACAATTTAGGGAAAAATAGGGGAACACCCTGGAAATGGCGCCCAACAGCAGGGCGCCTAGCAGGCAACACGCACACACACGCGCAACACATCGCCCATGGCGCCCCTGCGCAACAGCGCGCAACACAGCGCAGGAACAGGCACCCATGGCGCCCCTGCGCCAAGACACATCACGCAACACACCCTGGGAACACGGCGCCCACACACAAGGCGCCAAAAACAACAACCTAGACAGCCAGAACTGGCGCCCAGCAGCAGGGCCCCAAAATCAGCAAACATGATTTTTCAGCAACAACCATCAATCATCAATATCAATTAACATGGATACAATCAAAACACATCAAATCAAGAAAAACAAACAAGATCATGGAAGACATAGATCTAAACCCCCACCCTAATACCCATCATATATGCCATTATAGTGAAAGAGAGATCTCACCCTTACCTTAGATTTACCGAAGACAAGATCCTCTTGAACGAAACCACCAAGAAACCACAGCAACACAGCTTCTCTCCTCTTCTCCTTGGGATTAGCGCCGCGCCCCTCTCTTCGCAACTTTTCTTTCTTTCTTTCTCTCTAGAATGCGCAAATGACTAGCCAAAACCCTAATGCCTTGTAACACCCCGATAAATTCTAACATATAGAATCACCGAAATGCACTAAATGGCATACATCAGAGTAACTTCCTGTTATTGAAATATTGAACACATCTAAAACTTTAGATAATACATAATAACTGGTTCTCTGAACCTCATAACTTTCTGAAAATGCTTAAGTTCCAAAACTTAAGACTTGTACATATCCTGGTGTTCAATACTCAAAACATAAAGTAGCGGAAACGATTTTACAACTTGACAATGAAAGTTATACAATCGGAACATAGAAACAATAAACGGAACAAAGGTCTAAAACATTAAACTAGGTCTTCAATGACTCCAAGAGTCACACCAGCTAACCATGCTTTACCGCCTTTGCTTTCCCCTGTTTCTCTGTAAAAACCACAAATATGAAGGGTGAGATAAACATTATCTCAGTGAGTCCTATCGAGACCCCTTACAACTCTAGCGGTTCATTATGCCTTGTTTTGAACTCGTGGTCCTAAAAAGCAACCACGTGGAAATACATTCAGTTCCTGTAACCTTCATGCTCATGGCCCTCCTAAGCGACACATGAAGCATGCAATCTTTGTTCCATGTTTTTAGCATAACACCTCAGTCTACCTATTTTATAGGCATTCTCTTGACCTTTTGGTGAACCCATCCCGCTATTTCTAGTGGGTGAAACAATCTTGAGTCTAGGTTTTGGGGCTCATGACTTCCCCTCCCCTAGTATGCTAACCTCTTAGGGTCGTCACCCTTTTTCCTCTTGTATTTATTATACATTTTCAGTCTGTGTACCCGCAATGGGCTGTTAGTCATTCCAGTCAAGTACCATGTACCATATCAGTCAATTTCAGTGTATAATATCAGTCAAGTACCGTGTACCATATCAGTCAATTACAGTGTATAATATTAGTCAAGTACCGTGTGTTATTATCAGTCTTTGACATTTGCACTCTCGCGTTCTCTAAGAGCGTTTTTCTATTTTATTCATAACACACAAACTTTCTATCGAACATGCTCAATCTCATATCATTGTTACCTTTTCATTATTGTGGGACCTTGGGGAATAGATTAGAAGAGGATTGGAATCATTTGGAATGGATAAAAAGGTACTTTGAAATTGAAGGTCAGAAAATCTCACACGGCCCGTGCGTGTAGGCGCACGACCCGTGCTTGGTTGAACAGGTTATAGAAAATTCCCAGAGAGATACGCACGACCCGTGCGACTATGCGCACGATCCGTGCGTTACCCACAAAATTTACAGACAGTTTCAGAAAAATACGCACGACCCGTGCGACTAGGCGCACGATCCGTGTGTGTTTTAAAAACCCAGTCCCTGTCGTATCAGAGGGAGGCGCACGACCCGTGCTCGTAGGCACACGATCCGTGCGTCTCTATCAGTTTCCCGAAAACAGGTTTTTCATGTATTATTCCATTCCATTCCGATTCCCACTTCCCTTCCGATCGAGGCCCAAACTCAAACACGCATTAAAACACAATATTATAGCAATCCAATCCAGCACGCCCAACAATAAATCAAGAAATTCATAGTTCAATCACAAGTTTTGGGGAAAACGGTTTTTCAATAAATTCTTCCGATACCAGAAGCGAGTGACCATAATTTTTGAAAGGAAAGACTCGAAAACACGAACACATTCCCTAAGCGAGTTATAGAACTCACCCGAAGTGATGAAAATCACTCAAACGACGAATCTAGCAGTTGACGTGTTAAGATAGCCTCACGAACCGTCTCCGACTCGCTCCAAAAACTGAACCCGAACTTCCCAAGGACCTATGATTCGAACTCAGCAACTCAATTAAGCTTCAAATAGATTTGTTGCTTGGATTTGGGCTTTTGGTACTGAATGTGGGACTACAACAAGGACATGCAACTATTTGGAGGATCAACACTCCATTTTTGAGCTTGGAGCTTCAAAGGTGCAAAAATGGTAACTTGTGATGGAGAGGGTGGATGGGTGATTTTTGGGCATCAATGTATAGAGGAAGAAGAATGATGAACATTGGTGGTGTTGGATTCAACATGCATGTAGGAATCAATGGGCTGTCTTCCCTCCTCTCCTCCTCTTTCTCTCTCGAGTTCTCTCTTTCTCCTCCTTACTTCTTGCTGAATTTCAGAAAATGAGGGAATGAAACATGTTGTAGTGTTTTGGGTCAGCTGAAGGGTAGTCACTTAAGAATGAGAAAAGACTCTTCTACCCTCCCTCATTAGCATCTCATCTAACTCACCACTAATTTAACACCTACACTCAAGTCTCCACACTTAGCATAATTTACTAATTATGTTTAATCAAAATGTTACTTATCTATTTGATCCATGATACAATTTCATAATTAGAATAATTATGCTCATTAGTCAACTTAACCTTGTGTTAATTTAATTAATTCTAATTAGCTAATTAGGGGATGTTACAATCACCCCAACTTCTAAAATTTTGTCCTCAAAATTGACAAAACATACCTTACTCGAACAAATACGGATATTTCTCCCGCAAGCGCTCCTCTACTTCCCATGTCGCTTCGTCAGGTGACACACCGTCCCAAAGCACCTTGACAATAGGAATTGACCTCGTCCGGAGCGTTTTCTCGCCACGTTCGATGATCCTGATTGGGGTAGGATGATAAGATAGATCCGGTCTGACGTCAATCGCTTCATGGCTCAAAGGTTGATTCGGATCATGAACATATTTCCTTAGCTGCGATACATGAAACACATCATGTAGTCTGGACAATTCTGGAGGTAAGGCAATGCGATATGCTACCGGCCCAACTCGCTCGATAATCTGGAAGGGTCCGACATACCGAGGACTGAGCTTCTTTGCTCGCAAAGCAATACCGGTCCCAATGGTTGGAGAAAGTTTCAAAAAGACATGATCTCCTTCTTCGAATTCTAGCGGCCTTCTCCTCTTATCCGCATAACTCTTTTGCCGACTCTGCGCGGCTTTCATCCTTTCTCTGATTTGACGGATCTTCTCCGTAGTCTCCCGGACTAAATCTGGTCCCAACAATCTCTGCTCACCTACATCCCACCAACACAATGGTGTTCTGCACTTCCTTCCATACAATGCTTCATATGGAGCCATTCCGATACTAGAATGATAACTGTTGTTGTATGAGAATTCCACCAATGGAAGGTGATCCTCCCATCTGCCTCCACTATCGAGTACACAAGCTCTCAACATATCCTCCAATGTCTGGATTGTCCTCTCAGTCTGCCCGTCTGTCTGAGGATGGTAAGCAGTGCTAACACACACTTTTGTTCCCAACGCCATGTTCAATGCTCTCCAAAATCGAGATGTAAACTTGGGATCTCGATCACAGATGATACTTGTAGGGATTCCATGCAACTTAACAATATTCTTGAGATATTCATCTGCTAACCTAGCAACCTTGTGAGTCGAACGCACTGGAATAAAATGAGCGGACTTGGTCAGGCGATCCACCACTACCCAAATAGAATCATTTCCGGTTTGGGACCGCGGCAATCCCATGACAAAATCCATAGATATGCTTTCCCATTTCCATTCAGGTACATTCAACGGTTGTAACTGGCCGCCTGGCTTCCGGTGCTCTATCTTAACCTTTTGACACGTCAAGCATCGAGACACAAACTCTGCTATATCCACTTTCATACCTGGCCACCAGTACAATTGCTTCATATCTCGATACATCTTGGTAGACCCAGGATGTATTGAGAACTGACTCTTATGAGCTTCTTCTAAAACTTGCCTCTTCACATCTTCATCATTCGGCACACAGATTCTGCCATCAAAACAAATTACGCCATCACCGTCTTCGGTGTAGTTCGGCAATCTCTTCTGCGCTTGCAGCTCTACATCACCTTCTTGGGCTGAGCGAATTAGATTCCTTAATGAACTTGAAATCTGAATGTGACTCAACACCAACCTGTTCCTTCTTGACTTAACTCTCAAATTGAGGTCTCTGAATGATTCCAACAATGACATCTCGTGCATCATCAGCTTTGCAGTATGGATAGACTTTCTGCTTAAAGCATCGGCAACAACATTAGCCTTACCAGGATGATACTTCAATTCGAAATCATAATCCTTCAGGAATTCTACCCATCTCCTCTGCCTGTTGTTCAACTCCTTTTGGTCAAATAAATACTTGAGACTTTTGTGGTCACTAAAGACTTCGAAACGAGACCCATACAGGTAATGTCTCCAAATCTTTAGGGCAAACACAATCGCCGCCAACTCTAAATCATGAGTCGGGTAATTCTCTTCATGTGGCTTCAACTGCCTGGAGGCATAAGCAACCACTTGTTGATTCTGCATTAGGACACATCCTAAACCCTTACCAGAAGCGTCGCAATAGATTTGGAATCCTACTGACGGATCAGGAAGAATCAGGATAGGTGCAGAAGTCAAACGACCCTTCAATTCCGTGAAACAATTTTCACAGTCAGAGTCCCAAACAAACGGCTGACCCTTGCGAGTTAACCGAGTGAGTGGAAGAACCAACTGGGAAAATCCTTGAATGAATCTTCGATAGTACCCAGCTAATCCTAAGAAACTTCTTACCTCAGTAACCGTAGACGGCTGCTCCCAGTCTACCACAGCTTCGATCTTACTGGGATCCACAGCAACACCTGTCCTAGATATTACGTGGCCCAGAAACTTAACTTCTGGCATCCAAAAATCACATTTGGACGGCTTAGCATACAACTTCTTCTCTCGGAGTACGTTCAGAACAATTCGGAGATGTTGCACATGCTCCTCAATCGTCTTAGAGAACACCAAGATATCATCGATGAACACTACCACAAACTGATCCAGATAAGGATTAAAAATTCGATTCATATAATCCATGAATACAGCTGGAGCATTGGTCAAACCGAAGGGCATCACTACGAATTCATAGTGTCCATATCTCGTACGGAAAGCGGTCTTCGGGACGTCCAAAGCTCGAACCCTGATTTGGTGATAACCGGACCTTAAATCAATCTTTGAAAATACAGAAGCTCCCCTCAACTGATCTAGCAAATTATCAATTCTCGGTAGAGGGTACTTGTTCTTGACGGTCACCTTATTCAACTGACGATAATCGATACACAATCTCATACTTCCGTCCTTCTTCTTGACAAGCAACACTGGAGCACCCCATGGTGAGGCACTCGGCCGGATGAACCGTTTGGAAATTAGCTCTTCCAGTTGAACTTTCAGTTCCCTCAACTCTAATGGCGACATTCTATACGGGGCTATAGAAATAGGTCCAGTGCCCGGAACCAACTCTATAGAAAATTCCACCTCACGATCCGGAGGAAACGAAGGAACTTCATCGGGAAACACATCAAGAAATTCATTAACAACTTGCACAGAAGATAAATCCTGACCTGTCTCAGTGGATGCAGACAGCATCATGACGTAAGCTTCCGCGCCTTGGAATAGATAGTTACTGGCCGATGTGAAAGAAATAACAGCTTCAGAATTTGGCGGTTGTAGCTCCACTGATTCGGAGGCAAAACCGATAGTTCGATGGAAGCAATCTATAGTCACATGGTTGGCCGTCATCCAACTCATTCCTAGGACGACATCCATGCCCTTCATTGGTAAACAAATGAAGTCTACTACAAAATTCCTGTCTCCTATGGATAGAAGACAATTTTCACATATCGCTTGAGTCTGAACACTACCTTCAGCAGCAGTCTTAATGGAGATTGGTTGAGGCAAGGGAGTTAAAGCCAATCCCAACCGTTCGGCACAAACTTTTGATATAAAACAATGAGTCGCACCTGAATCATATAAAATACTAACGGAGTTATTAAAAAGAGATCCCATACCCCTTAGTAGATTATCTGACGGTGTGACCTTCTGGGCGTCTAAGGTGTAAACTCTCCCATGAGTTGTAGTAGCAGCAGGGTTACTTCCTTGACTCTTCTCTTTCTCTGGGCAGTCCCGTGCAAAATGGCCGTCTTTCTTGCAGAAATAACACTGGTTGGATCCCATCTGGCACTTACCCTGATGGTACTTTCCACAGTTGGAACACGTACTGAATTTTGAGGAGTTCGATGACTGAACCTGTTTCCCTTTGTTGTAGTTGTGTCTGGGACCCGTCTGATGGTTAGATGATCCAACATTCTTCTTATTCTGATGGAATACTTTTCTGCTTGCATATAACCTCTTCAAGTCACTCTCAGCTATGTGTGCTTGTTGAACCATGGCAGCATAGTTAGTATAGGCAAAAGAACTCAAACTCTGAGCAATGTCTTCCCTTAGCCCATACTTGAACCTTTCGGTTTTCCACTTGTCATTGGGAGCATACCCGGCCAAACCGAAGAATTGATATAACTCTTCAAACTTAGCCGCGTACTGACCCACAGTTGAACTTCCTTGAGTGAGAGTCAGAAACTCGTTCTCCTTGTCGAACCTCATGGCTGTCGGAAAGAACTGCTCCAAAAATACCTGCTTGAAATGTTCCCAAGTCTGGGGAGTACCCAGAGTCACCATCATGGCTTTGGCATTAGTCCACCAGTTGTTAGCTTCTCCTTTCAGCATATGAGTTGCCAATCTCAACTTGTCATCATCAGTTACTTGCATAGCTACGAAGATCTTCTCTATATCATCTAGCCAATGCTGAGCTTCCATAACATCCGGTCCTCCTCGGAACTCAGACGGCTTCATTTTCAGGAATTCAGAGAAAACCCTCCTTGGGTCAGCTTGAGGCTCAGGGACTTGCTGGGGCTGAGCTTGAGCATTCTGTTGCATCTGCAGCATATCTTCCATCATCTTCTGTTGCCTCTCGATCACGTTCTGCATCCATGCAGAATGCGGATCAACTGGTGGGGTATTCCTCGATCCTCCTGCCATAATTCTGCAAATGATACACCAAGTATTAAGTTGATCAGTCTCAATGTCTCTTAGTATCACAAGAAGCAAGATAGCAGAGTTACTCGAGGGATAAAACCACCCTAACTGTCTAAGCCCGACTAGGTCGAACTGCTCTGATACCATAATGTAACACCCCGATAAATTCTAACATATAGAATCACCGAAATGCACTAAATGGCATACATCAGAGTAACTTCCTGTTATTGAAATATTGAACACATCTAAAACTTTAGATAATACATAATAACTGGTTCTCTGAACCTCATAACTTTCTGAAAATGCTTAAGTTCCAAAACTTAAGACTTGTACATATCCTGGTGTTCAATACTCAAAACATAAAGTAGCGGAAACGATTTTACAACTTGACAATGAAAGTTATACAATCGGAACATAGAAACAATAAACGGAACAAAGGTCTAAAACATTAAACTAGGTCTTCAATGACTCCAAGAGTCACACCAGCTAACCATGCTTTACCGCCTTTGCTTTCCCCTGTTTCTCTGTAAAAACCACAAATATGAAGGGTGAGATAAACATTATCTCAGTGAGTCCTATCGAGACCCCTTACAACTCTAGCGGTTCATTATGCCTTGTTTTGAACTCGTGGTCCTAAAAAGCAACCACGTGGAAATACATTCAGTTCCTGTAACCTTCATGCTCATGGCCCTCCTAAGCGACACATGAAGCATGCAATCTTTGTTCCATGTTTTTAGCATAACACCTCAGTCTACCTATTTTATAGGCATTCTCTTGACCTTTTGGTGAACCCATCCCGCTATTTCTAGTGGGTGAAACAATCTTGAGTCTAGGTTTTGGGGCTCATGACTTCCCCTCCCCTAGTATGCTAACCTCTTAGGGTCGTCACCCTTTTTCCTCTTGTATTTATTATACATTTTCAGTCTGTGTACCCGCAATGGGCTGTTAGTCATTCCAGTCAAGTACCATGTACCATATCAGTCAATTTCAGTGTATAATATCAGTCAAGTACCGTGTACCATATCAGTCAATTACAGTGTATAATATTAGTCAAGTACCGTGTGTTATTATCAGTCTTTGACATTTGCACTCTCGCGTTCTCTAAGAGCGTTTTTCTATTTTATTCATAACACACAAACTTTCTATCGAACATGCTCAATCTCATATCATTGTTACCTTTTCATTATTGTGGGACCTTGGGGAATAGATTAGAAGAGGATTGGAATCATTTGGAATGGATAAAAAGGTACTTTGAAATTGAAGGTCAGAAAATCTCACACGGCCCGTGCGTGTAGGCGCACGACCCGTGCTTGGTTGAACAGGTTATAGAAAATTCCCAGAGAGATACGCACGACCCGTGCGACTATGCGCACGATCCGTGCGTTACCCACAAAATTTACAGACAGTTTCAGAAAAATACGCACGACCCGTGCGACTAGGCGCACGATCCGTGTGTGTTTTAAAAACCCAGTCCCTGTCGTATCAGAGGGAGGCGCACGACCCGTGCTCGTAGGCACACGATCCGTGCGTCTCTATCAGTTTCCCGAAAACAGGTTTTTCATGTATTATTCCATTCCATTCCGATTCCCACTTCCCTTCCGATCGAGGCCCAAACTCAAACACGCATTAAAACACAATATTATAGCAATCCAATCCAGCACGCCCAACAATAAATCAAGAAATTCATAGTTCAATCACAAGTTTTGGGGAAAACGGTTTTTCAATAAATTCTTCCGATACCAGAAGCGAGTGACCATAATTTTTGAAAGGAAAGACTCGAAAACACGAACACATTCCCTAAGCGAGTTATAGAACTCACCCGAAGTGATGAAAATCACTCAAACGACGAATCTAGCAGTTGACGTGTTAAGATAGCCTCACGAACCGTCTCCGACTCGCTCCAAAAACTGAACCCGAACTTCCCAAGGACCTATGATTCGAACTCAGCAACTCAATTAAGCTTCAAATAGATTTGTTGCTTGGATTTGGGCTTTTGGTACTGAATGTGGGACTACAACAAGGACATGCAACTATTTGGAGGATCAACACTCCATTTTTGAGCTTGGAGCTTCAAAGGTGCAAAAATGGTAACTTGTGATGGAGAGGGTGGATGGGTGATTTTTGGGCATCAATGTATAGAGGAAGAAGAATGATGAACATTGGTGGTGTTGGATTCAACATGCATGTAGGAATCAATGGGCTGTCTTCCCTCCTCTCCTCCTCTTTCTCTCTCGAGTTCTCTCTTTCTCCTCCTTACTTCTTGCTGAATTTCAGAAAATGAGGGAATGAAACATGTTGTAGTGTTTTGGGTCAGCTGAAGGGTAGTCACTTAAGAATGAGAAAAGACTCTTCTACCCTCCCTCATTAGCATCTCATCTAACTCACCACTAATTTAACACCTACACTCAAGTCTCCACACTTAGCATAATTTACTAATTATGTTTAATCAAAATGTTACTTATCTATTTGATCCATGATACAATTTCATAATTAGAATAATTATGCTCATTAGTCAACTTAACCTTGTGTTAATTTAATTAATTCTAATTAGCTAATTAGGGGATGTTACATGCCTCATCTCACTTATGCGCCTAGGTCATGGGCTTGGATCACAGGCTCTCTTTCAGCTTAAGCCCAATCTAATTAGTGCCACCACTCCCTAATAAAATACCACACCTTAATATAATTTCTAATTTTTAATAATACCAATTAAATAAATAAATACCTAAATACTTAATTAATTAATTAAATTAAATAATTTAATTAAATAATTTAATTAAATACCCACTTAGAATATTTCGTCCTCGAAATTTACCTGATTCAAACAACTATGGGTAGGACTCCCGCATCTTGCTCTCTAGCTCCCAAGTCATGCTCTCACCGGTAGCTCCTAGCCAAACCACTTTCACCACTTCAATTTCCTTGCCTCTAAGAACTTTCACCTCATGATCCTCAATTCGTACAGGCATCGTCTCAACCGTGAGATTATCTCGTACCTCTACATCATCCTTGTGGATCACATGAGATGGATCCGAAATGTACTTCCGAAGTTGCGAGACGTGAAACACGTCGTGCAAATTCGAAAGATTTGGCGGTAAAGCCACTCTATATGCCACATTCCCAACTCTTTCCGAAATCTGATAAGGACCAACGAAACGAGGAGTGAGCTTCTTCGACCTCAATGCTCGACCAACACCGGACATAGGGTTAACCCTCAAGAACACATGCTCACCCTCCTGAAACTCTAAGTCTTTCCTCCGCTTGTCATGATAACTCTTTTGACGACTCTGCGAAGCCCTCATGTTTTCCCGAATCATCTTTATCTTCTCCGTTGTCTCGCGAACAATGTAACACCCCTTTTCTACCCTTATATTACGCGTCATTTATCAGAGTAATCCCTTTCGAAAATATTATTTTCATTGATAGAAAAGAAATGCTACAACTTCATTAAAAACAAACTCATCGATTTCACTCTTCAAATTCGTGCAACAAAACATCCTTCATGGAAAATCAAATCCTCAAAACTCACATCACAGCGGAATAAACAACAACTCACTAATAACTCTCAAACACATCTCAAATATATCAATAAAGTCGTTAAAACAACTAATTAAATCGTTTATCAAAATTCACCCACGCCCCCTAAGTGTTACAGTATCAGAGAGCGACACAAAGTACATCCCAAGAACTAAAGGAAGGCAGCAGATCCTTCACTCGCGATTACCTGCAGCGTTGCCACAATAGAGCAACATTCCAAGCAGAAGGGGTGAGAATTTTAACAAAACATAATCAAGCATATGATAGAGAAATGGGGACAAACAATTCTACAACATCATTATTAACATCACATCACCATCACCAAACACCAATTCACAACACAGTTTGGCAACAAGCCACAATCATGATCATGTATGTAAATGCAACCCCCACCAGGGCATATGCATGATGGTACCATATTCTTCACAATTAAGAGGCCGAAGCCTATTCTTCACAAAAGGCCGAAGCCTATTCTTCACATTATGCACATGCCATGAGACTTCTATATACACATGTGCATTTCATCAAAACACTCACCTGGAGTACTCATCATCATCATCATCAAACACTCATAGAGTGTATTCGTCGCAATCATCTAAATCATATATATCACATCATCATAATCACTCATAGAGTGAACTCGTCATGTTCATCAAATTATTTTGCAACATCATCATAGTTTTAATTGGAAAAACTTCACATTTTAAATGAGGGAATATCACTATTAATTTTAGAAAAGCTCCACATTTTTAATTGGGAAAACTTCACATTTATAGAGAAACATCACATTTTAAATTTGAGATAGACCCCACATTTTAATAGTGAAAACATCATATTTTCATTGGGAAAGTATCACATTTTAATTGGAGAAAACTGTGTGAAAAACAGCAAGAAAAACAGTGGAGAAACAGTGAGAAACAGTGGAAAACAATAACTCGCGCTTGGGGCGCGAGCGGGGCGCGAACGGGGCGCGAACCAACAACATCAACACGCCCAGCGCAGCACACCTTGCACCTGGGGCGCGACCTGAGCGCGAATGAGGCGCGAAACAACAGCAACAACACGTCCAGCGCAGCACACCTTGCGCCTGGGGCGCGACCTGAGCGCGAATGAGGCGCGAATGAGGCGCGGTTGGGCAGAAACAGTTTCACTTGCAGAATTATCAGATTTTCAAAGTTTTCATCCAGGCATCATCCAATCATCAAAATACAATTTCATCACACATCGTTCATTGCCCAATTCAACACAATTTCATTAAGACATCATCAACTTCATCAAAGAACAATCAACAAGAATTCATCAAGTAATCTCTCGAAATGTTCATCAAGCAAACATCGAAATTCCCCGAAGGGAAATGTCAACAACTCATCAAACAAAACCTCAACATTTCAATTACACCACTACACCCAAAAATCCCACAAAACCCCAACCACATACTCGATTTTGTTGAATTAAAATGCTCACCCTTACCTCGAATTTTGCGTGTTCCGGAAGACAATGACGAAGAGTCACGAACAAAACCCAGCAACACAACGAACGAAGCTTCTCCTTCCTCTTCGAAACCGTAGTCACGCCTACTTCTTGATCAAGGAGAAAATCAACACACGGAGATTAGGGCTTGAAAGTCACAACACTAGGAAGGGAAGAAAAACGACAAGGAAGGATTGAGAACTCTTACCTAACGAAATCTCGAGAGAATTCCCTTCCTTCTTCTCTTTTAGCGCCGCCCAAGACTTCTCCCTTCTCACTCTCTCTAACTTTCGCAGCTCTCTCTCAATTTTGCGCAAATGAGAGAGTTGCGCTTAGACTCCTAGGGTTTAAGCCGTGGGCTCAGCGAGCACTGGGCCTCCTACGCCAACACCACCCTCTTTAATCGTTCCACCTCCTGAACATCACCCATCATACTAATTAATTTAATCACGCCTCCAATAAAATTAATAATTCAATCAATTAATTTAATTAAATTATTTCCGGGGTGTTACAACTCTCCCCCACTTAGGATTTTTCGCCCTCGAAAACATACCTGATTCAAACAACTCCGGATAAGACTCTCGTATCTTATCCTCCAGCTCCCAAGTCAGGCTTTCACCAGCTGCTCCAAACCATACCACCTTCACCAGATTGATCTTCTTACCTCGAAGGGTCTTCACTTCCCAATCCTCAATTCGTACAGGTACGGTCTCCACAGTGAGATTATCCCGCACCTCTACATCATCTGGTTGGATCACATGAGACGGATCTGCAATATACTTCCGAAGCTGCGACACGTGAAACACGTCGTGCAAGTTCGAAAGGTTAGGTGGCAAGGCCACCCGATACGTAACACTTCCAACTCTTTCCGTAATCTGATACGGCCCAATGAAACGAGGAGTCAACTTCTTTGATTTCAGCGCACGCCCGACACCAGTCATAGGTGTGACCCTCAAGAACACGTGGTCACCCGCTTCAAACTCTAAATCTTTCCTTCTCTTATCATGGTAGCTCTTATGTCTATTCTGCGACGCTTTCATTTTCTCTCGGATCATCTTCACTTTCTCAGTAGTTTCTCTAACCAGCTCAGGTCCAAGTATTAAACTTTCCCCAGTCTCATACCAACATACCGGAGTCCTACACCTCCGACCATATAACGCTTCAAACGGTGCCATCCCAATACTGGAATGATAACTATTGTTGTAGGTGAACTCAATTAACGGGAGATGAGTATCCCACGCACCTCCCTGCTCCAGCACACATGATCTCAGCAGGTCTTCCACTGACTGGATTGTCCTTTCTGTCTGCCCATCAGTCTGAGGATGATAAGCTGAACTCAACCTCAATTTCGAACCCAACTCCTTCTGTAAACTACTCCAAAATTCCGAAGTAAACCTTGGGTCTCTATCAGACACAATGCACAAAGGAACCCCATGCAACTTCACAATCACCTGAATGTAGATTTCAGCCAATCTCGACACTGGATACTTAATGCCGATAGGAATAAAATGAGCCGACTTCGTCAACCTATCCACAACCACCCAAATTGAATCGTGCCCTCTCACCGTATTGGGTAACCCAGTCACAAAATCCATGGAGATACTATCCCACTTCCACTCTGGAACATTCAACGGTTGCATCATTCCCGCAGGCTTCTGATGCTCGACCTTCGATTTCTGACAGGTCAAACATGAATACACAAACTGCGCTACGTCGCGCTTCAGCCCAGGCCACCAGAACATATTTTTCAGATCTTGATACATCTTTGTCGCTCCGGGATGGATACTCAACTTACTTTTGTGGCCTTCCTCGAGAATTGCCTTTCTCATTTCCTCATTTTCAGGAACACAAATTCTTCCACGATATCTCAATACATTCTGCGCATCTATCTCGAAGTCCTTATTCTCGGACTGATCAATCCCACCCATCAGATCAACCAATTTTACGTCTAACTTCTGCGCTTCCCGGATACTGGCCATAAAATCGTTGCCAATTTTCAACATACCCAATCTGACACTCTGAGGTGTAACTTCACAAACTAAGCTCATGTCCCTGAATTGCTCAATCAACTCAAGCTCTCTAGCCATCAATGCCGACATATGCAAGGTCTTCCTACTCAGAGCATCTGCAACCACATTAGCTTTACCTGGGTAATAACTCAATTCAAAATCATAATCTTTTAATAGCTCTAACCACCGGCGCTGCCTCATATTCAACTCTTTCTGATCGAACAGATACCGAAGACTCTTGTGATCACTGAACACCTCAAATCTCGATCCATACAAATAATGTCTCCAAATTTTCAACGCAAACACCACAGCAGCAAGTTGTAAGTCATGAGTGGGGTAATTCTTCTCATGAATTCTCAATTGCCTCGACGCATAAGCGACCACTTTCCCATTCTGCATAAGCACACCACCCAAACCCATCTTGGAAGCATCACAGTATACTACAAACGGCTCAACCGGACTAGGTAGGGTCAACACTGGAGACGTAGTCAACCTCCTCTTTAGCTCATTGAAACTTTCTTCACATCGGTCATCCCAAACAAAAGCCTTGCCCTTGCAAGTTAATTGAGTCAATGGCAGAGCCAACTTCGAAAACCCCTCAATGAATCTTCTATAATAGCCAGCCAACCCCAGAAAACTCCTTATTTCAGTAACTGACTTCGGAGACTCCCATTGCAACACTGCATCAACTTTGGAAGGATCCACTGCAATCCCCTCCCTAGAAATCACATGACCGAGAAAACTGACCTCTTTCAACCAAAACTCACACTTGGACAACTTGGCATATAACTTTCGACTCCTCAGAATTTCTAACACCAACCTTAGGTGTTCCGCATGCTCCTCTTCTGACTTAGAGTAAATCAGAATGTCATCAATGAAAACTACCACAAACTTGTCCAAGTACTCACGGAAGATTTGGTTCATGTATCCCATGAATACCCCCGGCGCATTAGTCACACCGAAAGGCATAACGGAATACTCATAGTACCCATATCTTGTTCTAAATGCCGTTTTCTGGACATCTTCATCCTTGACCTTGATTTGATGATAACCAGACCTTAAGTCAATCTTGCTAAATACTTTAGCACCCACTAACTGATCCATCAAGTCATCAACTCTTGGCAACGGATACTTGTTCTTGATTGTAACTTTATTTAACTGTCGATAGTCTACACACAACCTCGTACTACCATCTTTCTTTTTCACTAGCAACACTGGAGCTCCCCAGGGTGACACACTCGGTCTTACAAACTTCTTTTCTAATAAATCTTCAAGTTGCTTTTTCAATTCTGCCAACTCAGATGCAGACATTCTATATGGTGCCATAGACACAAGCTTAGTGCCAGGAACCAGATCAATAGCAAACTCCACCCCTCTCTCTGGTGGTACATCCGGAATCTCATCAGGGAACACCTCAGAAAACTCACGCACTACCGGCAACACATCAATCTTCGCTTGGCTCTCGGCAGACAACGACGCCAACAGAGAAAACAGCTGAACCTCTTCTCTCATCACTCTATGCAGCTGACCCGCAGATAACAAACCAAACTCCTCTTCAAGCGATTCAAAACTCACGGACCTCTCCCGACAGTTGATATGAACATGGTTATCAACTAACCAGTCCATACCCAGAATGACATCCATTCCACTCAGCGGCAAACAGATCAAATCAATTAAGAATTCTCTACCATATATAGATACAGGACATTTGGCACAAACAGCGGAGGTAGTCACCGAACCCTTAGCTGGAGTATCGATAACCATCTCCCTCAACATATCAGATAAAACAAGGCTTAATTTCTCAACACAAGCAGCAGCAATAAAACTATGGGTAGCACCCGTATGAACAATAGCAACAAGAGGAAAATTATTGATATAGCACGTACCTCGAATCTCATTCACCACATCAGACTCAGCCAGAGCGAACACTTTTCCAAAGGACTTTTCCTTCTTGGGTTTTGAGCACTGTGTACTGATGTGACCACTCTCCTCACAGTTGAAGCATACTACATCTTTCTTATCACAGTTGAAAGACATGTGTCCTTCCTTCCCACACTTGTAACATCTCTTCTTCTCCTTATTTGGGAAATCTGGACTCTTATGGCCTACTTTCCCACACGTGTAACAAGTAACACTGGCTGCAACATCTCCCCCACTTCGCTTAGGCCCACCAACAAACTTACCTTTGCCGTTACCAGCAGGCGCCTCATATGGTTTACCGCGACCCGAAAAATTCTTTTGCTTTTCCCTCATAACTCTGGAGAAGGCATTATTGTCCTACTCAAAAATCCTGGCGCTATTAACCAATAATGGAAACACACGAATTTGCTGATACCCTATGGCTCTCTTAATGTCAGCACGCAACCCATTTTCAAACTTGATGCATTTGGAGAACTCTGCACCCTCTCCATCATAATGAGGATAAAACTTAGACAGCTCAGTAAATTTTGCAGCATACTCAGTTACAGTCATGTTACCTTGCTCAAGTCTCAGAAACTCAACCTCCTTCCATCTTTCATTTTTAACCGATGTGAAAAGCCTAAATTGTAGTAGTGCGTATAGGATGTCGCCGCTTGAATTAAAAGAATTAAAGTCCCAGCTTGAAGAATTAATTTCTAAGCAGTTCATAAGACCGAGTGCTTCTCTGTGGGGTGCTCCCGTATTATTGGTAAAGAAGAAAGATGGAAGTATGAGGTTGTGTATCGACTACCGTCAGTTGAACAAGATTACTATCAAGAACAAATATCCGTTGCCAAGGATAGATGATCTAGTTGACCAACTTCGAGGTGCTAAAGATTTCTCCAAAATTGATCTAAGGTCAGGATACCATCAGATCAGGGTAAGAGCCTTAGACATTCCGAAAACCGCTTTTCGCACTCGGTATGGACACTACGAGTTTGTGGTGATGCCCTTCGGATTGACTAACGCTCCTGCCATATTCATAAATTACATGAACAGAGTCTTTCACTCCTACTTGGATCAGTTCGTGGTCTTCTTTATTGTTGATATCTTGGTTTATTCGAAGTCAAATGAGGAGCATGCCCAGCATCTCCGCTTTGTCCTAAGAGTACTCCGAGAGAAGGAGCTTTATGCCTAACCGTCGAAGTGTGAGTTTTGGATGTTCGAAGTGAAGTTCTTGGGTCATGTGATTTTCCAGGAGGGGGTTGCAGTTGATCCTAGCAAAGTGGAAGCAGTGTCGAATTGGGAACGACCGACGTCGGTGACAGAGATAAGAAGTTTTTTGGTCTTAGCTGGTTATTACAGAAGATTCATTGATGGTTTTTCACAATTGGTACTTCCGCTTACTCGGTTAACTGGCAAGGGCCAACCGTTTACTTGGGATGCCGACTGTGAAGAATGTTTTCTCGTGTTGAAGGAAAAGTTAACTTCTGCCCCAATCCTAATTCTTCCGGATCCATCACTGGGATTCCAGATTTACAGTGATGCCTCTGGGAAGGGTTTAGGATGCGTTCTTATGCAGAATCAACATATGGTGGCCTATGCATCTAGGCAGTTGAAAACTCATGAACGGAATTACCTAACTCATAATTTGGAACTAGCAGCTATTGTGTTTGCACTAAAGATTTAGAGACATTACCTTTACGGTTCTCGTTTCGAAGTTTTTAGTGATCACAAGAGTTTGAAGTATTTGTTCGACCAAAAGGAGCTGAATAACAGACAAAGAAGATGGACGGAATTCTTGAAGGATTATGACTTTGAATTGAAGTATCACCCTGGGAAAGTTAATGTGGTAGCAGATGCTCTGAGCAGGAAGTCTATTCACACGACAAGGTTGATGATTCATGAGATGGCTTTGTTAGAATCTTTCCGAGACATGAATCTCAAAGTAGCCAGGAAGAGAGATCGATTGGTATTGCGGCATATTCAGATTGCCAGTGTGCTAAGGAAACGAGTCCGTATAGCTCAAGAAGCTGATGTGAAGTTACAGTCTCAGAGAGGATCGCCAGATTATACCGAGGATAGTGATGGCATGATTTGTTTTAATGGAAGGATTTGTGTTCCCAATGATGATGATATCAAAAGGCAAGTGTTAGAAGAAGCTCACAGGAGTCAGTATTCCGTACATCCTGGATCCACCAAGATGTACCGAGACATGAAGCTAATGTTTTGGTGGCCTGGGATGAAGGCCGATGTTGCTGGATTTGTCTCTCGATGCTTAACCTGTCAGAAGGTTAAGGCAGAACACCGAAGACCTGGTGGTCAGTTGCAACCGCTGGATATACCCGTTTGGAAATGGGAAGATATTTCCATGGACTTTGTTATGGGTTTGCCGAAGTCACAGGCAATGATTCTATTTGGGTAGTAGTGGATCGATTGACAAAATCTGCACACTTTATTCCTGTTCGCTCAACTTTCAAAGTTTCAAGATTAGCCGAAGAATATGTGAAGAACATTATCAGATTACATGGGGTTCCGACTAGCATTGTATCGGACTGGGATCCTAAGTTTACTTCCAGGTTTTGGAAAGCGTTGAACGAAGCTCTGGGAACGAGAGTGCTTCTTAGCACTGCTTATCACCCTCAGACGGATGGTCAGTTAGAGAGGACCATTCAGACTCTTGAAGACATGTTGCGTGCATGTGTATTGGATCACGGAAAGAAATGGGAAGATCATCTTCCGTTGATCGAGTTTGCCTACAATAACAGTTACCACTCCAGTATTGGAATGGCACCCTTTGAAGCACTCTATGGGAGAAAGTGCAGAACTCCGCTTTGTTGGTGGGAAATTGTTGAAGATAGGTTTTTGGGACCTGATATGGTCCGTGATACCACCGAGAAAATTAGATTGATTTGGGAAAGGATGAAGGCTGCGCAGAGTAGGCAGAAGAGTTACGCTGACAACCGTAGAAGACCGCTAGAGTTTGAAGTCGGTGATCATGTATTCCTGAAGGTTTCTCCAACTCTAGGCACAGGTAGAGCCTTGCGAGCAAAGAAACTCAGTCCTCGATACGTTGGACCTTTCCAGATCATCGAGCTTATTGGGTCAGTTGCGTATCGCCTCGTTTTATCTCCTGCCTTATCCAATCTTCATGATTTCTTTCATGTGTCTCAGCTGAGGAAGTATGTACCAGATCCACTTCAGCCGTTGAGTGTTGATACGATCGATCTTCGGCCGGATTTATCCTTTCAACCTTATCCTAGCCATGTCTTAGAGCGTGGTATGAAGACTCTGCGTTCAAGGACTATTTCAATTGTCAAGGTAGTCTGGGATGGCTTCTCAGCCGAAGAGGCTATTTGGGAGTTGGAAGAGGACATGCAGACTCGTTATCCATATCTTTTCGCTTAAGGTATGTCTCGTCAATTTTGAGGACAAAATTTTTAAAAAGTTGGGGTGATTGTAACATACCTCATTTTTAAAGACTCGTACTATGATGCCTAAGGCCGATTAATTATTTGTGGGAATAATTGGTCGTGTCTCGGGGACTTATAGTCGAGGAATTTGTCAAGAAATCCTATTCTACATTTAATTGTGGCTTAGTCATAATTTAAATGAACATTTCAAGTTGAGGGGCAAAACTATCTTTTTACCCCTTTAGTATATCAGCCCTTGTACCAGAACCCTCTTAGCCTCACACTCTCATTTAGTCATTCACTTCCAAAATTTCTGAACAGAGAAACTGAAAACAGAGGGGAGAAGAAAGAAGAGGGGCGCGAAGGAGGGGAAAGAAGGAGAAGGGAAATTCTTCAATTTCAGTTGCATGTAAGTCCTCTTGCTCCATCTCCAATCCTTTTTCCATTTCCTTTCCAATGAGCTAAGTTTCAGAACCTGATTCTTGTAACACCCCGGTATTTCTTTAACAAAGAAATACCTAAATATACAATTTGGTATAAATCAGAGTATAAAAATTCCTGTTCAGATATACATCTTTACAAGAAACAGCGGAAACTAATAAATAAAATAATACAAGCTCGAGTCATACGACCGAATACAGATACAACTACAGAAGAACAAGGACAACTATAAAAGAATCAATCTTCAATCTTCTCCTCGAACCCAACGACCTACTGTGACGCCTGTTGTCCCTATAACCTGTTCTCTGTAAAAACAACAAATATGGATTGGGTGAGACAACTTGTCTCAGTGAGTCCTACCGTGCCCCCTCACCGACAATCGGTTCAATTATTAAACCGCTAATAAAGTTTAATTAGCTACCACGAGCTATAATCGAAATGCCAAGCAAATCATGTTCTCAATTATGTTTTTAATAGCTTAGCTTAAACCGACTGCGACCCTCGCTAATCCCAGTAGCTATAGCTTAACATCGACTGACTGCGATCCTCTCTAATCCCGGCAATGTTAACTTATAATCAATAACTTAGCATAAGCCGACTGCGATCCTCGCTAATCCCGACAACCCGTGAGTTGACCACGCCAAAACACATTCAGGGCCTAGGTAAAGGGTCATGACTACCCTCCCTAGTATGATACTTGTCAGGTCGTCACCCAACGCGACATATGTATGACAATACATAACGATTCTCGAGAGTTAGATAATATATATGTAACACCCCGATAAATTCTAACATATAGAATCACCGAAATGCACTAAATGGCATACATCAGAGTAACTTCCTGTTATTGAAATATTGAACACAACTAAAGCTTTCGATAATACATATCAAATGGTTCTCTGAACCTCATAAACTTCCTGAAAATGCTTAAATTTCAAAACTTAAGACTTGTACATAATCCTGGTGTTCAATACTCAAAACATGAAGTAGCGGAAACGATTTACAACTGATACATGATCGTTATACAATCGATAACATAGAAACAATAAATGGGACAAAGGTCTAAAACATGAAACTCGGTCTTCAATGACCCCAAGAGTTGCACCGGCTAATCGTGCTTCGTCGCCCTTGCTTTCCCCTGTTTCTCTGTAAAAACCACAAATATGAAGGGTGAGATAAACATTATCTCAGTGAGTCCTATCGAGACCCCTTACTAACTCGAGCGATTCATTATGACTTGCTTTACACTCGAGGCCCTAAAGGCAACCACGTGGAAATATTTTAAGTTCCTGTAACCTTTATGCTCATGGCCCTCCTAAGCGACACATGAAGCATACAATCTTTTGTTCCATGTTTTTAGCATAACACCTCAGTCTACCTATTTTATAGGCACTTCTTTGACTTTGGTGAACCCATCCCGCTATTTCTAGTGGGCGAAACATTCTTGAGTCTAGGTTTTGGGGCTCATGACTTCCCCTCCCCTGGTATGCTAACCTCTAAGGGTCGTCACCCTTTTTCCTCTTGTATTTATTATACATTATATATCCATGTACCCGCAATGGGCTGTTAGTCAATTCAGTCAAGTACCGTGCATCATATCAGTCAAGTACCGTGTATCATATCAGTCAAGTACCGTGTATCATATCAGTCAAGTACCGTGTATTATATTTCTTGACATATGTTCTCTCGCTTTCTCTAAGTACGGTCTTCCATTTTGTTCATAATACACAAGTTTTCTATTAAACATATTCAATCTAATGACTTCGGTATTTTTACATTGTTGGGGGACCTTGGGGAATGGATTAGAAGAGGATTGGAATCATTCAGAATGGATAAAAAGTACTTTGACTTTGGGGATCAGCAAATCTCGCACGACCCGTGTGTGTAGGCACACGATCCGTGCGCTGTAGACAGAGTTATAGAAGATTTCCAGAAAGATACGCACGACCCGTGCGACTAAGCACACGATCTGGGCGTTATTGAATAAAATTGTAGAAAGTTTCAGAAACATACGCACGACCCGTGCGACTAGGCGCACGATCCGTGCGTGTTTAAAAATCCAGTTCTTGTAGCATCAGATGGGGGCGCACGACCCGTGCTCAGAGGCACACGATCCGTGCGTCTCCATCAGTTTTCCAGAAAACAGACTTTTCATGAGTTAATCCATTCCATTGCGATTCCAATTTCCCTTCCGATCGAGACTCAAACTCAAACACACATTGAAACAGTATATTATAGCAATCCCTATCAATTCAATCCGGTACATCCAAACAATCAATCAAGTAATTTCATAATTTAAATCACAATCTTTTCAATAAAACGGTTTTCGATAAATTTCCTTTCGTTACCAGAAACGCGTGACAAGAGTTTTCGAAAAGAGAAGACTCAAACGCAAACACATTCCCTAAGCGAGTTATAGAACTCACCTTATCGTGATGACAACTGTAACACCCTAAATATTTAATTAATTTATTTAATTAAGTATTTAGGAATTTAAGTTAATTAATTGGATATAATTTAATTATTAGAAATTATATTAAAATGTGTAGGTGGTATTAGGAGATGAAGGCGCCAATTAGCTAGACTTGGGCTTAAGTGAAAAGCCCAAGCCCATGATCCAAGTGATATGCGAATACACTAGGTCATGTGGAGTTAGGGTTTTGTTCCATCATTTGCGAATTGGTGAGAGGAACAGAGAGAGGCGCCGTGGAGAGAAGAGAAAGAGGAGAAGAAGGTCGCGAAACCCAAGGAGAAAAGAGGAACGTGATTTTGTTGCTGAGGTTCTGGTGGTGACTGTCTCTAGGGCTTCTACTCTTCGAATCCAAGGTAAGGGGAGTTCTATCAATTTTTATAATAATTCGTATGATAGGTTTTAAGTAAGGATAGCTTAGATCTAATCCATGAGTATGAATTATGCATGATTCCTTGTTGTTGTTACGATTAGCATGTTGTTCGATGAATTCGTTGCTCAAAGATCCGTTGTTAGTGTTTGGGCGCCTAGGGCGCCATGTGTGTGCTTGTGATGTTGCTGAATTTTGATGTTTTGTGGACAATTTTGATGATTCTATATGTGCTCATGAGTTGTTGTAATTTGGTGATGTGATTGATCATGTAAAAGTTTGAAAAAAATGCTGAAGTTACTGTAGCAGGGCGCCATGGGCGCCAAGCTCCCTGTGTGTGTGTGTTGCGCTAGACGCTGGGCGCCAGTGTGTGTGTGTGTGTGTTGCGCTGGGCGCTGGGCGCCAGTGTGTGTGTGTTTCGTGTTGCTGGGCGCTGGGCGCCCAGGGCGCCATTTTTCAGGATGTTCCCAATTTTTTTATGAAAACTGTTTTCGCTATATCTTTTGACTCGGGCATCCGTTTTGAACGTTTCAAAAAGTGTTGGGAAGCTTTTTCGGTTGCCTATCTTTGTGTCCCATTTTTAAAAGTAAAAACTTATTATTTCTGAAGGTTGCTGGGCGCCCCAAGTGGCTGTTCCCGGTGGTCGTTGCTGTGACATTGAAAAATCGTTTTGGTGTCTTTAAAAATCCCCTTTTGTGTATAACCAGTGGTTTTTAACATTTTAGTGTCAAAAGTGATGATTTTGACAATGATGCCCTGAGTGGCTAGTTAAATGACCTTTTTGCCCTTAGTGGCCAATGTTGTTGATATTGATGTGTAAGTGACGATGATGCCCTTAGTGGCTAGTTAAATGACCTTTTTGCCCTTAGTGGCCAACGTTGTTGATAATGATGTGTCAATGACGATGATGCCCATGGTGGCTAGTAAATGACGTTTTTGCCCTCAGTGGCTATTGTTTGAGTTGATGATGTTTTATGAATAAGTGACGATGAAAATAAGTGACGTTGAGGCCAAAAAGGCTAAGTGACGATAAGGCCCAAAAGGCTAAGTGACGTTGTTGTGTGTAATTGTGAATTGACGGGTCATATAGTTGACCGTGATTGCGTGTTTTGTGCGTGGTGCTTGTCATAGTGTCTCATGCCTCCATATGCATAAACTCAGTGACGTTTGAGGCCCAAAAGGCTAAGTGACGATGAGGCCATAAAGGCTAAGCGACGTTTGTGAAAAGGTACCTCATGCATATGCCCGCGAGTGGGTTGCATTTCATATGCCTACATGACATAGTGATGAGTTATTGTAGTGATGTAATTGATGATTGTGATGTGATTACTCTAGAGCTGTGACTTGACTTATTGCTTATCATGTGATTTATTATATGGATTGAATTGGACTCACCCTTTTGTTTGAATGTTACCCCTATGCGGTAACGTGCAGGTGATCACGAGTGAAGGACTAGGTACCTTCACTACTTCGAGTCGAGTCGTCACGCTCAGGGGGGGGGGGGGGGGGGCGAACTTGATGTTTATGAATGATTTCGGTTGTTATGTCTTTGTTGACGATTCTGTTTTATTTTGTTATTCCGCTGCGTAGTTGGTTTTATTGACGTTAAGTTTTATTTGTGATAATAACTGTGGTTTTTGAGGCTCTCCTTTTAGTGACGTGCTACGTGAGGCATGATTGATGTGTTTGAGCTGTTTTATTGAGAAGCGTCATTTTATTGAAGTATGTGTAACATTCCTCGTGCGAAACAAATTTTTGAAACTCTGATTTTCCAATTAAATTAACGGATAGAAAAGGGGTGTTACAACAACCACAGCTCAACTCGGAAGCAAGGCTTCCGAAAGACCGAAATCCCACCAACGATCCCCAATAGGCTTCCAACTTCGAACTCGAACTCACCCTTATCGAAACAGCCACTGAAACCTCTTCTAATCTATTCAAATACACAAGGTAGGTTCGGTTTTACTTCAAGCTAGCCTTGACTTTGACATGCAAGCTTCCAGTCTTCTCAAAATCCCTTTTTCTCACTTGGAGCTTTGATGTTTCAAAAATGGTGAAATGGGAAAGGTGGTGAATGAGTAGTCAAAAGTGGTACCAATGTGAAGAGAACGAAAAATGGAAAAGAATGGTGTGAATTTGACTTACATGCAAGCTGAATTCAGAAACTTCCCTCCTCTCCTTCTTCCTCTCCCTTTCTCGACTTTCTCTCCTCTCTCTCCTCTTACTTCTTTGCTGTTTTTCAGAAATGAGGGAAATGAAATGTGTGGGAGTGAGGGAGTTGACTTAGTCAGCTGAGGGGTGAGTCACTTAATGTTGGAAAAGACCCTTCTACCCTCCTTCACTAACACTTCCCTTAATTCACTTCTAACTCAACAATTACATCTAAACTTCTATACTTAGTATGCTACATTACTCATACTCACATACTATCATTTATTTTAATTCTACATCTCATAATTAAGAAATTCGTGCTTAGCCAATCAACTCAACCTCTTGCTAATTTAGTTAAATCAGCTTAGCTAATTAGGGGATGTTACAATCACCCCAACTTTTTAAAATTTTGTCCTCAAAATTGACAAAACGTACCTTACTCGAACAAATAAGGATATTTCACCCGCATGTTGTAACACCCCCTTCTACTAAGCTACTATTTAATTCATTTAAGATCAAAGTTTCCAAAAACGTTTTAATGCATCCACAAAAGGGTGCCACATTTCAAAACAACAACGCATAATAATGCCAATTTGACTCATGAAACCATAAGGCACGATACATAGCACCACAAATATTCTGTTTAGTTTACATCAACGTAATTATAATTATCATCGTAGCGGAATAACGTCAGGTATTGAAGTAACAAAATACATCACCAAAATAGAAGTTTTGGAACATCAAATAAAATGACAAATAAACTAAGACGCCCCCCGGTGCTACATATCAGAGCAGACTCAACCAACTAGAAGAAGGTACTAGATCACCTTCACTCGCTATCACCTGCACGTTGCCGACATAAGAAGCAACATAAAAGCAGTAGGGTGAGTCTCTTTACATAAATAATAACAAATAAGATAAGCATCATTTAGAGAAGGTAACTAAGCACGCCAATTCCCCACAATAACAACATGCCCCATTAATTTTCATTCACCAAGAAACAGCACCGAATATTTTCAATCACCGAGAACAACACCAAATATAACTAAATACACCAATTTACAATTATCTCCACATACACCATCAATTTATAATCATCAGGAAAAGTACCGTATGCATGTCCAATGTATGAGATGCAACCCGAAACTCTACGGGCACATGCATGTGGATCCATCACCAAAAATTAGCCTTGAGGGCATACACCAAAATAAGGCCGAAGCCTTCTGCTCACCAATAAATGCACATGATTATGCGACGCCATGAACAATGCACCATACACACAAAAATCACCACAACAATGCAATAACATGCGCACCAATAATTTGATTAACCCACCAATAGTTTTATTAACTCAGCAACACCAAAAGAAAGGTCATAGACCATTGCCTTGAGGGCACTCACCAATAAACTCACCAATAATTTATCTCACCATTTTATATACATCACCATTATACATCTCCAAAATTTCAGCTCTAAGGATAGCACAATTAATTACGTGACTACATTGTCACCAAAAGACTAAACAACACCCATAGGGACCAAAACAGCACATAGAGTAGCAGCAGCAATATAAACAGCAGCATAAAACAGCAACAGCAATACATAAACAGTTCATTTTGCCTTAAAAATAGAATAATCGGTTAGGCCTCTGAATGAGCTCTTCAACGCATCTTAGAGCGCCTCAATCGGGTTCCCGGATCAAAAGATATCGCGAAAAACAAACAAGGTGCAGAAATTCCGTAACCATGCGCTTACTTTGGCGAAATGATTAAAATAGTAACCCACACCGGATTTCTACAAATAAATACTTGTTGGAAAGCCCTATGGGTCTACTCCTTATTCCTAAGTTCAGTTTTCTGAAAAAGAGAGTCTAACAGGTACGGTTTTCAAAAACACACATACTAGTTTCAAAAGAGGGCAGTTTCTGTCCTACAAATTCAAGCAGTTCTAAAATGACCAAAACTCGATCAAATTGCATGAAACTTGTGCATAAACTGGGGAGGATTCTGTCTAGTTTTCAAAGAAATTGGATTTGTTCGAAAATGAGTTCTTTTGTAAACGCAGTGACCAAAACACTGACCCTATGTCCTGATTGTTTCCAGAATCTTACCCTAACTTGCGAAATTCATATCTCGAGCTACACAACTCTAAACGCAACCAAACCAGTGCCAAATTAACAAGAATTAAGTCTATTTTCCAGAACAGCAAACCATAAAATTTTTGAATCAACACAACGTTCCCAGTTACCGAAATACTGAACCTCTACCCAAATCGTTTCCAGAATTTTAACCTAACTTGTTTCACCTATAACTTAAGTTTTACAACTCCAAATGCAACCAAATCAACGCCAAATTAACAAGCATTAAGTCTATTTTCCAGAACAGTAAACCACATAATTTTTCAGTCAACACAACGTTCCCAGTTACCGAAATACTGAACCCCTACCCAAATCGATATCATTCTCGATTTTATTTAGTCATTACAACATACACCTAACTTGCATGACTAATATCATGTACATCTCAATACTAATCAATTATGGATTCTACCAAAATAACATAAGTTCATCATCAACAAGATGGATTTAACAATTTACGTTCATCGTAAGAAAAACATCCAAAAACAACAATTCAATTCAATCAATCAAACCCCCCCTAAAACCTAACTCATGTGATTCTAATCCTATAAGTTATTAAGGATGAAAAGAGAGCCCCTTAACCTTTTGTTAATGGAAGAAGATGAAATCCTTTAGCCTTAGAACCTTGGAGCCCTAGCTTTTTCCTTCTCTCTCTCTTGTTCTTGGTTGGAACTCACGCTTTCCTCTTCTTTCTTTTCCTCTCCTAGCCGCTGCCCCTTCCTCTCTTCTCACTTCTCATGCTTCTTTTCTTTTCTTTCTCTCCAAGTGTCTAAGACACTAACCCTAGAGCATAAATATTATGGGTCCTAGTGTCTTGGGCTCTTTTTGCCACTTAGTTAATTACTAACACTTCTCCTCTTTTAATTAAATTACCACTCCCTCATTTACTGCACACCACCCCTTATTTAAATTAAAACACCATTCATTCCTTTTATTATAACCGACCAACATAACACCTAGATAAATTAATTAAATATATACTTGATTATTTTGGGGCGTTACACATGTTCTCCTCTATTTCCCATGTTGCTTCGTCGGGTGATGCACCGTCCCAAAGCACATTGACAATAGGAATTGATCTCGTCCGAAGCGGTTTCTCGCCACGTTCGATGATCCTGATTGGAGTAGGTGTTGAACCAAGGACAAACACTCTTTGTTTTGTATGATGACAAATTACATTTAGTCTACTAATGGTTGCAGTGTATAAAAGTGCAGGGACAAAATAAAGTACAGGACATGAATCAAAGAGCAAGAAATATTAAAGTGGAGCAGCTTGGAAAAGAAGCCACCTCAGCAGTTCAAGACCTATTTGTTTATCCGCTTTCTTTAGGACACTGTGTAAGGTCCTATCACAGAAGGTCTATGACTTTTAGTAGCTGAGAGATGAGTTTTTCAAAACATGCATGGTGCATCAAAATAGTTTTGAAAAATATTTTATAAAATTGCATGCATGCATAAGGTGGCACCTAAACCATAAAACGATTTTGTGGAAAGCAAAAAACAATTTCTATTTTGTTCCAATGGCTATGAAATCGATTTATACATTTTATATAGGCTATGAAATCGATTTTAGGCTCACCTATTGGCCAAGAATCGATTTCCTTGCCCTATGTTTGATGTATGTAATCGATTTCCTTCTATTTCAAAAGACTATGAAATCGATTTTCAAGCAATCCTATAGGCTATGAATCGATTCCTCCTCATTTTAAACAAAGTTAAAATCGATTCTTATCCTATTTCAGGATGTCCTGAAAATCGATTCCCACCTATTTCCAAACAAACAAACAATCGATTCCTATGCTCTCCATATGTAAAGAATCGATTCCTCTCTTTTTTAACTAGCCACAAAATCGATTCTTATGTCCTCTAAATTGATAAGAATCGATTCATCAACATTTAAATTCATCAAACAATCGATTCATCATTTCTTTAAATGTTTTCTAAAAGCAAAGAATCGATTATACTATGATTTGCCTTCTCACATAAATCGATTCTTATGCATCATAAATCATTTTTACGTTTTCCTAAACCTATAAATAGGGAGGTGCTTCACACTTTTCATTTCACACCTCACACCACAATTCACAACTCCTCTCTGCTTCTCACATACATTTTCTAGATCTGAGAAAGAGAGAAAATAGAGCTTCAACTTTCATATCATTTTCTATTTTCCATATCACTCATCTCTTAGTCACTATACTGTCATTATATCTGAGGTGATTGGATCATAGATCTCTATTTGTATTCGTTACTCTATTTGTGGGGGTCACTTTGAAATCCTGGGATTTGTTCTTGGGTCTCTCAATCAGGAGATTGAGTTGGTTTGAAATCCTGGGAAGTTTTCTTGGGTCTCTCAATCAGGAGATTGAGTTGGTTTGAAATCCTGGGAGGTGATCTTGGGTTGTTCAATCAGGGAAGATTGAAGCGGTATTGAAATCCTGGGAGGTGCTCTTGGGTCGTTCAATCAGGAGATTGAAGCGGTGTTGAAATCCTTAGCTAGGTGCTCGTGTTCTCAGTTCGGGGGAATTGAGATTTGCTATTTGAAGTTGCCTGTTTGTAAAACATTCTTCATATAGTGGTTATCAGCAAAGTCCAAAGGTTGCAAAGCCGGAGGCCGAGGACGTAGGGCTTTTATCCCGAACCTCGCTAAATTCCTGGTGTATCTCTATCCCTACTCTCTTTACTTTATTGTCTATATTTGTTATTGTTATATAGCTGTGATATTCATTGTTTTGTTTATATCTGTTTTGAATATCACTACTCAGATCTGTCTATTGTTATATTATTGTGCTGATCTATTATTATCCATATCACTGCTGTAGATCTGTTTGTTGCTATATTCAATATCACTGCGCTGCCTATAAATAATCTAGTTATTCTGTATATTGAATATAGAGTAATATCATACTGTGCTTGATCTGCCTGCTTGCATACATCATATAAGTTTAAATCTTAGTTTCCGCATTTGATTTAAACAAAGCATTTCATAAGTTTCTGAAAACCGAAAAGAATTCATATTTTGCACATAACCTTATTCACCCCCCCCCCCTCTAAGGTTATACTATAGTCTAACAGTAGGCTGATAAGACAAATCCGGTCTGACGTCGATCGCTTCATAACTTAAGGGTTGATTCGGATTATGAATATACTTCCTTAACTGCGATACATGAAACACATCATGTAATCTGGACAATTCTGGAGGTAATGCAATGCGATACGCTACCTGTAACACCCCTTTTCTACCCTTATATTACACGTCATTTATCAGAGTAATCCCTTTCAAAAATATTATTTTCATTGATAGAAAAGAAATGCTACAATTTCGTTAAAAACAAACTCATCAATTTCACTCTTCAAATTTGCGCAACAAAACATCCTTCATGGAAAATCAAATCCTCAAAATTCACATCACAGCGGAATAAACAACAACTCACCAATAACTCTCAAACACGTCTCAAATATATCAATAAGATCATTAAAACAACTAATTAAATCGTTTATCAAAATTCACCCACGCCCCCTAGGTGTTACAGTATCAGAGAGCGACACAAAATACATCCCGAGAGCTAAAAGGAAGGCAGCAGATCCTTCACTCGCGATTACCGGCAGCGTTGCCACAATAGAGCAACATTCCAAGCAGAAGGGGTGAGAATTTTAACAAAACATAATCAAGCATATGATAGAGTAATGGAGACAAACAATTTCTACAACATCATTATTAACATCACATCATCATCACCTAAACACCAATTCACAACACTGTTTGGCAACAAGCCACAATCATGACCATGCATGTAAATGCAACCCCCACCAGGAGGCCGAAGCCTATTCTTCACAGGAGGCCGAAGCCTATTCTTCACATTATGCACATGCCATGAGACTCTATATACACATGTGCATTTCATCAAAACACTCACCTGGAGTACTCATCATCATCATCATCAAAATCATATATATCACATCATCATAATCACTCATAGAGTGAACTCGTCATATTCATCAAAATTATATTGCAACATCATCATAGTTTTAATGGGAGAAACTTCACATTTTAAATGAGGGAACATCACTTCTAATTTTAGAAAAGCACCACATTTTTAATTGGGAAAACTTCACATTTATAGAGAAACATCACATTTTAAATTTGAGATAGACCCCACATTTTAATAGTGAAAACATCATATTTTCGTTGGGAAAGTATCACATTTTTAATTGGAGAAAACAGTGTGAAAAACAGCAAGAAAAACAGTGGAGAAACAGTGGAAAACAATGGCTCGCGCTCGGAGGCGCGAGCGGGGCAAGAGCGGGGCACCAAAGGACAGCAACAACGCGCCCAGCGCAGCACGCCTTGCGCCTGGGGCGCGACCCAAGCGCGAGTGAGGCGCAGTTGGTCAGAAACAGCTTCACTTGCAGAATTATTCAGATTTCAAAATTTTTTTCCTAAACCATGTTTAATCATAATCCCTTTCTCACCGTCATCAACATAAAAAATTATACGATTTGTCCATCACACAAATCATCAAAATGTCACCAATAAAATCATCAAATTCACCAACGGAAGATCACCAAAAATTTATCACAGACAATCACCAAGAATTCATCTAGAAAGCATCAACTCCATCAAAATAACCATCAAGATTCATTTAAGAAAACATCACAATTCATCACGAGAAATACCCATAACTCATCAAACATAACAATTTACAAATTCTTTCGATTCTCCTCTATATTACGTCATTTCGTATCAATTTCACAACAATACCCAAAAAAAGATTTACAAGACCCTAAGTCATATACTCAATTACGTTAAACCAAAACGCTCACCCTTACCTCGAATTTTGCGTGTTCCGGAAGACAATGACGAAGAGTCACGAACAAAACCCAACAACACAACGAACGAAGCTTCTCCTTCCTCCTTCGAAACCGTAGTCACGCCTACTTCTTGATCAAGGGGAAATCAACACACGGAGATTAGGGCTTGAAAGTCACAACACTAGGAAAGGAAGAAAAACGACAAGGAAGGATTGAGAACTCTTACCTAACGAAACCTCGAGAGAATTCCCTTCTATCTTCTCCTTTAGCGCCGCGCAAGACTTCTCCCTTCTCACTCTCTCTAACTTTCTCAGCTCTCTCTCAATTTTGCGTAAATGAGAGAGTTGCGCTTAGACTCCTAGGGTTTAAGCCGTGGGCTCAGCGAGCGCTGGGCCTCCTACGCCAACACCACCCTCTTTACTCGTTCCACTTCCTGAACATCACCCATCATACTAATTAATTTAATCACGCCTCCAATAAAATTAATAATTCAATTAAATAATGTAACTAAATTATTTCCGGGGTGTTACAACTCTCCCCCACTTAGGATTTTTCGTGCTCGAAAACATACCTGATTCAAACAACTCCGGATACGACTCTCGCATCTTATCCTCCAGCTCCCAAGTCAGGCTTTCACCAACTGCTCCAAACCAAACAACTTTCACCAGATTGATCTTCTTACCTCGAAGGGTCTTCACCTCCCAATCCTCAATTCGCACAGGCACGGTCTCCATAGTGAGGTTATCCCGCACCTCAATATCATCTGGCTGAATCACATGGGACGGATCCGGAATATACTTCCGAAGCTGCGACACGTGAAACACGTCGTGCAAGTTCGAAAGGTTAGGTGGCAAGGCCACCCGATATGCAACACTTCCAACTCTTTCCGTAATCTGATACGGTCCAATGAAACGAGAAGTCAACTTCTTCGATTTCAGTGCCCGCCGAACACCAGTCATAGGTGTAACCCTCAGGAACACGTGGTCACCCGCTTCAAATTCTAAATCTTTCCTCCTCTTATCATGGTAGTTCTTCTGTCTACTCTGCGATGCTTTCATTTTCTCTCAGATCATCTTCACTTTCTCAGTAGTCTCTCTAACCAGCTCAGGTCCGAGTACTAAACTTTCCCCAGTCTCATACCAACATACCGGAGTCCTACACCTCCGACCATACAACGCTTCAAACGGTGCCATCCCGATACAGGAGTGATAACTATTGTTGTATGTAAACTCGATCAGGGGAAGATGAGTATCCCACTTACCTCCCTGCTCTAGAACACATGACCTCAACAGATCTTCCAATGATTGAATTGTCTCTCTGTCTGCCCATCAGTTTGAGGATGATAAGCGGAACTCAACCTCAATTTCGAACCCAACTCCTTCTGCAAACTACCCCAAAAGTCCGAAGTAAACCTCGGGTCTCTATCTGACACAATGCACAAAGGAACACCATGCAGCTTCACAATCACTTGAATGTAGATCTCAGCCAATCTCGATACCGGATACTTAATACCGATAGGAATAAAATGTGCCGACTTCGTCAATCTATCCACAACTACCCAAATCGAATAATGCCCTCTCACCGTATTAGGTAACCCAGTCACAAAATCCATAGAGATACTATCCCACTTCCACTCTGGAACATTCAACGGTTGCATCATCCCTGCAGGCTTCTGATGCTCGACCTTCGATTTCTGACAGGTCAAACATGAATACACAAACTGCGCTACGTCGCGCTTCAACCCAGGCCACCAGAACATCTTTTTTAGATCTTGATACATCTTTGTCGCTCCGGGATGGATACTCAACTTACTTTTGTGGCCTTCCTCGAGAATTGCTGTAACACCCCCTTTCTAATAACTTTACTTTTAATAAAATCAGAGTCTTTTTTTTTTTTTGAAAACAATTCAAGCGAGTGCTACATTTACTTCATAAAAATCACGATACATAACACCATAAGAAAAAGGCTTAGCTCGCATCAACTAAATCCAATCACCATCAGCAGCGGAATAATAATCAATTCAAAATTAAAACCAATACATCACCAACAAAGTCTAGCAGTTTTAAGAAAATAAAGCATAAACCTAAGACACCCCCCCTGGTGCTACGTATCAGAGCGTGACACTTCCTACCAGACGAAGGCATACAGGAAACCTTCACTCATCATTACCTGCACGTTGCCGACATAAGAAGCAACATAAAGGCAGTAGGGTGAGTCTCTTTTCATAATTAATAACATATGAAAATTAAGCAATGCATAGGAAAAAGGAAGTCAGGCACACCAATTCACAATAATGGAACAGTCGCATCAATATTTTATTTCCAAACAGCACCACACAATATATGATTTATGCATGTAATGCAACCCAAACTCCACGGGTACATGCATGTCGGATCCGTCACCAATACAAATAGGCCGTAGCCTCTGCTCACCAAATCAAAATTAGGCCGTAGCCTCTGCTCACCAATAATGCATATGTCCATGAGATGCTATGGGAAATGCATTACAACACACCAAGTCCAAGCAATTCATCATTTAAAATTCATGATCTCACCATTGTATATAAATCAGCTCACCACATTAAAATTAGGCCGTAGCCTCTGCTCACCAATCTCACCCTATCACACTCACCAATTCATTTCACCACTCACACCAACACCAATTCAAATAGACCAGCTTAGGACATTGACACAACATAGAGAAAGTGGGTAAAAATAGCCATTTGGACACTTGAACACCATCAGCCAGAAACACCAGTGAAAATAAATTATTTTTGCATAAAATTGAGACTATTGGATAGGCACTGAAATTAGCTTCAAAACGCATTTTGAACCGTTGGATTTGGATAACCGAGTCAAAAGTTATGTTAAAAACAGTTTAGGAAAAATGTTAGACATTCTGGAAACAGGCGCATGGGCGCTGGGCGCCCAGGGGCAACACAGCGCTTGGCGCATGGGCGCTTGGCGCCCAGGAGAAGCAACACGCAACAGCGCACAGGCGCATAGGCGCTTGGCGCCCAGGAGCAACACGCGCAACAGCGCACAGGCGCTAGGCGCCTAAGAGGCAACACGCGCACATAGGCGCTGGCGCCCAGAAGCAACATCCAGGGAACAGCAGCAACATGGCGCCCAAGCACTAGGCGCCTAAGGCCAACATGCTACACAACTCATTTTGCTTCGAAATTCATTTTACACGAGCCAAATGCTCAGGACATGATAAATCAATAAAAATTTTCTCAAAAACTGAACTTTAATTTTGGCGCCCATGCACTAGGCACCTATTGAAATTTCGCAACTCAACTCCTTTCTTGACCAAAATCAGTTTTCATGAGCCATTTTACCCAAGTATAAAAACCTGAAAACAATTTTCACAAAACTATCACCAGAACTTTGGGGCCCTTGGCGCCCATGACACAAGCAACAAGTGCCAAAACTGGCAGCACAGGGAACACAGTAGGCAACACAGGCAACAGGGACAGCAACACAGGCAACACAGTGACACAGAATTTTGGAAAACTGGCGCAGCACACTGCTGGGCACTTGGCGCCCATGACCATGGCGCAAAACAGAATTTTCAGCAACAATCCATATGGCGCCTAAGGCGCATAGGGCATCCAAACAGAAATTTTCTCACTTTAAATTACCAATTAAAATTCACCAAAACACCCAATTACATATATGATACTAAGGGTCACCATGATTCTCAATTTTCAACCACAAGTGTCAACAAGTCATATATTCAAACATGTGACATACAATTCACATTTTGCAATAATCAAACATCAATTCATGCGATTTTCAACATAGGCAATCCATGATCATATATTACAACACTACGATTAATTCAATCAACACACAATTCATTCATATGATTTATCCTAGAACCTAACCCTAGGCACTACAATTCGCATAAGCCATTAAAGATAAAAAGAGGACCCCCTAACCTTGTGAAATTCGAATTGATAGCCAAGCTCCAAGGGAAAAATGCGAATCACAATTGAGCCTCCTCCTCTTCTCTTTGAGCTTCGCCCCTTCTCCTCTTCTTCTCTCCTTCTCTTCGCAACTTCCTCTTCTCACTCTCTCTACGTTACTTTCTTTTCTTTTTCTTTTTCCACTTGAGTCAAAATGAAAACTAGCCTCAAGGACCCCTTGAGAGTCGAATTACTTGACTAAGCAATGGGCCACGGGCCTAATTGTGGATCACGGGCCCTTGCTCGCACCACCTAAATAGTGACACCATCTCCTAATAAAATAAAATAAAATAAAATACTTAAACTCGAATTATTTAATTAAATTAAATAAATATTGTAAGCCTTAAATAATTTAATTAAATAAATAATTAAATTATTTTGGGGCGTTACAACTCTCCCCCACTTAGAATATTTCGTCCTCGAAATTACCTGAATCAAACAACTCCGGATATGCTTCCCGCATCTTGCTCTCCAGCTCCCAAGTCATACTCTCACCAGCAGCTCCCAACCACACCACCTTCACCAACGGAATCTCCTTCCCTCTCAGAATCTTTACTTCTCTATCTTCAATCCGCACAGGCATAGTCTCAACCGTGAGATTATCCCGTACCTCTACTTCGTCCATCTGAATTACATGAGACGGGTCCGGAACATACTTTCGAAGTTGTGACACGTGAAACACGTCATGCAAGTTCGAAAGATTAGGCGGCAAAGCCACCCTATAGGCAACACTTCCCACCCTCTCCGTAATCTGATACGGACCAATGAAACGGGGAGTCAACTTCTTAGATTTCAAGGCACGCCCAACACCAGTCACCGGAGTGACTCTCAGAAACACATGATCACCGGCCTGAAACTCTAAATCCTTCCTTCTCTTATCATGATAGCTCTTTTGTCGACTCTGCGACGCTTTCATCTTCTCACGGATTAATTTTACCTTCTCAGTTGTTTCTCGCACAATCTCAGGCCCCAACACTGCACTCTCCCCAGATTCATACCAACACAACGGAGTCCTACATCTCCGACCATACAATGCCTCAAACGGTGCCATACCAATACTAGAGTGAAAACTGTTGTTATAGGTGAATTCTATCAACGAAAGATGAGAATCCCATGAACCTCCCTGCTCAAGAACACATGCCCTCAACAAGTCCTCTAACGACTGAATAGTCCTCTCCGTCTGACCATCTGTCTGCGGATGATAAGCGGAGCTCAACCTCAACTTAGAACCCAAAGCTTCCTGCAAACTCTTCCAAAATTCAGAGGTGAATCTTGGATCTCTATCAGACACAATACTAAGCGGAACGCCATGCAACTTCACAATAGTCTTGATGTAGATTTCTGCCAACTTTGGAACTGAATAAGTCATATTAATTGGTAAGAAATGAGCAGACTTAGACAACCTGTCTACAATCACCCATATAGCATCAAACCCTCTCACTGTATTTGGCAACCCAGTTACAAAATCCATGGAAATGCTATCCCATTTCCATTCCGGAATCTCCAATGGTTGCATCAACCCCGCAGGCTTCTGATGCTCAACCTTAGACTTCTGACAAGTCAGACAAGAATACACAAACTGTGCCACATCCTTCTTCATACCAGGCCACCAGAACAGTTTCTTCAAATCTTGGTACATTTTTGTAGCCCCGGGATGAATACTCAACTTGCTTCTATGGCTCTCCTCAAGAATCATTCTCTTCATCTCCGCATCGTCAGGAATGCAGATCCTATCTCTGAATCTCAATACACCTTGGGAATCTAACTTGAAATCTCCACCCACATCTTGATCATTCACAACCAACAGGTCTACCAACTTTACATCTGACTTTTGTGCTTCTCGGACACTAACCAAAAATTCATTTCCAATCTTCAACATCCCCAATCTGACACTCTGCGGTGTCACTTCACAAACCAGACTCATGTCACGAAACTGCTCAATCAATTCTAACTCTTTCACCATCATAGCCGACATATGCAAACTCTTCCGACTTAAAGCATCAGCCACGACATTAGCTTTGCCGGGGTGATAGTTCAAGCCGAAATCATAATCCTTCAGCAATTCTAACCAACGTCTCTGTCTCATATTTAGCTCCTTCTGATCAAACAAGTATTTCAGACTCTTATGGTCGCTAAACACTTCAAATCTGGTACCATACAGATAATGCCTCCAAATTTTCAGCACAAACACAATTGCAGCTAGCTCCAAATCATGAGTAGGGTAGTTCTTCTCATGGGTCCTCAACTGTCTGGACGCATAAGCTACTACCTTACCCTCTTGCATCAATACACCTCCCAAACCCATCTTGGAAGCATCGCAATATACTACAAACGGTCGATCAGGAACAGGCAAAGTCAAAACGGGCGATGTAGTCAACCTCTTCTTCAACTCATTGAAGCTCTCCTCACAGCGTGCATCCCACACAAAAGCTTTTCCCTTACACGTCAATTGAGTCAACGGAAGTGCCAACTTCGAGAAACCTTAAATAAATCTCCTATAATAACCAGCTAATCCCAAGAAGCTTCTGATTTCAGTAACTGACTTCGGGCTCTCCCATTGAGACACAGCATCAACCTTGGCTGGGTCCACAGCTATACCATTACCAGAGATAATATGACCAAGGAAACCTACTTCATTCAGCCAGAACTCACACTTAGACAATTTTGCATACAATTTCTTTTCTTTCAGCACTTCTAGCACTAACCTCAAATGTTCTGCATGCTCCTCTTCTGTCTTAGAATACACCAGAATGTCGTCAATAAACACAACGACAAACCGATCCAAGTAACTATGGAAAGTACGATTCATGTACTCCATAAACACACCCGGCGCGTTGGTAACACCAAACGGCATCACAGAATACTCATAGTGCCCATATCTCGTCCTGAAAGCGGTTTTCTGAATGTCTTCATCCTTTACCTTGATCTGGTGATAACCTGACCTCAAATCGATTTTACTAAACACCTTAGCACCTACCAACTGGTCCATAAGATCATCAATTCTGGGAAGCGGATACCGGTTCTTTATTGTCACTTTGTTCAATTGCCTATAATCGACACAAAGTCTCATACTCCCGTCCTTCTTTTTCACTAACAATACCGGAGCACCCCACGGTGACACACTTGGTCTTACAAATTTCTTCTCAAGCAGATCTTCTAATTGCTTTTTCAATTCAGACAATTCTGAGGCTGACATTCGGTACGGTGCCATAGACACAGGCCTAGTACCAGGTATAAGATCAATGGCAAACTCAACCTCCCTCTCTGGCGGAACACTTGGAATCTCATCTGGGAACACTTCAGGGAACTCACACACTACTTGAACCCTTTCAATGATTGCCTGATTCTCAGCAGACAATGACGCCATCAAAGCAAACAGATGAACTCCCTCCTTCATTACCTTATGCAAATGACCAGCAGGCAACAACACCGATTCTTCCTCTTCGGGAGGAAGGAAACTCACAGATCTCCGGAAACAATTAATATGCACATGGTTAAATACTAACCAGTCCATACCAAGAATGACATCCAACCCTCCCAACGGCAAACAAATAAGATCAACTAGAAAATTTCTGCCGAAGATTGACAGAGGGCACTTAGCACACACAAGAGAGGTAGTTACTGAACCCTTAGCTGGAGTGTCAATAACCATCTCCCTCATCATAGAAGATAAAACAAGGTCCAATTTCTCAGCACACAAAGCAGCAATAAACGAATGCGTAGCACCAGTATCAATAATAGCAATCAAAGGAATACCATTAATAAAACATGTACCTCGAATCTCATTAGTGTCCTCTGATCCTGCGAGAGCAAACACCTTTCCATGGGACTTCTCTTTCTTCGGCTTAGTACACTTAGTACTAATATGACCTGATTCCCCGCAATTGTAACACACCACATCCCTTTTCTCACATTTCGCAGCCACAAGACCCTCTTTACCGCATTTGAAACATTTATTATCTGAGCAGTCAAAACTCTTGTGACCCGGTTTGCCACACCTGTAGCACACAACCTTCGCAGGGGCATCTCCCCCACTTGCTTTCTTATTGTCAGCATACCTCTGCTTACCCTTACCAGCTGGAGCCTCATACGGTTTTCCCCGGTTCTGAAACTTACCCCTCAGATCCCTCATGACCCTGGAGTGAGCATTACTATCATCCTCATATATCCTGCAACTGTCGATCAAATCAGCGAATACCCGAATCTTCTGGTACCCTACAGCCTTCTTAATATCAGCCCTCAGCCCATTCTCAAACTTAATACACTTTGAGAACTCAGAATCAGCATCGGTATAATGGGGATAAAACTTAGCCAATTCAGTGAACTTGGCAGCATACTCTGTCACTGACATGCTTCCTTGCTTCAGCTCAAGGAATTCTATTTCTTTCTTACCTCTCACATCTTCAGGAAAATACTTCCGCAAGAACTCTCTACGGAAAACAGCCCAAGTTATCTCTTCATTGGCAGTTTCTAATCTCTGCCTCACCTCCATCCACCAATCATCAGCTTCCTCTGCCAGCGTATGGGTACCATACCTGACCTTCTGCGCATCATCACAATCCATGACCCGGAATATTCTTTCAATCTCTTTCAGCCATGCCAAAGCACCATCTGGATTATACTTGCCCTTAAAGACAGGTGGATTCTCTCTCTGGAACGTAGCCAAATTGCGCGTCCCATCATTAACAGCACCGGGTATATTACCCATCGCCCCGGCTATAGCCTGCAAGGCAGCAGCAAGTGCAGCATCGTCCCGTCTGGCCATTTCAAACTATCACTGCAGCACAAACAGAAATTTAGAACTAATCTAACAATTCTATTTGTCATAAGACACTATGACAAGACGACTTGGCCGGACAGACCGAACTGCTCTGATACCACTAATGTAACACCCCCTTTCTAATAACTTTACTTTTAATAAAATCAGAGTCTTTTTTTTTTTTTGAAAACAATTCAAGCGAGTGCTACATTTACTTCATAAAAATCACGATACATAACACCATAAGAAAAAGGCTTAGCTCGCATCAACTAAATCCAATCACCATCAGCAGCGGAATAATAATCAATTCAAAATTAAAACCAATACATCACCAACAAAGTCTAGCAGTTTTAAGAAAATAAAGCATAAACCTAAGACACCCCCCCCTGGTGCTACGTATCAGAGCGTGACACTTCCTACCAGACGAAGGCATACAGGAAACCTTCACTCATCATTACCTGCACGTTGCCGACATAAGAAGCAACATAAAGGCAGTAGGGTGAGTCTCTTTTCATAATTAATAACATATGAAAATTAAGCAATGCATAGGAAAAAGGAAGTCAGGCACACCAATTCACAATAATGGAACAGTCGCATCAATATTTTATTTCCAAACAGCACCACACAATATATGATTTATGCATGTAATGCAACCCAAACTCCACGGGTACATGCATGTCGGATCCGTCACCAATACAAATAGGCCGTAGCCTCTGCTCACCAAATCAAAATTAGGCCGTAGCCTCTGCTCACCAATAATGCATATGTCCATGAGATGCTATGGGAAATGCATTACAACACACCAAGTCCAAGCAATTCATCATTTAAAATTCATGATCTCACCATTGTATATAAATCAGCTCACCACATTAAAATTAGGCCGTAGCCTCTGCTCACCAATCTCACCCTATCACACTCACCAATTCATTTCACCACTCACACCAACACCAATTCAAATAGACCAGCTTAGGACATTGACACAACATAGAGAAAGTGGGTAAAAATAGCCATTTGGACACTTGAACACCATCAGCCAGAAACACCAGTGAAAATAAATTATTTTTGCATAAAATTGAGACTATTGGATAGGCACTGAAATTAGCTTCAAAACGCATTTTGAACCGTTGGATTTGGATAACCGAGTCAAAAGTTATGTTAAAAACAGTTTAGGAAAAATGTTAGACATTCTGGAAACAGGCGCATGGGCGCTGGGCGCCCAGGGGCAACACAGCGCTTGGCGCATGGGCGCTTGGCGCCCAGGAGAAGCAACACGCAACAGCGCACAGGCGCATAGGCGCTTGGCGCCCAGGAGCAACACGCGCAACAGCGCACAGGCGCTAGGCGCCTAAGAGGCAACACGCGCACATAGGCGCTGGCGCCCAGAAGCAACATCCAGGGAACAGCAGCAACATGGCGCCCAAGCACTAGGCGCCTAAGGCCAACATGCTACACAACTCATTTTGCTTCGAAATTCATTTTACACGAGCCAAATGCTCAGGACATGATAAATCAATAAAAATTTTCTCAAAAACTGAACTTTAATTTTGGCGCCCATGCACTAGGCACCTATTGAAATTTCGCAACTCAACTCCTTTCTTGACCAAAATCAGTTTTCATGAGCCATTTTACCCAAGTATAAAAACCTGAAAACAATTTTCACAAAACTATCACCAGAACTTTGGGGCCCTTGGCGCCCATGACACAAGCAACAAGTGCCAAAACTGGCAGCACAGGGAACACAGTAGGCAACACAGGCAACAGGGACAGCAACACAGGCAACACAGTGACACAGAATTTTGGAAAACTGGCGCAGCACACTGCTGGGCACTTGGCGCCCATGACCATGGCGCAAAACAGAATTTTCAGCAACAATCCATATGGCGCCTAAGGCGCATAGGGCATCCAAACAGAAATTTTCTCACTTTAAATTACCAATTAAAATTCACCAAAACACCCAATTACATATATGATACTAAGGGTCACCATGATTCTCAATTTTCAACCACAAGTGTCAACAAGTCATATATTCAAACATGTGACATACAATTCACATTTTGCAATAATCAAACATCAATTCATGCGATTTTCAACATAGGCAATCCATGATCATATATTACAACACTACGATTAATTCAATCAACACACAATTCATTCATATGATTTATCCTAGAACCTAACCCTAGGCACTACAATTCGCATAAGCCATTAAAGATAAAAAGAGGACCCCCTAACCTTGTGAAATTCGAATTGATAGCCAAGCTCCAAGGGAAAAATGCGAATCACAATTGAGCCTCCTCCTCTTCTCTTTGAGCTTCGCCCCTTCTCCTCTTCTTCTCTCCTTCTCTTCGCAACTTCCTCTTCTCACTCTCTCTACGTTACTTTCTTTTCTTTTTCTTTTTCCACTTGAGTCAAAATGAAAACTAGCCTCAAGGACCCCTTGAGAGTCGAATTACTTGACTAAGCAATGGGCCACGGGCCTAATTGTGGATCACGGGCCCTTGCTCGCACCACCTAAATAGTGACACCATCTCCTAATAAAATAAAATAAAATAAAATACTTAAACTCGAATTATTTAATTAAATTAAATAAATATTGTAAGCCTTAAATAATTTAATTAAATAAATAATTAAATTATTTTGGGGCGTTACAATTGCCTTTCTCATTTCCTCATCTTCAGGAACACAAATTCTTCCACGATATCTCAATACATTCTGCGCATCTATCTCGAAGTCCTTATTCTCGGACTGATCAATCCCACCCATCCGATCAACCAATTTTACGTCTAACTTCTGCGCTTCCCGGATACTGGCCATAAAATCGTTGCCAATTTTCAACATACCCAACCTGATACTCTGAGGTGTGACCTCGCAAACTAAACTCATGTCTCTGAATTGCTCAATTAACTCAAGCTCTCTAGCCATCAGTGCCGACATATGCAAAGTCTTCCGACTCAAAGCATCTGCAACCACATTAGCTTTTCCCGGGTGATAACTCAACTCAAAATCATAATCCTTCAATAGTTCTAACCACCGGCGTTGCCTCATATTCAACTCTTTCTGATCGAACAGATACCGAAGGCTCTTGTGATCACTGAACACCTCAAATCTCGATCCATACAAGTAATGTCTCCAAATTTTCAATGCGAATACCACAACAGCAAGTTCTAAGTCGTGAGTAGGGTAATTCTTTTCATGAATTCTCAATTGCCTCGATGCATAAGCGATCACTTTCCCATCCTGCATAAGCACACCACCCAAACCCATCTTGGAAGCATCGCAATAAACCACAAACGGCTTAACCGGATTAGGTAGGGTCAACACTGGGGACGTAGTCAACCTCCTTTTCAATTCACTGAAACTATCTTCACATCGGTCATCCCACACAAAAGCCTTACCCTTGCAAGTCAATTGGGTCAATGGCATAGCCAACTTCGAAAACCCCTCAATGAATCTTCTATAATAGCCAGCCAATCCCAGAAAACTCCTTATTTCAGTAACTGACTTTGGAGGCTCCCACTGCAACACTGCATCAACTTTGGAAGGATCCACTGCAATCCCCTCCCTAGAAATCACATGACCGAGAAAACTGACCTTTTTCAACCAAAACTCACACTTGGACAACTTGGCATATAACTTTCGACTCCTCAGAATTTCTAACACCAACCTCAGATGTTCCGCATGCTCCTCTTCTGACTTAGAGTAAATCAGAATGTCATCAATGAAAACCACCACAAACTTGTCCAAGTACTCACAAAAAGATTTGGTTCATGTATCCCATGAATACCCCTGGCGCATTAGTCACACCGAAGGGCATAACGGAATACTCATAGTGCCCATATCTTGTCCTAAATGCCGTCTTCTGGACATCTTCATCTTTGACCTTCATCTGATGATAACCAGATCTTAAGTCAATCTTGCTAAATACTTTAGCACCCACTAACTGATCCATCAAGTCATCAATTCTTGGCAACGGATACTGATTCTTGATTGTAACTTTATTTAACTGTCGATAGTCTACACACAACCTCATACTCCCATCTTTCTTTTTCACTAGCAACACTGGAGCTCCCCAAGGTGACACACCCGGTCTTACAAACTTCTTTTCTAATAAATCTTCAAGTTGCTTTTTCAATTCTGCCAACTCAGATGCAGACATCCTATATGGTGCCATAGATACAGGCTTAGTGCCAGGAACCAGATCAATAGCAAACTCCACTTCTCTCTCTGGTGGTACATCCAGAATCTCATCAGGGAACACCTCAGAAAACTCACGCACTACCGGCAACACATCAATCTTCGCTTGGCTCTCGGCAGACAACGACTCCAACAGAGAAAACAGCGGAACCTCTTCTCTCATCACTCTATGCAGCTGACCCGCAAATAACAAACCAGACTCCTCTTCAAGCGACTCAAAACTTACGGACCTTTCACGACAGTTGATATGAACATGATTATCAACTAACCAGTCCATACCCAGAATGACATCCATTCCACACAGCGGCAAACAGATCAAGTCAATTAAAAATTCTCTACCATATATAGATACAGGACATTTGGCACAAACAGCGGAGGTAGTCACCGAACCCTTAGCTGGAGTATCGATAACCATCTCCCTCAACATATCAGATAAAACAAGGCTTAATTTCTCGACACAAGCAGCAGCAATAAAACTATGGGTAGCACCCGTATCAACAATAGCAACAAGAGGAAAATTATTGATATAACACGTACCTCGAATCTCATTCACCACATCAGACTCAGCTAGAGCGAACACTTTTCCAAAGGACTTTTCCTTCTTGGGTTTTGAGCACCGAGTACTGATGTGAGCACTCTCCCCGCAATTGAAGCATACCACCTCTTTCTTATCACAGCTGGAAGATAAGTGCCCCTTTTTCCCACACCGATAACATCTCTTCTTATCCTGGTTTGGGCAATCTGGGCTCTTATGGCCCACTTTCCCACATGCGTAACAAGTAACACCGGCTGCAGCATCTCCCCCACTTCGCTTAGACCCACCAACAAACTTACCAAAAAACTTCCCTTTGCCCTTAACAGCAGGCACCTCATATGGCTTACCACGACCCGAAAAGTTCTTTTGCTTTTCCCTCATAACTCTGGAGAAGGCATTATTGTCCTCCTCAAAAATTCTGGCGCTATTAACCAACAATGGAAACACACGATGTAACATCCCTAATATTCAAAATAACATTTTTTTAAGTGAACGTTATATAATCGCTAATCGAAGGAATTAATAATTCGGAATTCGGGAACGGACGAGACGAGAAATTTATGCCGAGTAATTAACCGTAGAATTAGTGGGGGTTTTAACCTAAAAACCTTGAGTTAATGAACTGAGGGCATTATGGTCTTTTCCCAACCATAACACCCTCAGCCCATACACCCTCCAACTGAACCCATCTCACATAAACACAAAATTGAAAATCAGAAATTGAAAGAAGAAGAGAAAAGAGAGGAGAGGGAGGAGAGAGTTGCGAATAAGAGAGGGAGGGAGAGCTTGATCAAAATTTGATGCATGTGCTTGCTTCTTCCTTCATCAAGATCAGAATTTCATTCTCATTCTTCTGGTAGCAGTCTTGCATGCTGGATCATTGTCATCTCCTCTCTACCATTTTCGGCCACTCAAGCTCCACATGGAAGAAATGGAGTTTTTGCTCACTTGATGCTTTGCATGTGCACCTAGAGTTAGAAGAGAGGTACACCTGAACCCACTTTGTGAATTGGAAGTATTTTGAAGATGGTAATGTTGCTGGTACAGAGAGGGTGGAAGCTCAAATTCGAAATGGCAAATGATTGAAGATGGTGATCAAGCTAATCAGAAAATTCTGGGTAAAAACCGTTTTACCTACCTTCAGTGTTTCGTTCATATCTCCCTGTACTGACCTCCGATCATCGTGATTCTTGTCCCTCTGGAAACTAGACACAAAGCTCTTCATTTTGGGCACAAGAACCGCTTGATTTCATTGAGAAATGAGAGAGATATCAGACTCACAACTTTCGGATTAAGAATCAGCCACTGTTCCGTAGCAGTCCTCTTGTGTTGTTAATATCTCCCAAACCACTGGTTGCATGCAAGTGAATCTTTCTCCGTCAGAGAGTAGACAAAATTCCCTTCACCGTAGACCCTCGTTTTGCTAAGTTTGGTTGAGATTTGAGTGAGTTACACTCGTTACAAATTGGCGGTTGTTGCTGGAAGTAGCTGGAGCGGATTCGTGGGATCGCCGTTCGTCCGAGTTCGCGAAGTTTCGGCGTCGGGAGTATCATCGTCACGAAAAGGTGAGTTCTAATACTCACTAGGATTGTTTTCAGCCTTTTCATTTTAATTGAGTCGCGAATTTGTGAAATTCTGGTACGAAACCGTATTGCGAAAATGCCGTTTAAGTCATGGAACCGTTAAAACTGCTGGACTGATTTATAATTGAATTGCTGGACTGAATTGTGATTGTTTTGGACTGTTGTTCCTTGATGAAATTATGTGTTAATGGCTGAATTGGTTGCTGTTTGGATACTTAAATCGTTGCTAAGTTCACTGCGTAGAGTCATTCTGGATAGGTTTGGTTTCCTGGTAACTGGGAATATGTTGCTAGTGGAAAAATTATAAAACTCAGAATTTTAGACACTAGACTGAGGGCATGTCATTTTGGCTTTGGAATGGTTGCATTTGGACTTGTGTAGCTCAAGATATGAGCATCACAAGTTAGGGTAGAATCCTGGAGACAATCTGAGGATAGGTTCAGTTTCTGGGAATCTGGGGATGATATAGGTATCCAAAAATTATATGGTCAATTGTTTTAGAAACTAGACTGAATGCTTGTCAATTTGGTCCTGATTTGGTTGAATTTGGAATTGTGTAGCTCAAGATATGAGCATTACAAGTTAGGGTAAAATTCTGTGTAATTTCGCGTCGCGACCCGTGGCCATCGCGTCGCGACCTCCCTTAAAATTTGCAGCGCAAAACTTTCTGTCAATTTTCGCGTCGCGACGGTAGGTGTTCGCGTCGCGACGGTTTGCAGTTTTCACTAAAAAGTCCCTAAACTTGCTTTCACCATAACTTTTGATCCGGTGTTCCGATTTCAGTGTTCTCAGATGCGTTGGACAGATAATAAAAAGGCCTAACTGAATATGTAATAAAAGTAGTGCTATTATCTTGTTGTGGCTATGACTGAAGTGGTAGTGTCGATCGGGAAGTAATTAGGGATCGGAACGGAATAATACGATAAATGATAGTCACGCACGGATCGTGTGTATGGGCGCACGAGTCGTGCGTGGTCTTCGGGTTGCCTATTTTAAAAAGTGTTTTAAATCATTCCGAACGATTCCAATTGCTTTCTAATCCCTCCTTCCACCTTCCCCAATGTTTCTATAATTGAATTGCCCTGAATTGAGTGGTAATTGACTGTGATTGGATCCAGGTTATATTAGTGTCATGTGATTGGTTATGTCTGGGTTATGTTCAGGTGCAGTGAATGCTCATGTGATTGACCATTGGTTTCATGTTATGACTGTGTGATTGATATATGTGTTAGACTGACTCATTGAGTAAGGTTATTAAGTTAAGTTAGCAAACATTAGTAATCCCTGTGAGATCACTAAATTATAAGGTTAAGTTAATAACTAGATCACCTAATGTTCAGGATAAGAATAGGTCATGATAAGGCTCAGTGATTGAGTATGCTTTCAGGTTAGGCTCAGTGATTGAGCAGTTTTCATTGTTCATTGTTATTGTATATTGTATATGCATCATTGTTTAGGCTCAGTGATTGAGCACAGTTCATTGTCAGGGTGACGACCCTATTTCAGATTAGTGTGCTGGGGGAGAGGGAGTCATGACCCTTATGAACCTAGGCCCCGTTAGGGACCCACTAGTGATTAGTGGGGACGGGCTCACCGGAAGCTTATTATGCCAAGTGACCGGTGACACGCTAAGAATCATTGTTAGGCTCAGTGATTGAGCATAGTTCATTGTTAGGCTCAGTGATTGAGCATAGTTCATTGTTAGGCTCAGTGATTGAGCATAGTTCAGCCACATAGTCAACTTTGAGGACTATGAGTTTTAGATAATGAATCAAGCATAATTGAACTGAGAGAATTAGTAAGGGGTCGCGATAGAACTCACTGAGACAAGTTGTCTCACCCAATCCATTGTTGTTGTTTTTCAGTTAAGCAGGAAAAGTTGAAGACCGTGAGGCACGGCTATGAAGATGCTTGAGGAGCAGCTGCTATCTCTATTATGTCTTGTATTTCGGTTTCCCTTGTACTTCTGTATTTTTATTCAGTTTCCTAGATGTACGATGGTACGACTTATGTTTTTAAGTTGTAAATCGCTTCCGCAGATTTCCTGTTTTGAGTATTGAACACTAGTTGAGGGTGTGAGGATCGACTGCATTATATTCAGTTCAGTTATTTTAAGCACGTTTGATGAGTGATTCATCGAAGTTTAGTATGTGTTCAATATGTTTAAAGGAAAGTCACTCTGATGTATGCCAGTAGTGCGCTTCGGTAATTTCTACAAGATAGAAATTAACGGGGTGTTACAATTGGTATCAGAGCAGTTCGACCTAGTCGGACTTAGAATCATGAGTCTCTTACGTCTTCTAAGTGTGATTCCTCTTAATATGCTATTAGACATTGAGCATGATCAACTCAATACTTTGTGCATATTTCGCAGAATCATGGCTGGTAGAGGTAGGGGAAGCGTCCCCGTCAATCCACACTTTTAGCCTTCTCGTTTCATTAGAACGAGCAGCAGGAGCAGAGGGCTACAGACGCCGTATCGGAACAACAGGTGGGCATCAGCGATGGTTCGAAGAAGCTGTGGGCTACCGTTTGTTTCTTGAAACCGATTCAATCATAGAATCATGTAGAGAGTTCAGGTTACATTAAGTATGGACGGAAACTTGATTACACTAAAGAGCAAAACCTCTTTTAAAAATATATCTTGCTTCTTTTCTTATGCTCTTTGATGCGATCATGATTTCCTTCGATCGTTAATGCGCGAAGGTAGGATTGACTATGGTCAATCCAAGTTGGGGTGAAATTCCTTTAAGTGCCACTAAGAGGAGTTAGGGTTTGACTCTTGAAGGAGGATGAAGGTCCATGAAGCTTCAGGAGAATGTTCATGGGGTAACGTGGACGATTTTGCGGACAAAATCTTTCAAGTTGGGGTGATTGTAACATCCCTAATATTCAAAATAACATTTTTTTAAGTGAACGTTATATAATCGCTAATCGAAGGAATTAATAATTCGGAATTCGGGAACGGACGAGACGAGAAATTTATGCCGAGTAATTAACCGTAGAATTAGTGGGGGTTTTAACCTAAAAACCTTGAGTTAATGAACTAAGGGCATTATGGTCTTTTCCCAACCATAACACCCTCAGCCCATACACCCTCCCTTGTACTTCTGTATTTTTATTCAGTTTCCTAGATGTACGATGGTACGACTTATGTTTTTAAGTTGTAAATCGCTTCCGCAGATTTCCTGTTTTGAGTATTGAACACTAGTTGAGGGTGTGAGGATCGACTGCATTATATTCAGTTCAGTTATTTTAAGCACGTTTGATGAGTGATTCATCGAAGTTTAGTATGTGTTCAATATGTTAAAAGGAAAGTCACTCTGATGTATGCCAGTAGTGCGCTTCGGTAATTTCTACAAGATAGAAATTAACGGGGTGTTACACACGAATTTGCTGATACCCTATGGCTCTCTTAATGTCAGCACGCAACCCATTTTCAAACTTGATGCATTTGGAGAACTCAGCACCCTCTCCATCATAATGAGGATAAAACTTAGACAGCTCAGTAAATTTTGCAGCATACTCAGTTACAGTCATGTTACCTTGCTCAAGTCTCAGAAACTCAACCTCCTTCTTCCCGCGGACATCCTCCGGATAGTACTTTCTCTTGAATTCCCTCTCAAACACAGCCCAAGTAACCTCCTCATTGGCAGCCGTCAACCCCTGACTAGTCGTCCTCCACCAGTCATAAGCCTCTTTCTTCAACATATGTTTGCCATAGCGAACCTTCTGAGCATCGGTGCAATCCATAACGCGGAAGCTCCGCTCCATCTCGCTTAGCCACTCAAGGGCACCATCAGGATTAAACCCGCCTTCAAAAGTAGGAGGGTTCTCACGCTGGAACGTAGCCAAACTACGCGTCCCATCACCAATAGCATTGGGTATGTTACCCACAACCCCAGCTATAGCCTGCAAGGCAGCAGCAAGTGCAGCATCGTTCCGTCCTGCCATTCTAGCACTGCAACAAGAACAGAATTTAGAAACGAGTAACAACTAGAATACTACTCAACTCGACGACTCAACCACCGGCCGGACAGACCGAACTGCTCTGATACCACTAATGTAACACCCCTTTTCTACCCTTATATTACACGTCATTTATCAGAGTAATCCCTTTCAAAAATATTATTTTCATTGATAGAAAAGAAATGCTACAATTTCGTTAAAAACAAACTCATCAATTTCACTCTTCAAATTTGCGCAACAAAACATCCTTCATGGAAAATCAAATCCTCAAAATTCACATCACAGCGGAATAAACAACAACTCACCAATAACTCTCAAACACGTCTCAAATATATCAATAAGATCATTAAAACAACTGTCATACCCCAATTTTGTCCGGCTTAGGTCCAAACCCTAATTTTCCACACAAAAATAAATTATGCATCATTTTTAGGGTTAGAATGCACGTTTTGGGAAGTTAGAGTCAAAAAGGGCATTTTGGTCATTTCTCACAAAAGGGTCTCTAAAAAACAATTTTTGCAATAGGCCTCATGTAACAAATTAGGGTTTTTGAAAAATATGTTATGCATGCATGGCAAGCTTTGGAAAATATTTTATGCATGCATGGCAAAGACCTAAAAGCATTTTTTTGGAAAGAAAAAATCAATTTCTATTTTGTTCTTATGGCCAAGAATCGATTTATACCTTTTTCCTAAGCCATGAAAATCGATTCTTTATCTCACCTATAGGCCAATAATCGATTTCCCTTGCCTATGTTTAAAGCATAAAATCGATTTCTACACATACTCATGCAAAAGCTAAGAATCGATTTCCTTAAATTTTAAAAGACTATGAAATCGATTTTCAGGATCTCCAAATGTCCTGAAAATCGATTCCTACCTTTTTCCATAGGCCATATAATCGATTCTTATCATTTCCAAAGATAAAGAATTGATTCCTACATATTTCCAAAGGCCACATAATCGATTTTCAGGATCTCCAAATGTCCTGAAAATCGATTCCTACCTTTTTCATAGGCCATATAATCGATTCTTATCATTTCCAAACATAAAGAATCGATTCCTACATATTTCCAAAGGCTCAAACAATCGATTCATCATTGCAATAAATGTTTTTTAAAAATTCTACGCTTTCCTAAGCCTATAAATAGGCAGCCACATCTCACAAGAGAGGGGGATTTTTCACGAAATCAGAACACACACACATTTTTCACAAGATCAGAGAAGAATTGCTCCAGACACATTTCACGAGATCTGAGAAGACAACTCTCGCAAATTTCATTTTCCAGTTCTACGCTTCATTTTTGCTCTATTCGCGCCGTTGGTCCGTCTGAGCTGATCTCCTGCAAGGGTTAGTCGGGATTTGCGTTCTTCAGAGTTGTAATATCTGCCTTCATCAGAGGTATTTCTGTTTTTATATTTGTTAAAATTTAATCATTGTGATCCATGCCAAAATTGCCCTATGTGACTTAATTTTGCTGTAGTGTCCTTGTTGATGATGAACCACAAGATTCCCACTTGTGCCTAGTGCATCATTTTCTAAGTGGTGAAGATGGTCTCAGATGATTCAACCCCCCCTTTCAAACCCTTTCAAAAAACATTTTTTTTAACTTAGAACTACGTCGCTTTGATTCCCGTTTGGGATACGTAGGAGCGAGTCACGTTCTCGTCAAGCGCAAAAAATAAAAATCCTTTTCGCAACCATAGACAAATCATTTCCATAAAACAAAACAAAAAGAATCATTTTCAAACCCATTGTTGCTAGTAGCTCATCAGAGCCTTTGTTCGTTCAGCTATTAGTAGCAATGTCCTTTCCTCATAAGAATAATAAACGATGATCCATCATAACCTTTGTTAGTTTGATCATCGTACAAATCAATCTCTTTCCAAAATCATTTTCAAAAAGATAATAAAAACGAGTTGTTGTCAATAGTCCATCAGAACCTTTGTTCGTTTGACTAGCGGTACAACTCTCTCTTTTGAGTATTTAGTAAGTGATTCATTATAGCCTCTGCTAGTTTAATCATTCACTAATGCTCGTCCTATTTCAAAAACTCATCAAAAAGGATAAAAAGCAAAAACTTTTCAAAAGACAAACCTAGAACTACGTCGCCTTTGATTCTCCACCCGGAGATACGTAGGAGCAGGGCCACGCCCCTGTCAAGCGCAAAAATAAACAATTTCTAAATTAAAAAATACAAACACATCTCTTTCATAAAACAAAAATCAAAAATCTTATTTTTAAAGTAGGGGATTAAGTCGGTCGTACGGCCGGGTTAATCATCGTTTTAGGATAAGTGAACTGTGGTCCTTCAGAGCCCCAGCGCTCCTTCAGCCCCCAGCGGCCCTTCAGACCCCCAGTGGTCCTTCAACACAGATCACACAATCCTAAGACCCCTATATTAAAAAACACCAACACACAAACATTTTCTAACCAAGAACTACGTAGCTTTGAATTCTCCATCGCACCGGGAGATACGTAGGAGCGGGCCATGTCCCGTCAAGCACTTTTCCCAAAAAACCTTTTTTTTTTCCCCCTTCCTCGCCAAAAATAAAATTTTCATTAAGCTTTCAAACAAGAAATAAATAGGCAAATCTAGGTATTTTTCAAATCAAATGTTAAAACCGCACATTTAATTAAAGGTTCCCTTTCGGTAGAAAGGACGTGCGCGGTGCTAACACCTTCCTCGCACGTAATCGACCCCCGAACCTATATCTCTAGTTTTCCAAGACCATCCGCCTTGTCCAAAAGACCTTTTTTCAATGTTTTGGTCTTAAAATTAAAATATTGGTGGCGGCTCCAAAATTATTCCACGTTGTACATTGAGAAACCCCAAAGGGGGATTTTTTGGGGTGCAACAGCTGGCGACTCCGCTGGGGACCTTTTTTTAAAGACGAGGGTCAAGCCTAACTAATTAAAATGTGTGGTTTAATGTATTGTTGATTTGATTGAAACCTTGTTTGTCTTTCCTTCTTATCATTGATTGTAGGCGTATGCATTTGTGTTCTTCTATGTTCCTTGTCTCGTCTTATTCCCTTTCTTTTATCGTTTATGCCCATGCATTCTTCCAATCCCCATGTTCCCTTCTTTCTTTGCTCCTTTTCTTCAAGGTAAGCTCATGCATCTCTCCCCAATTCTATCATGTCCCTTCTTCTCAGCTCCCTTTCTGAAGTAAGTAATGTGTTTGTTGTTGGTACCCTAGGTTAGTTGTATTTGAATGATATTAAACCCTAGGGTAGACGACATGCTATTGTCTGGACTCTCTGGATTTTCATTTGCAGGTGGGGTAGTTTTGAGGAAATGCCATTCACACACACTACACTTATACCCTGTGACTATGTGTTTTGAGTGGGACCATAACCCAGGTCTGCAAAAACTTAGGAGAGTGGATCCGAGTAGTGAGAGCCCATCAGGACCTTTGTCCGTTTGGCTACTTGCGAAAGTTTCAACTAGAGTTGTGCTCTTTCATGATGCCTCACACCTAGCAGTTTGCTGCATTTGTGGGGAATTTTGTGAAAGGGACTGTAGCTCTGGTGGCCTTGTGAGGGAGTGAATAGAGCTACATGGAAGGATTACCCTTTAAATTGCCCTAGATCATAGGTCTCACCTCTTTTTTTAGGTCACAAGGGCTTTTCCAAAATTGTGTGTTGCATTATTACATCTAGTTTATTTCCGCCAACATTTTTTTTGAAAAAAAAAAAAACAACAAAATCAAAAAAGAATATGTTTTTCCTTCTCTTTCATGAATACCTATATGAAGTGGCATATAGGGTATACTGCCCTAAAATTTCAAAACCCCCACCTGTAAATATCTGCGTTTCTAACAAGCATCCTCATCACCCGCATTTTACATCCTAACAGCATGCATTACATAAGCGAAATTCTGAAAAATTCATCCAGCATTCCTCATGCATCTAAATACAAAAATAACATAAAACCATATGCATTGCATTCATTTACACATTCATACTTGTACTCATAAAAAATGTTCTATCATCAGAGAGAAAAACATAAGGCAAGCTGGTTCGCCAACACCGATACTCCACCCGTCTACAAGCAAGATTGATGGCTAGCAATCAACATCTCGAGAATGAGGACCCCCTGGGTCAAGATGAGTCGGTTGTGGAGATTCTTAACCCCGAGCAGCTGGCTCAAGAGAATCAAGCTTTGAAGACTAAAGTGGAGGCTCTGGAAGCATAGATGGTCGAAGTAATGAGTATGCTACAGAATTTGAGGGGTGGGGCCACTGCTGGGGCCGCTGCTGTTGTAAATCCCGAAGGGGTTGTTACCTTCGTTTCTCCTCCGGTGTCCGCTAAAGTTACAACTACTCACACTTCGTATGGACAGGGGGTCAGTCACTTTGCCCATCCTCCAGGGGCGAGCGGACAGAGTCATCTGAATGCACCGATATATCCTTGGGGGATGCCAATGGGTTATATGCCGCCTGCTGCTGAAGCTATTCCTGTGGGGCCGAGTCAACCTGTCACGACTATGCCTGGTGGAGCTGCTATGGGACCACAAATTCATACTCCTAGTCCTGATACTGTACTGCCAAGAGGTTCACCTAGTCCTACTCTGGGAGTTACTGTGAACCCTCAGAACGCTGCCCATCATATGGGAAACCCTGCTCAGTATGGGGGTTATTATCACGGTCCGGGGAACTATCCACAAGGTCATTTGTTTGGGAACACTCAGCATGGGGATCGGTATCGCTCGCTTGAAGAGCGCTTAAGAGCTGTGGAAGGATCAGGAACTAGAGCCAGGGATGCCCGAGATTTGTGCCTTGTCCCAGATGTTGTTATACCCCCTAAATTCAAAGCACCTGACTTCAATAAATATCGCGGCACCGGGTGTCCATCTAGCCATTTGACGATGTATGTTAGAAAAATGGCCGCTTATGCTCATGATGACAAGGTGCTCATTCATTATTTCCAGGACAGTCTGACTGGGGCATCACTAGATTGGTACATGCAGCTGCAATCCTCCGAAGTTCACAGTTGGAAGGATCTCTCTGAAGCCTTTCTAAAACAATACCAGTATAACATGGACCTTGCTCCAGACCGGTCTCAATTACAGCACATGAGCAAAGGAGATAGAGAGTCATTCAAAGAATACGCTCAAAAATGGAGGAGCATAGCTGCTCAGGTGAAGCCGCCATTGACTGAAAAAGAGATGGTGTACATGTTTATGGAGACCCTTCCAGGGCTGTATTATGATAGGTTGGTGGGGAGCGTTTCGTCCGATTTCTCAGATATGGTTGTCATTGGGGAACGATTAGAGCACGGATTGCGCAGCGGAAAGATTGCTGGAGGTTTTGGCAATTCTAGTGGACAAAAGAAACCCTTTCCCAACTTCCCCAAGAAGAAAGAAGGGGAAACCAATGTTATTTCCGCAGGGGGAGGCCCATCTTTCAGCTCTCCACAGCAGGCGGTGCCATTATCTTTCAACTCTCCGCAGCAAACTAATTCGGGCTACAGAGCCCAGAACTATCAAGAGAAGAGGCGTGCTAATTTTGATCCGATCCCAATGACCTATACTGAATTGTTCAATCATCTTGTCTCAAAGAATTTGGTCAAATACTCGCCCCATGAAGCCTATACAACCTCCCTTTCCTAGGGGGTACAATGCTGATGCTACTTGTAGCTTTCATAGTGGAGGAGTCGGCCACACGGTGGAGGACTGCAAGGCTTTCAAATATGTAGTCCAGGATTTGATTGACGCCAACTAGATCTCTTTCATGCCGAACAGTCCCAGTACAACTACAAACCCCCTACCGGGACATGGGACACCATCCGCTAATGCAGTAGAGGATTCTGTGGGGCAGACAATGATAAAAGATGTTAAGTGTATCCAGAATCCTCTGGAAAATATACATGCTGAGTTGTGTCGTCGTGGTGTTATCAAGAAGGGTTGTGTATGCGCCGATCCTTTATGTGTGGGTGCCTGTGAAGTTTTCAAGTCAGTCCTGCAAGACCTGATAGATCGGTGCGTGGTTCAGATAGGGACCCATGATATTGAAGATGAAAAAGAAATCAATGAGGAAGTAATAGCGGTGCCTATGAAAGAGAGATGTTGGGATACCCTAGGGGAGTCCAGTGGAAAGTTTGACTACTTGGTCAGATATGACGCTCCCGAGAGTGCTCAAATCCGAATAGAAGACATCCAGCCCACAGGATGGGATGAGGAAGAGGAACAACACGATCAAATTGCTGTCATCAAGGATGAGGGTGGTGCAAACCTGGTTTGTCGCTGCAGTGCTGGTGAAAGAATTAAAGAATTGAAAGACTGTTGATCCTCCTGGGACCTTTGATTTAAAGTAGTCATTTGTAATGCAACCCTGTGGCTCTGCCCAAGGCCATAGGACCAGTTGTTAGGGGCGCACATGTTTTTATTTTCTAAATCATCATCATCAATAAAAACGTTGTTTTTGAATTCCAATCAATAAAAATCAATTCCTTTTCATTTCATGTGTCTCTTCTTTTCTTTATTATTTTTGCCTGCATGTCTCACCTTCCATTCTGCTTTTTCGCCTCGGCAAAAAAGCAAATCTGCAGCAATTGTCTCTCAAAATAACAGTGCCAACGGTCCATATTTTGACTTTGATCACCTTATCAATCAAGCAGAGTGGGACGTTGAGAAAGACCGAGAAAATCCTCCAGAAGGTTAATGAAGCAAGGAAAAAGGGTTATTCAGCATCACGGGGAATCCACTGAAGTGATCAACTTGGGGATCGCTGAGAACAAGAAAGAGGTCAAGATGGGTACTTCAATAAAGGAAAATTAGAGCGCAAAAAGGAAATAAAGAAGAAGGGCAAGTGCATGAAAATAAGTGAATTATTGTCCCAGAGTTAATTTTTGAGGAAATAAGCAATCATGATTTGAAATGAAGTCGGACTACCATTCTATATCCAAAAACAAAATCCTCTCCTAACCACCTTAAGCCTAGAAAATTCCATATCCAAAAACAAAATCCTCTCCTAACCACCTTAAGCCAAGAAAATCCCAAAGAGAAAAAACAAAATCCTTTCCGACCCATCTTAAGCCAAGAAAAATCCAAAAATCCAAAAGCCACCTTAGACAAGGATCACCTCGAATATAAAAAACAGTGCATCGTTCTTTATCAGCTCACCCAAGCTCAAGAAAAAGAAGAAGTCAAAGAAGGAAAAATCATTCAAAAAGGAAAATCCCAAAACCAAAAGAAAAATACAAAAGAGATGTAAATAGTGAGTTGATACATCTTACCACAAAACCCAAGAGATCCTCGTCTCAATAAACCTTCAAACACTTTCTCATTTCCACAGACCCTTAGCTAGGAATAAAATTTCCTAATATCTCATCAAGCCAGTTAACCATCATAAATCATCGATCGACAGCCAACACCGAATAAAAACCATCCTGCCATTAGCCCCAAACACCTCATTAAGCCTACTCATCTCTCCTCCACAAAACACCACAATCCCGAAAGGTCCATTCCGATCAATGATTGATTGCTGTTGTTTTCTCAAAGTTTTAGCTCAAGGACAAGTAAATTCATTTGTTTACAATATGCCAAGTGGGGCAATCCTGTCGCTCTTCACCCCTCCTACAATTGGGGAAATTGATCCTACACCTATCTCATCCCTTGTCGCACTCACATTCATTGAAATCATACAGGGGCAACCCCTTTTTTTTTCTCTAGTGTATGGGTCAGAAGCAGTTCTTCTCATCAAGGTTGAGATACCTTCTCCACGAGTAGTCATGGAGGCCAAGTTAGAAGAAGAAAAAGGGGGTCCAAGCTCGTCTAGATCAACTGAATCTCATTAAAGAGAAAGGAATTGCTGCCCTGCGCCATGGCCAGTTGTACCAACAAAAGATGAAGGCAGCTTTCGGCAGGAAAGTCCGTCTTCGAGAATTCGGCGAAGGAGACCTTGTACTCAAAAAGATCCTACCTATCCAGACTGACTCCGTGGGAAGTTGATACCCACTTATGATGGTCCATATGAAGTCAAGAAAGCTTTTTCCAGAGGAGCGCCGACACTCATAAATATAGACGGCGAAGATCTCGGGAATCCAGTCAATTCAGATTAAGTGAAGAAGTATTATGCCTGAAAGAAATATAGAAAAAAAAGAGAGAAAGACAAGCCAAGTAAGAATTAGCTCGCTAGGTTGAAAACCCACAAAGGGCGGCCTAGGCAAAATCAAAGCGACCCGGTGGATTGAAAACCCGCAAAGGGCGATCCAGGCAAAAACTAGGGTCTAAAAACTTAGGCATGAAAAGTAAAGAAAGGCATACCACTCTCCTACAAGCTTGGATGAGGGAGTGGTCAAGGTCAAGGACATAGATGTTTGGCACTGTTCCACAGAGACGGACAGTCAGAATTTAGTTTCTCCTTTTTTTTCGTGTCTTTTTATAGTTTAAACTCTCAAATGCAATAAACAATCGGCGTAACTTCTTGTGCGACCGGTTTCCGCATTAATAAAGTTCAAATTTCTCGTACCTGTTCACTCTTTTTATTTTCTGCTTTTTCTGCTCAAAATAAACGTTTTATGATGATGATGGTCCTGAACTGTAAAACATGTGCATATATCATAGAGCATTGCAAATCATTACGAGATTCTTAAGGGTCCTGAGAGAAAGCACATCCTCAAAATCAGTCAATCATGCAAGAGAGCAACTACATCCACGATTGCTTCAAACCAGCAAAGTCAAGACCAACATGCACTCGGCCCATGAGCCCCGCAAGTCCAACAGGTTCCTCAGTCTCGTGTCATGAGTGTCGTGGGTTGGCTGAACCAGCAAAAAGAAAGAGGGCAATAAACAAACACAGTCATGCATTACATTCATCATGCATAAAATCATGCATTTATCAGGCAGGAAAATAATGATAATAAAGAAAAAGAGAAATTCAGGCATTTGCATTCATCATAAGAGAAAGAAAAAGAAAATAGCAATCATGGCATTTGCATCATGCATCTCATAGAAAAAACAAAACGAAGCCTTCCATTGCATATACTGGCATTCCATGCGGTCAAACCAGACCTTTGTGTCCTTAAACCAGATCATTGTGTTCTTAAACCAGACCTTTAGGGTCCATAAACCAGACCAATATGCAGACACATATTGCTCCATAAACCAGGCTTGTCGGCCCATAAACCAGACTCGTTGTGGTCCTTAAATCAGACTAATGTCAAGTCCATAATTTAGCATTCCATCAAATAAAACCAAGGCATTTCAAAACTCTCAAGCATTGCATTTGCATACCCGCACTTCATAAATAAAAAAAGCAACCATCAAGGAAAGCCAAAAGAGAATATCAAGAGCATCCAGCATTGCATGCATCAGCGTCACATGCATCCACGTAGCATACATCTGCATTACATTTGCACAACCGCATCTTGCACATTCATCATTACACCAAAATCATAGCATAACATGCATGCACATGCATAACATGCCTTTGCATAACATGCACTCATACTCCATGCACCATTCCTTGCATCAACTGGCGTATGCAGGTAGCTCAATCCAATACAGCAGCATCGGTCATTTCCAATCAACCAATCAACAGAATTTGCGAGCCCTCTGCGCTCATCCTGAGCCCTCTGTGCTCATCCTGAGCCCTCTGTGCTCCCTCCTGAGCCCTCTGTGCTCCCCCTGAGCCCTCTGTGCTCCCCCTGAGCCCTCTGCGCTCATCCTGAGCCCTATGTGCTCATCCTGAGCCCTCTGTGCTCCCCCTGAGCCCTCTGTGCTCATCCTGAGCCCTCTGCGCTCATCCTGAGCCCTCTGTGCTCCCCCTAAGCCCTCTGCGCTCATCCTGAGCCCTCTGTGCTCCCTCCTGAGCCCTCTGTGCTCCCCCTGAGCCCTCTGCGCTCATCCTGAGCCCTCTGTGCTCCCTCCTGAGCCTTCTGTGCTCATCCTGAGCCCTCTGTGCTCCCTCCTGAGCCCTCTGCGCTCATCCTGAGCCCTCTGTGCTCATCCTGAGCCCTCCGTGCTCATCCTGTGCCCTCTGTGCTTCTCCTGAGCCCTCCGTGCTCATCCTGTGCCCTCCGCGCTCATCCTGAGCCCTCAGTGCTACCTCCTTACTGCTTTCTTTACCGCGTTCTTTACCGCTTTATTTCCTGCTTCTGCACGCCAAGTGCCCATTTTCTTTTCTGTTTGCACGCCAAGTGCCCGTTTACTTTTCTGTCTGCACGCCAAGTGCCCATTTTACCTTTCTGATTGCACGCCAAGTGCCCATTTACTTTTCTGTCTGCTTTAGTTGAACATTTCAATCAATCAACCAACAGGATTCGTGAATCCCTTCAGGACCCAAGTGTCCCTTCAAAAGCAGACTTCACCTCGCATTCGAGCTGCGGGTAAGTCCTTCAGACCCCGAGTGGTCCTTCAGACTAGTTGTGTCAGCCTAAGACACAGTGGACGTCCTTCATGGTCAACATATCAGTTCCGGATCGGATCTTGACCCATCCTGGCCGCTCGGAAAAGGCCACCCCCCAAGCAGACCGTTTTACTAGTACCGTTGCTAGTTTGCGTTCCATCAGACCCATTGGTCCATCAGGCTTAGGCATGCCCTTCAGACCTCGTCGGTCCTTCAGTTTAACTCCAATCAATGCGCCAAGCATCGACTGCGAATTAGACCTTCAGAGCCTTAGTGTTCCTTCAGACCCCGAGTGGTCCTTCAGAGCCTTGGTGCTCCTTCAGATCCCGAGTGGTCTGTCATTTTCTCTCTCGGTTAATGCGCCAAGTGTTAACCGTTCCCCGTTTGTTCTCAAGCCCATCTATTCAAAAAAATATAAAAAAAGAAAAAGAGGAAAATTCGGGTTTCCCTAAGTGGACAAAATCGGTATAATTTTTGAATTCTTTATCTTCATTTTGCCTTGGAATATGTTTCGGCCAATTCATATTCCTCGTTAAAATTCAGATAAAGAGGGGCAGCTGTCATACCCCAATTTTGTCCGGCTTAGGTCCAAACCCTAATTTTCCACACAAAAATAAATTATGCATCATTTTTAGGGTTAGAATGCACGTTTTGGGAAGTTAGAGTCAAAAAGGGCATTTTGGTCATTTCTCACAAAAGGGTCTCTAAAAAACAATTTTTGCAATAGGCCTCATGTATCAAATTAGGGTTTTTGAAAAATATGTTATGCATGCATGGCAAGCTTTGGAAAATATTTTATGCATGCATGGCAAAGACCTAAAAGCATTTTTTTGGAAAGCAAAAATCAATTTCTATTTTGTTCTTATGGCCAAGAATCGATTTATACCTTTTTCCTAAGCCATGAAAATCGATTCTTTATCTCACCTATAGGCCAATAATCGATTTCCCTTGCCTATGTTTAAAGCATAAAATCGATTTCTACACATACTCATGCAAAAGCTAAGAATCGATTTCCTTAAAATTTAAAAGACTATGAAATCGATTTTCAGGATCTCCAAATGTCCTGAAAATCGATTCCTACCTTTTTCCATAGGCCATATAATCGATTCTTATCATTTCCAAAGATAAAGAATCGATTCCTACATATTTCCAAAGGCCACATAATCGATTTTCAGGACCTCCAAATGTCCTGAATATCGATTCCTACCTTTTTCATAGGCCATATAATCGATTCTTATCATTTCCAAACATAAAGAATCGATTCCTACATATTTCCAAAGGCTCAAACAATCGATTCATCATTGCAATAAATGTTTTTTAAAAATTCTACGCTTTCCTAAGCCTATAAATAGGCAGCCACATCTCACAAGAGAGGGGGATTTTTCACGAAATCAGAACACACACACATTTTTCACAAGATCAGAGAAGAATTGCTCCAGACACATTTCACGAGATCTGGGAAGACAACTCTCGCAAATCTCATTTTCCAGTTCTACGCTTCATTTTTGCTCTATTCGCGCCGTTGGTCCGTCTGAGCTGATCTCCTGCAAGGGTTAGTCGGGATTTGCGTTCTTCAGAGTTGTAGTATCTGCCTTCATCAGAGGTATTTCTGTTTTTATATTTGTTAAAATTTAATCATTGTGATCCATGCCAAAATTGCCCTATGTGACTTAATTTAGCTGTAGTGTCCTTGTTGATGATGAACCACATGATTCCCACTTGTGCCTAGTGCATCATTTTCTAAGTGGTGAAGATGGTCTCAGATGATTCAACCTCCCCTTTCAAACCCTTTCAAGAAACATTTTTTTTAACTTAGAACTACGTCGCTTTGATTCCCGTTTGGGATGCGTAGGAGCGAGTCACGTTCTTGTCAAGCGCAACAAATAAAAATCCTTTTCGCAACCATAGACAAATCATTTCCATAAAACAAAACAAAAAGAATCATTTTCAAACCCATTGTTGCTAGTAGCTCATCAGGGCCTTTGTTCGTTCAGCTATTAGTAGCAATGTCCTTTCCTCATAAGAATAATAAACGATGATCCATCATAACCTTTGTTAGTTTGATCATCGTACAAATCAATCTCTTTCCAAAATCATTTTCAAAAAGATAATAAAAACGAGTTGTTGTCAATAGTCCATCAGAACCTTTGTTCGTTGGACTAGCGGTACAACTCTCTCTTTTGAGTATTTAGTAAGTGATTCATCATAGCCTCTGCTAGTTTAATCATTCACTAATGCTCGTCCTATTTCAAAAACTCATCAAAAAGGATAAAAAGCAAAAACTTTTCAAAAGACAAACCTAGAACTACGTCGCCTTTGATTCTCCACCCGGAGATACGTAGGAGCAGGGCCACGCCCCTGTCAAGCGCAAAAATAAACAATTTCTAAATTAAAAAATACAAACACATCTCTTTCATAAAACAAAAATCAAAAATCTTATTTTTAAAGTAGGGGATTAAGTCGGTCGTACGGCCGGGTTAATCATCGTTTTAGGATAAGTGAACTGTGGTCCTTCAGAGCCCCAGCGCTCCTTCAGCCCCCAGCGGCCCTTCAGACCCCCAGTGGTCCTTCAACACAGATCACACAATCCTAAGACCCCTATATTAAAAAACACCAACACACAAACATTTTCTAACCAAGAACTACGTAGCTTTGAATTCTCCATCGCACCGGGAGATACGTAGGAGCGGGCCATGTCCCGTCAAGCACTTTTCCTAAAAAACCTTTTTTTTCCCCCTTCCTCGCCAAAAATAAAATTTCATTAAGCTTTCAAACAAGAAATAAATAGGCAAATCTAGGTATTTTTCAAATCAAATGTTAAAACCGCACATTTAATTAAAGGTTCCCTTTCGGTAGAAAGGACGTGTGCGGTGCTAACAACTTCCTCGCACGTAATCGACCCCCGAACCTATATCTCTAGTTTTCCAAGACCATCCGCCTTGTCCAAAAGACCTTTTTTCAATGTTTTGGTCTTAAAATTAAAATATTGGTGGCGGCTCCAAAATTATTCCACGCTGTACATTGAGAAACCCCAAAGGGGGATTTTTCGGGGTGCAACAACAACTAATTAAATCGTTTATCAAAATTCACCCACGCCCCCTAGGTGTTACAGTATCAGAGAGCGACACAAAATACATCCCGAGAGCTAAAAGGAAGGCAGCAGATCCTTCACTCGCGATTACCTGCAGCGTTGCCACAATAGAGCAACATTCCAAGCAGAAGGGGTGAGAATTTTAACAAAACATAATCAAGCATATGATAGAGTAATGGAGACAAACAATTTCTACAACATCATTATTAACCTAAACACCAATTCACAACACAGTTTGGCAACAAGCCACAATCATGACCATGCATGTAAATGCAACCCCCACCAGGGCATATGCATGATGGTACCATATTCATCACAATTAAGAGGCCGAAGCCTATTCTTCACAGGAGGCCGAAGCCTATTCTTCACAAGGGGCCGAAGCCTATTCTTCACATTATGCACATGCCATGAGACTCTATATACACATGTGCATTTCATCAAAACACTCACCTGGAGTACTCATCATCATCATCATCAAAATCATATATATCACATCATCATAATCACTCATAGAGTGAACTCGTCATATTCATCAAAATTATATTGCAACATCATCATAGTTTTAATGGGAAAAACTTCACATTTTAAATGAGGGAACATCACTTCTAATTTTAGAAAAGCACCACATTTTTAATTGGGAAAACTTCACATTTATAGAGAAACATCACATTTTAAATTTGAGATAGACCCCACATTTTAATAGTGAAAACATCATATTTTCGTTGGGAAAGTATCACATTTTTAATTGGACAAAACAGTGTGAAAAACAGCAAGAAAAACAGTGGAGAAACAGTGAGAAACAGTGGAAAACAATGGCTCGCGCTCGGAGGCGCGAGCGGGGCGCGAGCGGGGCGCCAAAGGACAGCAACAACGCGCCCAGCGCAGCACGCCTTGCGCCTGGGGCGCGACCCGAGCGCGAGTGAGGCGCAGTTGGTCAGAAACAGCTTCACTTGCAGAATTATTCAGATTTCAAATTTTTTTTTCTAAACCATGTTTAATCATAATCCCTTTCTCACCGTCATCAACATAAAAAATTATACGATTTGTCCATCACACAAATCATCAAAATGTCACCAATAAAATCATCAAATTCACCAACGGAAGATCACCAAAAATTTATCACAGACAATCACCAAGAATTCATCAAGAAAGCATCAACTCCATCAAAATAACCATCAAGATTCATTTAAGAAAACATCACAATTCATCACGAGAAATACCCATAACTCATCAAACATAACAATTTACAAATTCTTTCGATTCTCCTCTATATTACGTCATTTCGTATCAATTTCACAACAATACCCAAAAAGAGATTTACAAGACCCTAAGTCATATACTCAATTACGTTAAACCAAAACGCTCACCCTTACCTCAAATTTTGCGTGTTCCGGAAGACAATGACGAAGAGTCACGAACAAAACCCAGCAACACAACGAACGAAGCTTCTCCTTCCTCCTTCGAAACCGTAGTCACGCCTACTTCTTGATCAAGGGGGAAACCAACACACGGAGATTAGGGCTTGAAAGTCACAACACTAGGAAAGGAAGAAAAACGACAAGGAAGGATTGAGAACTCTTACCTAACGAAACCTCGAGAGAATTCCCTTCCTTCTTCTCCTTTAGCGTCGCGCAAGACTTCTCCCTTCTCACTCTCTCTAACTTTCTCAGCTCTCTCTCAATTTTGCGTAAATGAGAGAGTTGCACTTAGACTCCTAGGGTTTAAGCCGTGGGCTCAGCGAGCGCTGGGCCTCCTACGCCAACACCACCCTCTTTACTCGTTCCACTTCCTGAACATCACCCATCATACTAAATAATTTAATCACGCCTCCAATAAAATTAATAATTCAATTAAATAATGTAACTAAATTATTTCCGGGGTGTTACACTACCGACCCGACTCGCTCGATAATCTGGAAGGGTCCGACATACCGAGGACTGAGCTTCTTCGCCCGCAAAGTAATACCGGTCCCGATTGTTGGAGAAAGCCTAAAAAAGACATCTCCCTCTTCGAATTCTAACAGCCTTCTTCTCTTATCCGCATAACTCTTTTGTCGACTCTGCGCGGCTTTCATCCTTTCTCTTATCTGACGGATCTTCTCCATAGTCTCACAGACCAAATCCGGTCCCAACAATCTCTGCTCACCTACATCCCACCAACACAATGGTGTTCTACACTTCCTTCCATACAATGCTTCATATGGAGCCATTCCGATACTAGAATGGTAACTGTTGTTGTATGAAAACTCCACCAATGGAAGATGATCCTCCCATCTGCCTCCACTATCGAGTACACAAGCCCTCAACATATCCTCTAATGTCTGGATTGTCCTCTCAGTCTGCCCGTCTGTCTGTGGATGGTAAGCGGTGCTAACACACACCGTTGTTCCCAACGCCATGTTCAATGCTCTCCAAAATCGAGATGTGAACTTGGGATCTCGATCACAGATGATACTTGTAGGGATTCCATGCAACTTCACAATATTCTTCAGATACTCATCTGCTAACTTAGCAACCTTGTGATTTGAACGCACCGGAATAAAATGAGCGGACTTGGTCAGGCGATCCACCACTACCCAAATAGAATCATTTCCGGCTTGGGACCGTGGCAATCCCATGACAAAATCCATAGATATGCTTTCCCATTTCCATTCAGGTACCTTCAACGGTTGCAACTGGCCACCTGGCTTCTGGTGCTCTCTCTTAACCCTTTGACAAGTCAAGCATCGAGACACAAACTCTGCAATATCTACTTTCATACCCGACCACCAATACAATTGCTTCAAATCTCGATACATCTTGGTAGACCCAGGATGTACCGAGAACCGACTCTTGTGAGCCTCCTCTAAAACTTGTCTCTTCACATTCTCATCATTTGGCACACAAATTCTACCATCAAAGCAAATTACGCCATCACTGTCTTCGGTGTAATTCGGCAATCTCTTCTGCGCTTGCAGCTCTACATCACCTTCTTGGGATGAGCGAATTAGATTTCTCAAGGGACTTGAAATCCGAATGTGACTCAACACCAATCTGTTCCTTCTTGACTTCACTCTCAAATTAAGGTCTCTGAACAATTCCAACAAGGACATCTCGTGCATCATCAACTCTGCAGTATGGATAGACTTCCTGCTTAAAGCATCGGCCACAACATTAGCCTTACTAGGATGGTACTTCAATTCAAAATCGTAATCCTTCAGGAATTCTACCCATCTCCTCTGTCTGTTGTTCAGCTCCTTTTGGTCAAACAAATACTTAAGGCTCTTGTGGTCACTAAAGACTTCGAAACGAGACCCATACAGGTAGTGTCTCCAAATCTTTAGGGCAAACACAATCGCCGCCAACTCTAAATCATGAGTTGGGTAATTCTCTTCATGCGGTTTCAACTGTCTGGAGGCATAAGCAACTACTTGTTGATTCTACATTAGGACACATCCCAAACCCTTACCAGAGGCGTCGCAATAGATTTGGAATCCTACGAACGGATCTGGGAGAATCAGGACAGGTGCAGAAGTCAAACGATTCTTCAATTCTGCGAAACAATTATCGCAATCCGAGTCCCAAACAAACGGCTGACCCTTGCGAGTTAACCGCGTGAGTGGAAGAACCAGCTGGGAAAATCCTTGAATGAATCTTCGATAATACCCAGCTAATCCCAAGAAACTTCTTACCTCAGTAACCGTAGACGGCTGTTCCCAGTCTACCACAGCTTTGATCTTACTGGGGTCCACTGCAACACCAGCCCTAGATATCACATGGCCCAGAAACTTAACTTCGGGCATCCAAAAATCACATTTGGACGGCTTAGCATACAACTTCTTCTCTCGGAGTACGTTCAGAACAATTCGGAGATGTTGCACATGCTCCTCGATCGTTTTAGAGAACACCAAGATATCATCAATGAACACTACCACAAACTGATCCAGATAGGGATTAAAAATTCGAATCATATAATCCAAGAATACGGCTGAAGCATTGGTCAAACCGAAGGGCATCACTACAAATTCATAGTGTCCATACCTCGTACGAAAAGCGGTCTTCGGGACGTCCAAAGCTCGAACCCTGATTTGGTGATAGCCGGACCTCAAATAAATCTTTGAAAATACAGAATCTCCCCTCAACTGATCTAGCAAATCATCGATCCTCGGTAGAGGGTACTTGTTCTTGACAGTCACCTTATTCAACTGACGATAATCTATACACAATCTCATACTTCCGTCCTTCTTCTTGACAAGCAACACTGGAGCACCCCATGGTGAGGCACTCGGCCGGATGAACCGTTTGGAAATTAGCTCTTCCAGTTGAACTTTCAATTCCCTCAACTCTAACGGTGACATTCTATACGGGGCTATCGAAATAGGTCCAGTGCCTGGAACCAACTCTATAGAAAATTCCACCTCACGATCCGGAGGAAATGAAGGAACTTCATCGGGAAACACATCAAGAAATTCATTAACAACTTGCACAGAAGATAAATCCTGACCTGTCTCAGTGGATGCAGACAGCATCATGACATAAGCTTTTGCGCCTTGGAACAGATAGTTACTGGCCGAAGTGAAAGAAATAACAGCTTCAGAATTGGGCGGTTGTAGCTCCACTGACTCGGAGGAGAAACCGATAGTTCGATGGAAGCAATCTATAGTCACATGGTTGGTCGTCATCCAACTCATGCCTAGGACGACGTCCATGCCCTTCATTGGTAAACAAATGAAGTCTACTACAAAATTCCTGTCTCCAATGGATAGAAGACAATTTTCACATATCGCTTGGGTCAGAACACTACCCTCAGCAGCAGTCTTAATGGAGATTGGTTGAGGCAAAGGAGTTAAGGCCAATCCCAACCGTTCGACACAAACTTGAGATATAAAACAATGGGTCGCACCCAATCATATAAAATACTAACGGAGTTATTAAAAAGAGATCCCATACCCCTTAGTAGATTATCTGACGGTGTGACCTTCTGGGCGTCCAAGGTGTAAACCCTCCCATGAGTTGTAGTAGCAGCAGGGTTACCTCCTTGACTCTTCTCCTTCTCTGGGCAGTCCCGTGCATAATGACCTTCTCTCTTGTAGAAATAACACTGGTTGGATCCCATCTGGCATTTACCCTGATGATACTTTCCACAGTTGGAACATGTACTGAACCTTGAGGAGTTCGACGACTGAACCTGCTTCCCCTTGTCGGAGTTACGCCCGGGACCCGTCTGATTGTTGGATGATCCAACATTCTTCTTATTCTGATGGAATACCTTCCTGCTTGCATATAACCTCTTCAAGTAACTCTCAGCTATGTGTGCTTGTTGAACCATGGCGGCATAGTTAGTATAAGCAAAAGAACTCAAACTCTGAGCAATGTCTTCTCTTAGTCCATACTTGAAGCTTTCGGCTTTCCACTTGTCATTGGGAGCATACCCGGCCAAACCGAAGAATTGATATAACTCTTCAAACTTAGCCGCGTACTGACCCACAGTTGAACTTCCTTGAGTGAGAGTCAAATTCGTTCGCCTTGTCGAACCTCATGGCTGTTGGAAAGAACTGCTCCAAAAATACCTGCTTGAAATGTTCCCAAGTCTGGGGAGTATCCATAGTTACCATCATGGCTTTGGCATTAGTCCACCAGTTGTTAGCTTCACCTTTCAGCATATGTGTCGCCAATCTCAGCTTGTCATCATCAGTGACTTGCGTAGCTACGAAAATCTTCTCTATATCATCTAGCCAATGCTCGGCTTCCATGACATCCGGTCGTCCTCTGAACTCGGACGGCTTCATTTTCAGGAATTCAGAGAAAACCCTCCTTGGGTCAACTTGAGGCTCAGGGACTTGCTGGGGCTGAGCTTGAGCATTCTGTTGCATTTGCAACATGTCTTCCATCATCTTCTGTTGTCTCTCGATCACGTTCTGCATCCATGCGGAATGCGGATCAATCGGTGGGTTATTCCTCGATCCTCCTGCCATAATTCTGCAAATGATACAGCAAGTATTAAGTTGATCAGTCTCAATGTCTCTTAGCATCACAAGAAGCAAGATAGAAGAATTACTCGAGGGACAAAACCACCCTAGCTGTCTAAGCCCGACTAGGTCGAACTGCTCTGATACCATAATGTAACACCCCGATAAATTCTAACATATAGAATCATCCAAATGCACTAAATGGAATAAATCAGAGTATAAAAATTCCTGTTCAGATATACATCTTTACAAGAAACAGCGGAAACTAATAAATAAAATAATACAAGCTCGAGTCATACGACCGAATACAGATACAACTACAGAAGAACAAGGACAACTATAAAAGAGTCAATCTTCAATCTTCTCCTCGAACGCGACGACCAACTGTGACGCCTGTTGTCCCTATAACCTGTTCTCTGTAAAAACAACAAATATGGATTGGGTGAGACAACTTGTCTCAGTGAGTCCTACCGTGCCCCCTCACCGACACTCGGTTCAATTATTAAACCGCTAATAAAGTTTAATTAGCTACCACGAGCTATAATCGAAATGCCAAGCAAATCATGTTCTCAATTATGTTTTTAATAGCTTAGCTTAAACCGACTGCGATCCTCGCTAATCCCAGTAGCTATAGCTTAACATCGACTGACTGCGATCCTCGCTAATCCCGGCAATGTTAACTTATAATCAATAACTTAGCATAAGCCGACCGCGATCCTCGCTAATCCCGACAACCCGTGAGTTGACCACGCCAAAACACATTCAGGGCCTAGGTAAGGGGTCATGACTACCCTCCTTAGTATGCTACTTGTCAGGTCGTCACCCAACGCGACATATGTATGACAATACATAACGATTCTCGAGAGTTAGATAATATATATGTAACACCCCGATAAATTCTAACATATAGAATCACCGAATTGCACTAAATGGCATACATCAGAGTAACTTCCTATTATTGAAATATTGAACACAACTAAAGCTTTCGATAATACATATCAAATGGTTCGCTGAACCTCATAAACTTCCTGAAAATGCTTAAGTTTCAAAACTTAAGACTTGTACATAATCCTGGTGTTCAATACTCAAAACATGAAGTAGCGGAAACGATTTACAACTGATACATGATCGTTATACAATCGATAACATAGAAACAATAAATGGGACAAAGGTCTAAAACATGAAACTCGGTCTTCAATGACCCCAAGAGTTGCACCGGCTAATCGTGCTTCGTCGCCTTTGCTTTCCCCTGTTTCTCTGTAAAAACCACAAATATGAAGGGTGAGATAAACATTATCTCAGTGAGTCCTATCGAGACCCCTTACTAACTCGAGCGATTCATTATGACTTACTTTACACTCGTGGCCCTAAAGGCAACCACGTGGAAATATTTTAAGTTCCTGTAACCTTTATGCTCATGGCCCTCCTAAGCGACACATGAAGCATACAATCTTTTGTTCCATGTTTTTAGCATAACACCTCAGTCTACCTATTTTATAGGCACTTCTTTGACTTTGGTGAACCCATCCCGCTATTTCTAGTGGGCGAAACGTTCTTGAGTCTAGGTTTTTGGGCTCATGACTTCCCCTCCCCTAGTATGCTAACCTCTAAGGGTCGTCACCCTTTTTCCTCTTGTATTTATTATACATTATATATCCATGTACCCGCAATGGGCTGTTAGTCATTTCAGTCAAGTACCGTGCATCATATCAGTCAAGTACCGTGTATCATATCAGTCAAGTACCGTGTATCATATCAGTCAAGTACCGTGTATTATTATTTCTTGACATATGTTCTCTCGCGTTCTCTAAGTACGGTCTTCCATTTTGTTCATAATACACAAGTTTTCTATTAAACATATTGAATCTAATGACTTCGGTATTTTTACATTGTTGGGAGACCTTGGGGAATGGATTAGAAGAGGATTGGAATCATTCAGAATGGATAAAAAGTACTTTGAATTTGGGGATCAGCAAATCTCGCACGACCCGTGTGTGTAGGCACACGATCCGTGCGCTGTAGACAGAGTTACAGAAGATTTCCAGAAAGATACGCACGACCCGTGCGACTAAGCGCACGATCCGGGCGTTATTGAATAAAATTGTAGAGAGTTTCAGAAACATACGCACGACCCATGTGACTAGGCGCACGATCCGTGCGTGTTTAAAAATCCAGTTCTTGTAGCATCAGATGGGGGCGCACGACCCGTGCTCAGAGGCACACGATTCGTGCGTCTCCATCAGTTTTCCAGAAAACAGACTTTTCATGAGTTAATCCATTCCATTCCGATTCCAATTTCCCTTCCGATCGAGACCCAAACTCAAACACACATTGAAACAGTATATTATAGCAATCCCTATCAGTTCAATCCGGTACATCCAAACAATCAATCAAGCAATTTCATAATTTAAATCACAATCTTTTCAATTAAACGGTTTTCGATAAATTTCCTTTCGTTACCAGAAACGCGTGACAAGAGTTTTCGAAAAAGAAGACTCAGAAACGCAAACACATTCCCTAAGCGAGTTATAGAACTCACCTTGTCATGATGACAACCACAGCTCAACTCGGAAGCAAGGCTTCTGAAAGACCGAAATCCCAAAAACGATCCCCAATAGGCTTCCAACTTCGAACTCGAACTCACCCTTATCGAAACAGCCACTGAAACCTCTTCTAATCTATTCAAATACACAAGGTAGGTTCGGTTTTACTTTAAGCTAGCCTTGACTTTGACATGCAAGCTTCCAATCTTCTCAAAACCCCTTTTTCTCACTTGGAGCTTTGATGTTTCAAAAATGGTGAAATGGGAAAGGTGGTGAATGGGTAGTCAAAAGTTGTACCAATGTGAAGAGAACGAAAAATGGAAAAGAATGGTGTGAATTTGACTTACATGCAAGCTGAATTCAGAAACTTCCCTCCTCTCCTTCTTCCTCTCCCTTTCTCGGCTTTTTCTCCTCTCTCTCCTCTTACTTCTTTGCTATTTTTCAGAAATGAGGGAAATGAAGTGTGTGGGAGTGAGGGAGTTGACTTAGTCAGCTGAGGGGTGAGTCACTTAATGTTGGAAAAGACCCTTCTACCCTCCTTCACTAACACTTCCCTTAATTCACTTCTAACTCAACAATTACATCTAAACTTCTATACTTAGTATGCTACATTACTCATACTCACATACTATCATTTATTATAATTCTACATCTCATAATTAAGAAATTCGTGCTTAGCCAATCAACTCAACCTCTTGCTAATTTAATTAAATCAGCTTAGCTAATTAGGGGATGTTACAATCACCCCAACTTTTTAAAATTTTGTCCTCAAAATTGACAAAACGTACCTTACTCGAACAAATAAGGATATTTCACCCGCATGTTCTGCTCTATTTCCCATGTTGCTTCGTCGGGTGATGCACCGTCCCAAAGCACCTTGACAATAGGAATTGATCTTGTCCGAAGCGTTTTCTCGCCACGCTCGATGATCCTGAATTGAGTAGGCTGATAAGACAAATCCGGTCTGATGTCGATCGCTTCATAACTTAAGGGTTGATTCGGATCATGAATATACTTTCTTAACTGCGATACATGAAACACATCATGTAATCTGGACAAATCCTCAAGCTGTTTCTTTAGTTCAGACAACTCAGATGCAGACATTCTATACGGTGCCATAGACACAGGTCTAGTACCAGGTACAAGATCAATGGAGAACTCCACCTCTCTCTCTGGTGGTACATCGGGGATTTCGTCAGGAAAAACTTCAGGAAAATCTCGCACCACTGCCAACTCACCAATTTTTTCCTGACTCTCAGAAGGCATTGACGCTAACAGTGAAAACAACTGAACCCCTTCCTTCATCACCCTCCGTAACTGACCAGCAGGTAGCAAACTAGATTCATCCTCCTCAGGAGAAGAGAAACTCACAGACCTCTCACTACAGTTGATATGGACACAGTTATCAACTAACCAGTTCATACCCAGAATAATATCCATCCCATCCAATGGCAAACAAATTAAATCAGCAATAAAATCTTTGCCGAAAATCGACAAAGGGCATTTAGCACAAACAAGAGAGGTAGTTACTGAACCCTTCGCCGGAGTACCAATAACCATCTCCCCCAACATAGAAGATTCAGAAAGACCCAATCTATCAACACATGCGGCAGCAATAAAACAATGGGTGGCACCAGTATCAATAATAGCAACGAGAGGAGAATTATTGATATAACACGTACCTCTAATCTCATTTACCACATCTGACCCCGCCAGAGCAAACACCTTTCCAGTAGACCTTTCTTTCTTTGGTTTCGGACACTGAGCACTGATGTGTCCTCCCTCACCGCAGTTGAAACAGAGTGCATCCTTACGATCACAGTTAATTGCCATATGGCCCTCTTTCCCACATTTGTAGCACCTTTTTACATCACCCGGACAGTCTGGGCGCTTATGACCAGCCTTCCCACACTTATAACATACCACACTAGCAGCAGCATCTCCCCCACTTGGTCTCTTGCCCCCCGCAGCTCTCTAATTACCTTTACCCGTTGGAACCTCATACGGCTTCCCGCGACTCGGGAAATTCTTCTGCTTTTCTCTTATAACTCTAGAATGGGCATTACTGTTGTAACACCCCTTTTCTAATACTTAGCTTTTAAATAAAAATCAGAGTCTTTTTTTTTTTTTTGAAAACATTTTCAAGCGAGTGCTACATTTACTCCATAAATATCAAGATACATAACACCGTAAGGAAGGTTCAGTTCGCATCACTAAAATCAATCACCACCAGCAGCGGAATAATAAAGAGTTCAAAAATTAAAACCAATACATCACCAACAAAGTCTAGCAGTTTTAAGAAAATAAAGCATAAACCTAAGACACCCCCCCTGGTGCTACGTATCAGAGCGTGACACTTCCTACTAGACGAAGGCATACAGGAAACCTTCACTCATCATTACCTGCACGTTGCCGACATAAGAAGCAACATAAAAGCAGTAGGGTGAGTCTCTTTTCATAATTAATAACATATGAGAATTAAGCAATGCATAGGAAAAAGGAAACCAGGCACACCAATTCATAACAATAGGAAACATTCGCATCAGCATACTAAATTCCAAACAGCACTATATAATATACGATTATGTATGTAATGCAACCCAAACTCCACGGGTACATGCATGTCGGATCCGTCACCAATACAAATAGGCCGTAGCCTCTGCTCACCAAATCAAAATTAGGCCGTAGCCTCTGCTCACCAATAATGCATATGTCCATGAGATGCTATGGGAATGCATTACAACACACCAAGTCCAAGCAATTCATCATTTAAAATTCATGATCTCACCATTGTATATTAATCAGCTCACCAAATTAAAATTAGGCCGTAGCCTCTGCTCACCAATCTCACCCTATCACACTCACCAATTCAGCTCACCACTCACACCAACACCAATTCAAATAGACCAGCTTAGGACATTGACACAACATAGGAAAAGTGGGTAAAAATAGCCATTTAGACACTTGAACACCATCAGCCAGAAACACCAGTGAAAATAAATTATTTTTGCATAAAATTGAGACTATTGGATAGGCACTGAAATTAGCTTCAAAACGCATTTTGAACCGTTGAATTTGGATAACCGAGTCAAAAGTTATATTAAAAACTGTTTAGGAAAAATGTTAGACATTCTGGAAACAGGCGCATGGGCGCTGGGCGCCCAGGGGCAACACAGCGCTTGGCGCATGGGCGCTTGGCGCCCAGGAGAGGCAACACGCAACAGCGCACAGGCGCATAGGCGCTTGGCGCCCAGGAGCAACACGCGCAACAGCGCACAGGCGCTAGGCGCCCAGGGGAACAAGCGCGCAACAACGCACAGGCGCTAGGCGCCCAAGAGAACAAGCGCGCAACAGCGCACAGGCGCTAGGCGCCCAAGAGGCAACACGCGCACATAGGCGCTGGCGCCCAGAAGCAACAACGCGCACAGGCGCGCCCAGGGAACAGCAGCAACATGGCGCCCAAGCACTAGGCGCCTAAGGCCAACATGCTACACAACTCATTTTGCTTCGAAATTCATTTTACACGAGCCAAATGCTCAGGACATGAAAACTCAATAAAAATTTTATCAAAAGCTGAACTTTAATTTTGGCGCCCATGCACTAGGCACCTAGTGAAATTACGCAACTCAACTCCTTTCTTGACCAAAATCAGTTTTCATGAGCCATTTTACCCAAGTATAAAAACCTGAAAACAATTTTCACAAAACTATCACCAGAACTTTGGGGCCCTTGGCGCCCATGACTCAAGCAACAAGTGCCAAAACTGGCAGCACAGGAACACAGGAGGCAACACAGGCAACAGGGACAGCACACTGCTGGGCAACACAGGCAACAGAATTTTTGGAAAACTGGCACAGCACACTGCTGGGCACTTGGCGCCCATGACCATGGCGCAAAACAGAATTTTCAGCAACAATCCATATGGCGCCTAAGGCGCCTAGGGGCATCCAAACAGAAATTCTCCCACTCTCAATTACCAATTAAAATTCACCAAAACACTCCTATATATAAATATAATCAAAATGTCACCATAATTCCCAATTTCACCAAACAATCATATATTCAAACAATTGGTCTACAATTCGCATATTGCCCCAATTCAAACATCAATCATAGAATTCTCAACATATCAATTCAACAACAACATCACAATATTATAATTTCTCAACAACAACACAATTCAATCATGGAAACTAACCTAGGACCCTAACCCTAAGCAATTCCCAATTCGCATAAGTATTAAGAACAAAAAGAGGACCCCCTAACCTTATGGAAATCGAATTTGCTAGCCAAGCTCCAAGTGAAGAATGCGCACCACCAATGAGCCTCCTCTTCTTCTCTTTGAGCTTCGCCCCTTCCTTCTCCTTCTCTTCGCAACTCTCCTCTTCTCTCCTTCTTACGTTACTTTTTCTTTCTTTTCTCACTTGGGTGAATTTTGCCACTCACTCCCTAGACCCCAAATAATTCGACTCCTATGCCAAAGAAGTGGGCCACGGGCCTAATTGTGGATCACGGGCCCTTGCTCGCACCACTTAAATAGTAACAGCACCTCCTAATAAAATAAAATAAAATACTTAAACTCGAATTATTTAATTAAATTAAATAAATATTGTAAGCCTTAAATAATTTAATTAAATAAATAATTAAATTATTTTGGGGCGTTACAACTCTCCCCCACTTAGAATATTTCGTCCTCGAAATTACCTGAATCAAACAACTCCGGATATGCCTCCCGCATCTTGCTCTCCAGCTCCCAAGTCATACTCTCACCAGCAGCTCCTAACCAAACCACTTTCACCAAAAGAATTTCTTTCCCTCTCAGAGTCTTCACTTCTCTATGTTCAATCCGCACAGGCATAGTCTCCACGGTGAGATTATCCCGCACCTCTACTTCATCCATCTGAATCACATGGGACGGGTCCGGAACATACTTTCGAAGTTGTGACACGTGAAACACGTCATGCAAGTTCGAAAGATTAGGTGGCAAAGCCACCCTATAGGCAACACTTCCCACCCTCTCCGTAATCTGATACGGACCAATGAAACGGGGAGTTAACTTCTTAGATTTCAAGGCACGCCCAACACCAGTCACCGGAGTGACTCTCAGGAACACATGATCACCAGCCTGAAACTCTAAATCCTTCCTTCTCTTATCATGATAGCTCTTTTGTCGACTCTGCGACGCTTTCATCTTCTCACGGATCAGTTTTACCTTCTCAGTTGTTTCTCGCACAATCTCAGGCCCCAACACTGCACTCTCCCCAGATTCATACCAACACAACGGAGTCCTACATCTCCGACCATACAATGCCTCAAACGGTGCCATACCAATACTAGAGTGAAAACTGTTGTTATAGGTGAATTCTATCAATGAAAGATGAGAATCCCATGAACCTCCCTGCTCAAGAACACATGCTCTCAACAAGTCCTCTAACGACTGAATAGTCCTCTCCGTCTGACCATCTGTCTGCGGATGATAAGCGGAGCTCAACCTCAACTTAGAACCCAAAGCTTCCTGCAAACTTTTCCAAAACTCAGATGTGAATCTTGGATCTCTATCAGACACAATACTAAGCGGAACGTCATGCAACTTCACAATAGTCTTGATGTAGATTTCTGCCAACTTTGGAACTGGATAAGTCATATTAATTGGTAAGAAATGAGCAGACTTAGACAACCTGTCCACAACCACCCATATAGCATCAAACCCTCTCACTGTATTTGGCAAACCAGTTACAAAATCCATGGAAATGCTATCCCATTTCCATTCCGGAATCTCCAATGGTTGCATCAACCCCGCAGGCTTCTGATGCTCAATCTTAGACTTCTGACAAGTCAGACACGAATACACAAACTGCGCCACATCCTTCTTCATACCAGGCCACCAGAACATTTTCTTCAAATCTTGGTACATTTTCGTAGCCCCGGGATGAATACTCAACTTGCTCCTATGGCTCTCCTCAAGAATCATTCTCTTCATCTCAGCATCGTCAGGAATGCAGATCCTATCTCTGAATCGTAATACACCTTGGGAATCTAACTTGAAATCTCCACCCACATCTTGATCATTCTCAACTAACAGGTCTACCAACTTTACATCTAACTTTTGGGCTTCTCGGACACTAACCAAAAATTCATTGCCGATCTTCAACATCCCCAATCTGACACTCTGCGGTGTCACTTCACAAACCAGACTCATATCCCGAAACTGCTCAATCAATTCTAACTCTTTCACCATCATAGCCGACATATGCAAACTCTTCCGACTTAAAGCATCAGCCACGACATTAGCTTTGCCGGGGTGATAGTTCAAGCCGAAATCATAATCCTTCAGCAGTTCTAGCCAACGTCTCTGCCTCATATTTAGCTCCTTCTGATCAAACAAGTATTTTAAACTCTTATGGTCGCTAAACACTTCAAATCTGGTACCATACAGATAGTGCCTCCAAATTTTCAGCACAAACACAATTGCAGCTAGCTCCAAATCATGAGTAGGGTAGTTCTTCTCATGGGTCCTCAACTGTCTGGACGCATAAGCTACTACCTTACCCTCTTGCATCAATACACCTCCCAAACCCATCTTGGAAGCATCACAATATACTACAAACGGTCGATCAGGAACAGGCAAAGTCAAAACGGGCGACGTAGTCAACCTCTTCTTCAACTCAGTGAAGCTCTCCTCACAGCGTGCATCCCACACAAAGGCTTTTCCCTTACATGTCAATTGAGTCAACGGAAGTGCCAACTTCGAGAAACCTTCAATAAATCTCCTATAATAACCAGCTAATCCCAAGAAGCTTCTGATTTCTGTAACTGACTTCGGGCTCTCCCATTGAGACACAGCATCAACCTTGGCTGGGTCCACAGCTATACCATTACCAGAGATAATATGACCAAGGAAACCTACCTCATTCAGCCAGAACTCACACTTAGACAATTTTGCATACAATTTCTTTTCTTTTAATACTTCCAGCACTAACCTCAAATGTTCTGCGTGCTCCTCTTCTGTCTTAGAATACACCAGAATGTCGTCAATAAACACAACTACAAACCGATCCAAGTAACTATGAAAAGTACGATTCATGTACTCCATAAACACACCCGGCGCATTGGTAACCCCAAACGGCATAACAGAATACTCATAGTGCCCATATCTCGTTCTGAAAGCGGTTTTCTGAATGTCTTCATCCTTTACCTTGATCTGGTGATAACCTGACCTCAAATCGATTTTACTAAACACCTTAGCACCTACCAACTGGTCCATCAGATCATCAATTCTGGGAAGCGGATACCTGTTCTTTATTGTCACTTTGTTCAATTGCCTATAATCGACACAAAGTCTCATGCTCCCGTCCTTCTTTTTCACTAACAATACCGGAGCACCCCACGGTGACACACTTGGCCTTACAAATTTCTTCTCAAGCAGATCTTCTAATTGCTTTTTCAATTCAGACAACTCTGAGGCTGACATTCGGTACGGTGCCATAGACACAGGCCTAGTACCAGGTATAAGGTCAATGGCAAACTCAACCTCCCTCTCTGGCGGGACACTTGGAATTTCATCTGGGAACACTTCAGGGAACTCACACACTACTTGAACCCTTTCAATGATTGCCTGATTCTCAGCAGACAATGACGCCATCAAAGCAAACAGATGAACTCCCTCCTTCATTACCTTATGCAAATGACCAGCAGGCAACAACACTGATTCTTCCTCTTCGGGAGGAAAGAAACTCACAGATCTCCGGAAACAATTAATATGCACATGGTTAAATACTAACCAGTCCATACCAAGAATGACGTCCAACCCTCCCAACGGCAAACAAATAAGATCAACAAGAAAATCTCTGCCGAAGATTGACAGAGGGCACTTAGCACACATAAGAGAGGTAGTTACTGAACCCTTAGCTGGAGTGTCAATAACCATCTCTCTCATCATAGAAGATAAAACAAGGTCCAATTTCTCAGCACACAAAGCAGCAATAAACGAATGCGTAGCACCAGTATCAATAATAGCAATCAAAGGAATACCATTAATAAAACATGTACCTCTAATCTCATTAGTATCCTCTGATCCTGCGAGAGCAAACACTTTCCCATGGGACTTCTCTTTCTTCGGCTTAGTACACTTAGTACTAATATGACCTGATTCCCCGCAATTGTAGCACACCACATCCCTTTTCTCACATTTTGCAGCCACGTGACCTTCCTTACCGCACTTGAAACATTTATTATCTGAGCAGTCGAAACTCTTGTGACCCGGCTTGCCACACTTGTAGCACACAACCTTCGCAGGGGCATCTCCCCCACTTGCTTTCTTATTGTCAGCATACCTCTCCTTACCCTTACCAGCTGGAGCCTCATACGGTTTACCCCGGTTCTGAAACTTACCCCTCAGATCCCTCATGACCCTGGAGTGAGCATTACTATCATCCTCATATATCCTGCAACTGTCGATCAAATCAGCGAATACCCGAATCTTCTGGTACCCTACAGCCTTCTTAATATCAGCCCTCAGCCCATTCTCAAACTTAATACACTTTGAGAACTCAGAATCAGCATCGGTATAATGGGGATAAAACTTAGCCAATTCAGTGAACTTGGCAGCATACTCTGTCACTGACATGCTTCCTTGCTTCAGCTCAAGGAATTCTATTTCTTTCTTATCTCTCACATCTTCAGGAAAATACTTCCGCAAGAACTCTCTACGGAAAACAGCCCAAGTTATCTCTTCATTGGCAGTCTCTAACCTCTGCCTCACCTCCATCCACCAATCATCAGCTTCCTCTGCCAGCGTATGGGTACCATACCTGACCTTCTGCGCATCATCACAATCCATGACCCGGAATATTCTTTCAATCTCTTTCAGCCATGCCAAAGCACCATCTGGATTATACTTGCCCTTAAAGACAGGTGGATTCTCTCTCTGGAACGTAGCCAAATTGCGCGTCCCATCATTAACAGCACCGGGTATATTACCCATCGCCCCGGCTATAGCCTGCAAGGCGGCAGCAAGTGCAGCATCGTCCCGTCTGGCCATTCTAGCACTGCAACAGAAAACAGAATTCAGAAACGAGTAACAAACTCAATGTTACTCAACACGACGACTCGACTACCGGCCGGACAGACCGAACTGCTCTGATACCACTAATGTAACACCCCTTTTCTAATACTTAGCTTTTAAATAAAAATCAGAGTCTTTTTTTTTTTTTGAAAACATTTTCAAGCGAGTGCTACATTTACTCCATAAATATCAAGATACATAACACCGTAAGGAAGGTTCAGTTCGCATCACTAAAATCAATCACCACCAGCAGCGGAATAATAAAGAGTTCAAAAATTAAAACCAATACATCACCAACAAAGTCTAGCAGTTTTAAGAAAATAAAGCATAAACCTAAGACACCCCCCCTGGTGCTACGTATCAGAGCGTGACACTTCCTACTAGACGAAGGCATACAGGAAACCTTCACTCATCATTACCTGCACGTTGCCGACATAAGAAGCAACATAAAAGCAGTAGGGTGAGTCTCTTTTCATAATTAATAACATATGAGAATTAAGCAATGCATAGGAAAAAGGAAACCAGGCACACCAATTCATAACAATAGGAAACATTCGCATCAGCATACTAAATTCCAAACAGCACTATATAATATATGATTATGTATGTAATGCAACCCAAACTCCACGGGTACATGCATGTCGGATCCGTCACCAATACAAATAGGCCGTAGCCTCTGCTCACCAAATCAAAATTAGGCCGTAGCCTCTGCTCACCAATAATGCATATGTCCATGAGATGCTATGGGAATGCATTACAACACACCAAGTCCAAGCAATTCATCATTTAAAATTCATGATCTCACCATTGTATATTAATCAGCTCACCAAATTAAAATTAGGCCGTAGCCTCTGCTCACCAATCTCACCCTATCACACTCACCAATTCAGCTCACCACTCACACCAACACCAATTCAAATAGACCAGCTTAGGACATTGACACAACATAGGAAAAGTGGGTAAAAATAGCCATTTAGACACTTGAACACCATCAGCCAGAAACACCAGTGAAAATAAATTATTTTTGCATAAAATTGAGACTATTGGATAGGCACTGAAATTAGCTTCAAAACGCATTTTGAACCGTTGAATTTGGATAACCGAGTCAAAAGTTATATTAAAAACTGTTTAGGAAAAATGTTAGACATTCTGGAAACAGGCGCATGGGCGCTGGGCGCCCAGGGGCAACACAGCGCTTGGCGCATGGGCGCTTGGCGCCCAGGAGAGGCAACACGCAACAGCGCACAGGCGCATAGGCGCTTGGCGCCCAGGAGCAACACGCGCAACAGCGCACAGGCGCTAGGCGCCCAGGGGAACAAGCGCGCAACAGCGCACAGGCGCTAGGCGCCCAAGAGAACAAGCGCGCAACAGCGCACAGGCGCTAGGCGCCCAAGAGGCAACACGCGCACATAGGCGCTGGCGCCCAGAAGCAACAACGCGCACAGGCGCGCCCAGGGAACAGCAGCAACATGGCGCCCAAGCACTAGGCGCCTAAGGCCAACATGCTACACAACTCATTTTGCTTCGAAATTCATTTTACACGAGCCAAATGCTCAGGACATGAAAACTCAATAAAAATTTTATCAAAAGCTGAACTTTAATTTTGGCGCCCATGCACTAGGCACCTAGTGAAATTACGCAACTCAACTCCTTTCTTGACCAAAATCAGTTTTCATGAGCCATTTTACCCAAGTATAAAAACCTGAAAACAATTTTCACAAAACTATCACCAGAACTTTGGGGCCCTTGGCGCCCATGACTCAAGCAACAAGTGCCAAAACTGGCAGCACAGGAACACAGGAGGCAACACAGGCAACAGGGACAGCACACTGCTGGGCAACACAGGCAACAGAATTTTTGGAAAACTGGCACAGCACACTGCTGGGCACTTGGCGCCCATGACCATGGCGCAAAACAGAATTTTCAGCAACAATCCATATGGCGCCTAAGGCGCCTAGGGGCATCCAAACAGAAATTCTCCCACTCTCAATTACCAATTAAAATTCACCAAAACACTCCTATATATAAATATAATCAAAATGTCACCATAATTCCCAATTTCACCAAACAATCATATATTCAAACAATTGGTCTACAATTCGCATATTACCCCAATTCAAACATCAATCATAGAATTCTCAACATATCAATTCAACAACAACATCACAATATTATAATTTCTCAACAACAACACAATTCAATCTTGGAAACTAACCTAGGACCCTAACCCTAAGCAATTCCCAATTCGCATAAGTATTAAGAACAAAAAGAGGACCCCCTAACCTTATGGAAATCGAATTTGCTAGCCAAGCTCCAAGTGAAGAATGCGCACCACCAATGAGCCTCCTCTTCTTCTCTTTGAGCTTCGCCCCTTCCTTCTCCTTCTCTTCGCAACTCTCCTCTTCTCTCCTTCTTACGTTACTTTTTCTTTCTTTTCTCACTTGGGTGAATTTTGCCACTCACTCCCTAGACCCCAAATAATTCGACTCCTATGCCAAAGAAGTGGGCCACGGGCCTAATTGTGGATCACGGGCCCTTGCTCGCACCACTTAAATAGTAACAGCACCTCCTAATAAAATAAAATAAAATACTTAAACTCGAATTATTTAATTAAATTAAATAAATATTGTAAGCCTTAAATAATTTAATTAAATAAATAATTAAATTATTTTGGGGCGTTACAACTGTCTTCTTCGAAGATTCTGCAACTGTCCACCAACTCAGAGAACACCCGGATTTTCTGGTACCCTATCGCTTTCTTAATATCCGCTCGCAACCCATTCTCAAACTTAATGCATTTTGAGAATTCAGAATCAGCATTAGTATAATGGGGATAAAACTTAGCCAATTCAGTGAACTTGGCAACATACTCTGTTACCGACATGTTCCCTTGTCAGCCTCTTCCGCCAGCATGTGCGTCCCAAACATCACTTGCTGGGCAGCAGTGCACTCCATAACACGGAATATCCGCTCTATCTCATTCAACCACGACAAGGCTCCATCGGGATCATACCGACCCTTGAAGGTGGGTGGGTTTTCCCTCTGAAACGTTGCCAGGTTAGGGGCATTCATATCAGCAGCAGTGTGTTGATTTCCAACAGCTTGGGCTATGGCTTGTAGAGCAGCAGCCGAAGCAGCATCATCCCTTCTAGCCATATCAACCTAGCACTGCAGCATAAACGACAATTCAGAACTAAATTAAAAACACCTAATTGTCATACACAATATGACAGACAGACACACCTGGTCGGACAGACCGAACTTTTGCTCTGATACCACTAATGTAACACCCCATTCTACCCGGCTATTATTTGTAAGAATCAGAGTTTCAAAATTTCATTTCAATGGAATGCTACACATAACTTTAATCTAACAACGACAAAATCAGCATAAGCGTTCATTACATCTTTATAATACGCAACACCCTTAAATGGGATGGAATACTCAAGAATTCATCAATAAAATCCACACACTAGAAAATGAATGTCTCGCAGCGGAAAATAACATAATCTCAAAAGTGCCGAACAACAGCCTCATCAAAATCATTAAATCAATGTATATAAAAATTCAACAGCAAATGAATAACACTTGAATTCTTAGCCCACCCCCTAGGTGTCACGTATCAGAGCAGACCGACTCGGGAATGAAAGGAGTAAGCCTTCACTCAGGACTACCTGTGGTAAACAACAACAGAAGGGTGAGTCTCAAACCACATAATAAAGACTATAATAAGAAGTATATTTTATCATAGTGTCACACTCATACAGTCACACAGTGACATAGTTCATACAACCAACAACTCGCATGCTTATTATGAGAATGTATGCGATACAGTTATGCATGTGGTACCATTTTCCCAGACCGCAGCCTCATCATCATAATATCAAACTCAGACCGCAGCCTTATCATCACAAAATAGAACTCAGACCGCAGCCTTATCATTACTATATAAACTCAGACCTCAGCCTTATGTATGCATGAGCCTCCATGACAAAGATCACAATCACAATTCTTAACGACATAGTCTATACATCATATATCACCTCTTTATTAATCATTAGTTATAGCTCCCATTGCCTCATCATCAATCAATTGAGTCCCCATAACTCTGGCCCCCATAGCCCATATCCCCACGATATCATAAATCAACTCATTTATTATCTCATCTCAATCACGTCTCTAGGACTAAACTCAACTAGAGGACTAGAACCCCTCACAAGGACCAAACCAAGTAGGCCACCTGAAAATTAAAACCGCTCTAGCCAAAACGTTCAAAATGGAATTTTGTCAGGTGAATACAAAATTTGGCTCGGGAAAATCTGCTTAGAAATTGATTTGCACACAAAGCCCCCTTTACACAAGCTAAAACTATGCCCAATAGGACCATTTCAAAACAACGCGTGCAAAACAGAAAATTCTTTAGCCACAGTGCTTAAAATACAATTTGGGCAGGTGAATACAAAATTTGGCTCGGGAAAATCTGCTTAGAAATTGATTTGCACACAAAGCCCCCTTTACACAAGCTAAAACTATGCCCAATAGGACCATTTCAAAACAACGCGTGCAAAACAGAAAATTCTTTAGCCACAGTGCTTAAAATACAATTTGGGCAGGTGAATACAAAATTTGGCTCGGGAAAATCTACTTAGAAATTGATTTGCACACAAAGCCCCCTTTACACAAGCTAAAACTATGCCCAATAGGACCATTTCAAAACAACGCGTGCAAAACAGAAAATTCTTTAGCCACAGTGCTTAAAATACAATTTGGGCAGGTGAATACAAAATTTGGCACAGAAAATTTTGCTTAGAACTCACAGCACACTCCTAGGCACCATAAACGTAGCCAAAACAATGCCCTCTAGGACAATTTCAAAATGGTGCGTGAACAACTGAAACCACTCTAGCCAAAATGTTTTAAATAAGATTTGGTCACGTGAATACAAAATTTGGCTCGGGAAAATATGTTTAGAAAACTGAGTTTTGCCCAAAAACACCATTTGTGCGCCTTGTCTAGACACAGGCAGCACCTTGGCGCCACCCCAGGCGCCAGAACAGTGCCCAGGCGCCTGTTTCCCAGCAACTTGGCGCCCAGAACAGCAAACAACATACACAACACCACACAAGCCCACTGCTACAGTACACAGGGCGCCATTTTCCCTAGGCACTTGGCGCCCCATGCGTCCCAACACCCACCAAACATCAAATTCTTAATTTCTTTTCTAAATCAAATCACAACAACAATCATAAAACATATTATGCTCATACCAACAACTTCAAGTTCACAATTATACATTACGAACACAACAAGGCACAAAATCAAAACATGAAATCCTAACCTTAGCATAGGGAATCGATTGCATCATACAATTCTTTAATTTCAACCAACCCAAACAATCAAATAATTATCAAACAACATCAAATAAGACCCTATGATCTACATACAACCTATTATACTCTCTATTATAGAGTGAGACTCCCCTTACCTTGATTATGCCGAAAATAGAGCTCTTTCCACCGAAGCACCGACAAACCACCGCAACAAGGAATCTTCTCCTTCTTCTTTCCTCTCTCACGATTCGCGTCCTCTCTCTCTCTCTTGGACCATCACGAATTGATCAACAATAGAAAGGGTTAGGAAACCGAAAACTTAAACACTTGAAAGAGAAGGAAAATCGAATAAGAAAAGGACTAGGAACTCTTACCTAGGATCAAGATGAACGAAACCCTAACTCCTTAGCTTGAGATCGCCTTTTTCTTTCTCTTCTCCTCTCCTTCGATTTCTTTCTCTCTTTTGGCACAACTGAGGCGAAACCTAGACCCCCAGCGCCTAAGGAGCGCCTAAGCCAACGGGCTTGGGCTTCTTGGGCCATTACTTGCAGTTCCGGTATTTCCAACGCCATCCCCTTCAATTAAATAAAATGCTCTATTATAATTTAATCAAAAATTAGTGCAACACTTTAAATAATTTAATCAATTACTTAATTAAATCATTTAGGGTGTTACAAGCAGCAAGAGCAGCATCGTTTCTCCCAGCCATTTCAAATTATCACTACAGCACAAACAAAAATTTAGAACTAATCTAACAATTCTTAATTGTCATAAGACACTATGATAGGACAACTTGGCCGGACAGACCGAACTGCTCTGATACCACTAATGTAACACCCCCTTTTTGCTAATTATAATTAAACACGCAATTATCATAGTCACCACGAGGGCGCTACATTTTTCACCAAATAAAAAAAAACTCCAATTGATTTAAAACAAATCCTCAAAAATATAAATAATTAATCTCCAAGCAGCGGAATCATAGACTCATTTAACATCTCCAAAAATAAATAAACATTAAGCCAAAACCCTCAATAATAAATAATAATAGTTCGAAAACGGTAACTAAGACCCTCCCCGGTGCTACGCATCAGAGCTGACACAGACCCAACGAGAAGGAGACTACACCTAGCGATCCTCCACGAGTGCTAACGATCACCTACAGCGTTGCCACACGAGAGCAACATTCCAAGCAGAAGGGGTGTGCTTAACAGAAATAATAAGTAAATGATAGCAGTATATAAGCAGCGGTTAACTCACGGTAACACAAAAGGTCAACACATCATAACACCACACAAGGCACAGACTCCCTCACAATGGAAGCACCAAAACACATTATATATGTATATATGAACCATGCAACAATGCAACCCCTCTGGGCATAAGCATGCGGTACCGATCTCGTAAAATAAGCCACAACGGGCAAGAGGCGGAAGCCTATACCACCAAAAATATTCACAAAGAGGCCGAAGCCTATACCACCGAGAAATGCATATGATAATGGGACTCATGACTCATGCACCAGTTACACAAACTCAAAGTATTTAATTAATAAATACTATACCATCATCCCTCGTTATAAATCATTTCATAAAAATACCACGTGTTGTAGCATCACAGCAACCTCGTAATTCTCACCTGTTCACAACATCATAGCTGCTACATTACACATACCTACACAAGTACTGACCTCAAACAGGACACTCAACACACGCACACGACAGTACCATAATTGCAAAACAGCAACTTGAAGAATAGGGGAGAAACAGCACTTTAATTTTGAGAAAACAACACACTTAAATTTAAGTAAACAGCACACTTAAATTCAAGAGAACGACACACTTAAGCTTGAGAAAACAGCACACTTTAATTTGAGAAAACAGCACCTTAAATTTTATAAAAAAAAACAGCACACTTTATGCGCTAAAAACAGCAGCAAAACGACATAAAAACAGTAGCGTTTATGCGCCGAAAATAGCAGCATTTTATTTGAAAAAACAGCAACAAAACAGCAGCATTTTATTTGTAAAAATAGCAACAAAACAGCAGCATTTTATTTATAAAAACAGCAACATAACAACAGCATTTTATTTATAAAAACAGCAACAAAACAGCAACATTTTATTTATAAAAATAGCAACATTATGCAGCAAAAACAACAACATTATGCAGCGAAAACAGCAGCAAAACAGCAACATTATGCAGCAAAAACAGCAGCAAAAACAGATTATCCAGCGAAAACTACAGCAAAAACAGCAACATTATGCAGCGAAAACAGCAGCAAAAACAACAACATTAGGCAGCGAAAACAGCAGCAAAAACAGCAACGTTTATATGCTAAAACAGCAGCGAAAACAGTATAAGAACAGCAACTTTTTTGTGCTAAAACAGCATAAAAAAAAAAACAATTGGCGCCTAGTGGCACCAAAAATATGTTTTCCTTAATTTTTCACTCGTGCACGCCATCTAACATCGAATGTAAACACACATGCGCTTCATCAAACATGTGACGAGGGTTCTAGAATTGATTCACAAAATAACAACCGCAACAATCAAGAGAATGTCGATTTTGGTACTCAATCAATAACAACAACACCAATCAACATTAAACTCGATCAATAACGCAAATAACAACAACAACAATGACGAGCAACGTCAACAAATCACGCCATCACCAATTTAATTCACAAAATCCTAACTACCCATAAACCACCATCATAACCCATTAAAAATGTTAAAACCCACCGTTACCTCGAATGCGTAAGCTCCTAGCACGAAGAAGATGGTCACGCACGAAAACACCGCAACACGAACGATCTCCTCTTCACGAAAAAAAAAGTTGCGAAATCTCTCTCCTCTTCCTCTCCTCCCTCGGGTCGCTGTTTCTCTCTTCTCACTCTCTCTAAATCGTTTCTTTTCTCCACAATGAAAGGCGTGAGAGGGTTTTTCCTAACCCCTGGGTTTAAGCTGTGGGCCTTTCACGCACTGGGCTCACAGTTACACCCCCACTGCTACTCGCTCCCACTCCTGCACAAAATATAACATTTCCCTCTCTATTTAATTGAATCACGCCTCAAACTGAAATTAATAATTCAGTTAATTAAATTAATTAAATTATTTTCGGGGTGTTACTACCCTCCCCTACTTAGAATTTTTCGCCCTCGAAAACATTCCTGGTTCAAACAGCTCCGGGTATGACTCGTGCATTTTACTCTCCAACTCCCAAGTCATGCTCTCGCCAGCAGCTCCTGATCAGATAACTTTTACCAGGTTGATCTCCTTACCCCGCAAGGTCTTCACTTCACGATCCTCAATTCGCATAGGCACCGTCTCCACAGTAAGGTTGTCCCGCACTTGCACGTCATCCATCTGGATCACATGAGAAGGGTCTGGGATGTACTTCCGAAGTTGCGACACATGAAACACATCGTGCAAATTCGAAAGATTAGGTGGCAAAGCCACTCGATAAGCAACACTTCCAAGCCTCTCGGTGATCTGATACGGCCCGATGAAACGAGGAGTCAACTTCTTCGATTTCAGCGCACGCCCAACACCAGTCATAGGCGTGACCCTCAAAAACACATGGTCACCGGCTTGGAATTCTAAATCTTTCCTCCTCTTATCATGGTAACTTTTCTGTCTGCTTTGCGACGCTTTCATCTTTTCACGAATCATTTTCACCTTCTCAGTAGTTTCTCGAACAACTTCAGGCCCAAGAACAATACTCTTTCCAGACTCTTGCCAACACAACGGAGTCCTACACCTCCGACCATATAATGCCTCGAAAGGAGCCATCCCTATACTAGAATGGTAACTGTTGTTGTAAGTAAACTCACTCAACGGAAGATGAGTATCCCACACACCTCCTTGCTCTAGAACACAAGACCTCAATAAATCTTCCAACGACTGAATGGTCCTCTCTGTCTGTCCATCCGTCTGAGGATGATAAGCTGAACTCAACCTCAATTTAGACCCCAATGCCTCTTGCAAGCTCTTCCAGAAATCAGAAGTGAATCTAGGGTCTCTATCAGACACAATACACATCGGAACACCATGCAGCTTCACAATCACCTGGATATAGATCTCAGCCAACCTCGACACCGGATACGTGATATTGATAGGAATGAAGTGAGCAAACTTTGTCAATCTGTCCACAGTCATCCAAATTGAGTCATGTCCCTTCACCGTATTAGGCAAGCCAGTAACAAAATCCATAGATATGCTATCCCATTTCCACTCAGGAATCTCCAATGGTTGCATCAACCCTGCAGGCTTCTGATGCTCAACCTTCGACTTCTGACAAGTCAAACATGAGTATACAAACTGGGCGACGTCACGTTTCATACCAGGCCACCAAAACAACCGTTTCAAATCTTGATACATTTTTGTAGCCCCCGGATGAATACTAAACTAGCTCCTATGACCTTCTAAAATTGCTCTTTTCATCTCTTCGTCATCAGGAACGCAAACTCTTCCACGGTATCTTAACACATTCTGCGCATCTAACTCAAAGTCCTTACTCTCGGATTGACCAATCCCAATCATTAGGTCGACTAGCTTAACATCTAACTGCTGGGCTTCTCGGATACTAGTCATGAACTCATTATAAATTTTCAACATCCCCAACCTGACACTTTGAGGAGTCACCTCACAAACCAGACTCATATCTCTGAATTGCTCAATTAGCTCAAGTTCTCGAACCATCAGCGCCGACATATGCAAAGTCTTCCGACTCAAGACATCAGCAACGACATTAGCCTTTCCTGGGTGATAGTTCAACCTGAAGTCATAATCCTTCAATAACTCCAACCACCTACGCTGTCTCTAGTCCATGATGGGGGCATAGCCTTAACATTTCTTTGAAACGTTCCCAAGCATCATAAAGAGATTCCCCGTCGTTTTGAGAAAATCGAGTAATCTGATTTCTCATTTGAGCTGTCTTACTCGGGGGAAAGAATTTAGCAAGAAAAGCTTGTTTTAACTGGTCCCAGCTGGTAATGGATTCCGAAGGCAAAGAATGTAGCCATGCTCTTGCTCTATCCTTTAATGAAAAAGGGAAGAGTTTTAGTCTTATGGCATCCGGAGGTACCCCGTTTAATTTGAGAGTTCCACAGTATTCTAGAAAAATTGAAATATGAAGATTTGGGTCCTCCGTGGGAGAACCAGAAAATTGGTTTTGTTGAACCATTGAAAGCAGAGATGTTTTGAGTTCAAAATTATTTGCTTCCACATTCGAATGTACAGTGGCAGCCGATGGCTCTGCTGAAGGTGTTGCGTACTCTTTGAGAGCACGATTTTCATTAGCCGCCATTTGGTTATCGGCAATTTCTCTCCTCCTTCTATGTAAGAACCTTTCGATTTCGGGAATTTGTTGAACAGTTTCTCCGAAACTTCTGGTTCTTCGCATTCGAGGGACAAGAGAAGAAAAAGTAAAAATAAAGAAAATAAAATTTCAGTCTAACTGGTTTCGAAAAACTTAATTAATATCACTGCCTCCCCGGCAACGGCGCCAAAAACTTGATAGCCAAAAAACTTGATAGCCCCGCAAGTGCACGGGTCGTATCGCGTAATAAAAGAGTATCGGTCCACAGGGAGAGCCTAAGTGAATACCAATTTAATTTTTCAAAGTTGATTAACTGAAAAGAAAGTGTGTTTAGAAAGAAGGAATGTTTTAGTAAAGTCTACTCACTCATGATCATTGTAGACAAAAGAGGAGAAAAGAAAATAAAAGAAGAAAACATAAAGTTAAATAGCGAGAAATAAAAGAAAGCAGTAAATTGCAAAATTATAAATAGCAGAATTGTAAATGACAAGAAAATAAAAGTGCAAGAAAATAAATAGCAAGGAAAGTAAATGACTTAGAAAATAAAAGTTCAAGAAAGTAAATAGCAAGGAAAGTAAATGACTTGGAAAATAAAAGGGCAAGAAAGTAAATAGCAAGGAAAATAAAAGAGCGAGAAAGTAAATAGCAAGGAAAATAAATGACTTGGAAAATGTAAAGGGCAAGAAAGTAAATAGCAAGAAAAATAAATGGCTTGGAAAATAAAAGGGCAAGAAAGTAAATAGCAAGGAAAATAAAAGAGCGAGAAAGTAAAGAGCGAGAAAGTAAAGAGCGAGAAATTAAAGGGGCAATAAAGTAACGGAGCAAGAATTAAAAGGGCAAGAAAGTAAATAAACAAGAATCATAAAAACATGAAGAGTAAATTGAAGTCATGAATCTTTAGAGAGTCTTTGTCATTGATTTTCTAACAAAATTCAAGCTTGGTTACAAGTGAGGATCAAGCCTCTATTTATAGGAAAATATGAGGGGCAAAATGGTCCAAAAGAGGAAAAAGTGGCAAATCAAGTTGGCCAAGGTAGTCATCAAAAAGCCATCCTCAAGTGGGCAAAAATATCCATCAACAAGTGGGCAAAAATATCCATCAACAAGTGGGCAAAAATATCCAATTTTGACTGCATTTTGGCGCCCTTGGCGCCCATGGTGCCCTGTTCTGCGCCAGTTTGTGTTGCTGTCGAATTCTGAAAGATAGATGCTGTTGAATTCTGGGAGACAGATGCAGTCGAATTCTGACAGATGCAGTTGAATTCTGGGAGACAGATGCTGTCGGATTCTGGAAGACAAATGCAGTCGAATTCTGACAGATGCAGTCGAATTCTGACAGATGCAGTCGAATTCTGGAAGACAGATGCAGTCGAATTCTGACAGATGCAGTCGAATTCTGGGAGACAGATGCTGTCGAATTCTAACAGATGAAGTCGAATTCTGGGAGACAGATGCTGTCGAATTCTAACAGATGCAGTCGAATTCTAACCTGCTGAGGCATAAGCAGTCGAAATTGCTTCAAAATAAAACCTGAAGATAAAAAGTTAACATTTGCAGTAAAATAGATCAAAAATATAATTAAAATACTAAAAAGACTTAATAAAATAACTATTAAAAAGACTCTAAAAATAGACTTATCAAACTCCCCTATGCTTGAACCTTTGCTTGTCCTCAAGCAAAAACAGTGTAAATCTTTAGGCCAATTCTGAAGGAAAATTATTTTCATATCGAAACCTTAAGTGAACTGTGGGGCAATTTTAACACTTTGGTTTGAGAGCTACTATTTGGGGCTTCTTGTGGAATTGAGAGACAACTTTAAAGTATCAGTACTCTAGAGAGGATATTAATGTCATCATAGAACCGGTTCCCCAACATTCTTAAGCTTGGGTCCTCCATTTACTAAGACCGGGTGTCAAAGGAGGGTCTTTATACGTTGGGTATTCAAGCATTTTTCTTTTCTTTTTGATTTTACATGTTAATCATTTATTTTGACATTTAAAATGCACTGGCTTTTGCATTTTTTTTTTGAATTGGTTTTGCATATATATATATTTTTTTTTTTTGAATACCCCAACTCAGACCTTTTTCTCCAGTAACCGCGCATCTAGTAAATGTCACCAAGAGAACCAGGTAACTAGTTTCTTTTCAGTCCCTCTAATTGTATTAATAACTGAAAACAGTCTCAATAGTGTGTGTGTGAAAAACCCCTAGAAGTAGAAATCGAACCATGATACAATTTTGTTGTTCCCAACCAGTCCACTTAGATGATTGCTAACGAAAAATTGAAAAATTATTTTTTTCCAGAAAAGGCTTATCTAAAACATGCTTAGGGTTCACAAAGTTTCTTGATGGAGGGAGCAGATACAACTCAAAGTACAAAAAGATAAAAACTCGGCAAAGCAATAAAGACATTCCTAATAAAAGTAATAAAATACCCCCCCCCCATGCTTGGACTAGGCATGTCCTCAATGATTTTTCAAATAAAACCAAAGGGGTTAGGAGAGCTCACCTGGCTGTCTGGTTCAGGATACTCGGCCCTGGGGTATTTTATTTTTCAACAAATCGAAAAATACATTAAGCCGTGGGTTGCCTCCCACGCAGCGCTCTTTTAACGTCACTAGCTTGACGATCAAAATTTCAATTGGGATCTTGCAGAACTAAACTAGTTTCTTTCTCAATTGGGTCACCAATTAAATAATTTTTCAACCTTTGACCATTGACTTTAAACGATCCGGTTTTCTCGCTCCAGATCTCTACAGATCCAAAGGGGTAAACCTTACGGATTTCAAAAGGACCGGACCATCTTGACTTTAATTTTCCCGGAAAAATTTTTAGCCTGGAATTAAACAATAACACCAGGTCACCCTCCTTGAATTCTCCACGAATGATACGCTTATCATGCCAATTTTTTGTTCTTTCTTTGTAAAGTTTGGCATTCTCATAAGCATCCATTCGCAGTTCTTCCAATTCGTTTAGTTGGAGTTTTCTTTTTTCTCCGGCTAATTCCATGTTCAGGTTAAGGCGTTTAATTGCCCAGTAAGCTTTGTGCTCTAGTTCTACCGGAAGGTGGCAAGACTTCCCATAAATTAATTTGAAAGGAGTCATTCCTATGGGAGTCTTGTACGCAGTTCGATAAGCCCAGAGAGCATCATCGAGCTTTACCGACCAGTCCTTTCTTGAGGTCGAAACAATTTTTTCTAAAATACTTTTAATTTCTCTGTTCGATACCTCAACCTGACCGCTTGTTTGAGGGTGATAAGGCGTTGCAATTTTGTGTCTTACTCCAAACTTTTGCAGTAACATTTCAAAATGTTTTGAGATGAAATGGGATCCTCCGTCGCTTATGACAACACGAGGGACCCCGACTCTTGGAAAAATTATTTTTTTGAAAAGTTTTATGACTACCTTTGCATCGTTTGTAGGAGAAGCAATGGCTTCGATCCATTTTGACACATAGTCAACGGCTACCAGAAGGTTTATAGAAGGTTTATAGTCCTCTTCCAGTAGTATTCTGTGTATGCAGATTGACGGATTTGTTCCTTTAATGTCCTCAATAGTATACCCTATGGCTTTGGGATACTTCTTGAGAACATTAAGCAATTTTTCAGTCTCATTTTGTTTTAAATTTGCATTTACAATTACTGGAAAAGTAGAATTAGGGCCAAGGAACTCATACCTGAGAGATGATGGTAAGGGCTTCAGTTCTATTTTTGGTGTTTCTTTTGGGAGAGGTCGAGGTGTTTCCTCACCCAAAGTTTCAGTACCCAATTCTTGTGATGGTGGATTTTCAGCCAAAAGTTTTATGTAGAATTGGGTTTCCCCTGCCGCATTTGTATTTGTGTTGCTTAAAAGGCAATCTTCCAGACTATCTTGTGAAGATGGTGCTAAAGAGCAGTCTCGCACGCAATAGTCTACAATATCAATCCTGCAGCACGAGTCTTTTACAGATGGACTTTTCATGAAGTTTGAAACTTCAAACTCAACCTTTTCATCCCCCACATTAAAAACCAACTTACCGTTTTTAACGTCAATTATTGCCCCTGCAGTAGCTAAAAAAGGCCTCCCTAGAAGAATAGGAATTTGGGAGTCTTCTTCAATTTCCATTACAACAAAGTCCACCGGTATAAAAGTTTGCCCTACCTTGATAGGGATATCCTCTAAGATTCCAGTGGGGTATTTAACGGAACGATCTGCCAACTGTATTGTCATTTTTGTGGGTTTAAGTTCGCCTATCCCTAGTCTATTGCAAAGAGAAAGAGGCATCAAACTTACACTGGCTCCTAGATCGCACATCGCTCTGTTTATAGTTTCACTTCCAATCACACAAGGTATGGAAAAACTACCTGGATCTTTGAGTTTTTGTGGCAGCTTGTTCTGGATAATTGCACTACATTCCTTTGTTAATGCAATCGTCTCATAGTCGTCTATTTTTCTTTTCTTGGATAAAATTTCTTTCAAAAATTTAGAATAAGACGGCATTTGAGACAATGCATCAGTGAAAGGAACGTTGATGTAAAGCTTTTTAAGCAAGTCGACAAACCGTTTGAATTGCTCGTCAATTTTGTTTTTGGCAAATCTTTGGGGGAAAGGAATGGGTGGTTTGTATGGTGGAGGGGGGATGTCTGGTTCTTCTCTTTCTTTTTCTGGTTCTTTCCCTTTTTCTTTCTCTTCTAGCTCACCTGGTAAATTATGTTTTTCACTCACAATTTTTTCTTGGTTTGCTCTTGGTTCCTCTAATTGTTTTCCGCTTCTAAGGGTGACGACATTTATTTGGCCTTTTGGATTTTGCTCTGGTTGCCCAGGAAATACCCCTGAAGTCTTAGAGGATGAAGCTACCTGTGTTGCCACTTGAGTTATTTGATTTTCAAGCATTTTATTATGAGTGGTAATAGAGTCGACTTTTGATACTAATTTGATCAGTGTGTCATTCAAATAACCAGTTTGATTTTTGAATTCTTCATTTTGTTTTGTTTGAGATGACACAAATTTTTCCATCAAAAATTCCAAGTTCGACTTTTGCGGGTTGTTTTGTGGGTTGTTAAAAACCCTTTGATTTTGAAAGACAGGAGGTGGTCTAGGTGCTGGATTGGGTGGAGGATTTTTATAAGAAAAATTTCGATGATTCCTCCACCCAGGATTATAAGTATTTGAAAACGGATCTTCCTTTTGAGCATAGATAATATGCTCGTTTCCAGCACTAGATGCCTCAAGCTGGCATTCAGCTCCAATATGGCCAACAACCCCACATAATTCACATGGTGGAGTAATAGGAGAAGAAGTTTGTGAGACGGCACTTACATTTAATTTTTCAAATTTTTGAAAAAGTGCGTCCACTTTTGAGGAAAGATGATCAACAACAGATACTTCATACTTACCTGGCTCTTTTGATGTGGCTGGTTTATTCGTTATGGCTCGCTCACTTGTCCATTGACAATGGTTTTGAGCCATATCTTCAACGAGTGCATAAGCTTCGGTAAAATTTTTGTTCATTAAAGCTCCACCTGCAGCTGCATGAATAGTCATTCTTGTTGCATATTGTAATCCATTATAAAAAGTGTGAACAACGAGCCATTTCTCTAGTCCATGATGGGGGCATAGCCTTAACATTTCTTTGAAACGTTCCCAAGCATCATAAAGAGATTCCCCGTCGTTTTGAGAAAATCGAGTAATTTGATTTCTCATTTGAGCTGTCTTACTCGGGGGAAAGAATTTAGCAAGAAAAGCTTGTTTTAACTGGTCCCAGCTGGTAATGGATTCCGAAGGCAAAGAATGTAGCCATGCTCTTGCTCTATCCCTTAATGAAAAAGGGAAGACTTTTAGTCTTATGGCATCCGGAGGTACCCCGTTTAATTTGAGAGTTCCACAGTATTCTAGAAAAATTGAAATATGAAGATTTGGGTCCTCCGTGGGAGAACCAGAAAATTGGTTTTGTTGAGCCATTGAAAGCAGAAATGTTTTGAGTTCAAAATTATTTGCTTCCACATTCGGATGTACAATGGCAGCCGATGGCTCTGCTGAAGGTGTTGCGTACTCTTTGAGAGCACGATTTTCATTAACCGCCATTTGGTTATCGGGAATTTCTCTCCTCCTTCTATGTAAGAACCTTTCGATTTCGGGAATTTGTTGAACAGTTTCTCCGAAACTTCTGGTTCTTCGCATTCGAGGGACAAGAGAAGAAAAAGTAAAAACAAAGAAAATAAAATTTCAGTCTAACCGGTTTCGAAAAACTTAATTAATATCACTGCCTCCCCGGCAATGGCGCCAAAAACTTGATAGCCCAAAAACTTGATAGCCCCGCAAGTGCACGGGTCGTATCGCGTAATAAAAGAGTATTGTAACACCCTAAAATTATTTAATTAATTTATTTAATTAAGTAATTGGGGGATTTAAATTAAATTATTTGATGTATTTTAATTAATTAGAAATTATACTAATACGTGTAGGAAGTATTAGAAAGTGGAGGTGCCAAAACAAATGGACTTGGGCCTAAGTGAGAAGCCCAAGCCCATTATTCTTGTCATATGCGAAGTGGTTAGGTGTTGGGGGCTAGGGTTTTGGTGGAGGAATTGCGAAGTTGAAAGAGAGAACAAGGGAGAGAAAGAAATAGCGTGAGAAAGAGAGAGAGAGCAAGGGGCGCCGTAAGGAGAAGAGAAGAAGAGGAGAGAAGTCGCACCCAAGGAAGAGCAAGGAAACGTGATTTTGTTGCTGTGGTCCTGTACGTGACTATCTCCGGAGCCTCCGTTCTTCAATTTCGAGGTTAGGGGAGCTCTATCATTCTATCTAATAATTCATATGATGGGTTCTAGATCTAGGGTTTGTATTAGAACCGTATGTTTCTTGATGTTCTTTGCGTTTTTGATGTTCTTCGCGTTCTTGATGTTCTTGATGCAAATTTTCGTATATATACATATATCAATCATGAGTTCATGCGAATTGATTTATTGCTTGGTTCTTGATCTACGAATTTGCGTTGTTGATGGTGCTATGCGTATGTAATGAGAAATATGGTGTTGATCTATGCGTTGATTTGTTGGAAGTGAAGTCGCATGAGGGGGTTAGTGATGTTGTTTGTTTAATTGAATTTTGATAAAATGAGTTTTGGTAAATTGGAATGAGATAAATGCGTTTTTAGTTGCTGGAAAAATATGAGTTTTTACACTTTAAATTTGTTAGAAAAAAAACCAATTTTGAGTGTTAAAAAGTGTTGGACAAATTCTGGGTTGGTTGCTGGTTTCTGGGCGCTAAGCGCCTGTGCTGGGCGCTGGGCGCCTGTGCTGTGTGTTGTTGCGCGTGGGGGCGCGCCTGGGCGCTAGGCGCCCGTGTCGTGTGCGTGCTGCGTTGTGCGCGCCTGGGCACTGGGCGCCTGTGGCGCTGTGTTGCGTGTTGCGTTGTTGCGCCTGGGCGCTAGGCGCCCGTGTCCGTGTTGTGTTGCGCTGTGTGGCGCGCTGTTGCTCCTGGGCGCATGGCGCCCGTGTTGTGTTGCGTTGTTGTTGCCTGGGCGCTGGGCGCCTGTGCACTTGTTGCCTGGTTGCCTGGGCGCCTAAGGCGCCTGTTCCCAGGATGTTGCCTAAATTTTTCCCAAAATTGTTTTTATCATAACTCTTGACTCAGACGTCCGTTTTGAACGATTCAAAAAGTGTCGTGAAGCTCTTTACGTTGTCCATCTATGGGTCTAATTTTTTAAAACGAAAAATTGTTATTTTCTGATTGTTTGTGGGAGCCAAGTGGCCGTCCCCGGTGATCCTTCCCGTGACATTGAAAAAATGATATGAAGCTCTTTACAAATCCCTTTGGTGTATAAACAACAGTTTTAGCGAAGTAATGTCAAAAATGATGATTTTTACGATGATGCTCTCGGGGCTAGTTAAATGACTGTTTTGCCCTTAGTGGCTAATTATTATTAGTTATGACGTGTAAAAGACTGTTTTGCCCCTAGTGGCCAAAATTGTAGATAATGATGTGTAAATGACGAGGATGCCCTTAGTGGTTAGTCAAATGACGTTTTTGCCCTCAGTGGTTATAGTTTGAGTTGATTGATGTTTATGTGTGAGTGTCGATGAAAAACCAGTGGCGTTTGGGGCCCGAAGGGCTAAGTGATGTTAAGGTCTAAATGGCCTAGTGACGTTGTGTGATGATTATGAATCTGGCAGGTGCTGTGCTCCGTGCGAGCAAACCGGTAAGTGACGGGTCACATTGTTGACTATTATCTGAGTAATTGTGTGGTTGTGTGTTGTGAATGGTGCATGTCATAGTGTCTCATGCCCATATGCATAAAATCAGTGACGTTTTGAGGCCTGAGTGGCTAAGTGATGATGAGGCCTGAGTGGCTAAGCGACGTTTTGTGAAAAGGTACCTCATGCATATACCCGCGAGTGGGTTGCATTTTCATAAGCTTACACGACATGAGTTGAGTATTGTAAATGATGTGAATGATGACTGTGATGTGGATGTTTAGTGTTTTGGATGATCGTTCTAGTGCGTAGCCTATGATTAGTCCTTATCATATTTTCTATTATATAGACTGAAATGATGCTCACCCTTTCCTGTTTGAATGTTACCCCCGTGTTGGTAACGTGCAGGTGATTCCCAGTGAAGGTCTTAGCTTCACTTTTCTTTCGAGTCGAGTCGTCATGCTCTGATACGTAGCACTCAGGGGGGAAACGAACTCGGCATTTCTTAATGATTTTTGGTTGTTGGGTCCATGTGGACTATTTGGTTATGTTTTACTATTTTCCGCTGCGTAGATGGTTGTGTTATGTTGAGTTTTATAAGCGACGTTAAATGAGGCTTGAGATTTTTATGTTGAAGTGCTACGTGGATGAATGATCATTGAGTTAAACTGTTTTTGAAATTGATAAACGACGTTTTGTTTGAAGTATGTGTAACATTCCTTATGAACGAAATTTTCAAACTCTGATTTTTATAAACAAAGTGACGGGTAGAAAGGGGTGTTACATTAGTGGTATCAGAGCAGTTCGGTCTGTCCGGCCGGTGGTTGAGTCGTCGTGTTGAGTAACATTGAGTTTGTTACTCGTTTCTGAGTTCTGTTTTCTGTTGCAGTGCTAGAATGGCCAGACGGGACGACGCTGCTCTTGCTGCTACATTGCAAGCTATGGCTCAGGCGATGAAGGGTCAGCAGAATGTTGGAGATAATGCTGGTTTTAGGAGCCTGACTACCTTCCAGAGGGAGAATCCGCCCACCTTTAAGGGCAAATATGATCCAGATGGTCGCTATGGCTTGGCTGAAGGAGATCGAGAGGATTTTCAGGGTGATGGACTGTACTGTTGAGCAGAAGGTCCGCTTTGGTACCCACATGTTAGCCGAGGAGGCCGACGACTGGTGGTTAGCTACTAGGCAGAGGTTAGAGGCTGTGCAGGAAGAGATTACTTGGGAGGTATTCAGCAGGGAATTTCTGAGAAAATATTTTCCTGAAGACGTCCGAGGGAAGAAAGAGATAGAGTTTTTAGAACTGAAGCAGGGTGGTATGTCTGTGACGGCCTATGCGGCAAAATTTGTGGAGCTAGCAAAATTTTATCCACACTACAGTGAGGCTACAGCTGAATTTTCAAAATGCATCAAATTTGAGAATGGGTTAAGGCCTGATATTAAACAGGCCATTGGTTATCAGAATATTCGTGTGTTCGCAGATCTGGTGGACAGTTGCAGGATCTTCGAGGAGGACAGTACTGCTCGCTACAAAGCTACTTCTGAGAAAAAGGGCAAGTTTCAGAGTCGAAGCAAGCCGTATGAGGTTCCTGCGGGTAAGGGTTATCAGAGAGCTGCTGGAGGTAAGGGTTCTGGTGGGGGAGATGCCCCTGCTAGCATTGTCTGTTATAAGTGTGGCAAGCCTGGCCACAAGAGTACTACATGCAGGTCTGATGAAAGGAATTGCTACCGTTGCGGTAAAAAGGGTCATATGGCAGCTGAGTGTAAGGTCAAGGATGTGGTGTGTTTCAACTGTGGTGAGTCTGGGCATATCAGTACAAAGTGTACAAAGCCGAAAAAGGAAAGGTCTACTGGGAAGGTATTTGCATTGGCAGGAGAGGAGCCTGATGATGATGATGGTCTGATTAGAGGTACGTGTTTTATTAATGGTACTTCTCTGAAATCTCTTATTGATACTGGTGCTACCCATTGTTTTATATCTGTTGATTGCTGTAAACGATTGGGTCTTGTGTTATCTGCTATGTGTGGGGATATGGTTGTCGATACTCCTGCGAAGGGGTCGGTGATTACGTCCCAGGTGTGTTCTCAGTGTCCCGTGTCGATCTTCGGCAGGGACTTTATTGTGAATTTTGTTTGTTTGCCATTGAGAGGCCTGGATGTAATCTTAGGCATGGACTGGTTAGAGAATAATCACGTTCATATCAACTGTCGTAGCAAGTCGGTTAGTTTTGGTGAAGAAAGTTCGGTTTTGGTGTCTGCTGGTCAGTTGAAGGAATTGAAGAAAGAAGGAGTTCAATTATTTGCGTTGATGGCTTCGTTGTCTGCTGAGAGTCAGGCTGTTATCGAAGAACTGAAGGTAGTACGTGAATTTCCTGAGGTCTTTCCTGATGAAATTCCGGGTGTGCCACCGGAAAGAGAAGTTGAATTTTCGATTGATCTTGTACCTGGTACGAGGCCTGTGTCTATGGCTCCGTACAGAATGTCGGCGTCGGAACTGTCTGAGTTGAAGACGCAACTCGAAGAATTGCTTGAGAAGAAGTTTGTAAGACCGAGTGTATCACCGTGGGGAGCTCCGGTATTGTTAGTGAAAAAGAAAGATGGGAGCATGAGGTTATGTGTGGACTATCGTCAGTTGAATAAGGTAACTATCAAGAATAAGTATCCGCTTCCGAGGATCGACGATCTGATGGATCAGTTAGTGGGTGCTCGTGTTTTCAGCAAAATCGATTTGAGGTCCGGATATCATCAGATTAAAGTAAAGGATGAGGATGTCCAGAAAACGGCGTTCAGAACAAGGTATGGGCATTATGAGTATTCAGTGATGCCGTTCGGTGTGACCAATGCTCCTGGTGTATTTATGGAATATATGAACCGTATTTTCCATAATTACCTAGATCGGTTTGTGGTGATATTCATAGATGATATTCTAGTTTATTCTAAGTCAGAGGAAGAGCATGCTGAACACCTGAAGTCAGTGTTGGGAGTTTTAAAAGAGAAAAAGTTGTATGCTAAGTTATCGAAGTGTGAGTTCTGGCTGAAAGAGGTGAGTTTTCTCGGGCACGTGATTTCTGGTAATGGTATTGCGGTTGATCCGGCAAAAGTAGAAGCAGTGTTAGAGTGGGAGTCTCCGAAGTCCGTAACAGAGATTAGAAGCTTTTTGGGTTTGGCTGGGTACTACAGGAGGTTCATCGAGGGTTTTTCCAAGTTGGCCCTTCCATTGACTCAGTTGACTTGCAAGGGTAGAGTTTTTGTTTGGGATGCTAGGTGTGAGGAAAGTTTTATGGAACTGAAAAAGAGATTGACGATGTCGCCGGTTTTGACGTTGCCTAATCCAGAGGAACCGTTCGTTGTGTATTGTGACGCTTCGAAGATGGGTCTCGGTGGTGTGTTGATGCAGGATGGGAAAGTCGTTGCGTATGCGTCGAGGCAGTTGCGAATTCATGAGAAAAATTACCCTACGCATGATTTGGAGTTGGCTGCTGTGGTATTTGTGCTCAAGATTTGGAGGCACTACCTTTATGGTTCGAGGTTCGAAGTGTTCAGTGATCATAAGAGTCTAAAGTATCTGTTTGATCAGAAAGAGTTGAATATGAGACAGCGTCGGTGGTTGGAACTCTTGAAGGATTATGACTTCGGTTTGAATTATCATCCCGGCAAAGCTAATGGCGTGGCTGATGCTTTAAGCAGAAAGTCGTTGCATATGTCGGCAATGATGGTGAAAGAATTAGAGTTAATTGAAGAATTCAGAGATTTGAGTCTGGTTTGTAAAATGACACCTCGCAGTGTCAAGCTGGGAATGTTAAAGATCGATAATGATTTCTTGAGCAGCATCAGAGAGGCTCAGAAGTCAGATGTCAAGTTAGTGGATTTGATTAATGGGGTTGGTCAATCAGAGGATGAAGATTTCAAATTAGATTCCAGTGGTGTGTTGAGGTTCCGGGGTAGGATCTGTGTTCCGAACGACGAAGGGATGAGGAGGGCAATTTTAGAGGAAGGTCATCGTAGCAAGTTGAGTATCCATCCTGGAGCGACGAAAATGTATCAAGATTTGAAAAAGATGTTTTGGTGGTATGGTATGAAGAGAGATGTGGCACAGTTTGTGTATGCCTGTTTGACCTGCCAAAAGTCGAAGGTTGAACATCAGAAGCCTGCAGGGTTAATGCAACCGTTGGAGATTCCAGAATGGAAGTGGGATAGCATAGCGATGGATTTTGTGACGGGATTGCCGAATACAGTTAAGGGTCATGATGCAATTTGGGTGATCGTTGATAGGTTAACGAAGTCTGCTCACTTTATTCCTATTAATATCACTTATCCAGTGTCGAGGTTGGCAGAGGTATATGTCAAAGAAATTGTGAGGCTGCACGGTGTTCCGAAGAGTATTGTGTCAGATAGGAATCCGAGGTTCACCTCCGAGTTTTGGAAGAGTTTGCAGAAAGAATTGGGTTCAAAGTTAAAAATGAGTTCGGCATATCATCCCCAGACAGACGGTCAGTCAGAGAGGACAATTCAGTCGTTAGAAGATTTGCTGAGGGCTTGCGTATTGGAACAGCGGGGATCATGGGATTCCTACCTTGCGTTGATTGAGTTTACTTATAACAACAGTCACCATTCCAGCATTGGGATGGCACCGTTTGAAGCATTGTATGGTCGAAAGTGTAGGACGCCATTGTGTTGGTATGATTCGGGAGAGAGTGTAGTTTTGGGACCGGAGATTGTCCGGGAGACTACAGAGAAGATCAAGATGATCCGTGAGAAGATGAAGGCTTCGCAGAGTCGTCAGAAGAGTTATCATGACAAGCGGAGGAAGGATTTAGAGTTTCAGGAGGGTGAGCATGTGTTCTTGAGGGTTTCTCCTATTACCGGTGTTGGTCGAGCGTTGAAATCGAAGAAGCTCACTCCTCGTTTTGTTGGTCCTTATCAGATTTCTGAAAGAATCGGAAATGTGGCTTATAGAGTGGCTTTACCGCCAAATCTTTCGAACTTGCATGACGTGTTTCACGTGTCACAACTTCGGAAGTATGTTTCGGATCCATCTCATGTGATCCATATGGACGATGTAGAGGTGCGGGATAATCTCACTGTGGAGACGATGCCCGTACGGATTGAGGATCGTGAAGTGAAGGCGCTTAGAGGCAAAGAGATTGCATTAGTGAAAGTGGTCTGGCTAGGAACTGCCGGCGAGAGTATGACTTGGGAGCTAGAGAGCAAGATGCGAGAATCCTACCCAGAGTTGTTTGATCAGGTAAATTTCGAGGACGAAATATTCTAAGTGGGGGAGAGTTGTAACACCCTAAAATTATTTAATTAATTTATTTAATTAAGTAATTGGGGGATTTAAATTAAATTATTTGATGTATTTTAATTAATTAGAAATTATACTAATACGTGTAGGAAGTATTAGAAAGTGGAGGTGCCAAAACAAATGGACTTGGGCCTAAGTGAGAAGCCCAAGCCCATTATTCTTGTCATATGCGAAGTGGTTAGGTGTTGGGGGCTAGGGTTTTGGTGGAGGAATTGCGAAGTTGAAAGAGAGAACAAGGGAGAGAAAGAAATAGCGTGAGAAAGAGAGAGAGAGCAATGGGCGCCGTAAGGAGAAGAGAAGAAGAGGAGAGAAGTCGCTCCCAAGGAAGAGCAAGGAAACGTGATTTTGTTGCTGTGGTCCTGTACGTGACTATCTCCGGAGCCTCCGTTCTTCAATTTCGAGGTTAGGGGAGCTCTATCATTCTATCTAATAATTCATATGATGGGTTCTAGATCTACGGTTTGTATTAGAACCGTATGTTTCTTGATGTTCTTTGCGTTTTTGATGTTCTTCGCGTTCTTGATGTTCTTGATGCAAATTTTCGTATATATACATATATCAATCATGAGTTCATGCGAATTGATTTATTGCTTGGTTCTTGATCTACGAATTTGCGTTGTTGATGGTGCTATGCGTATGTAATGAGAAATATGGTGTTGATCTATGCGTTGATTTGTTGGAAGTGAAGTCGCATGAGGGGGTTAGTGATGTTGTTTGTTTAATTGAATTTTGATAAAATGAGTTTTGGTAAATTGGAATGAGATAAATGCGTTTTTAGTTGCTGGAAAAATATGAGTTTTTACACTTTAAATTTGTTAGAAAAAAAACCAATTTTGAGTGTTAAAAAGTGTTGGACAAATTCTGGGTTGGTTGCTGGTTTCTGGGCGCTAAGCGCCTGTGCTGGGCGCTGGGCGCCTGTGCTGTGTGTTGTTGCGCGTGGGGGCGCGCCTGGGCGCTAGGCGCCCGTGTCGTGTGCGTGCTGCGTTGTGCGCGCCTGGGCACTGGGCGCCTGTGGCGCTGTGTTGCGTGTTGCGTTGTTGCGCCTGGGCGCTAGGCGCCCGTGTCCGTGTTGTGTTGCGCTGTGTGGCGCGCTGTTGCTCCTGGGCGCATGGCGCCCGTGTTGTGTTGCGTTGTTGTTGCCTGGGCGCTGGGCGCCTGTGCACTTGTTGCCTGGTTGCCTGGGCGCCTAAGGCGCCTGTTCCCAGGATGTTGCCTAAATTTTTCCCAAAATTGTTTTTATCATAACTCTTGACTCAGACGTCCGTTTTGAACGATTCAAAAAGTGTCGTGAAGCTCTTTACGTTGTCCATCTATGGGTCTAATTTTTTAAAACGAAAAATTGTTATTTTCTGATTGTTTGTGGGAGCCAAGTGGCCGTCCCCGGTGATCCTTCCCGTGACGTTGAAAAAATGATATGAAGCTCTTTACAAATCCCTTTGGTGTATAAACAACAGTTTTAGCGAAGTAATGTCAAAAATGATGATTTTGACGATGATGCTCTCGGGGCTAGTTAAATGAGTGTTTTGCCCTTAGTGGCTAATTATTATTAGTTATGACGTGTAAAAGACTGTTTTGCCCCTAGTGGCCAAAATTGTAGATAATGATGTGTAAATGACGAGGATGCCCTTAGTGGTTAGTCAAATGACGTTTTTGCCCTCAGTGGTTATAGTTTGAGTTGATTGATGTTTATGTGTGAGTGTCGATGAAAAACCAGTGGCGTTTGGGGCCCGAAGGGCTAAGTGATGTTAAGGTCTAAATGGCCTAGTGACGTTGTGTGATGATTATGAATCTGGCAGGTGCTGTGCTCCGTGCGAGAAAACCGGTAAGTGACGGGTCACATTGTTGACTATTATCTGAGTAATTGTGTGGTTGTGTGTTGTGAATGGTGCATGTCATAGTGTCTCATGCCCATATGCATAAAATCAGTGACGTTTTGAGGCCTGAGTGGCTAAGTGATGATGAGGCCTGAGTGGCTAAGCGACGTTTTGTGAAAAGGTACCTCATGCATATACCCGCGAGTGGGTTGCATTTTCATAAGCTTACACGACATGAGTTGAGTATTATAAATGATGTGAATGATGACTGTGATGTGGATGTTTAGTGTTTTGGATGATCGTTCTAGTGCGTAGTGTAACACCCTAAAATTATTTAATTAATTTATTTAGTTAAGTATATGGGGATTTTATTTAAATTATTTGATGTGTTTCAATTAATTAGAAATTATAGTAATACATGTAGGAAGTATTAGAAAGTGGAGGTGCCAAACCAAATGGACTTGGGCCTAAGTGAGAAGCCCAAGCCCATTATTCTTGTCATATGCGAAGGGTTAGTTTAGTTGGGGTCTAGGGTTGGTGGCCAATTCGCGAAATCAGAAGAGAAAACAAGAAAGAAAGAAAAGAGCGTGAGATAGAGAGAGAGGAAGGAGGCGGCCAAGAGAAGAAGGAGGAGAGGAATTCGAAGAGCAAAGAAGAGGGGATCTCCGTTGTTGCTGTGGATCTGTAGGTGACTGCATCCTAGGCATCGATTTCTTCTTGAAAAGGTTAGGGGAGCTCTATCACTCTATCTAATAATTCATATGATGGGTTCTAGATCTAGGGTTAGACTAGACTTTCTTGATGCGTTCTTGATATATATTGTTGATGTTGATTTTCCATATAGATATGCGAATTGAGTGGTTGAGCTATACATGCGAATTTGAATTGTTGGGTAGTATAAATATGTTGATCCCTTAATATGTTCTTGCTACGCAAATCTTGTGTATTGTGTGTTCATAAGATTATGAGATGTTATTGCTTGAAATTTTGTTGATTGAATGAGTGTGTGCATAGGCGCCTAGGGCGCCAAAGGGATAGTGATGATAGTTGCAAAGAATCAATTTTTGGTGCTTGTTGTGTTGCTGGATTTTTGGTTGCCTAGGTACAGAATTAGGCGCCCATGAGTAGGGCGCCCTGTGCCAAGAAGGGTGTTGCTGAAAAATTGGTCATGGAAGTAGGCGCCCATGAGTGGGACGCCCCGTGCCAAGATGATTATTGGTGATGTTTTTCAATCGAATCTTTGGGTATAATTGAGTTTGGTGATTTTCGAAAACAATTAGATGCATTTTGTTTGCTGGAAAATTGGAGTTTTTATGCTTTAAAATTGTTAAGAAAACAATTTTTAGTGTTGAAGAAATTGTTGAACAAATTCTGGGTGTGTTGCTGTTTTTTTCTGGGCGCTGAGTGCCTGTGCAGGGCGCTGGGCGCCTGATGGAGTGTGTGCTGTGCGTGTCTGGCGCGCCTGGGCCCTGGGCGCCTGGGGCGTGCGAGTTGCGTTGTTGCGCCTGGGCGCTAGGCACCCGTGTCTTGTTTGTGTTGCGCTGTGCGCGCGTTGTTGTTCCCTGGGCGCTAGGCGCCCGTGTTGTGTCTGTGTTGTGCGTTGTGCGCGCCTGGGCGCTGAGCGCCTGTGGCGCTGGGTTGTGTTGCGTTGTTGCGCGCCTGGGCGCTGGGTGCCTGTGTTGCCTGGGCGCCTAAGGCGCCTGTTCCCAGGATGTTGCCTAATTTTTCCAAAATTGTTTTTATCATAACTTTTGACTCAGACGTCCGTTTTGAACGATTCGAAAAGTGCCGTGAAGCTTTTTACGTTGTCTATTTGTGGGTTCAATTTTTAAAATGAAAAGTTGTTATTTTCTGACTGTTTGTGGGCGCCCAAGTGGCTGCCCCCGGTGATCGTCCCAGTGACATTGAAAAATGACGTGGAACTCTTTAAAAATCCCTTTTGGTGTATAAACAACAGTTTTAACACGGTAGTGTCAAAATGACTGTTTTGCCCAAGTGGCCAAAGTTAATGATAATGATGTGTAAATGACGAGGATGCCCTTGGTGGTTAGTCAAATGACGTTTTTGCCCTCGGTGGCTAATGTTTGAGTTGAATGATGTTTATGTGTAAATGACATTTGGGGCCTGAGTGGCTAAGTGATGTTAAAGCCTAAAAGGCTAAGTGACGTTATTTGTGTGTGAATTATGAAATGACAGGTGCTGTGCCTTTAATCGGCAAACCGGTAAGTGACGGGTCACATAGTTGACTATGAATTGAGTAATTGTGTATTTGTGTATTGTGAGTGGTGCATGTCATAGTGTCTCATGCCCATATGCATAAACGCAGTGATGTTTTGTGGCCTGAGTGGCTAAGTGATGATAAGGCCTGAGTGGCTAAGCGACGTTTTGTGAAAAGGTACCTTCATGCATATACCCGCGAGTGGGTTGCATTTTCATAAGCTTACTCGACATGAGTTGAGTATTGTAAATGATGTGAATGACGACTGTGATGTGGATGTTTAGTGTATTTGGATGCTGATTATTCTAGTGTGTAGCCTATGATTAGTCCTTATCATATTTTCTATTATATAGACTGAAATGATGCTCACCCTTTCCTGTTTGAATGTTGCCCCCGTGTTGGTAACGTGCAGGTGATCCCCAGTGAAGGTCTTAGCTTCACTTTTGAGTCGAGTCGTCATGCTCTGATATGTAACACTAGGGAGGGGAATGAATGTTGTTTTAAGTCATTTATGACATGTTGTGGTTATCGGATTTTAGTATTGCAAGCCTGGCATAGTGTAATGCCCTTTATGACTAAACTATTGAATTTTCGATGTGAAGTTGTATCTTATTTGATAATGACGTTTTGAAGTTATTATAAGACTGTTTTTCGAAAAGCGAGTTATTTGAAGCATGACGTTTTAGTGAAGTAAGTGTGACATCCCTTGTGGTGTAAATAAATTTTGAAAACTCGGATATTTTATAAAACAAATTACCGTATAGAAAAGGGGTGTTACATTAGTGGTATCAGAGCAGTTCGGTCTGTCCGGCCAAGTTGTCCAGTGTGGGGTCTAGCTATCTCTCGAGTCTTGGTACTCGTTCTAACCATAATTGTGTTGCAGTGATTAGCTAAATTGGTCAGACGGTATGACTGCTATTGTTGTTACTGGCGCTGCTTAGTGTCTTACTGCTGCTATGTGTGTGTTTACTCTGAGTACTTTGTGTATGACTGTAATGTGTTGCTTGGTGTGTTTTCTGTGTCTCTCGTCGATTTTCGACGAAGACCTTGTGGTGAATTTTGTTTGTTGCCATTGGGTGTTTTTAGTATTGTTGTGATTTGACGAGTAGGTGTAAAATTGATGAGGAATTGAGTACATTGTGATGTTGATGTTGTCACGTGTAATTTCGTGCCTTGATGTTTGATGATGATTGAGATTGAATTAAGATGAGGAGTATGATGTGTTATAAATTTTAATAATTAATTTGTATGTTCTGACGTGTGAATACAATGAGTTGAGACGTTTTAAAAAGAAAATTAAATGTTTTGAAAGTATGTATTCTATACATCCCCACGGGTGTATAGGCGCCAAATTCTAATTGTGTATATGTGTTGCTGTGTTGTTTTAAAAATGAATAGCGTCTGTTTTTACACTGTTCCGAGTTGCCGTTTTGTTTGGAAACAATGGGGTGTCGTTTTTACATTGTTGAGAGTGCTGTTTGCTTGTGAAAATAATAGTAAGCTGTTTTTATGTTGAAAAGGTGTTGCCGCTTCATTGTTTAAATTAGATATATGAGCTACTGTATTTACAAGTAAAGGGGTTGCTATTATTCACTCGGTTTTGCATGCTATTTCTATGCGCAGTTTTGTTTTAAGCGCTGTTTTTGCAGGTGCTGTTTTTCCTCAGCTTAAAATGTGATGTTTTCTCGATTCGAAATGTGGTATTTTCTAAAGGAAGAGAGTGTATTTTTTTTTTCTAAAATATAAAGTGATGATTAAATTGAATCGAATTGAATTGAATTGATAATGGTTCGTAGAGTTGATAATTGGATTTGATGTTTTCAAAGAAATCAAAGTTACCATTGTATTTAAAATAAATGGGGCGCTGTTTGACAGTGTTTCAGGTCGCTGTTCTATTCTTTTTTAATGAATAGTGTGCTGTCTTATATTGTTCAAAGTTGTTGTCTTGCTTTTGAAAATAAGAGGGGGCTGTTTTTATGCTGTGAAGAGTTGCTGTGTTGCAGTTTATTTCTATGAAATGAGTTGCTGTTTTTATGAAATAATCGTATTGCTGTTTTACGAAAATGAAGCGCTATTTTTATGTTGTAAACGTGCTGTTTCCACTGCCGTTGCGCGCTAAAAAGAAGTATTACTTCACTCCGTGTTTAGCTGTTGTTGCGCGCTAAAAGACCACTGTTTACACCTTATTGTTGTTGTTGTTGTTCTTCTTGGTCTTGCTGTTGCCGTTTTACTCAAACGATGCGGTTGTTTTCACACTGTTTACCCAAAAATTTTACGAGGACGTTTACAAAGATTGACGTGCTTTTCCCAAAGTTAAAGAGTTGGTTATATTGTTTACAATTGCTGTTTCGTTTTGAAAACAATAGTGCGCTGTTTTTATATGGTTTAAAGATGCTGTTTTGTTTTGAGATTAATGGTGTGCCATTTTTATGTCGTTAATGTTGTCGTATTTGCTGCTGTTTTCGCACATTAAAGTGTACTGTTCTCTACAATCTAGAGTGTTGTTTTCTTCGACGTAAATGTGAAGTTCACTCAAATATAACGTGTTGTTCTCTTAAAAATTTAAGTGCCGAGTTCTTAAAATTAAAATGATGTTTTCTTGAATCAAATGGGCCGTTCGAAAATTTTTGAAAAGGGCTGTCTTCCTATTTTCCTTAGTACTGTTATGGTATTGTGAGAGGGTGCTGTCTCGATCTGTGTTATTTTATTATTATGTATTATTTTATTTTATGTGCTGTTTGGTCCCTATGTACGTTGACTTAGTCCTTTATTGACAAAGGAGTCGCGTAATTAATTGTGATTGATGTGGTGTGTGCTTCACTTTGGTGAAGTTATGATGTGTTGTTGATGAGTCGGTCCTATGAAGGACCTAGGGGGGAAATGGGAGTTGAGGAACTCTCAGCGCAAAGATGTCATGGTTGGTGTTGTCACTTTCGTTGAAGAACTTTAATGGGTGTCTCGCCAATTTCAAGTGAATGGGTGTTGTAGTCGTAGCTAAGTTCGATCGTAGTGCGAGAGGACCAAGGAAACAAGAAGAGATGAAGGTTAGGTGTGTAGGGTGACATAAGAGCCGAGATGTGGTTACCTGACTATAAGTGGGTCGAACTGAATGGGAGTCGACGTGTGGTGTCGTCGAAGTATATGGAAATCGAAGTATAAGTGGGACGAAGTGCAGTGTTGCAGCGTTATCAATGTATGTAGAAGCTAGTGTGGTTGAAGCATAAAGTGCCTAAGGGCAGCGTATGGGTGGCAAGGAGAATGATGGAGAACCGAAGTAGGTGTAACCGAGGTAGTGGTAGAGGTGAGTGATGATGAGGTGTGGTTGCCTAAGTGAAGTGTCACGGTGTTTGAGTAGTTGAGTGTGACTTTGATGACCTTCAGATTAGAACCTCTAATTAAGGGTAACAATGTGGAGAAGGGTGATGGACGGGGATGGTTGGAAGTGACTAGGAGGTTGGGTTTCGTTTCGTAGAGTGGAGTAAATTTTCGAGGACGAAAATATTCTAAGTGGGGGAGAGTTGTAACACCCTAAAATTATTTAATTAATTTATTTAGTTAAGTAATTGGGGATTTTATTTAAATTATTTGATGTGTTTCAATTAATTAGAAATTATACTAATACATGTAGGAAGTATTAGAAAGTGGAGGTGCCAAACCAAATGGACTTGGGCCTAAGTGAGAAGCCCAAGCCCATTATTCTTGTCATATGCGAAGGGTTAGTTTAGTTGGGGTCTAGGGTTGGTGGCCAATTCGCGAAATCAGAAGAGAAAACAAGAAAGAAAGAAAAGAGCGTGAGATAGAGAGAGAGGAAGGAGGCGGCCAAGAGAAGAAGGAGGAGAGGAATTCGAAGAGCAAAGAAGAGGGGATCTCCGTTGTTGCTGTGGATCTGTAGGTGACTGCATCCTAGGCATCGATTTCTTCTTGAAAAGGTTAGGGGAGCTCTATCACTCTATCTAATAATTCATATGATGGGTTCTAGATCTAGGGTTAGACTAGACTTTCTTGATGCGTTCTTGATATATATTGTTGATGTTGATTTTCCATATAGATATGCGAATTGAGTGGTTGAGCTATACATGCGAATTTGAATTGTTGGGTAGTATAAATATGTTGATCCCTTAATATGTTCTTGCTACGCAAATCTTGTGTATTGTGTGTTCATAAGATTATGAGATGTTATTGCTTGAAATTTTGTTGATTGAATGAGTGTGTGCATAGGCGCCTAGGGCGCCAAAGGGATAGTGATGATAGTTGCAAAGAATCAATTTTTGGTGCTTGTTGTGTTGCTGGATTTTTGGTTGCCTAGGTACAGAATTAGGCGCCCATGAGTAGGGCGCCCTGTGCCAAGAAGGGTGTTGCTGAAAAATTGGTCATGGAAGTAGGCGCCCATGAGTGGGACGCCCCGTGCCAAGATGATTATTGGTGATGTTTTTCAATCGAATCTTTGGGTATAATTGAGTTTGGTGATTTTCGAAAACAATTAGATGCATTTTGCTTGCTGGAAAATTGGAGTTTTTATGCTTTAAAATTGTTAAGAAAACAATTTTTAGTGTTGAAGAAATTGTTGAACAAATTCTGGGTGTGTTGCTGTTTTTTTCTGGGCGCTGAGTGCCTGTGCAGGGCGCTGGGCGCCTGATGGAGTGTGTGCTGTGCGTGTCTGGCGCGCCTGGGCCCTGGGCGCCTGGGGCGTGCGAGTTGCGTTGTTGCGCCTGGGCGCTAGGCGCCCGTGTCTTGTTTGTGTTGCGCTGTGCGCGCGTTGTTGTTCCCTGGGCGCTAGGCGCCCGTGTTGTGTCTGTGTTGTGCGTTGTGCGCGCCTGGGCGCTGAGCTCCTGTGGCGCTGGGTTGTGTTGCGTTGTTGCGCGCCTGGGCGCTGGGTGCCTGTGTTGCCTGGGCGCCTAAGGCGCCTGTTCCCAGGATGTTGCCTAATTTTTCCAAAATTGTTTTTATCATAACTTTTGACTCAGACGTCCGTTTTGAACGATTCGAAAAGTGCCGTGAAGCTTTTTACGTTGTCTATTTGTGGGTTCAATTTTTAAAATGAAAAGTTGTTATTTTCTGACTGTTTGTGGGCGCCCAAGTGGCTGCCCCCGGTGATCGTCCCAGTGACATTGAAAAATGACGTGGAACTCTTTAAAAATCCCTTTTGGTGTATAAACAACAGTTTTAACACGGTAGTGTCAAAATGACTGTTTTGCCCAAGTGGCCAAAGTTAATGATAATGATGTGTAAATGACGAGGATGCCCTTGGTGGTTAGTCAAATGACGTTTTTGCCCTCGGTGGCTAATGTTTGAGTTGAATGATGTTTATGTGTAAATGACATTTGGGGCCTGAGTGGCTAAGTGATGTTAAAGCCTAAAAGGCTAAGTGACGTTATTTGTGTGTGAATTATGAAATGACAGGTGCTGTGCCTTTAATCGGCAAACCGGTAAGTGACGGGTCACATAGTTGACTATGAATTGAGTAATTGTGTATTTGTGTATTGTGAGTGGTGCATGTCATAGTGTCTCATGCCCATATGCATAAACCCAGTGATGTTTTGTGGCCTGAGTGGCTAAGTGATGATAAGGCCTGAGTGGCTAAGCGACGTTTTGTGAAAAGGTACCTTCATGCATATACCCGCGAGTGGGTTGCATTTTCATAAGCTTACACGACATGAGTTGAGTATTGTAAATGATGTGAATGACGACTGTGATGTGGATGTTTAGTGTATTTGGATGCTGATTATTCTAGTGTGTAGCCTATGATTAGTCCTTATCATATTTTCTATTATATAGACTGAAATGATGCTCACCCTTTCCTGTTTGAATATTGCCCCCGTGTTGGTAACGTGCAGGTGATCCCCAGTGAAGGTCTTAGCTTCACTTTTGAGTCGAGTCGTCATGCTCTGATATGTAACACTAGGGAGGGGAATGAATGTTGTTTTAAGTCATTTATGACATGTTGTGGTTATCGGATTTTAGTATTGCAAGCCTGGCATAGTGTAATGCCCTTTATGACTAAACTATTGAATTTTCGATGTGAAGTTGTATCTTATTTGATAATGACGTTTTGAAGTTATTATAAGACTGTTTTTCGAAAAGCGAGTTATTTGAAGAGTGACGTTTTAGTGAAGTAAGTGTGACATCCCTTGTGGTGTAAATAAATTTTGAAAACTCGGATATTTTATAAAACAAATTACCGTATAGAAAAGGGGTGTTACACGTAGCCTATGATTAGTCCTTATCATATTTTCTATTATATAGACTGAAATGATGCTCACCCTTTCCTGTTTGAATGTTACCCCCGTGTTGGTAACGTGCAGGTGATTCCCAGTGAAGGTCTTAGCTTCACTTTTCTTTCGAGTCGAGTCGTCATGCTCTGATACGTAGCACTCAGGGGGGAAACGAACTCGGCATTTCTTAATGATTTTTGGTTGTTGGGTCCATGTGGACTATTTGGTTATGTTTTACTATTTTCCGCTGCGTAGATGGTTGTGTTATGTTGAGTTTTATAAGCGACGTTAAATGAAGCTTGAGATTTTTATGTTGAAGTGCTACGTGGATGAATGATCATTGAGTTAAACTGTTTTTGAAATTGATAAACGACGTTTTGTTTGAAGTATGTGTAACATTCCTTATGAACGAAATTTTCAAACTCTGATTTTTATAAACAAAGTGACGGGTAGAAAGGGGTGTTACAAGTATCGGTCCACAGGGAGAGCCTAAGTGAATACCAATTTAATTTTTCAAAGTTGATTAACTGAAAAGAAGTGTTTTTAGAAAGAAGGAATGTTTAGTAAAGTCTACTCACTCATGATCATTGTAGACAAAAGAGGAGAAAAGAAAATAAAAGAAGAAAACATAAAGTTAAATAGCGAGAAATAAAAGAAAGCGGTAAATTTGCAAAATTATAAATAGCAGAATTGTAAATGACAAGAAAATAAAAGTGCAAGAAAATAAATAGCAAGGAAAGTAAATGACTTAGAAAATAAAAGTGCAACAAAATAAATAGCAAGGAAAGTAAATGACTTGGAAAATAGCAAGGAAAGTAAATGACTTGGAAAATAAAAGGGCAAGAAAGTAAATAGCAAGGAAAATAAAAGATCGAGAAAGTAAATAGCAAGGAAAATAAATGACTTGGAAAATGTAAAGGGCAAGAAAGTAAATAGCAAGAAAAATAAATGACTTGGAAAATAAAAGGGCAAGAAAGTAAATAGCAAGGAAAATAAAAGAGCGAGAAAGTAAAGAGCGAGAAATTAAAGGGGCAATAAAGTAAAGGAGCAAGAATTAAAAGGGCAAGAAAGTAAATAAACAAGAATCATAAAAACATGAAGAGTAAATTGAAGTCATGAATCTTTAGAGAGTCTTTGTCATTGATTTTCTAACAAAATTCAAGCTTGGTTACAAGTGAGGATCAAGCCTCTATTTATAGGAAAATATGAGGGGTAAAATGGTCCAAAAGAGGAAAAAGTGGCAAATCAAGTTGGCCAAGGTAGTCATCAAAAAGCCATCCTCAAGTGGGCAAAAATATCCATCAACAAGTGGGCAAAAATATCCAATTTTGACTGCATTTTGGCGCCCTTGGCGCCCATGGTGCCCTGTCCTGCGCCAGTTTGTGTTGCTGTCGAATTCTGAAAGGTAGATGCTGTCGAATTCTGGGAGACAGATGCAGTCAAATTCTGACAGATGCAGTTGAATTCTGGGAGACAGATGCTGTCGAATTCTGGAAGACAGATGCAGTCGAATTCTGACAGATGCAGTCGAATTCTGACAAATGCAGTCGAATTCTGGAAGACAGATGCAGTCGAATTCTGACAGATGCAGTCGAATTCTGGGAGACAGATGCTGTCGAATTCTAACCGATGCAGTCGAAATCTGGGAGACAGATGCTGTCGAATTCTAACAGATGCAGTCGAATTCTAACCTGCTGAGGCATAAGCAGTCGAAATTGCTTCAAAATTAAACCTGAAGATAAAAAGTAAACATTTGCAGTAAAATAGATCAAAAATATAATTAAAATACTAAAAAGACTTAATAAAATAACTATTAAAAAGACTCTAAAAATAGACTTATCAGAGACTCCCACTGTAACACGGCCTCAACTTTCGATGGATCCACCGCGATTCCATCACCAGAAATAATATGACCCAGAAAACTAACCTCTTGCAACCAGAACTCACATTTAGACAATTTAGCATATAACATTTCGGTCCCTCGGGATTTCCAAAACCAACCTCAGATGTTCTGCATGTTCCTCCTCTGACTTAGAATAGACCAAGATATCGTCTATAAACACCACCACGAACCGATCCAGATACTCATGGAAAATACGGTTCATGTACTCCATAAATACTCCCGGTGCATTGGTCACACCGAAAGGCATCACAGAATACTCATAATGCCCATAACGGGTCCTGAAAGCTGTCTTCTGAATATCTTCATCTTTCACCTTTATCTGGTGATAACCCGATCTCAAATCTATTTTACTGAACACCTGGGCACCCACCAACTGGTCCATCAAATTGTCAATCCTCGGGAGCGGATACTTGTTTTTGATCGTCACTTTATTCAACTACCGATAGTCTACGCACAGTCTCATACTACCATCTTTCTTCTTTACCAACAATACTGGAGCTCCCCACGGCGACACACTCGGCCTCACAAATTTCTTCTCGAGTAGATCCTCAAGCTGTTTCTTTAGTTCAGACAACTCAGATGCAGACATTCTATACGGTGCCATAGACACAGGTCTAGTACCAGGTACAAGATCAATGGAGAACTCCACCTCTCTCTCTGGTGGTACATCGGGGATTTCGTCAGGAAAAACTTCAGGAAAATCTCGCACCACTGCCAACTCACCAATTTTTGCCTGACTCTCAGAAGGCATTGACGCTAACAGTGAAAACAACTGAACCCCTTCCTTCATCACCCTCCGTAACTGACCAGCAGGTAGCAAACTAGATTCATCCTCCTCAGGAGAAGAAAAACTCACAGACCTCTCACTACAGTTGATATGTACACAGTTATCAACTAACCAGTTCATACCCAGAATAATATCCATCCCATCCAACGGCAAGCAAATTAAATCAACAATAAAATCTTTGCCGAATAATAACCATCTCCCCCAGAATAATAACCATCTCCCCCAGAATAATAACCATCTCCCCCAACATAGAAGATACAGAAAGACCCAATCTATCAACACATGCGGCAGCAATAAAACAATGGGTGGCACCAGTATCAATAATAGCAATGAGAGGAGAATTATTGATATAGCACGTACCTCTAATCTCATTTACCACATCTGACCCCGCCAGAGCAAACACCTTTCCAGTAGACCTTTCTTTCTTTGGTTTCGGACACTGAGCACTGATGTGTCCTCCCTCACCGCAGTTGAAACAGAGTGCATCCTTACGATCACAGTTAGTTGCCATATGGCCCTCTTTCCCACATTTGTAGCACCTTCTTACATCACCCGGACAGTCTGGGCGCTTATGACCAGCCTTCCCACACTTATAACATACCACACTAGCAGCAGCATCTCCCCCAGTTGGTCTCTTGCCCCCCTTAGCTCTCTGATTATCTTTACCCGATGGAACCTCATACGGCTTCCCGCGACTCGGGAAACTCTTCTGCTTTTCTCTTATAACTCTAGAATGGGCATTACTTTCTTCTTCGAAGATTCTGCAACTGTCCACCAACTCAGAGAACACCCGGATTTTCTGGTACCCTATCGCTTTCTTAATATCCGCTCGCAACCCATTCTCAAACTTAATGCATTTTGAGAATTCAGAATCAGCATTAGTATAATGGGGATAAAACTTAGCCAATTCAGTGAACTTGGCAGCATACTCTGTTACCGACATGTTCCCTTGCTTCAGCTCAAGGAATTCTATCTCCTTCTTTCCCCTGACATCTTCCGGAAAGTACTTCCTCAATAATTCTCTACGGAATACAGCCCAAGTTATTTCTTCATTAGCAATTTCTAGCCTCTGCCTAACCTCCATCCACCAATCATCAGCTTCTTCTGCCAGTGTGTGCGTGCCATACCTGACCTTCTAAGCATCATTGCAGTCCATGACACGGAAAATCCTTTCAATTTCTTTCACCCATGCCAGAGCTCCATCACGATCATACCGACCCTTGAAAGTGGGCGGATTCTCCCTCTGAAACGTGGCTAAACTGCGAGTTCCAGCATTTTGACCAACATTTTGCTGGTTCCCAACAGCCTGAGCCATAGCTTGCAGAGCAGCAACAAGAGCAGCATCGTTTCTCCCAGCCATTTCAAATTATCACTGCAGCACAAACAAAAATTTAGAACTAATCTAACAATTCTTAATTGTCATAAGACACTATGACAGGACAACTTGGCCGGACAGACCGAACTGCTCTGATACCACTAATGTAACACCCCCTTTTTACTAATTATAATTAAACACGCAATTATCAGAGTCACCACGAGGGCGCTACATTTTTCACCAAATAAAAAAAAAACTCCAATTGATTTAAAACAAATCCTCAAAAATATAAATAATTAATCTCCAAGCAGCGGAATCATAGACTCATTTAACATCTTCAAAAATAAATAAACATTAAGCCAAAACCCTCAATAATAAATAATAATAGTTCGAAAACGGTAACTAAGACCCTCCCCGGTGCTACGCATCAAAGCTGACACAGACCCAACGAGAAGGAGACTACACCAAGCGATCCTTCATGAGTGCTAACGATAACCTGCAGCGTTGCCACACGAGAGCAACATTCCAAGCAGAAGGGGTGAGCTTAACAAAAATAATAAGTAAATGATAGCAGTATATAAGCAGCGGTTAACTCACGGTAACACAAAAGGTCAACAAATCATAACACCACACAAGGCACAGACTCCCTCACAATGGAAGCACCAAAACACATTATATATGTATATATGAACCATGCAACAATGCAACCCCTCTGGGCATATGCATGCGGTACCGATCTCGTAAAATAAGCCACATCGGGCAAGAGGCCGAAGCCTATACCACCAAAAATATTCACAAAGAGGCCGAAGCCTATACCACCGAGAAATGCATATGATAATGCGACTCATGATTCATGCACCAGTTACACAAACTCAAAGTATTTAACTAATAAATACTATTCCATCATGCCTCGTTATAAATCATTTCATAAAAATACCACGTGTTGTAGCATCACAGCTACCTCGTAATTCTCACCTGTTCACAACATCATAGCTGCTACATTACACATACCTACACAAGTACTGACCTCAAACAGGACACTCAACACACGCACACGGCAGTACCATAATTGCAAAACAGCAACTTGAAGAATAGGGGAGAAACAGCACTTTAATTTTGAGAAAACAACACACTTAAATTTAAGTAAACAACACACTTAAATTCAAGAGAACGACACACTTAAGCTTGAGAAAACATCACACTTTAATTTGAGAAAACAGCACCTTAAAGTGTAGAAAACAAAAACAGCACACTTTATGCGCTAAAAACAGCAGCAAAACGACATAAAAACAGTAGCGTTTATCTGCCGAAAACAACAGCATTTTATTTGTAAAAACAGCAACAAAACAGCAGCATTTTATTTGTAAAAACAGCAACAAAACAGCAGCATTTTATTTATAAAAACAGCAACATAACAGCAGCATTTTATTTATAGAAACAGCAACAAAACAGTAGCATTTTATTTATAAAAACAGCAACAACACGGCAGCATTTTATTTATAAAAACAGCAACAAAACAGCAGCATTTTATTTATAAAAACATCAATAACATAGCAGCATTTTATTTATAGAAATAGCAACATTATGCAGCAAAAACAGCAGCAAAAACAGCAGCAAAAACAGCAACATTATGCAGCGAAAACAACAGCAAAACAGCAACATTATGCAGCGAAAACAGCAGCAAAAACAGCAACATTATGCAGCAAAAACAGCAACATTATGCAGCGAAAACAGCAGCAAAAACAGCAACATTAGGCAGCGAAAACAGCAGCAAAAACAGCAACTTTTTGTGCTAAAACAGCATAAAAAAAACAAAACAAGTGGCGCCTAGTGGCACCAAAAATATGTTTTCCTTAATTTTTCACTCGTGCACGCCATCTAACATCGAATGTAAACACACATGCGCTTCATCAAACATGTGACGAGCGTTCTAGAATTGATTCACAAAATAACAACCGCAATAATCAAGAGAATGTCGATTTTGGTACTCAATCAATAACAACAACACCAATCAACATTAAACTCGATCAATAACGCAAATAACAACAACAACAATGACGAGCAACGTCAACAAATCACGCCATCACCAATTTAATTCACAAAATCCTAACTACCCATAAACCACCATCATAACCCATTACAAATGTTAAAACCCACCCTTACCTCGAATGCGTAAGCTCCTAGCACGAAGAAGATGGTCACGCACGAAAACACCGCAACACGAACGATCTCCTCTTCACGAAAAAAAAAGTTGCGAAATCTCTCTCCTCTTCCTCTCCTCCCTCGCGTCGCCGTTTCTCTCTTTTCTCTCTCTCTAATTCGTTTCTTTTCTCCACAATGAAGGGCGTGAGAGGGTTTTTCCTAACCCCTGGGTTTAAGCTGTGGGCCTTTCACGCACTGGGCTCACAGTTACACCCCCACTGCTACTCGCTCCCACTCCTGCACAAAATATAACATTTCCCTCTCTATTTAATTGAATCACGCCTTAAATTGAAATTAATAATTCAGTTAATTAAATTAATTAAATTATTTTCGGGGTGTTACATTGACTCTCTATCATATGATGTAAGTTTTGCATTTTTAGGACCAATTGTGTAGGTTTTTCATTGTATCATATAATTAAGCATACAGCAGAGTAATATGAGCAAACTATACATCGTCACTAATATCAACTTCATCGTCGTTACCCACAACGCCAAACAAAATCACAATTCACGTCACCCGTCATAAAAAAAAAATGAATGCGCATGAAGATGCAACCCACACCTGGGCATATGCATGATGGTACCATATTCGTCATAATAAGCCCCTATGGGCACACCGTCACTGTTTTCTCGTCATAAATAAGCCACTATGGGCACACCGTCACTAAGAGGCCGAAGCCTATTCGTCATAAGATGCACATGCTATGAGACACTATGGACACATGTGCAATCACCAAAATTTGCTCACCCGGAGTATTCACCATCATCGCCATAAGACACTCATAGAGTGTATTCATCATAATCATCATATTAATATCACCACTCTTCACAAACAATCACATTCAAAAATAATGTAACAACATCTTTAAAATTATGGAATAAACATTTCGCTTTCATACTTAGGACGTGTCACAATTAAATTTGGGAAGGGCATCTCATTTTCCAAGTAGAAGAAAACCTCACATTTTTAACCGGAAAAATAGTAATAGTATCAAAGTCACATTTACACGCTCTTCTCTTTTACAAAATACCGAAATTCGGTTAATAACCGCAACAAAATCGAAGCTGAAAAACAGTGGCCATTATTGCGCAAAAGCAGTAGAAATTTTACATCAAATCGAAACTGAAAACAGTGGCCATTATTTGCGCAAAACAGTAGCAATTTTACACTACATCGAAACTGAAACAGTGGCCATCATTTGCGCAAAAACAGTAACAAATTTACATCATATTGAAGCTGAAAAACAGTAGCATTCATGCGCAAAACAGTGGTTTTTATAGGCTGAAACAGCAACAACAAAAGCAACTTTAAATTGCCAAAACAGTAGTATTTTATTGGTAAAAACAGCAACATTTAATTGGTGCAAACAGCACATTTTTAATGGACAGCAACAGCATATATAATGGACAGCAACAGCAGTATAAAAATTAACAGCAACAGCAACATAAAAATTAACAGCAACAGCAATATAAAAATTAACAGCAACAGCAACATAAAAAATTAACAGCAACAGCAATATAAAATTAACAGCAACAGCAATATATAAAAAAAATAACAGCAACAGCAATATATAAAAATAACAGCAACAGCAATGTACAAATTAACAGCAACAGCAACATGAAAATCTGCACATAGCCACAACACTATTTGACTAACAGCAACATCATTCGAATTTCATCTTTTTCCTATCATAGGGGCAATTCGCAATTCATCTCCTCACATCATAAGAAATTTCGCATATCAACACAACAATTCGATCCATTACTCCTCTTGATATATATATATATATATAAATTGCGAATTCAACTACTCCCAAAAACCCACAAACCCTCCATATACTCAATTACATTAAATTGGAAACGCTCACCCTTACCTTTTCAAGAAGATGAATCGAATTCTAGAGGGCAGACACCTACAGAGCCACAGCAACAACGGGAAACCTCTTTTCTTCTTGATCTCGAATCCTTCTCTCCTTTTTCCTTCTTGATTTCGCGAATCCTCTCCTTCTCTCCCCAAGCTCACGGCACCTCTTCTCTCTTAGCACTCTAGGGTTTCAAAATTTCGTTTTGGAGCAAAAAAATGACTAGCCCTAGGCGAGCCCCTTCTCAAAACCCAGGTTAGTTGGATCATGGGCTTCACTTAAGCCCATTCCTCTCTATTTCGCCACTCCCCCCTACCATATACCACCTCTTAAAATAACTCTAATAATAATAATAACCTTATAAATAATAATATTAATAATGCAACACCTAAATAATTTAATCAATTAATTAATTAAATTATTTTGGGCGTTACAACTCTCCCCCACTTAAGAGAATTTCGCCCTCGAAATTTTAACTACCGACGCAATCACTCTTCCACTAGCCAACTAACGACCCTTTAGGCAACCAGCGCTAACTAATAATCAGGCTCACTCTCCATTACTCCTAGCTTTAGGCAACTCTATCAGACCACAAGCACCACTAAAACAATCATGTCAATCAATATCAACAAAATAGCACCAACGTCAAATTTGGGTCATTCAGCGATACCCTTAACACAACAATTTGCATAACAGCACAACAACATCCAATCTCAACAACGGCCATAGGCCCACAATAGCAAATCAACAATAATAACAACACAATCCATGTGGGCCATTCAGCGGTACCCGGACAAAACACAACACCACTTGGGCCATTCAGCGATACCCAAGGCAAACAACAACACAACTTGGGCCATTCGGCGATACCCAAGACAACAATAGTAAGACATCAGCATACGACCAGGCAACAACCACAACCTCAACAATCACGATAACAATCAGCAGCATCAGGACTAACAACTTAGTCACAACGGTGGGCGCTAAGGCGCCGCAAGCAACACAACTAAACAGGCATGGCGCGCCCGAGGGCAAGCGCCTTCGACAACAGCAACAAATTGGCACGTATTATACGATCACATAACATATTTTCACAACGTCAACCAAGGGTCAACGAACAACATATCAAAACAACAAGATACACGGAGCAGCGCATAAGATCGAGAACAGTAACAATAATTTTCGGACCAGTAACAATTATTATCAGAAAAACAGCAACAATTATTTTTCTGAAAACAGCAGCAATTATTTTTCAGAAAATAGCAACAGTAATTTTCAGAAAAACAGCAACAGTAGTTTTCTGAAAACGGCAACGATTATTCCTCTTAAAACAGCAACAAAATTTTCAAAGACAGCGACAATATCTTCTAGAAAACAGCAATATTAGCTTTTAGAAAAACAGCAACATAGTCTTCAGAGAACAGCAATAATAGTTTTTCGAAAAACAACAACAACAATAACATCAACAACATCACAAGGAAGTTTACTAAATGCGTAAATATAGCAACAACAAGGCACACGGCACGGAAACAATGGCATAGCGTCACATGGCAACAACAACAATAGTTTTTCAGGAAGTAACAACAATAATTTTCACAAAAACAGTAACAATAGTTTTCAGAAAAACTGCAACAATAATTTTCAATAACACAACATTTACATATAACATAAAAGCATATCACAAGGTGTTCAAGATCAAGGATTAAGGAGTATGGCACTAAGAAAATCTTATGACTAAGAATCAGTGAACACCCAATGCACAAAAATTCAAACAGCACAACAGTCGCACATTCGACATATCACTAAAGACGGTACTCCTTTTACCTCAAAAATATTTGTAAGCGGAAGTGCGAAAATGTACTATTTGAAATTACAGTCCAGATTCTGATGTCACAAAGTCAGAACACTTAATTTTCAAATTAGTTTAGAAAATTCGAAAAAAACCTCGAAAACATTTTTCCCCGGGATCCAAAAGAAGTAACTACGGCGTCCTTTCGAAAACCAAGCATTTTCCAAACCAGCAGAAAATCGAAAACCAAGTCCAGTGATATTAGTCATCAACTACAGAATAGCTTCTTAGAGAAGTGACACACACGCACGAAACATTTTATTTGGAGTTTTCAACACAAGAAATAAAACACGTCACAGAAATGGATTCTCTCTCTTCAAGACTAAACGACATCTTAAATGGTTTGAGTAGAATATCCTTAAGAACATATGGCAATAAAGGCTGACTCAAAGAAGTTCACAACAGGGTCCCAAAAATAATTTTCAATGCTACTATCAGTATCCAACCATAAAATTGTCTATGAGTCGTTCAAAAGCAATTTTCAAAATCTCTTCATCCTTTAGACCCCAAACCACCAAATAGGACAACTCCTAAAAATAGAGACAGTCAACAACCCAAAAACAGGCACAACTCGTAAAATAGCAGCAGTGTACAAAAGTAGGGACAGTAACAGTTATTTTTGAAAGCACTGACAGCGGCCTTAGGAAGCAGCAACAACAACTTTTAAAAAGGTAGCAACAATCATTTTTCAGCAATAGTCGTTTTGCGGAAAACCATAACAATTATCCGAATAAAACAGCAACATTATTTTCTGAAAACAGCAATGATCATTTTTCAGGAACAACAACAATTATTTAAATAAAACAGCAACATTATTTTCTGAAAACAGCAATGATCATTTTTCAGGAACAGCAACAATTATTTAAATAAAACAGCAACAGCAGTATAAACAAAACGGCAGTAGCATTCGACTTTTTAAAACAGCATGGCATTTATCATTCAAACAACAATAGCAAATATCTCAGGATAATCCACGAAACATTATCAACTAAGTACACAGGAACACGGTTAACATTTAAAACCTTATTACAACTAGTCAGCCCAAATGAATAGTTACATTAACACTTACAGTAATTAGTTAATTCGGCCCAAGTGCACAAGCGTCCAAAATGCACATTTTTAAATCTTAAGATTTTTAAAACCACGTAACGCATATCACAAGAGTGCAACTGCTAAAACAAAATCCGAATCGTTTATAAAGGTGATTTTCAATGCTAATCTCGGTATCCAGCCGTAAAAGTGTTTAATGGATGTTCGAAAACAATTTCGGTACTCCCATTATTTTTCGGATTATAAAACTCTATAGCGCAATTCAAGAAGTAACGACCAAAAAGATTTTGTCATAACACTCAAGCATACAAGACTCCACCTTGAGGAAAATTAGGCAAATCAAAATAGCAATCACATGAGACGGTAGTCCTCAGCTAAAATTGTTACATCAAATTGCGGTCTTTTCCAAAAAGAGTTGAGGTCAAAATTATAGCACTCAATGAAGATATTTTTCGTTTGTAGTGATTAAAACGCTACGACAGTTATTAGTGCAGCAATAACTTGAAATAGTCCACAAAATAATTTTACAACGCATTCAGTTTTCAAACATCAAAACACATTGCAGAGTAACAGGCAACAAGGCAAATCATTTATGAAACATGCAGCAAGGAAAGTCAACAACAAGGACCACAACAAACAGACGCAATTCACACACCAAAAACACAATAAGGCACACAGCGCTAGTAGGGACATCTTCCCCACTAGTTCACTTACCAATGGAAACTTTTGGCGTACCTGCAACATAAACAATGGTCAGCACTGAAAGACAACAGTTGGTCACTATCTGACACAACGACTCGACGACATGGCCGGACGGACCAACCATTGCTCTGATACCACTAATGTAACACCCCGTTTCTACCCCTTTAATTTGTACGTCATTATCAGAGTACTTTCGTTTTCAAAAATAATATTTAATTAGTAGAAAAGAAATGTCACATCTTCATTGATAAAACTCATCGACTACGCCATTAACATTTGTGTAAAAACGCATTCGTCACAAAAGTCAAACTTCAAAAATATCTCATCACAGCGGAAATAGCAATAACTCACCAAAATCGCTCAAACACGTCTCAAACATCAATAAAATTATTAAACAGTTAATTAAATAGGTAATCAACTTCAACCCCGCCCCCTAGGTGTTACAATATCAGAGAGCGACTCAAAACATCCCAACAGCTATAAAGGAAGGCAGCATGTCCTTCAATCGGAGTCACCTGCAGCGTTGCCACAATAGAGCAACATTCCAAGCAGAAGGGGTGAGAATTTTCAACAAAATATAATTAAGCATACAGCAGAGTAATATGAGCAAACTATACATCGTCACTAATATCAACTTCATCGTCGTTACCCACAACGCCAAACAAAATCACAATTCACGTCACCCGTCATAAAAAAAAAATGAATGCGCATGAAGATGCAACCCACACCTGGGCATATGCATGATGGTACCATATTCGTCATAATAAGCCGCTATGGGCACACCGTCACTGTTTTCTCGTCATAAATAAGCCACTATGGGCACACCGTCACTAAGAGGCCGAAGCCTATTCGTCATAAGATGCACATGCTATGAGACACTATGGACACATGTGCAGTCACCAAAATTTGCTCACCCGGAGTATTCACCATCATCACCATAAGACACTCATAGAGTGTATTCATCATAATCATCATATTAATATCCCCACTCTTCACAAACAATCACATTCAAAAATAATGTAACAACATCTTTAAAATTATGGAATAAACATTTCGCTTTCATACTTAGGACGTGTCACAATTAAATTTGGGAAGGGCATCTCATTTTCCAAGTAGAAGAAAACCTCACATTTTTAACCGGAAAAATAGTAATAGTATCAAAGTCACATTTACACGCTCTTCTCTTTTACAAAATACCGAAATTCGGTTAATAACCGCAACAAAATCGAAGCTGAAAAACAGTGGCCATTATTGCGCAAAAGCAGTAGAAATTTTACATCAAATCGAAATTGAAAACAGTGGCCATTATTTGCGCAAAACAGTAGCAATTTTACACTACATCGAAACTGAAACAGTGGCCATCATTTGCGCAAAAACAGTAACAAATTTACATCATATTGAAGCTGCAAAACAGTAGCATTCATGCGCAAAACAGTGGTTTTTATAGGCTGAAACAGCAACAACAAAAGCAACTTTAAATTGCCAAAACAGCAGAATTTTATTGGTAAAAACAGCAACATTTAATTGGTGCAAACAGCACATTTTTAATGGACAGCAACAGCATATATAATGGACAGCAACAGCAGTATAAAAATTAACAGCAACAGCAACATAAAAATTAACAGCAACAGCAATATAAAAATTAACAGCAACAGCAACATAAAAAATTAACAGCAACAGCAATATAAAATTAACAGCAACAGCAATATATAAAAAAAAATAACAGCAACAGCAATATATAAAAATAACAGCAACAGCAATGTACAAATTAACAGCAACAGCAACATGAAAATCTGCACATAGCCACAACACTATTTGACTAACAGCAACATCATTCGAATTTCATCTTTTTCCTATCATAGGGGCAATTCGCAATTCATCTCCTCACATCATAAGAAATTTCGCATATCAACACAACAATTCGATCCATTACTCCTCTTGATATATATATATATAAATTGCGAATTCAACTACTCCCAAAAACCCACAAACCCTCCATATACTCAATTACATTAAATTGGAAACGCTCACCCTTACCTTTTCAAGAAGATGAATCGAATTCTAGAGGGCAGACACCTACAGAGCCACAGCAACAACGGGAAACCTCTTTTCTTCTTGATCTCGAATCCTTCTCTCCTTTTTCCTTCTTGATTTCGCGAATCCTCTCCTTCTCTCCCCAAGCTCACGGCACCTCTTCTCTCTTAGCACTCTAGGGTTTCAAAATTTCGTTTTGGAGCAAAAAAATGACTAGCCCTAGGCGAGCCCCTTCTCAAAACCCAGGTTAGTTGGATCATGGGCTTCACTTAAGCCCATTCCTCTCTATTTCGCCACTCCCCCCTACCATACACCACCTCTTAAAATAACTCTAATAATAATAATAACCTTATAAATAATAATATTAATAATGCAACACCTAAATAATTTAATCAATTAATTAATTAAATTATTTTGGGCGTTACACAAGGGGGGATGAATCAATCCCTAATCGCTTTTTCTCGTATTCTAAACAACTGTTTTTTACTTCGCGTTACAAATCTTTCAAATCAACCTTTTCTATCACATCCAAGAATTAATTAATTTGTCCTTGTTTACATTCACAATCCCTGTGGACCGACCGGTATCTTACCGTTTAAATTATTACTTGCAACGTTTTCAGTACAGTTGCTGAATTCTTAACAAGTTTTTGGCACCGTTGCCGGGGATTGTTGAGTTTTGTCAACAAGGCAAACCATTTGATTTTTGGATTTTTAGTTTGTTTTTGTAACGCCCCAAAATAATTTAATTATTTATTTAATTAAGTTATTTAAGGCTTACAATATTTATTTAATTTAATTAAATAATTCAAGGTTTAATTATTTTATTTTATTTATTAGGAGGTGTTGTCAGGGATTGAGTGGTGCGAGCAAGGGCCCGTGATCCACAATTAGGCCCGTGGCCCATTGCCTTGTCAAAGTATTCGACTCACAAGGGGTCTAGGGGTTAGTTTGCATTTTGTTACTCTATTGGAAAAATAAGAAAAGAAACGTAAAAGAGAGAGTGAGAAGAGGAGTGTTGCGAAAGGAAGAGGAGAAGAAGAAGAGAGGGCGAAGCACTCAAGGAAGAGGAGAAGGCTCGTTGGTGACTTGCGTTTTTCCTTGGAGCTTTGCTAGCAATTCGACTTCCAAAAGGTTAGGGGGTCCTCTTTTTGTTTTTAATAGTTATGCGAATTGGATGCTTAGGGTTAGGGTTCTAGGAAAAATTCCCATGAATGAATTGTGATGTTGATGAGTAAATTATAATATTGTGATGCTTGATTGTTGAATTATTATGTTGAAAATTGTATGATTGATGCTTGAGTTGTGGCTAATGCGAATTGGATACCCTATGTTTGAACATATGTCTCATTGGTGCTTACTTGGTGAAATTGGGGATCGTGGTGACATGTTAATAATATATATATATATAAATGAGTGTTTTGGTGATTTTAATTGGTGATTGAAAGTGGAAAATTCTGTTTTTGGAGGTTCCTAGGCGCCTTGGGCGCCATATGTGTGTTGCTGAATTTCTGTGTTGTGCGCCATAGTCATGGGCGCCAGGCGCCCAGCAGTGTGCTGCGCCAGTTTTTTTCAAATTCTGTTGCCCCTGTGTTGCCATTCTGTGTCACTGTGTTGCTGTGCCTGTTGCCCCTGTGTTGCCATTCTGTGTCACTGTGCTGCCAGTTTTGGCGCTTGTTGCTTGAGTCATGGGCGCCAAGGGCCCCAATGTCTTGGTGATAGTTTTGTAAAAATTGTTTTCAGGTTTTCATATTCAGGTAAAATAGCTCATGAAAAATGATTTTGGGCAACAAAAGAGTTGAGTTGCGTATTTTCACTAGGTGCCTAGTGCATGGGCGCCAAAAATGATGTTCAGTTTTTGATGAAATTTTCATTGGGTTTTCATGTTCTGAGCATTTGGCTCGTGTAAAATCAATTTCGAAGAAAAATAAATTTTGTTGCATGTTGGCCTTAGGCGCCTAGTGCCTGGGCGCCGTGTTGCTGTTGTTCCCTGGGCGCGCCTATGCGCGTGTTGCCTTCCTGGGCGCCAAGCGCCTAGCGCCTGTGCGCGTGTTGTTCCTGGGCGCCAAGCGCCCATGCGCCTGTGCGTGTTGCCTCTCCTGGGCGCCAGCGCCCATGCGCCAAATTTTTTGTGTTGCTCCTGGGCGCCCAGCGCCCTGCGCCAAGTTCTGTGTTGCCCCTGGGCGCCCAGCGCCCATGCGCCAGTTCCAGGATGTCTAAGTATTTTTCCTATTTTGTTTTTAATGTAACTTTTGACTCGGTTATCCAAATTTAACGGTTCAAAATGCGTTTCGAAGCTAATTTCAGTGTCTATCCAATTGTTCCAATTTTATGCAAAAATAAATTACTTTACTGGTGTTTCTGGGCTGATGGTGTTCAAGTGCCCAAATGGCTATTTTTACCCACTTTCCCTATGTCGTGTCAATATCCTAAGTTGGTCCATTTGAATTGGTGTTGGTGTGAGTGGTGGGCTGAATTGGTGAGTGTGATAAGGTGAGATTGGTGAGCAGAGGCTTCGGCCTAATTTTAATTTGGTGAGCTGATTAATGCACTATGGTGAGATTAGAAATTAAAATGGTGGATTGATTGAATTGTGGTGTGTTGTGATGCATTCTCCATAACACCTCATGAAACATGTGCATTATTGGTGAGCAGAGGCTTCGGCCTAGTTTTATTTGGTGAGCAGAGGCTACGGCCTATTTGTATTTGGTGACGGATCCGACATGCATGTACCCGTGGAGTTTGGGTTGCATTACATGCATAATCATATATTGTGTAGTGCTGTTTGGAAATAGAATGTTGATGTGATTGTTTTCATTGTTGTGCATTGGTGTGCCTGGTTTCCTTTTTCCTATCAGTGCTTGATTCCCATATGTTATTAATTATGAAAAGAGACTCACCCTACTGCTTTTATGTTGCTTCTTATGTCGGCAACGTGCAGGTAATAACGAGTGAAGGATTCCTTTATGCCTTCGTCTGGTAGGAAGTGTCACGCTCTGATACGTAGCACCAGGGGGGGGGTGTCCTATGTTTATGCATTATTTTTCCTAAAACTGTTAGATTTGATTGGTGATGTATTGGTTTTAAATTTTAGAACTCATATTTATTCCACTGCTGGTGGTGATTGGATTTAGTTGATGCGAACTAAACATTTTCTTATGGTGTTATGTATCTTGATATTTAAGGAGTAAGTGTAGCACTCGCTTGAATTGTTTTCAAAAAAAAAAAGACTCTGATTTTATTTAAAAAGTAAAGTTACTAGAAAGGGGGTGTTACATTAGTGGTATCAGAGCAGTTCGGTCTGTCCGGCCAAGTCGTCCTGTATTAGTGTCATATGACAAATAGAATTGTTAGATTAGTTCTAAATTTCTGTTTGTGCTGCAGTGATAGTTTGAAATGGCTGGGAGGAACGACGCTGCTCTTGCTGCTGCTTTGCAGGCTATGGCTCAAGCTGTTGGGAACCAGCAGAATGGTGCTGAAAATGCTGGGACTCGCAGTTTGGCCACGTTCCAGAGAGAGAATCCACCTGTCTTTAAGGGCAAGTATAACACAGATGGCGCTCTAGCATGGCTGAAAGAGATTGAAAGGATATTTCGGGTCATGGATTGTAATGATGCGCAGAAAGTCAGGTATGGTACCCATACGCTGGCAGAGGAAGCTGATGATTGGTGGATGGAGGTGAGGCAGAGATTAGAAACTGCTAATGAAGAGATAACTTGGGCTGTTTTCCGTAGAGAGTTCTTGCGTTAGTATTTTCCTGAAGATGTGAGAAGTAAGAAAGAAATAGAATTCCTTGAGCTGAAGCAAGGAAGCATGTCAGTGACGGAGTATGCTGCCAAGTTCACTGAATTGGCTAAGTTTTACCCCCACTATGCTGATGCTGATTCGGAATTTTCAAAGTGTATAAAGTTTGAGAATGGACTGAGGGCTGATATAAAGAAAGCTATAGGGTACCAGAAGATTCGGGTATTCGCTGATTTGATCGACAGTTGCAGGATATATGAGGATGATAGTAATGCTCACTCCAAGGTCATGAGAGATCTGAGGGGTAAATTTCAGAATCGGGGTAAGCCATATGAGGTTCAGGCTGGTAAGGGTAAGCAGAGGTATGCTGATAATAAGAAAACAAGTGGGGGAGATGCCCCTGCGAAGGTTGTGTGCTACAGGTGTGGCAAGCCGGGTCACAAGAGTTTTGACTGCTCGGATAATAAATGTTTCAAGTGCGGTAAAGAAGGTCATGTGGCTGCGAAATGTGAGAAAAGGGATGTGGTGTGCTACAGCTGTGGGGAATCAGGTCATATTAGTACTAAGTGTACTAAGCCGAAGAAAGAGAAGTCCCATGGAAAAGTGTTTGCTCTCGCAGGATCAGAGGATACTAATGAGATTAGAGGTACATGTTTTATTAATGGTATTCCTTTGGTTGCTATTATTGATACTGGTGCTACGCATTCATTTATTGCTGCTTTGTGTGCTGAGAAATTGGACCTTGTTTTATCTTCTATGATGAGGGAGATGGTTATTGACACTCCAGCTAAGGGTTCAGTAACTACCTCTCTTGTGTGTGCTAAGTGCCCTCTGTCAATCTTCGGCAGAGATTTTCTTGTTGATCTTATTTGTTTGCCGTTGGGAGGGTTGGATGTCATTCTTGGTATGGACTGGTTAGTATATAACCATGTGCATATTAATTGTTCCCGAAGATCTGTGAGTTTCCTTCCTCCCGAAGAAGAAGGATCTATTTTGTTGCCTGTTGGTCATTTGCATAAGATAATGAAAGAGGGAGTTCATCTGTTTGCTTTGATGGCGTCATTGTCTGCTGAGAATCAGGCGATCATTGAAGGGGTTCAGGTAGTGTGTGAATTTCCCGAAGTGTTCCCGGATGAAATTCCAAGGGTTCCGCTAGAGAGGGGGGTTGAGTTTGCTATTGATCTTATACCTGGTACTAGGCCTGTGTCTATGGCACCGTACCGGATGTCAGCCTCAGAGTTGTCTGAATTGAAAAAGCAATTAGAAGATCTACTTGAGAAGAAATTTGTAAGGCCAAGTGTGTCACCATGGGGTGCTCCGGTATTGTTAGTGAAAAAGAAGGACGGGAGTATGAGGCTTTGTGTCGATTATAGGCAGTTGAACAAAGTGACAATAAAGAACAGGTATCCGCTTCCCAGAATTGATGATCTGATGGACCAGTTGGTAGGTGCTAAGGTGTTTAGTAAAATCGATTTGAGGTCGGGTTATCACCAGATCAAGGTAAAGGATGAAGACATTCAGAAGACCGCTTTCAGAACGAGATATGGGCACTATGAGTATTCTGTGATGCCGTTTGGTGTTACCAACGCGCCGGGTGTGTTTATGGAGTACATGAACCGTACCTTCCATAGTTACTTGGATCGGTTTGTAGTTGTGTTTATTGACGACATTCTGGTGTATTCTAAAACAGAAGAGGAGCACGCAGAACATTTGAGGTTAGTGCTAGAAGTGTTGAAAGAAAAGAAATTGTATGCAAAATTGTCTAAGTGTGAGTTCTGGCTGAATGAAGTAGGTTTCCTTGGTCATATTATCTCTGGCAATGGTATAGCTGTGGACCCAGCCAAGGTTGATGCTGTGTCTCAATGGGAGAGCCCGAAGTCAGTTACAGAGATTAGAAGCTTCTTGGGATTAGCTGGTTATTACAGGAGATTTATTGAAGGTTTCTCGAGGTTGGCACTTCCGTTGACTCAATTGACATGTAAAGGAAAAGCTTTTGTGTGGGATGCTCGCTGCGAGGAGAGCTTCAATGAGTTGAAAAAGAGGTTGACTACATCACCCGTTTTGACCTTGCCTGTTCCGGATCAACCGTTTGTAGTATATTGCGATGCTTCCAAGATGGGTTTGGGAGGTGTATTGATGCAAGAGGGTAAGGTAGTAGCTTATGCGTCCAGACAGTTGAGGACCCATGAGAAGAACTACCCTACTCATGATTTGGAGCTAGCTGCAATTGTGTTTGTGCTGAAAATTTGGAGGCACTATCTGTATGGTACTAGATTTGAAGTGTTTAGTGACCATAAGAGTTTGAAATACTTGTTTGATCAGAAGGAGCTAAATATGAGACAGAGACGTTGGCTAGAATTGCTGAAGGATTATGATTTCGGCTTGAACTATCACCCCGGCAAAGCTAATGTCGTGGCTGATGCTTTAAGTCGGAAGAGTTTGCATATGTCGGCTAGGATGGTGAAAGAGTTAGAGTTGATTGAGCAGTTTCGGGACATGAGTCTGGTTTGTGAAGTGACACCGCAGAGTGTCAGATTGGGGATGTTGAAGATCGGCAATGAATTTTTGGTTAGTGTTCGGGAAGCCCAAAGTCAGATGTAAAGTTGGTAGACCTGTTAGTTGTGAATGATCAAGATGTGGGTGGAGATTTCAAGTTAGATTCCCAAGGTGTATTGAGATTCAGAGATAGGATCTGCATTCCTGACGATGCTGAGATGAAGAGAATGATTCTTGAGGAGAGCCATAGGAGCAAGTTGAGTATTCATCCAGGGGCTACGAAAATGTACCAAGATTTGAAGAAAATGTTCTGGTGGCCTGGTATGAAGAAGGATGTGGCTCAGTTTGTGTATTCTTGTCTGACTTGTCAGAAATCTAAGATTGAGCATCAGAAGCCTGCGGGGTTGATGCAACCATTGGAGATTCCGGAATGGAAATGGGATAGCATTTCCATGGATTTTGTAACTGGTTTGCCAAATACAGTGAGAGGGTTTGATGCTATATGGGTGGTTGTGGACAGGTTGTCTAAGTCTGCTCATTTCTTACCAATTAATATGACTTATCCAGTTCCAAAATTGGCAGAAATCTACATCAAGACTATTGTGAAGTTGCATGGCGTTCCGCTTAGTATTGTATCTGATAGAGATCCGAGATTCACATCTGAATTTTGGAAAAGTTTGCAAGAAGCTTTAGGTTCTAAGTTGAGGTTGAGCTCCGCTTATCATCCGCAGACAGATGGTCAGACGGAGAGGACTATTCAGTCGTTAGAGGACTTGTTGAGAGCATGTGTTCTTGAGCAGGGAGGTTCATGGGATTCTCATCTTTCGTTGATAGAGTTCACCTATAACAACAGTTTTCACTCTAGTATTGGTATGGCACCGTTTGAGGCGTTGTATGGTCGGAGATGTAGGACTCCGTTGTGTTGGTATGAATCTGGGGAGAGTGCAGTGTTGGGGCCTGAGATTGTGCGAGAAACAACTGAGAAGGTAAAATTAATCCGTGAGAAGATGAAAGCGTCGCAGAGTCGACAAAAGAGCTATCATGATAAGAGAAGGAAAGATCTAGAGTTTCAAGCAGGTGATCATGTGTTTCTGAGAGTCACTCCGGTGACTGGTGTTGGGCGTGCCTTGAAATCTAAGAAGTTAACTCCCCGTTTCATTGGTCCGTATCAGATTACGGAGAGGGTGGGAAGTGTTGCATATAGGGTGGCTTTGCCGCCTAATCTTTCGAACTTGCATGACGTGTTTCACGTGTCACAACTTCGAAAGTATGTTCCGGACCCGTCTCATGTGATTCAGATGGATGAAGTAGAGGTGCGGGATAATCTCACTGTGGAGACTATGCCTGTGCGGATTGAAGATAGAGAAGTGAAGATTCTGAGAGGGAAGGAGATTCCTTTGGTGAAAGTGGTTTGGTTAGGAGCTGCTGGTGAGAGTATGACTTGGGAGCTGGAGAGTAAGATGCGGGAAGCATATCCGGAGTTATTTGATTCAGGTAATTTCGAGGACGAAATATCCTAAGTGGGGGAGAGTTGTAACGCCCCAAAATAATTTAATTATTTATTTAATTAAGTTATTTAAGGCTTACAATATTTATTTAATTTAATTAAATAATTCAAGGTTTAATTATTTTATTTTATTTATTAGGAGGTGTTGTCACGGATTGAGTGGTGCGAGCAAGGGCCCGTGATCCACAATTAGGCCCGTGGCCCATTGCCTTGTCAAAGTATTCGACTCACAAGGGGTCTAGGGGTTAGTTTGCATTTTGTTACTCTATTGGAAAAATAAGAAAAGAAACGTAAAAGAGAGAGTGAGAAGAGGAGAGTTGCGAAAGGAAGAGGAGAAGAAGAAGAGAGGGCGAAGCACTCAAGGAAGAGGAGAAGGCTCGTTGGTGACTTGCGTTTTTCCTTGGAGCTTTGCTAGCAATTCGACTTCCATAAGGTTAGGGGGTCCTCTTTTTGTTTTTAATAGTTATGCGAATTGGATGCTTAGGGTTAGGGTTCTAGGAAAAATTCCCATGAATGAATTGTGATGTTGATGAGTAAATTATAATATTGTGATGCTTGATTGTTGAATTATTATGTTGAAAATTGTATGATTGATGCTTGAGTTGTGGCTAATGCGAATTGGATACCCTATGTTTGAACATATGTCTCATTGGTGCTTACTTGGTGAAATTGGGGATCGTGGTGACATGTTAATAATATATATATATATAAATGAGTGTTTTGGTGATTTTAATTGGTGATTGAAAGTGGAAAATTCTGTTTTTGGAGGTTCCTAGGCGCCTTGGGCGCCATATGTGTGTTGCTGAATTTCTGTGTTGTGCGCCATAGTCATGGGCGCCAGGCGCCCAGCAGTGTGCTGCGCCAGTTTTTTTCAAATTCTGTTGCCCCTGTGTTGCCATTCTGTGTCACTGTGTTGCTGTGCCTGTTGCCCCTGTGTTGCCATTTTGTATCACTGTGCTGCCAGTTTTGGCGCTTGTTGCTTGAGTCATGGGCGCCAAGGGCCCCAATGTCTTGGTGATAGTTTTGTAAAAATTGTTTTCAGGTTTTCATATTCAGGTAAAATGGCTCATGAAAAATGATTTTGGGCAACAAAAGAGTTGAGTTGCGTATTTTCACTAGGTGCCTAGTGCATGGGCGCCAAAAATGATGTTCAGTTTTTGATGAAATTTTCATTGGGTTTTCATGTTCTGAGCATTTGGCTCGTGTAAAATCAATTTCGAAGAAAAATAAATTTTGTTGCATGTTGGCCTTAGGCGCCTAGTGCCTGGGCGCCGTGTTGCTGTTGTTCCCTGGGCGCGCCTATGCGCGTTTTGCCTTCCTGGGCGCCAAGCGCCTAGCGCCTGTGCGCGTGTTGTTCCTGGGCGCCAAGCGCCCATGCGCCTGTGCGTGTTGCCTCTCCTGGGCGCCAGCGCCCATGCGCCAAATTTTTTGTGTTGCTCCTGGGCGCCCAGCGCCCTGCGCCAAGTTCTGTGTTGCCCCTGGGCGCCCAGCGCCCATGCGCCAGTTCCAGGATGTCTAAGTATTTTTCCTATTTTGTTTTTAATGTAACTTTTGACTCGGTTATCCAAATTTAACGGTTCAAAATGCGTTTCGAAGCTAATTTCAGTGTCTATCCAATTGTTCCAATTTTATGCAAAAATAAATTATTTTACTGGTGTTTCTGGGCTGATGGTGTTCAAGTGCCCAAATGGCTATTTTTACCCACTTTCCCTATGTCGTGTCAATATCCTAAGTTGGTCCATTTGAATTGGTGTTGGTGTGAGTGGTGGGCTGAAATGGTGAGTGTGATAAGGTGAGATTGGTGAGCAGAGGCTTCGGCCTAATTTTAATTTGGTGAGCTGATTAATGCACTATGGTGAGATTAGAAATTAAAATGGTGGATTGATTGAATTGTGGTGTGTTGTGATGCATTCTCCATAACACCTCATGAAACATGTGCATTATTGGTGAGCAGAGGCTTCGGCCTAGTTTTATTTGGTGAGCAGAGGCTACGGCCTATTTGTATTTGGTGACGGATCCGACATGCATGTACCCGTGGAGTTTGGGTTGCATTACATGCATAATCATATATTGTGTAGTGCTGTTTGGAAATAGAATGTTGATGTGATTGTTTCCATTGTTGTGCATTGGTGTGCCTGGTTTCCTTTTTCCTATGCAGTGCTTGATTCCCATATGTTATTAATTATGAAAAGAGACTCACCCTACTGCTTTTATGTTGCTTCTTATGTCGGCAACGTGCAGGTAATAACGAGTGAAGGATTCCTTTATGCCTTCGTCTGGTAGGAAGTGTCACGCTCTGATACGTAGCACCAGGGGGGGGTGTCCTATGTTTATGCATTATTTTTCCTAAAACTGTTAGATTTGATTGGTGATGTATTGGTTTTAAATTTTAGAACTCATATTTATTCCGCTGCTGGTGGTGATTGGATTTAGTTGATGCGAACTAAACATTTTCTTATGGTGTTATGTATCTTGATATTTAAGGAGTAAGTGTAGCACTCGCTTGAATTGTTTTCAAAAAAAAAAAAAGACTCTGATTTTATTTAAAAAGTAAAGTTACTAGAAATGGGGTGTTACAGTTTTGTTTTATCTTTAGTTACTTAAATTTGTTGATTCATAGGTGCACATATATTCTTTTTAGTCTTTTGTTAAATTTTTATTTATTATTTTAGTTGTTTAATTCTTAGTATTTAATTTTGTGTTTTGTTGATTACTGTTTATTTTATTTCATTTAAAATGTTGAGTCTAATTTCTCTGTCTAGATACTTAGTTATTGTGTTGGACTTGTTGACGGTTTGTTTAAGTGTTGCAGAGAAGTTGTTTATGCGGGGGCAAAATTCGCAAGAATTGTTGTTTGACCCCGTGAGTGAGAAAACAGAAAAGGCAGACCGGAAGAAAGCTAAACTAGCAAGGCAACAAGCCAAAGGAGGGTCCCAGGTACACTCAACTGCAACCTCCATTCCGGAAGATGAACCAAGGTAAGCAGAAGTTATGGCCGGAATACCACTCACAAGACGCATTCTCAATGACTTTGGGAGGAGAAATCTGGGCGTTCAGGCTTACACATTCCGACCAGCATGGGCCGCTACCTTTGACATTAAGTCTTATGTTCTCACTGCACTAAAATCAGAGCAGTTTGCAGTGTCAGATGCTGAAGACCCCATCCAACACCTCTCCCAGTTCCATGTGATTTGTGAAACCACCTATCCTGAGGGGGTTGATGAAAACTCCAAGAAAGTGCGCCTGTTTCCATTCACTCTAACAGGCCGGGCAAAAGATTGGCTGAACACTATCCCTCCAGGAACTGTCAATGCTTGGAGTGATCTTGAAAACAAGTACCTAGAACGATTCTTCCCTATCTCCAAGTTCATCAAGAAGAGAACTGAAATCTTCAACTTTTCACAAGGGGATTCCGAGTCATTGTATGATTCCTGGGAAAGATTCAAGTTGTCAGTTCTGAAATGTCCTGGGTATGGCATAGAAGATTTTCTGCAGATGCAAACCTTCTGTTATGGATTTCACCCTCAAACCCGGATGATGTTAGATGCCTCGGCAGGAGGCTCTTTGGGTACTAAAACTTGGGAGGAAGCCAAACAGCTAGTGGAGGACATGAGTTCAAATGAGTATAGCATGCAAAATTACTGTGGAGCTGTAATTACAAAGGGTATGTTGGAGTTGGACACTAATAGTGAAATTTTGGCTCAACAAAAGCTAATGTAGCTTCAAATTGAATCTCTCACCCAACAAGTGGCTGCTGCTTTGGAAGTGAGGTCTCAAACTCCAGCAACTGCTCAAGCAATGCAAGTTCATGACCAAGGAACTTATTTGGACGATGCTTTGACACAGTGCATGCAATTGATCAAGAACACCTTCTAATCTCAAGAGAAAGCTATGAAGGGTATGGAGAAAAACCATGAAAATGCTATGAAGAACTTAGAGGGTCAAGTTGGGGAGTTGTCAAAGAAACTTACAGAAGCATATAACAAGCTCTCTTCCGCTAGTACTAGTCACAACTTTCAACACAAAATTTGTAATGCTATTTCGTTGATAAGTGGTAGAGAGCTGAACCCTGCTGAAGTGTCCACACCCAAGCCTAGAGAAGGAAGCGGTGAAACTGAGGTGTTGAGGGAGGAGTTGACAAAGAAAAATGAAGGTGTTGAAAATGAGTTGAGAAGAAAAAATGAGGGAGCCGTGAAGTCTAACCAAAAAGAAAATTTGTTTAATGAAAATTTGCAGGTAGACGAGAAGCCCAAAGAAATTCCTTCATACATAAGGTTGCCATACCCTCAAAGGAGCAAGAAGGATCAGAAAGATGAGCAGTTCTCCAAGTTTATGGATATTTTCAAACGCCTTCAAATCAACAAACCTTTTGCAGAGGCACTTGAGCAAATGCCGGTTTATGCCAAGTTCATGAAGGAGTTGTTGACAAAGAAAAGGAAGTTCAAGGGAGATGAGGCAGTGGCCTTGACAGCTGAGTGTAGTGCCATTATTCAAAGAAAACTGCCTCCTAAGTTGAAAGATGCCGGGAGCTTCACCATGCCTTGTGCGATTGGTGGTGTAACCATAGACAAGACTCTTTGTGACTTAGGGGAAAGCATTAATCTGATGCTCTTGGCTATGTGGGAAAAACTTGGCGGAGGGGAGGTGAAACCGACCAACATGACGTTGCAACTTGCGGATCGGTCTATAAGGTATCCTTGGGGGGTTGTCGAAGATGTCTTGGTAAAGGTTGACAAATTCCTCTTCCCAGTGGATTTTGTGGTTCTTGACATGGATGAAGACAATGACACGCCCACTAGTGCAAAATCAGGAAAAGAATTAGACATTTAAAGTCAGGCGCTCAAATGCCTGACTTTATATGTTGAGGCGGTGGCAAACTTGTAATTAAGAGGCAAAACTCGCGAGTTTTAAAGTCAAGCGATTACACGCCTGACTTCTAAAGTGAAAAATAGGAAACAAATTAGACTTTTAAAGTCATGCTATCAGATGCGTGACTACATAAGTAGACACGGTGGCAAACTTGTAATTAAGAGGTAAAATTTTAAAGTCAAGCAAATAACGCCTGACTTCTAAAGTACCGAAAATATCTTTGCTCACTCTCACCCTCAAGCGAATTCACGTTCACTCCCTTCACGCTCACCCTTTCCTCTTCCTCACGCTCACCCTTTCCTCTTCCTCACGCTCACTCCCCTCACCGTCACCCTTGCTCACGCTCACTCCCTCAACAGAGAAGAAAACAAGAAACGATTAACCTCCACGATCTCAAACTTTTCCTCACCGTTCTTCTCTTCGTCTTCTTCACCTCGCTCTGCTAGGGTTTCACGATCTCAAACTCAGATGCAACGATTAACCTCCACGATGCTGATCATCTCGCCCTCCCACTCTCTGTTTTCCATGCTCTCAACTCTCTCACCCAACCTTCGCGAACCTACTCAACGCTCTCTTCTTCTCCCTCCCTTTTTCGCCGGTTACCCTAATTCGTTGGTTCTCTCCTTCGCCAACCTCAACGCAATAATCGCTCTCTTCACTATGCAAAAACAGAGGAATGGCGACACTCAGTTCGCGGCTGTTACGTACAACCGTCGTCGCTGATCTTGATGCCCGCTGGCCTAAAACCCCAAAGAAGAACACTATTATTAGGGTAAGAGTCTTCATCTCTTGAGTCAAGAACACAATGGATATTCTGTGTTTGTTTGACTTGTGGGTTGTTGAGGTTGTGCGATTTGTAGTCAACCCTAACAATGGGTACTTTGTGTTTGTTTGATTTTTGTGCGATTTCGTTTAGGATTTAGGATTTGTTTATTATTTGTTTTATGTTTGTTTGGTGTTAGGGTGAATGATTTCGTTTTTAAGTTTATCATACTAATTATATTACTAATGCAGCCACTGTGTTTGTAACCTTGGGCGCATCTTGTGTGATTTTCCTTCATCTCAAGGTTATGGAACATGATTTATGCAGTGACAGTTGTAGACAGTGGAACTAGAGCTTTACAATCTCTGTGGTTGGATCGTGACATGAGCTCCATTAGTCCTTATGTAAGAAAATTTCAAATTTTAAATTTCGCTTTAGAAAGAATCATTATTTATGGTGCTTATATACAGTTTGTAATTTTTTGTTCCTTGGATTGCTACTTGAAGTTATCTTTGATGTTTTTGTGCTGATGCTTTAATACAGTTTGTTTTAAATAGCTGTAAGTTTTTTTTTTTGACAAAAAGTAGCTGTAAGCTTGGTGTTATGACATTCTTGACAGTGATTTTGCTGCTAAATTTTTAATGGCTTTTTTCATAATGTGCAACAGGGAAAACATACCGCCTTCGTGTACATAATGTTGGAGTATCAACAAGTCTGAATTTCAGGATTCAGAGCCATAACTTATTTCTAGCAGAGTCCGAGGGATCGTATACCGCGCAACAGAACTACACTAGCTTAGATATTCATGTTGGACAATCTTATTCTTTTCTGATCACAATGGATCAGAATGCAAGTTCAGATTACTACATTGTAGCAAGTGCAAGGTTTGTGAATGAGTCACGTTGGAAAAGAGTTACTGGAGTTGGTATCTTGCACTATACAAATTCTAAGGGGGATGCAAGAGGTCCTTTACCACCAGGTCCAGATGATCAATACGATAAAACTTACTCAATGAACCAAGCAAGATCCATCAGGTATCTTCATGCTTCCGTTAGTCCTTTCAACTATATTATATTGTTTCTACTTATTCAGTGGTTAATTGCTACCCGCAGGTTGTGGAGATCACTAAGGGAAGTAAGGTCAAATACGAACCTGACAAAAAGACTGGAATGATTAAGGTTCACTTAGCTCCTGGACCCAATATCAATAACTATGGCGTTTACTGTTATTATTAAATATTAAACTAGAGCTAGCCTGAAAAAATGAAATTGTACTTGTTTTCATCTCTTTTTCTACTTTAATATCATAAAAAGAAATTTCTCTTTGCTAATAAAAATTAATTACATGAACTAGCTTTGCATGGATTTATGTAATTTGAAAAGGTGCAAGTCAATCTTTTTTAATAGTTGAAGTTTTAATGACTACTGAGTAGTGGAATTCTTGTTTTTGTAGACATTGTTTCTCAAAGTAATTTTTTCCATATGGTTCTTTTACAGGAATCCTGTTATGCTTAAAGATGAGCAAAGTGAGGGCTGAGAAACTTTCATCTGAAATGGGGAAGGTAATGCCTTGCTGTTTCCACAGGGGTATTAGACAACACATAGCCTTTGTGGTTGAACTTATTTATTTTGAAATTGAAGGGCTTGGGATCTTCTAACTTAGGTGGCAACTCATGGCTTCTTTTCTCAGGTTGCAGGCTTAACTATGGTCTCTGTACTATGCTTCACATCTAGTTCCTGTGTTGAACTTTTGACAGACATTCATTTCCTTTTTGCAAGTAATGACAGTATTTGAAAAAGTTTTACTTGGCCTGCTGCCTAATACTAAGTTTATGTTTTCCATTCAACTTTAACATTGTATACCACTGGTGATTGCTTTCTAAAATGGTTTCCCCCTAAATTTTCTCTTATTTTTCTAATTTCTCATGTTTTTTGAAGCTAGAAGATATTCACATAGCAAGATGGAAATGGTATATCTTTGATTCTGGAATCAATGTTTTGTTTGACTGTTACAGGAGTATAGAAGGAAATCTATTTTCAAAAGGGAGCAGAAGTGGACCATAAAATAGAAGTAATTGGTTTTTAGGAGCATTCACTTTAACACCTTACAAATTTCATTATATCAGGAGCATTCACTTTGATTCTATCAATAAGTTATTAATATGACACATGACACAGCAATCTTCAATCTTGTTTTGCTGTTTATCCCTCCTTTCCATAAACTTTGATCATTTTGCTGTTTATCCCTCCTCAATTTTCTCCCCTTAAAGCCACTTTTCTTTTTGTTTGAGATAAACAAAACAATCCATCCCAATACACTTACTTTCTGAATCTGGTTTTCACTTTCAGCATGTGGGAATCAGAGAGTGAAGTAGCAGCTGGAAGGGAATATGGTGGTGGAATTCTCACCTCAACCAAACCCGGTGTTAAGATTGAAGGTTTTCACCAAAGTGGCAACTCTTGGTATGTTAAATGAACAACAAATGCATCTTCAACTTAATCTTCTATGCTGTGATCTGATACTAGTAGTGACTTGAAAATAAAGATTGAATTGAAACTTCTGATAATATTGTTTTGAACTTTTGATAACATTTCCTCTCTTTCATATGCAGGTATGTTTCAGCTGATATTCCAAGTGATCTTCTAGTTCAAATTAGAGAAGCCAAGTTTCACTTGCACAAGGTAGCTATCTATCTTAACTTTTACCAATCTTTTCTTCCCTCAAAGTTCTTTTCTTTCTTCTTCCAAGGCTGCTGTTGAGGTTGCTGTCACAACTGCTGGAAATTATGCGTCTTTTCAGGTGCCGGTGCATGGCTCTGTTTGTTCGGTGGAACTGGAAATTATGCGTCTTTTTAAAATTAGTTACCATTCAATTCTAGTAAATAATAATGTACAAAACATGGTGAACCAAATCAAGTAATTTTCAAAAGAAGAGGGTTTTCTTTGTATTGTAAGAGAGGTAGGAGGAAGCATATGGAGGATCGTTATTCTGCTTCTGTTGATCTTCATGCATCTCTACTGAGGCGTGGAAGGTATAAAAAGAATAGTTGAACATACTAATTTGATCTAAATTATGCCCAATTTAGTATTTAATCTCTGCTTGTAATTATAAGCTAATTTCATGCATCCTAAGATTGGATTGTCAATAATTATTTTCTCATGAATCCTATGTCTGCACTCCGCAGGAGGTTGATCATTTTGATGATTTGGATGATCTTTTTCAGAACAATGGCTTTAAAGGTGTTTACAAGGTAGGTTACATGCATATTTGAACAAAGGAGTGTCAATGCATCAAAAATGTGCAAATCACAAAACATAGAAATTGATATAATACAGCTCCACTTGAGAGATTTCTAACTCTGTGTTTTCTGTTTCTTTGCAAGATATTCAACCACTTGTTGAATGGACTCACACACACACACACATCAACAGAGAAGAAAACAAGAAATCAAAGAGCTATATTGAAGACTATGGTATAGAAAATACTTGTTTTATTATGCGCTCAAAATCACCTCTACAGGTAGACACTTTAGTTTATATACATTTTTTATGTGAATGTGAATATTGTTTAGTTCAGTTCAGCCTTATAAACAATTAGCCTTCAGTTCAGCCAGATAACCATTATCCGCGAGCTGTTTATATGGTTATTGTTAAGAGTATTGCATCATATTGCTCGGATTAGCTTTGAGTATGTAAAATGGCATGGTCCGTGTTATAGAATTAACATATCAAAATGGTGTCTTCTTGTTTTCTTTATAAATGAATTACCAGTGTTCCAACTGGAGGCAAAAGAAAAGGGGGTGCAGGTGGTCTAAACAAGGTTTGTGATGTTTCTCCTGAACTTCAAGCAGTTGTTGGTGAACCCGCCCTGCCAAGAACTGAGGTAGCTTTTCATATTTTCCAATCTAACAAGCATCCTCCGTGTGTTAACAAGTTTGTTGTCAATTGTTAATGCTTGAGTTTTCATTTATCTGAAATGAACCATGGGTTCAAATGATTTTTTGAAACTATTTGATATGCTCGATTCAGATTGTGAGGAAGCTGTGGGCATACATAAGGAAAAACAACCTACAAGATCCTAGTAACAAAAGGAAGATAATTTGTGATGATGCTCTGCGTTCCCTGTTTGACACTGACTGCACTGACATGTTCAAGATGAATAAGTTGCTGGCTAAACACATTATCCCACTTGGACCTTCAAGTAAGTAGTAGTAAATAAATGGTCAAAATTAAAGGAGACTGTGTTATTAACTTTTCAACATGGGTTTTTGTTGGTGTTTAATTGATTATTTGATTTTAGTAATCATTTGCTTTTGTCACTGTAGAGGAGTCACAAGCTAAACGAGCTAAGGTGGAGGCTGAATCTACATTTCAAATGGCTGAACGAGTGAACGTGGAGACTGAATCTACATTTAAAATGACTGAACAAGTGAAGGTGGATACTGAATCTACATTTCAGATGGCTGAACGAGAGAAGGTGGAGGCTGAATCTGCTTTTCAAAAGACTGAACACTGGATTATATAGAGTATTTAAGGGTCAATTAACTACAACTTTTTCCTCCTTCAGGGTTATATATAGTGTCAAAATAAAGGAAATGGTGTTATAATAGTTATAAACTACGAGAATGGAGAAATTTGTTGTCTTTATGATATGCCTTTACAAATAAATATGTTCAAATTTGTTTTACAGCTAAATATATTTTTGGCAGCATTTGATATTTGCCATGTTTTCTCGTATATTACTTCTGCCAGGTCTGTTCTATTTGCAATCGATGGGGAGGTTCTTGTATAGAGTGCAGGATTGTTGATTGCTCTGTCAGGTTTCATCCTTGGTGTGCTCATCAGAAGGTATTTCCCTTTGCTATTTGGTAGTTTTGATCATTCAACTCTCTAATGTTAAGAATGGTCTTGGTAGACTTCATTTTGAATTTTGGTCCCTCCTTTGTTCATAAGGAGGTATTGTTGAACATAAAAATATATGAATGGTTGAGATTAACTCTTGTATATCAACCATTTGCATTTGGAACACTAGCAATACTAGCTTACAATGAGGCCAAAATCAATACAAGGCGGCGAAATTTGTTTGGATATAGTCTCTTTTTCTTCAGCACTTTGGTTGTGTTAATTGTAAATATTATATATTAACTTGTTTGTAAACTTTGATTCCTCTAGGATAATATGTATTTGACTTCTAAGTTCTAATGTTATTTTATCTATTTATTTTCCACAGTTGGATTTAGCAACATCTGGTAAAGGAGGGAATGGACTTTTCCACAGTTATATTCTTGGTTCATTACATTGTGTTGTGTCATGTATTTGGAACCTTAAGAGTTGATGTTTTCCATTTGTTTCAGGTATGCTCTTGTTTTAATTGCAATGTATAACTTGTGTGATCTTATTGGATGATACATTCCACTCTTAAAAATTTTGAAGTTGGAGTCCAGAAAATTGATCACTACAGCAGTCATTACCATTTTCCTTTTGTTTCTTATTTTACTCTAGTTGGTATACTATGCATTCACATTATCAGAATGAAAGAGAGAATGGGTTCTGTTGGTTTATTTATTGATATTGACATGTGTTTGATTATTATGCACTTGTTTGTCACAGTAACTAAATGGACATATTGCATATGCAGGTCCTATTTTATACTTTTCCTGTCATATAGTTAAGCAATATGGACACCTTTTGATATTGAAGACCATGGCTGCACAAGAAGATCACTAGCTTCATTTCAAATTGAAAGAAGAAGCTGCACAAATCCAACATTGCTCATGGTGAGTAGTAATTTTTTTGGGGATTTTTATTATGGTGAACTAACTGATTTAAAGAACTTGCTCTATCAAATACAAATTGAAGGTTCTTACTAGACCATTTTTATATTCATTTTTTGTAGTCTTCTTCTTGTGCTTGTGGACACTGGGTTTGATTTGCACTAGAGGAGCAAGTCACCTGAGACAACTCACAAGCTGTGGTTTCTCTCTATGGATTGAAACAAGCATCCCACAAATGACTTTGTACAGTCCTCTGCTGATCCCTCTGTGTTTACAACAGGTCCTGGATAGTCATTAGTTGTGTTCAAGCTGAACACTCCATTTATTCTTGAAATCAATTTCAACTATATCAATATCAAGCCTAGTGATGTTTATGATGTAGAATGTGATTTAAGTGACTGTGTTGTTCTGTTTGTGACTGTGTTGTTCTGTTTGTTGTATATGAATTTAAGTACAATGTAATTTAGCTTTAGATGTATTTTGTACTTAAAGTGTAGAATTCTTACTTAAACGGATGAATTTTAGCTTTGGATGTATAAAGTATAATGTGATGAATTTAAGTTTCTATTTGTTGGGAGAATGTGATGAATTTTAGTTTTGAATTATAGTAGAATGTGATGAATGACCAAAATTCGTATAACCAGGGTGTATAGATTAAACTAAAATTTGAAAAAAAAAAAAAACTTTTAAAGTCAGGCGCAATAATGCTTGACTTTAAAACAGACTTATGAAGTCAGGCAAGAATAAATGCTTGACTTTAAATCATACTTACGAAGTCAGGCAAGAATAAATGCTTGACTTTAAATCATACTTACAAAGTCAGGCAAGAATAAATGCTTGACTTTAAATCATACTTACGAAGTCAGGCAATAATAAATGCTTGACTTTAAAACAGACTTACGAAGTCAGGCGAAATAAATGCTTGACTTTAAAACAGACTTACGAAGTCAGGCGAAATAAATGCTTGACTTTAAATCAGACTTACGAAGTCAGGCTATCGCTTGACTTTAAAACTCCTGACATACAAAGTCGACTTAATAAAAGTCAAGCGGGCGCCTGACTTTAAATCCCCTTTTCGCCTGACTTTAAATCCCTTTTTTGCACTAGTGGCCGTTGATTTTGGGAAGACCCTTCCTAGCAACTAGTAGAGCTGAAGTTGACATGGCAGATGGAACCTTGACCTTGAGAGTCCAAGATGAAGCTGTGAATTTTAATGAGCTAAAGTCCATATGCCCAGAGAAGGAAAAAGAAGGGTATTGTGGTAGTGAGGCGCCTGATCCCATTGTTGCAAACAGAATTCGCCCCCACTCATCCCTTGAGAACTCTCTTATGGTATCGAAAGATTCTAAAAAAGTTGTGGGTATGTCTGTGGATCCTCTACTGTAACATCCCCTAATTAGCTAATTTAATTTATTTAAATTAGCAAAGAGATTAAGGTGAATTATTAGCTAAATGGAAAATTTAGCACAAGAGGTTATCCTATTATGTGATGTAGAAATAAATAAAAACTATATTAATGCATAGTTGAAATAATTGTGTTAAGTTAATAGAGTTTGACTAATATCCTTAGATTAAGCCATGTCTTGGTAAGATTAGAGGAGTAAGTTGTAACAGCCCAGGTCCAACGCATTGGCCACCCCGGCACTATTACCTCACGGTCTTCTCTACCCCTCTTGTAGAATTTTTGCCTTAATGTAACACCCCCTTCTAATATTCTATTATTTAATAAAAATCAGAGTTTCTTTTTCTTTTTAAAACAATCACAAGAGAGTGCTACACTTAACTCCATATAAACCAACAACTTGAATTGATATACTTCAGCAAAATAACAGCACGATACATAGCACACAGTCAAAAGGGGCAATCCCACAAATCTCCTGTTTAGTTTACATCAATAGAATGTAATCACCATCACAAAATAGCAGTCTAACAATATCAAATAAAATGACAAGTAAACATAAGACGCCCCTCCGGTGCTACGTATCAGAGCATGACACATCCTACTAGAAGAAGGTATGAGGATAACCTTCACTCGCTATCACCTGCACGTTGCCGACATGAGAAGCAACATAAAAGCAGTAGGGTGAGTCTCTTTACATAAATAATAACATATGAGATAAGCACTATATTAGGAAAGGCAATTAGGGAACACCAATTCACAACAAGGGCAGCAACATCATCAATTTCACAGTCATCACGCAACAACACCAAATGTATGATTAATGCATGAAATGCAACCCAAAACTCCACTGGGCACATGCATGTGGATCCATTAGGCCGAAGCCTCTTGCTCACCAAAGATAATTAGGCCGAAGCCTCTGCTCATCAAATATAATTAGGCCGAAGCCTCTGCTCACCAAATATGCATATGGTTTATGAGACGCCACGAACAATGCACCATAACACACCATGACACACCAAACGAGCAATAAGCGTAATCACCAAATGATTAATAGACTCACCAATGCTATTAATCAGCTCACCATCACTAAATAATTAATAGACTCACCAATGCTATTAATCAACTCACCATCACCAAATAATTAATAGACTCACCATTTCTATTAATTAACTTACCAACACCGAATAGTTAATAATCTCACCATATTGACTCACCAAATAAACTCACCAAATAGACTCACCAAACAGACCCACCATTTACACCAACACCAATTCGATTAAACCCTTTTAGGACATCGACACGGAATAGGCAAAAGTAAGCAAAACTACATCTTAGACACCTCGGACAACATCTGCCCAGAACCCTCTGAAAAATAATGTATTTTTGCCTAAAATTAGAATATCCAGGTAGGCACCTGAATAAGCTTCGAAACGCATTTTGAACCGTCGAATTTGGACACCCGAGTCAAAAGATAATTAGAAAACAAATTTAGGAACAACGGCGACACCCTGGGCTACGCGAACACGACAGCCAGAATTCGGCGAATTAGTTAAAATAGTAAACGACATCGGATTCCAACAAACGACCCCTCTACAGAAACCTGAGAATGTCTAGTTTCTGACTATGGTTTTCTTTTCTCGAAACAATGAGCCAATTAGTACAGTTTGAACAAACAAATATCAGGGTTCAGAAAATGGGACAGCCACCATGACCTAACTTGTGGCACCCCTAGAATGATCAAAACTCAACCAAAAGACATGGGGTTTGTGCCCAAACTAAGGAAACTGAATCTAGTTTTCAAAGAGACAGGAACCATTCAAAACGGAGTGCAGATGAAAACGTTATAACCGAAATACCGAACCTAGACACAGAATTACTCCAGGATATTTCCCTAAATTGTGACACCATATATCTCGAGCCACACGACTCCAATTTCAATCAAACCAGTGCCAAATTAAAGATAAATAAGTCTAGTTTCTAAAATGGTAAACCACACAATTTTTGGACCACCTGAACAGACGTATCATCAAAAGGAACGAACCTGTATCCAGAATTTCCCAACAGTAAGTTTTAACACCATAATTGCACAATTAACACCAAATTAATTCACCAACATCAAATCACTAATATAAACATAAATCATCATGTTCATCACCAAAAATCAGCAAACCAAACATCAATTAAATCATCAAACAAAACATCGAACACCTCGCATGCATAGTTCACAACATGTTCATTTCAACACTAGTCAACATAGTTTCACCACCTATGGTTATCAATCATGAAGACAACACAACACCACATAAAAATACCCAAACAATCACCCTACAACCTAACCCCATACAATACCCATCAACATACACTATTATGAATGGAAAGAGGACCCCCTAACCTTCAAAAATCGAAATCACCAAGCAAGGCTTCAAGAATCACCAAGAACCACCACCAAGCCTCCTCTTTGCTTTGAGTTCCACGATTTTCCCCTCTCTCCTCTTCCTCCTTGAGCTTCAGCCGCCTCTTCTCTCCTCTTCCTCCTTGGGTTCGGCCACCTCTCCTCTCCCTCCCTTTTCTTTTTCCTCTTCTTTGGTGATAAGTGAGAAATGAAACTAACCCTAGGAAACCCCTAACATATTCGACCCCTATAGCTAAATGATGGGTCATGGGCCAACTAATGGATCATGGGCCCTTTATTTACACCTCCCTAATTACTCAAACACCTCCTGAAATAATATAAAACTCCAAATTAATTTATTAGCTTAAATAAATATTGTAAGTCTTAAATAACTTAATTAAATAACTAATTAAATTATTTTGGGGCGTTACAACTCTCCCCCACTTAGGAGATTTCGTCCTCGAAATTTACCTGCCAACGCCAACACTCTCCCTCTAAGGCCACCTAGACAACTAGGGCTATCTATCATGCTGATTACTATTGCTTTGAATACCGGCTGTAAGCGCTTGGGCGGCCGTCCTCCCTCCTACTTGTTCAGCCAGGTAACTTCAAGCAGTAATAATTAGGCTCACTCTCTACTCCGCTGCGCCACTCTGGTAGACTAACTTGCATTCTATCTCACTCATCTATCCTCATGGGTACGCACACTAACAGCCTGCTAATGGTTTGGTTCTATGACAACATTATTACAACAACGCATTTTATCATCACAGTCAGACTCCGGGATCATCTATCGCTTATCAGCAATGGCCATAGGCCCACAACAACAAATCAGCAATCACAACAACGAAACCATGTGGGCCATTCGGCGGTACCCACGACAGAACACCAACACAACTTGGGCCATTCGGCGATACCCAAGACAAGACAACAACAATATCAATATCAACATCATTAGTAACAACATCATCAACAACAGCAATATTAACAACTCAGTCACAACAATCGGGCACTAAGGCACCGGCAACAGCTAACAACATAATAGAAAGAACCGGACACACGGAATGGTCAACAATTAAAATAGGCACAACTCATAAAAGTAGGAGCAGTGCACAAAATCAGGGACAGTAACAGTAATTTTCCGAAAACAGCAGTAACAATTTTTAGGGAATAGCAGCAATTATTTTCAGGAACGGCAACAATTATTTTCAGAAAAACAGCAACAATAATTTTTCAGGAAACAGCAACAGTAACTTTTCTGAAAACAGTAACAATAATTTTTCCGAAAACAGTAATAATAGTTTTTCAGAAAACAACAACAACAGCAACCAGCAAAACAACAACAACAATAACGTCAACAACATCATGAAAAGTTTACTAAGTGCGTAGTTACAGCAAGACAAGTCACAAACTCCCAAAACGGATAATTTAGTAATTAGGAACAGCGAACACTCATTGTACAAAACTTCAAACAACTCGGCTGTCACACAATTGGCATAACACTAAATGCGATACTCATTTTACACCAAAATGTTTATAAGCGGTAGTGCGGAAAACGAGTAAGAACGGTTTTCTCTCTTCAAACAAAATCAACAATTTTACTTTTGGAAGTAGTTTTCGCAAGTGAAAGATGTCACAAAATCGGAGCACTCAATCTTTCCAATCGGTTTGAGAAGATTCAAAGAAACCTCGATAACATTTTCTTTTGGGTCTAAAAGAAGTAACTAATACATTTCTCGAAAATTGAGAGTTTTCCAAACCAGCAGAAAACCAAGAACCCAGTTCAGCGATATCAGTCACAAAAATAATACTAACACCCTTTTAGAGTAAATGATAACCATCCATATAGTTCAGCATAGGGAAAACAATCTAACTCATGGAAACAACAGTTAAAGTATTAAAATAGCTAGAAGGGTCAATCCATGGGAACGTCAATTCATAGCTAACGGCACACATACGAAAAGGTACAATCACACGTATGCACAATTACTTATTTAGAATTTTCGACATGGAAGATAAATCACGTTATAGAAATTGATTTTCTCTCTACAAGACTAAACATTAACTTTAACAATTTGAACAAAGCATTCTTAAGAACATATGGCAATAAAAGCTAACTCAATGAATTACACAAACCGTGCCAATGCGCATTTTAAATGTTTATGGTTTCTCAAAATCACGTAGCACCAATTATAAAGAGTACAACAGCCAAAACAAAATCAGGGACAATCCAGTGTAGGAATTACAGCTCACGGTCATGAAATAGTTCGCAAAGATTCGGAGTTGGAAACATCACATGTCGAGGAAAATTAGGATGATAACTACAACATAAAATATAGTCCACTTTTCAAAATCATTTCACGGGGTTGTGGAAATAGGAGATAACAATAGTTGTAGCTTTCAAACCAAAACTTTATCATTCACAGCATAATTAGCAAAACCATTCCACACGGCACTTAGTGTGTAACATAAATGCGAAATCAAAACCATACTGTACTAAAATCTTTATACAAAATCAGTGTTCATTTATTAAAATAAATTTCATACCAACATTAGCACTCAACCACAAAATTGTTTTACAGGTGTCCAAAAGCAACTTCAGAAACCACTTTATTTTTCAGATCTCAAAACCACATAACACAATTCAAGAAGTAACGACCAAAATTTTTCATAAAATCCAAGCGCACAATATCAAACTCCAAGTAGCATGGAAATTGCAAAACAATTCATGAAGACCCTAAACTTACAACACTGCATGTCAAAACAATCGGGGACAACACCCAAAAATAAACAACTAACGCAAAAGATGTCATAATTGTTTTCAAATAAAATTAACAATTCTCTCCTGATAAGTAAAAGATGTCATAGTTCCTTAAAATAAATATAAACAGTCTCATAATGGAAAACAATCATAAATCAAGGAACATCAAAACTCAACATTTTTATGCATGGACGACATCACTTAGAGTGATCAAAACATTTTTGTATGTCGGGGTAACAGCTTGACATAATTCACCAAAAAAATTTTCACAATGCATTTAGACTCCACATCAAGAAACACCACAAAAGAGTTTATATAAGACCTAGTGTCGACACAATTTAAACCAGTCAAAACACATGTGAGTATTAAACAACAAGGTAAGTTATTGAAGACCAAACAATGAAGTCGGAATTCATTCCACAAGAAAGTTAAAGAATAGGGACCGACAACAGGGACACAAAGTTCACACACAGAAATTCAAGACAGCACACAATACCCGTAGGGACATCTCCCCCACTAGTTCACTTACCATCGGCAACTCTCGGTTTGCCTTTACCTGCAGAAACATCACTACAAACAAACAATGGTCAGCACTAAAAGACAACAGTTGGTCGTTAATCAACACAACGACTCTACGACTTGGCCGGACGGACCAACCATTGCTCTGATACCACTAATGTAACACCCCCTTCTAATATTCTATTATTTAATAAAAATCAGAGTTTCTTTTTATTTTTAAAACAATCACAAGAGAGTGCTACACTTAACTCAATATAAACCAACAACTTGAATTGATATACTTCAGCAAAATAACAGCACGATACATAGCACACAGTCAAAAGGGGCAAGCCCACAAATCTCCTGTTTAGTTTACATCAATAGAATGTAATCACCATCACAAAATAGCAGTCTAACAACATCAAATAAAATGACCAGTAAACATAAGACGCCCCTCCGGTGCTACGTATCAGAGCATGACACATCCTACTAGAAGAAGGTATGAGGATAACCTTCACTCGCTATCACCTACACGTTGCCGACATGAGAAGCAACATAAAAGCAGTAGGGTGAGTCTCTTTACATAAATAATAACATATGAGATAAGCACTATATTAGGAAAGGCAATTAGGGAACACCAATTCACAACAAGGGCAGCAACATCATCAATTTCACAGTCATCACGCAACAACACCAAATGTATGATTAATGCATGAAATGCAACCGAAAATTCCACTGGGCACATGCATGTGGATCCATTAGGCCGAAGCCTCTTGCTCACCAAAGATAATTAGGCCGAAGCCTCTGCTCACCAAATATAATTAGGCCGAAGCCTCTGCTCACCAAATATGCATATGGTTTATGAGACGCCACGAACAATGCACCATAACACACCATGACACACCAAACGAGCAATAAGCGTAATCACCAAATGATTAATAGACTCACCAATGCTATTAGTCAGCTCACCATCACCAAATAACTAATAGACTCACCAATGCTATTAATCAACTCACCATCACCAAATAATTAATAGACGCACCATTTCTATTAATTAACTCACCAACACCGAATAGTTAATAATCTAACCATATTGACTCACCAAATAAACTCACCAAATAGACTCACCAAACAGACCCACCATTTACACCAACACCAATTCGATTAAACCCTTTTAGGACATCGACACGGAATAGGCAAAAGTAAGCAAAACTACATCTTAGACACCTCGGACAACATCTGCCCAGAACCCTCTGAAAAATAATGTATTTTTGCCTAAAATTAGAATATCCAGGTAGGTACCTGAATAAGCTTCGAAACACAATTTGAACCGTCGAATTTGGACACCCGAGTCAAAAGATAATTAGAAAACAAATTTGGGAACAACGGTGACACCCTGGGCTACGCGAACACGACAGCCAGAATTCGGCGAATTAGTTAAAATAGTAAACGACATCGGATTCCAACAAACGACCCCTCTAGAGAAACCTGAGAATGTCTAGTTTCTGACTATGGTTTTCTTTTCTCGAAACAATGAGCCAATTAGTACAGTTTCAACAAACAAGTATCAGGGTCCAGAAAACGGGACAGCCACCATGACCTAACTTGTGGAACCCCTAGAATAATCAAAACCCAACCAAAAGACATGGGGTTTGTGCCCAAACGAAGGAAATTGAATCTAGTTTTCAAAGAGACAGGAACCATTCAAAACGGAGTTCAGATGAAAACGTTATAATCGAAATACCAAACCTAGACATAGAATTACTCCAGGATATTTCCCTAAATTGTGACACCTATATCTCGAGCCACACGACTCCGATTTCAATCAAACCAGTGCCAAATTAAAGATAAATAAGTCTAGTTTCTAAAATGGTAAACCACACAATTTTTGGACCACCTGAACAGACGTATCATCAAAAGGAACGAACCTGTATCCAGAATTTCCCAACAGTAAGTTTTAACACCATAATTGCACAATTAACACCAAATTAATTCACCAACATCAAATCACTAATATAAACATAAATCATCATGTTCATCACCAAAAATCAGCAAACCAAACATCAATTAAATCATCAAACAAAACATCGAACACCTCGCATGCATAGTTCACAACATGTTCATTTCAACACTAGTCAACATAGTTTCACCACCTATGGTTATCAATCATGAAGACAACACAACACCACATAAAAATACCCAAACAATCACCCTAGAACCTAACCCCATACAATACCCATCAACATGCACTATTATGAATGGAAAGAGGACCCCCTAACCTTCAAAAATCGAAATCACCAAGCAAGGCTTCAAGAATCACCAAGAACCGCCACCAAGCCTCCCCTTTGCTTTGAGTTCCACGATTTTCCCCTCTCTCCTCTTCCTCCTTGAGCTTCAGCCGCCTCTTCTCTCCTCTTCCTCCTTGGGTTCGGCCACCTCTCCTCTCCTCTCTCTCCCTTTTCTTTTTCCTCTTCTTTGGTGATAAGTGAGAAATGAAACTAACCCTAGGAAACCCCTAACATATTCGACCCTTATAGCTAAATGATGGGTCATGGGCCAACTAATGGATCATGGGCCCTTTATTTACACCTCCCTATTTACTCAAACACCTCCTGAAATAATATAAAACTCCAAATTAATTTATTAGCTTAAATAAATATTGTAAGCCTTAAATAACTTAATTAAATAACTAATTAAATTATTTTGGGGTGTTACATAAGTGGCTGAAGGGTATTTTAGTCCTTGTAACCCTTTAAGTGATAACCAGCTGAACCCACACCCCACACCACACAACACCATCTCATTTCTAGCAATTCAGCAAAAGAGAGGCTTGAGAGAGTGGGAGAGAGCTCGAGAGAGAGAGTGGAGAAGGAAGGGAAGAGATCCTACCTCTATTGTTCATGCATGTGTAATCTAAAACTACCATCCTCCATCATTTTTCTTCTTCTTCCCATTGATCTAATTTTCTGAACAAACATCCAACTCCTCTCCAAAACACCATTTTCAAACCTTCAAGCTCCAAGCATGGAAATGGAGATATAACCCTTGCGTGTCCTTGCTAGAGTCCATCATTTTGTATCAAGGCTCACCTCCAAGCCACAAATTGCTGTTTGAAGTTGTTGAGTAGCTAGGATTCGGAATCAGCTGCTGTCTAAGCGATTTGGAGTAGTTGAGTTCGTTGTTGGAGCGAATACGAGGAGAGTTCGTGGTTTTTAGAGCGGTTGAGTTCTCGGAGTCTCGGTGTTTGCATGATTTTCATCACTTCGGGTGAGTTCTATAACTCGCTTAGGGAATGTGTGTATTTTCGGAGTCTCCATCTTTTCGAAAACCGCTTTTCTAAAAACAGTGACCTTCAATAACAAGCTATGTTTTGATTGTTGAAATGTGTTGAATTGAATGGTATATGTCTACTGTATTATGCTACTATAATGTACGTGTTCATGTTTGGGTCTCGGTCGGAAGGGAAATGGGAATCGGAATGGAATGGTTTAACTCATGAAAAATTTGTTTTCTGGAAAACTGATGGAAACGCACGGATCGTGTGTCTCTGAGCACGGGTCGTGCGCCTCCATCTGATACTACAAGAACTGGATTTTTAAACACGCACGGATCGTGCGCTCAGTCGCACGGGTCGTGCGAAAGTTTTTGGAACTTCCTACAATTTTACTGGATAACGCACGGATCGTGCGCTCAGTCGCACGGGTCGTGCGTATCTTTCTGGAAATCCTCTACGAATTGTTCAATGACACACGGGTCGTGCGCCTATACGCACGGGTCGTGTGAGATTTTCTGACCTCCAAATTCAAAGTACCTTTTATCCATTCCGAATGACTCCAATCCCCTTCTAATCCATTCCCCAAGGTCCCCCAACAATGTAAAGATTGATATCATGGAGTTATTCATGTTTGATTGAAAACTTGGGTGCTATGAATGTGAGGAAAACCGTACTTAGAGAACGCGTGAGAACACAAGTCTAGAAAATGTTAACGGACCTTGAGTCCAATCATGTTAAGATACGAACTTCAAGTTCATCAAGTCATGTAAGCGAATTGATTGTAAGTCTATGAAGACATAAAAACTCTCAAGTCATGTAAACACAAATCAAGTTACTTTCCCTCGGGGAAAGGTAGATGGTATACCTTGTGTATATCGAGGATGACGATCCTCCAGTTATTAGCATACCTAGTGGAGGGGAGTCATGAATCCAAAGCTTGGACCCTAGCATTAGTCGAATAGAATTTCGGATTGGGGTTTCCGTAGATATTGAGAAATCAAGATTGTCTAGCATTATATCTCGGGTTGTGCTAAGTTCAAGTTAAAATATGATCCGTAGTCGCTTATTAGGGCTACATCAGGAAAAATCAGAAATGTAACAAGTAGTCGCTTATTAGGGCTACAAGTTACGAGTAAACATCATGTATTCACGTGGTCGCTTATTCGGGCCACGAGTTCAGATTCAAGTATAACAAACCGTTAGAGTTGGTCAGGGGTTTCTATAGGACTCACTGAGATAATGTTTATCTCACCCTTCATATTTGTGGTTTTTACAGAGAAACAGGGGAAGGCAAAGGCGACAAAGCACGGTTAGCTGGTGTGACTCGAGGAATCCGGAAGTCTATGTTACTTGTTTAGGCCCTTGCCCTTCTGTAGTAATTTTGTTATCGGTTGTATAACTATCATGTATAAGTTATAAATCGTTTCCGCTACTTTATGTTTTGAAGTATTGAACACCAGGATTATGTACAAGTCTTAAGTTTTGAAACTTAAGCATTTTCACGAAGTTTATGAGGTTCAGAGAACCATTATATATTTATTATGAAAAGTTTTAGATGTGTTCAATATTTCAATAACAAGAAGTTACTCTGATGTATGCCATTTAGTTCATTTCGGTGATTCTATCTGTTAGAATTTATCGGGGTGTTACATTATGGTATTAGAGCAGTTCGACCTAGTCGGGTTAGATTAGTTAGGGTGATTTTGTCCCTTGAGTAACTCTGCCATTATGCTTCTTATGATGCTAAGAGACATTGAGACTGATCAACTTAATACTTGGTGTATCATTTGCAGAATTATGGCAGGAGGATCAAGGAACACCCCACCGATCGATCCACATGCTGCTTGGATGCAAGGCATGATGGAAAGACAACAGAAGATGCTGGAAGATATGGTAGCATTGCAGCAGAATGCTCAGGTTCAACCTCAGCAGGCCCCAGAGCCGCAAGTTAACCCCAGGCAAGTTTATTCAGAATTTCTGAAGATGAAGCCATCTGAGTTCAAAGGAGGACCGGTTGTCATGGAAGCCCAGCATTGGCTGGATGATATAGAGAAGATTTTTCTGACTATGCAAGTTACGGATGAGGACAAGTTAAGGTTGGCATCCCATATGCTGAAAGGAGATGATCACAACTGGTGGACTAATGTTAAGGCTATGATGGTTACTATGGGTACTCCCCAGACTTGGGAGCATTTCAAACAAGTGTTTTTGGAGCAGTTCTTTCCAACGGCAATGAGGTTCGAAAAGGAGAATGAGTTTTTAACTCTCACTCAAGGAAGCCTAACGGTGGGTCAGTACTCCGCCAAGTTTGAAGAGTTATATCAATTCATCGGTTTGGCTGGTTATGCCCCCAATGACAAGTGGAAGACCGATAGGTACAAGTATGGGTTAAGGGAAGACATTGCTCAGAGTTTAAGTTCCTTTGCATATACCAATTATGCGGCCATGGTTCAGCAAGCTCATATAGCCGAAAGTGATTTGAAGAGGTTGTACGCAAGTAGGAAAGTATTCAATCAAAGTAAGAAGAATGTTGGATCATCCAACAATCAAATGGGTCCTTGGTACAACTCCAACAAAGGGAAGCAGATTCAGCCGTCCAATTCACCGAGGTTCAGTGCATGCTCCAACTGTGGAAGGTACCATCAGGGTAAGTGTCAAGTGGGATCGACTCAGTGCTACTACTGCAAGAAGGAGGGACATTATGCTGCTAATTGCCCAAAGAAGAGAGGTCAGGAAGAAGGTGTAACATCCTGAAAATAATTGATAGAATTATTTAGATGTTAACCCAATTGAATTATTTTAGTACTTGACTGGTAAATTTTTTGAGTGCTAAAATTAATTATTGGTTGTCATCGGATCGTTAACCGGATAATACGGATCAAGGAAGTTTCGGAATCGAAATAAGAGATTTCGATCAATATGGTAATTTGACCACGTTGCCGTATATTTATTAAATAAATATATGTATATACGTGTATGTGTGTGTGTTAAAGAAAAAGGAGAAGAAAAGAATTGAAAGAAAGGAAAGGAAGCTGAGAAGAGAAACAGAGAGGAAAAGAGAAAGAAGAAAAGAGAAGAAAGAAGAAAGGGTAAGGAAGAAGAAGGGAAAAAGGGAGGATTTGCGCTCATCAAAACGACTTCCTTCCAACACGAAAAACGCTCAGCGTTACTCCCTCTTCGATTTGGTACCAACATCAACATCATCAACTCTCTCTCTCTCACTTTGCCATTTTCGAATCTTGAAGGAAATGGAGGTTTGTTGATGGTTCAAGCTCAAGGATGGCTTGGGATGGAGTTTGGCGCGAACCCAAGGATGACGGATCGTTGATTGAGGTTCGATTGAAATATTGGAAGCGAGTTGGGTGATTTGGGATTTTGTGAATAGTGATTAGAAGTTGGAGAAGATGATGAATAGTATTCATGGAGGATTTCGGGGAATTCGGTAATTCGGTCAAAAGGATGCCTCGAAGTCGAGTGGGAAACTTTGGGAGCAGTTGCGGACGTCGCCGGAGCGTGTAGTTGATTCGGGGAACGTTCGTGTGGTTTTGTTAGAAAAGTGGTGTCGCGAAAAGTCTCGGTGATTTGGCGAAGTCTCGGCGATTTTGAAGTCTCGGTGTCGGCACACGCTTCGAGGGTGAGTTTTACTCACGCTTAGGATGTTTTTATGTTTCGAGTATTTTTACGTCAATTGATGTCGAGAGATCTTGAGTCAAAACCGCCATTTGGAAAATGTGTTGTTTTTGATAAAAACCGTTTTGATTGAGTTTTTGATTGGATAGATTGATTGTGTGACTTTGATTGGGACTGTTTTTATGGTTGTCAAATCTGTTTTCGATCGGAACTAAAATCGGAATTGAGCGGAATCGCGGTTTTCGCGCGAAACCGCCAAAATCTGCCTTAACAGACCCCCTTGCTGCCTGTCCGCGCGTCACTTGCGCGCCAGGCGCGACTCCAGCGCAATTTGGCAGAACTTGCTGCCAGTTCGCGCGCCACTCGCGCGCCAGGCGCGACTCCAGCGCCAGTTGGCAGAATTTCAGCAACCAAACACTGTTTTTCGTTCTAAGATGCGTTGGAAAGCTTATTCAGAGGCCTAACTGGATATTCTATTTTTAAGGCAAAATGAACTGTTTTTGATATTGAAAATTATGTTGAAAAGTGTCGAGTTAGTATGCGAGAGCGAATGTGGACTTAATGTTTTTATCGAAAAGAAAGCGGACTATGAGTCCTATGTGATATTGTATAAATGACGCGGGATGATTGTTAAATTATCTAAACCGGTCTATGGTACGTTCTATTTATTGAACTATGTAACTGACGCGGGATGATTATTATTTAAATCATCTAAAACGGTCTATGATTCACGATATATAAATTATATCGAATATAGGAGTTAGCCCAAATGCGGGTGGATATATATATATACTAGATCGAGTTTGGGTGACGAACCATGAGGTTGACATACTAGGCGGGGAAGTCATGATCCCTTACCCTAGGCCCGTAAGCCATTAGGGAAAGTACTATTGGTAAAGGGGTTCACCGGGATTACCAAAGCTGGGGTCGGTGTTATGTCAGAGTTATAGAACAGTTCACCGGGATTACCAAAGCTGGGGTCGGTGCTGTAATAAAGTTATGAAGCGGGTTACCGGGATTACCAAAGCTGGGGCCGGTACCGTGTTAAATTAGAAAGAATGGTCACCGGGATTACCAAAGCTGGGGTCGGTGTCATTCTAAAGATATCAATGGTATGGTTACCGGGATTACCAAAGCTGGGGCTGGTATCATACTATGTTGACTAGTACGAGTCACCGAGATTACCAAAGCTGGGGTCGGTGTCGTGCTAAATTAAAAGAATGTAATTTATAAATTAAGCTCCGAGATAAAAGATTTCATAATTGGACCGCGAGTGTTAGTAGGGGTCTCGGTAGAACTCACTGAGATTGTATCTCACTGTTTAAATGTTGTTGTTTTACAGAGAAACAGGGAAGGAAAGGACCACAGAGGTACGAGTAGGTTGAGCTCGGACGGGTTGCAGATGACTTAGCTATTATGCTTAAGTTTATATTTCCTTTTGTTGTCTTTGTACTATAACTCTATGTATTGGTATTATAATTTTATTCCGCTTTCTTGTACGATATTGAGCACTATAGTTTGCTGAAGGTTATGGTCTGAGAACCTGTTCGGTCTTATTTGTATTTAAGACTGTTTAGTTGTTATTCAGCGAGAACTATATTGTAGTGTTCAGTATCTATGCAGGAATTTTATATCTCTGATTATTTTATGATGGTACACTTGGGTATTTTTACTCGATATAAATACCGGGGTGTTACAGTTGGTATCAGAGCGGTTCGACCTAGTCGGACTTAGCTTTTAGGGTCTTTGCTTTCTCCAGTCGTGATTTTCTTAGTATGCTATTAGACATTGAGCTTGATCAACTTAATACTTTGTGCATATTTCGCAGAATCATGGCCAGAAGAGGTAGAGGCGTCCCTCCCCCTGTTGATCAACAATTCGAATGGATGCAGAATGTCATTGAGAATCAGCAGAAGATGATGCAGGATATGTTGCAAATGCAGCATGACCAAATGGGTCTGCAACAGCCCAATTTCCAACGCACCTTAGAACACCCCAATCGGGTTCCCGGATCGACCACAATCGGAATCTTCAACCGGAGCATCCTCAGGAAAGGTGACAGGATGGTGGAAGAATACACCGCTAAGTTTGAGAAGTTGTCTCAGTTTTACCAAGTGGTAAAGTAAGCTTCGGATGACGAACGGAGAATGCAGAAGTATAAGACGGGCATAAGTGCTTTTATGATTTACGACCTCAGTTCTTATACTGCTACAAATTATGTTCCCTTGGTGCAATCATCCTATGTCGCCGAGGATGATCTCATAGGAAATATGGGAAAGGAAAGAAGGTAGTTGAAATATCAACTCCGAATGCAAAGTCCTAAGATAATTTCATCAAAGGAAAAGCAGATGCAATTCTTTGATTCTCCAAAGGGTCAAGATATTCTAATTGTGGAAAGCAACACAATTTAGAAATAGTAGTATATGCGGAAGAGGGTCACTATGCAAAAGAGTGCCCTGCGAGGAAGAGTTTCCGGGAGTCACAAGCAGCTCCAGGACGAGGACGAGTCAACACTCTGGATGTTTAGACAGTTACAACTGCAGACAATCTACTGAGGGGTATGGGATCAGTTTTCAAATAACTCCGTCAGTATGTTATATGATTCGGGTGCAACCTATTGCTATATATCCCGATCGCGTGTGAATCGGTTGGGATTAGCCTTATCATCGCTATCCGAGCCGATAACTATTTTATTGCTGCTAAGGGTCGTGTCCAGACCTAATCTTTGTATAGAATTGTCTACTTGTCATACGAGGCAGAAATTTCGTTGTAGACGTTATTGTTTACCTATGAGAAGTGTGGACACCATTTTGGGTATGAATGGGATGACTACAAATCATGTTGCAATCAACTATCAGTTCCTCTTCAGAATCAGTTGAATTGTCTAGGACAAATTCTGAAACTAGTTTAGATTTGGCGAACGTTCAGGTCATGAATGACTTTCTGGATGTTTTCACGATGAAGTTCTTCTGAACCTCCAGGGTGAGAGGTAGAGTTTACGGTAGAATTGGTTCCTGGCACGGGATCAATATCTATTGTTTGTTTCTTTAGAGTTAAAGGAAATGGAGTCTCAACTTGAAGAGTCGATGTTAAAGAAATTCCCTCGACCGAGTGCTTCTCCAAGGAGTGCTCTGGTGTGATTAGTCAAAAGAAAGGTTAATAGCATGAGATTGTCCATCGGTTATCGACAACTTAACAAAGTGACGATCAAGAATAAATATCCCTTACCAAGGATAGACGATTTGCTTGAGCAATTTGAGGTGCTACAGTGTTTCTAAAATTGATTTGAGGTCAGGACATCATCAAATAAAAGTTAGAGCCTTAGATATTCCGAAGACAGCTTTCCGTACTAGGTATGGACATTACGAGTTAGTAGTGATGCCTTTCGGTCTACCTAATGCTCCAGCGGTATTCATGGATTACATGAACCGAGTTTTTCATACGTATTAGGATCAGTTTGAAGTCGTTTTCATCGATGATATCTTGATGTGCTCGAAGACCATTGAGGAGCATGTTCAACATCTCCGCATTGTTCTGAACGTACTCCGAGAAAAGAAATTGTATGCTAAGCCTTCGAAGTGTGATTTTTGGTTGTTAGAGGTAAAGTGTTTGGGACATGTGATTTCCCAAGTCGGGAGTTTCTGTAGGTCCCAGTGAGAAGGAAGCGGTGTTGAATGGGAGTGACCGACGTCAGCCGCAGAGATCAAAAGTTTCTGGGTCTAGCCGGTTACTATCAGAGATTTGTTAAAGGGTTCTCACAGTTAGATTTCCACTTACTCGACTAACTCGAAAGGGTCAACCGTTTACGTGGGATGCTGATTGTGAAGAACGTTGTTAAGAGTCGAAGATTTCGACTTCTGCTCCAATCCTGATTCTTCCGGATCCGTCATTGGAATTTTAAATTTTGATGACGCTTCAGGGAAGGGTATAGGATGTATTCTGATGCAGAATCAACAAGTGGTAGCTTATGCGTCCAGACAATTAAAGTCTCATGAGAAGAGTCATCCGACTCACGATGATGAGTTGGCAGCTATTGTGTATGCACTGAAGATTTGGAGACGTTACCTGTATGGGTCTCGTTTCGATGTCTTTAGTGATCACAAGAGTTCAAGGTATCTGTTTGATCAGAAGGAACTGAATAGCAGGCAGAGAAGTGTGTTGAGTTTCTGGAGGATTATAAATTCGTGTTGATGTAGCCTTCAAGAGAGGCCAGTGTTGTAACTGATGCACTGCGTGGCCGAGTTTCTTGATGCATGAGATGGAATTATCGGAGTCTTTTAGAGACTTAAATCTGAATTCAAGATCGAAAGGGACCTATTAGTGTTGAGCCATATGAGGGTCTCTAGTTCCCTAAGGGATTCTATACGCTTAGCACAGGAAGTTGATGTGAAGCTACAATCACAAAAGGTATTTCCAGATTTTACTATGAATAGTGATGGAGTCAGTTGTGTCAACGGTAGAATCTGTGCGGCCGACGATGAGAACAATAAAAGGCAAGCGTAGAGGAAGCACACCGAAGTTTATATTCTGTCCCAGGGTGTACAGAATATAAAACAGAGGTATTAGTTTGTTAACCTCTCCTTTGTGAAGGTTAACAATGAGATGGTATAATATGATTCCGTTTGACAAGTCAAACGTGAATACGAATATGAAAATGAGGTGGCTGCTGACTATTTTTCACATTGCGAATAAGCACCAAAGGATTAATTGATGGATCTGCTTGCAAGTGGCTGAAATTTCCGAAATGAAGCTTGGCGTGCGGTATGGTAGTTTTGAAAAATCATTTTTGTGAAAACCCGCATGCTAAAGTTAATTTTGGGAACGAATCAAGAGGTTAATAAAGTCTGATTGAGGAAGAAAATCCTAGGAGGATTACTTTGGTTGAGGGGAAGTTCTCAAGGCTATGGACTAATTTGGAAAGGAATCGGGTGCGTCGTTGGTAAAAACCTCGTGATGAAGTTTCAATAGAAGGAAAATGAGTTCTGAGTTCTGTTTGATAGGTGTTTTGAGAACAACTGATGCGATTTTCGTTACTTTCGAATTTATTCGATGTCCCCACGGTTTATTTCTACGTTTAAGATAAACGTTTCTGGTAAATCCTCATTTCTTCTTCTTTTGAAAAGTGTTATCTCGAAATCTTGGTGGCGAGTCCAGAAGTTTCACAAGTGACTTTTCGTCACATTGTCGGTGTGTACGAGAATTGTTATGGATTTTAGAAGATTTGTTGAGAACGTGTTTATAACCTTCGAAGAGATTGTGTTTGTTTTTACCTTTACCAGGAGTACCAGTTTGTGGATCTCGCTTTCAATATATATTTCTATCAAGCGTCTTGTATTAGACCCTTTGATTTAGATCAATCCAAGTTGGGGAGCAAGCGAGGATAATTGGAATGAATCTTAGGAAGTGTTTTTAAGTGCGGTGCCAAGCCTTGTAGGCGAAAGAGGAGTTTCTCGTGTTAATTGGTAACAAGAGAGTTCAGACTATAATCTTAAAGGCGTTCTAGAGTAGTGGTCCAACATACTTGAAGATTGATGTGCCAACTTCGTGAAGATTTCTACTTATTTCGTTAATTCAAGAATATTTTCCAGCAAATTTGGACCTTTCTGAGAATGTCGATCCTCGGTTAGTCGGAGGAAAGACTTAGCGAAATTTTGAGGACAAAATTCTTTCAAGTTGGGGAGAATGTAACATCCTGAAAATAATTGATAGTGTAACGCCCCAAAATAATTTAATTATTTATTTAATTAAATTATTTAAGGCTTACAATATTTATTTAATTTAATTAAATAATTCAAGGTTTAATGTACTTATTTAATTTTAAATTATTAGGAGGTGTTGTCTCGAATTAGATGGTGCACGGAGCCCATGACCCACAAGTGAGCCCATGACCCATTGGATAGTCATAGGATTCGACTCACTATGGGTCTTGTGACTTAGTGGCATTTTTGTCTCAATTGTGAAAAGAAAGAAAGAAACGTAAAAGAGAGGAGAAGTGAGAAGAGAAAAGTTGCGAATAGAAGGAGAGAAGAAGAGGAGGAGGCGAAGCTCATAGAGAAGAGGAGGAGGCTCATTGGTGGTTCGCAATTCTTCCTTGGAGCTTGGCTAGCAAATTCGAATTTCACAAGGTTAGGGGGTCCTCTTTTTGTTCTTAATAGATATGCGAATTAGTGATGCTTAGGGTTAGGGTTCTAGAATAATTTTCATGAACGAATTGTTGTTTTGATGATTAAATTATAGTGTTGTGATACTTGATTAGGAATTGCTCATGTTGAAATCGTATAATTGGTGAATTGAATTGTTGCTAAGTGATTCGCATGATACATGTTTGAGAATATGATTTGTTGATGTTTGCTTGGTGAATTTGAGAATTCATGGTGACACTTAGTGATATATATGTAGTTGGGCATTTTGGTGAATTTAATTTGGTGAATAAAAGTGGAAAAAATTTCTGTTTGGGAGCCCCTAGGCGCCTTGGGCGCCATATGCCTATTGCTGAAAAATTCTGTGTTGCGCCTAGTCATGGGCACCAGGCGCCCAGCAGTGTGCTGCGCCTGTTTCCAAAAATTCTGTTGCCCTGTGTTGCCATTCTGTGTCACTGTGTGCTGTGTCTGTTGCCTGTGTTGCCATTCTGTGTTGCTGTCTCTGTTGCCTGTGTTGCCATCCAGTTTTCCTGTGCTGCCAGTTTTGGCGCATGTTGCTTGTGTCATGGGCGCCAAGGGCCCCAAAGTTCTGGTGATAGTTTTGTGAAAATTGTTTTCAGGTTTTTATACTTGGGTAAAATGGCTCATGAAAACTGATTTTGGTCAAGAAAGGAGTTGAGTTGCGTATTTTCACTAGGTGCCTAGTGCATGGGCGCCAAAAATAATGTTCAGCTTTTGATAAAATTTTTATTGAGTTTTCATGTCCTGAGCATTTGGCTCGTGTAAAATGAATTTCGAAGAAAAATGAGTTGTGTAGCATGTTGGCCTTAGGCGCCTAGTGCTTGGGCGCCATGTTGCTGCTGTTCCCTGGGCGCGCCTGTGCGCGTTGTTGCTTCTGGGCGCCAGTGCCTATGTGCGCGTGTTGCCTCCTGGGCGCCTAGCGCCTGTGCGCTGTTGCGCGTGTTGTTCCTGGGCGCCAGCGCCCATGCGCCTGTGCGTGTTGTTTCTCCTGGGCGCCAAGCGCCCATGCGCCAAGCGCTGTGTTGCCCCTGGGCGCCCAGCGCCCATGCGCCAGTTCCAGGATGTCTAACATTTTTCCTAAAATTGTTTTTAACGTAACTTTTGACTCGGTTATCCAAATTCAACGGTTCAAAATGCGTTTTGAAGCTAATTTCAGTGCCTATCCAATAATCTCAATTTTATGCAAAAATAATTTATTTTTACTGGTGTTTCTGGCTGATGGTGTTCAAGTGTCCAAATGGCTATTTTTACCCGCTTTCTCTATGTCTTGTCAATGTCCTAAGTTGGTCTATTTGAATGGGTGTTGGTGTGAGTGGTGAGCTGACTTGGTGAGTGATGATGAGGTGAGATTGGTGAGCAGAGGCTTCGGCCTAATTTTAATTTGGTGAGTTAATTAATGCACTATGGTGAGACTAGAATTTAAAATGTGAAATTGACTGATTTGTGGTGTGTTGTGATGCATTCTCCATAACACCGCATGAAGCATGTGCATTATTGGTGAGCAGAGGCTACGGCCTAATTTGTATTTGGTGAGCAGAGGCTACGGCCTATTTGTATTTGGTGACGGATCCGACATGCATGTACCCGTGGAGTTTAGGTTGCATTACATGCATAAATCATATATTGTGTGGTGCTGTTTGGAAATACAATATTGATGCGATTGTTCCATTATTGTGAATTGGTGTGCCTGACTTCCTTTTTCCTATGCACTGCTTGATTTCCATATGTTATTAATTATGAAAAGAGACTCACCCTACTGCCTTTATGTTGCTTCTTATGTCGGCAACGTGCAGGTAATGATGAGTGAAGGTTTCCTGTATGCCTTCATCTGGTAGGAAGTGTCACGCTCTGATACGTAGCACCAGGGGGGGGTGTCTTAGGTTTATGCTTTATTTTCTCAAAACTGTTAGATTCGATTGGTGATGTATTGGTTTTAAATTTTTGAACTCATATTTATTCCGCTGCTGATGGTGATTGGATTTAGTTGATGCGAACTAAACATTTTTCTCATGGTGTTATGTATCTTGATATTACGGAGTAAATGTAGCACTCGCTTGAATTGTTTTCAAAAAAAAAAAAGAGACTCTGATTTTTACTTAAAAATAAAGTTATTAGAAAAGGGGTGTTACATTAGTGGTATCAGAGCAGTTTGGTCTGTCCGGCCGGTAGTCGAGTCGTCGTGTTGAGTAACATTGAGTTTGTTACTCGTTTCTGAATTTTGTTTTCTGTTGCAGTACTAGAATGGCCAGACGGGACGATGCTGCACTTGCTGCTGCCTTGCAGGCTATAGCCGGGGCGATGGGTAATATACCCGATGCTGTTAATGATGGGACGCGCAATTTGGCTACGTTCCAGAGAGAGAATCCACCTGTCTTTAAGGGCAAGTATAATCCAGATGGCGCTTTGGCATGGCTGAAAGAGATTGAAAGAATATTCCGGGTCATGGATTGTGATGATGCGCAGAAGGTCAGGTATGGTACCCATACGCTGGCAGAGGAAGCTGATGATTGGTGGATGGAGGTGAGGCAGAGATTAGAAGCTGCTAATGAAGAGATAACTTGGGCTGTTTTCCGTAGAGAGTTCTTGCGGAAGTATTTTCCTGAAGATGTGAGAGGTAAGAAGGAAATAGAATTCCTTGAGCTGAAGCAAGGAAACATGTCAGTGACAGAGTATGCTGCCAAGTTCACTGAATTGGCTAAGTTTTATCCCCATTATGCTGATGCCGATTCTGAGTTCTCAAAGTGTATTAAGTTTGAGAATGGACTGAGGGCTGATATCAAGAAAGTTGTAGGGTATCAGAAGATTCGGGTATTCGCTGATTTGATCGACAGTTGCAGGATATATGAGGATGATAGTAATGCTCACTCCAGGGTCATGAGGGATCTGAGGGGTAAGTTTCAGAACCGGGGTAAACCGTATGAGGCTCCAGCTGGTAAGGGTAAGCAGAGGTATGCTGACAATAAGAAAGCAAGTGGGGGGGATGCCCCTGCGAAGGTTGTGTGCTACAGGTGTGGCAAGCCGGGTCACAAGAGTTTTGACTGCTCGGATAATAAATGTTTCAAATGCGGTAAAGAGGGTCATGTGGCTGCGAAATGTGAGAAAAGGGATGTGGTGTGCTACAATTGCGGAGAATCAGGTCATATTAGTACTAAGTGTACTAAACCGAAGAAAGAAAAGTCCCATGGAAAGGTGTTTGCTCTCGCAGGATCAGAGGACACTAATGAGATTCGAGGTACATGTTTTATTAATGGTATTCCCTTGATTGCTATTATTGATACTGGTGCTACGCATTCATTTATTGCTGCTTTGTGTGCTGAGAAATTGGACCTTGTTTTATCTTCTATGATGAGGGAGATGGTTATTGACACTCCAGCTAAGGGTTCAGTAACTACCTCTCTTGTGTGTGCTAAGTGCCCTCTGTCAATCTTCGGCAGAGATTTTCTAGTTGATCTTATTTGTTTGCCGTTGGGAGGGTTGGATGTCATTCTTGGTATGGACTGGTTAGTATGTAACCATGTGCATATTAATTGTTTCCGGAGATCTGTGAGTTTCCTTCCTCCCGAAGAGGAAGAATCGGTGTTGTTGCCTGCTGGTCATTTGCATAAGGTAATGAAGGAGGGAGTTCATCTGTTTGCTTTGATGGCGTCATTGTCTGCTGAGAATCAGGCAATCACTGAAAGGGTTCAAGTAGTGTGTGAGTTCCCTGAAGTGTTCCCAGATGAAATTCCAAGTGTTCCGCCAGAGAGGGAGGTTGAGTTTGCCATTGATCTTATACCTGGTACTAGGCCTGTGTCTATGGCACCGTACCGAATGTCAGCCTCAGAGTTGTCTGAATTGAAAAAGCAATTAGAAGATCTGCTTGAGAAGAAATTTGTAAGACCAAGTGTGTCACCGTGGGGTGCTCCGGTATTGTTAGTGAAAAAGAAGGACGGGAGTATGAGACTTTGTGTCGATTATAGGCAATTGAACAAAGTGACAATAAAGAACAGGTATCCGCTTCCCAGAATTGATGATCTGATGGACCAGTTGGTAGGTGCTAAGGTGTTTGGTAAAATCGATTTGAGGTCGGGTTATCACCAGATCAAGGTAAAGGATGAAGACATTCAGAAAACCGCTTTCAGAACGAGATATGGGCACTATGAGTATTCTGTTATGCCGTTTGGTGTTACCAATGCGCCGGGTGTGTTTATGGAGTACATGAATCGTACTTTTCATAGTTACTTGGATCGGTTTGTAGTGGTGTTTATTGACGACATTCTGGTGTATTCTAAAACAGAAGAGGAGCACGCAGAACACTTGAGGTTAGTGCTAGAAGTGTTGAAAGAAAAGAAATTGTATGCAAAATTGTCTAAGTGTGAGTTCTGGCTGAATGAAGTAGGTTTCCTTGGTCATATTATCTCTGGAAATGGTATAGCTGTGGACCCAGCCAAGGTTGATGCTGTGTCTCAATGGGAGAGCCCGAAGTCAGTTACAGAAATCAGAAGCTTCTTGGGATTAGCTGGTTATTACAGGAGATTTATTGAAGGCTTCTCGAAGTTGGCACTTCCGATGACTCAATTGACGTGTAAGGGAAAAGCTTTTGTGTGGGATGCACGCTGTGAGGAGAGCTTCAATGAGTTGAAGAAGAGGTTGACTACATCGCCCGTTTTGACTTTGCCTGTTCCTGATCGACCGTTTGTAGTATATTGCGATGCTTCCAAGATGGGTTTGGGAGGTGTATTGATGCAAGAGGGTAAGGTAGTAGCTTATGCGTCCAGACAGTTGAGGACCCATGAGAAGAACTACCCTACTCATGATTTGGAGCTAGCCGCAATTGTGTTTGTGCTGAAAATTTGGAGGCACTATCTGTATGGTACCAGATTTGAAGTGTTTAGTGACCACAAGAGTCTGAAATACTTGTTTGATCAGAAGGAGCTAAATATGAGACAGAGACGTTGGTTAGAATTGCTGAAAGATTATGATTTTGGCTTGAACTATCACCCCGGCAAAGCTAATGTCGTGGCTGATGCTTTAAGTCGGAAGAGTTTGCATATGTCGGCTATGATGGTGAAAGAGTTAGAGTTGATTGAGCAGTTTCGGGACATGAGTCTGGTTTGTGAAGTGACACCGCAGAGTGTCAGATTGGGGATGTTGAAGATCGGCAATGAATTTTTGGTTAGTGTCCGAGAAGCACAAAAGTCAGATGTAAAGTTGGTAGACCTGTTAGTTGTGAATGATCAGGGTGTGGATAGAGATTTCAAGTTAGATTCCCAAGGTGTATTGAGATTCAGAGATAGGATCTGCATTCCTGACGATGCTGAGATGAAGAGAATGATTCTTGAGGAGAGCCATAGAAGCAAGTTGAGTATTCATCCCGGGGCTACGAAAATGTACCAAGATTTGAAGAAACTGTTCTGGTGGCCTGGTATGAAGAAGGATGTGGCGCAGTTTGTGTATTCGTGTCTGACTTGTCAGAAGTCTAAGATCGAGCATCAGAAGCCTGCGGGGTTGATGCAACCATTGGAAATTCCGGAATGGAAATGGGATAGCATTTCCATGGATTTTGTAACTGGTTTGCCAAATACAGTGAGAGGGTTTGATGCTATATGGGTGGTTGTGGACAGGTTGTCTAAGTCTGCTCATTTCTTACCAATTAATATGACTTATCCAGTTCCAAAGTTGGCAGAAATCTACATCAAGACTATTGTGAAGTTGCATGGCGTTCCGCTTAGTATTGTATCTGATAGAGATCCGAGATTCACATCTGAATTTTGGAAAAGTTTGTAAGAAGCTTTGGGTTCTAAGTTGAGGTTGAGCTCCGCTTATCATCCGCAGACAGATGGTCAGACGGAGAGGACTATTCAGTCGTTAGAGGACTTGTTGAGGGCATGTGTTCTTGAGCAGGGAGGTTCATGGGATTCTCATCTTTCGTTGATAGAATTCACCTATAACAACAGTTTTCACTCTAGTATTGGTATGGCACCGTTTGAGGCGTTGTATGGTCGGAGATGTAGGACTCCGTTGTGTTGGTATGAATCTGGGGAGAGTGCAGTGTTGGGGCCTGAGATTGTGCGAGAAACAACTGAGAAGGTAAAATTAATCCGTGAGAAGATGAAAGCGTCGTAGAGTCGACAAAAGAGCTATCATGATAAGAGAAGGAAGGATTTAGAGTTTCAGGCCGGTGATCATGTGTTCCTGAGAGTCACTCCGGTGACTGGTGTTGGGCGTGCCTTGAAATCTAAGAAGTTAACTCCCCGTTTCATTGGTCCGTATCAGATTACGGAGAGGGTGGGAAGTGTTGCCTATAGGGTGGCTTTGCCACCTAATCTTTCGAACTTGCATGACGTGTTTCACGTGTCACAACTTCGAAAGTATATTCCGGACCCGTCCCATGTGATTCAGATGGATGAAGTAGAGGTGCGGGATAATCTCACCGTGGAGACTATGCCTGTGCGGATTGAAGATAGAGAAGTGAAGATTCTGAGAGGGAAAGAAATTCCTTTGGTGAAAGTGGTTTGGTTAGGAGCTGCTGGCGAGAGTATGACTTGGGAGTTGGAGAGCAGGATGCGGGAAGCATATCCGGAGTTGTTCGATTCAGGTAATTTCGAGGACGAAATATTCTAAGTGGGGGAGAGTTGTAACGCCCCAAAATAATTTAATTATTTATTTAATTAAATTATTTAAGGCTTACAATATTTATTTAATTTAATTAAATAATTCAAGGTTTAATGTATTTATTTAATTTTAAATTATTAGGAGGTGTTGTCTCGAATTAGATGGTGCACGGAGCCCATGACCCACAAGTGAGCCCATGACCCATTGGATAGTCATAGGATTCGACTCACTATGGGTCTTGTGACTTAGTGGCATTTTTGTCTCAATTGTGAAAAGAAAGAAAGAAACGTAAAAGAGAGGAGAAGTGAGAAGAGAAAAGTTGCGAATAGAAGGAGAGAAGAAGAGGAGGAGGCGAAGCTCATAGAGAAGAGGAGGAGGCTCATTGGTGGTTCGCAATTCTTCCTTGGAGCTTGGCTAGCAAATTCGAATTTCACAAGGTTAGGGGGTCCTCTTTTTGTTCTTAATAGATATGCGAATTAGTGATGCTTAGGGTTAGGGTTCTAGAATAATTTTCATGAACGAATTGTTGTTTTGATGATTAAATTATAGTGTTGTGATACTTGATTAGGAATTGCTCATGTTGAAATTGTATAATTGGTGAATTGAATTGTTGCTAAGTGATTCGCATGATACATGTTTGAGAATATGATTTGTTGATGTTTGCTTGGTGAATTTGAGAATTCATGGTGACACTTAGTGATATATATGTAGTTGGGCATTTTGGTGAATTTAATTTGGTGAATGAAAGTGGAAAAAATTTCTGTTTGGGAGCCCCTAGGCGCCTTGGGCGCCATATGCCTATTGCTGAAAAATTCTGTGTTGCGCCTAGTCATGGGCACCAGGCGCCCAGCAGTGTGCTGCGCCTGTTTCCAAAAATTCTGTTGCCCTGTGTTGCCATTCTGTGTCACTGTGTGCTGTGTCTGTTGCCTGTGTTGCCATTCTGTGTTGCTGTCTCTGTTGCCTGTGTCGCCATCCAGTGTTCCTGTGCTGCCAGTTTTGGCGCATGTTGCTTGTGTCATGGGCGCCAAGGGCCCCAAAGTTCTGGTGATAGTTTTGTGAAAATTGTTTTCAGGTTTTTATACTTGGGTAAAATGGCTCATGAAAACTGATTTTGGTCAAGAAAGGAGTTGAGTTGCGTATTTTCACTAGGTGCCTAGTGCATGGGCGCCAAAAATAATGTTCAGCTTTTGATAAAATTTTTATTGAGTTTTCATGTCCTGAGCATTTGGCTCGTGTAAAATGAATTTCGAAGAAAAATGAGTTGTGTAGCATGTTGGCCTTAGGCGCCTAGTGCTTGGGCGCCATGTTGCTGCTGTTCCCTGGGCGCGCCTGTGCGCGTTGTTGCTTCTGGGCGCCAGCGCCTATGTGCGCGTGTTGCCTCCTGGGCGCCTAGCGCCTGTGCGCTGTTGCGCGTGTTGTTCCTGGGCGCCAGCGCCCGTGCGCCTGTGCGTGTTGTTTCTCCTGGGCGCCAAGCGCTGTGTTGCCCCTGGGCGCCCAGCGCCCATGCGCCAGTTCCAGGATGTCTAACATTTTTCCTAAAATTGTTTTTAACGTAACTTTTGACTCGGTTATCCAAATTCAACGGTTCAAAATGCGTTTTGAAGCTAATTTCAGTGCCTATCCAATAATCTCAATTTTATGCAAAAATAATTTATTTTTACTGGTGTTTCTGGCTGATGGTGTTCAAGTGTCCAAATGGCTATTTTTACCCGCTTTCTCTATGTCTTGTCAATGTCCTAAGTTGGTCTATTTGAATGGGTGTTGGTGTGAGTGGTGAGCTGACTTGGTGAGTGATGATGAGGTGAGATTGGTGAGCAGAGGCTTCGGCCTAATTTTAATTTGGTGAGTTAATTAATGCACTATGGTGAGACTAGAATTTAAAATGTGAAATTGACTGATTTGTGGTGTGTTGTGATGCATTCTCCATAACACCGCATGAAGCATGTGCATTATTGGTGAGCAGAGGCTACGGCCTAATTTGTATTTGGTGAGCAGAGGCTACGGCCTATTTGTATTTGGTGACGGATCCGACATGCATGTACCCGTGGAGTTTGGGTTGCATTACATGCATAAATCATATATTGTGTGGTGCTGTTTGGAAATACAATATTGATGCGATTGTTCCATTATTGTGAATTGGTGTGCCTGACTTCCTTTTTCCTATGCACTGCTTGATTTCCATATGTTATTAATTATGAAAAGAGACTCACCCTACTGCCTTTATGTTGCTTCTTATGTCGGCAACGTGCAGGTAATGATGAGTGAAGGTTTCCTGTATGCCTTCGTCTGGTAGGAAGTGTCACGCTCTGATACGTTGCACCAGGGGGGGGTGTCTTAGGTTTATGCTTTATTTTCTCAAAACTGTTAGATTCGATTGGTGATGTATTGGTTTTAAATTTTTGAACTCATATTTATTCCGCTGCTGATGGTGATTGGATTTAGTTGATGCGAACTAAACATTTTTCTCATGGTGTTATGTATCTTGATATTACGGAGTAAATGTAGCACTCGCTTGAATTGTTTTCAAAAAAAAAAAGAGACTCTGATTTTTACTTAAAAATAAAGTTATTAGAAAAGGGGTGTTACAGATAGAATTATTTAGATGTTAACCCAATTGAATTATTTTAGTACTTGACTGGTAAATTTATTGAGTGCTAAAATTAATTATTGGTTGTCATCGGATCGTTAACCGGATAATACGGATCAAGGAAGTTTCGGAATCGAAATAAGAGATTTCGATCAATATGGTAATTTGACCACGTTGCCGTATATTTATTAAATAAATATATGTATATACGTGTATGTGTGTGTGTTAAAGAAAAAGGAAAAGAAAAGAAGTGAAGGAAAGGAAAGGAAGCTGAGAAGAGAAACAGAGAGGAAAAGAGAAAGAAGAAAAGAGAAGAAAGAAGAAAGGGTAAGGAAGAAGAAGGGAAAAAGGGAGGATTTGCGCTCATCAAAACGACTTCCTTCCAACACGAAAAACGCTCAGCGTTACTCCCTCTTCGATTTGGTACCAACATCAACATCATCAACTCTCTCTCTCTCACTTTGCCATTTTCGAATCTTGAAGGAAATGGAGGTTTGTTGATGGTTCAAGCTCAAGGATGGCTTGGGATGGAGTTTGGCGCGAACCCAAGGATGACGGATCGTTGATTGAGGTTCGATTGAAAGATTGGAAGCGAGTTGGGTGATTTGGGGTTTTGTGAATAGTGATTAGAAGTTGGAGAAGATGATGAATAGTATTCATGGAGGATTTCGGGGAATTCGGTAATTCGGTCAAAAGGATGCCTCGAAGTCGAGTGGGAAACTTTGGGAGCGGTTGCGGATGTAACAGCCCAGGTCCACCGCAGCGGCCACCCCGGTCCCACTGTTACCTCACGGTCTTTTCTACCCCCCTTGTAGAATTTTTGCCTTCCGTGGGAATCGAACCTTGCACCTGAGGCATAAGTGCAAGTTAAACCCCCTTCCCACTACCAATTGAGCGCGCGCTCAATTGGTAGTGGGAGGTGTGTTTAACTTGCACTTATGCCTCAGGTGCAAGGTTCGATTCCCACGGAAGGCAAAAATTCTACAAGGAGGGTAGAGAAGACCGTGAGGTAATAGTGCCAGGGTGGCCAACGCGTTGGACCTGGGCTGTTACAAAATTCACATCTCGATTTTGGAGAGCATTGAGTATGGCGTTGGGAACGACAGTATGTGTTAGCACCGCTTACCATCCACAGATAGACGGGCAGATTGAGAGAACAATCCAGACATTGGAGGATATGTTGAGGGCTTGTGTACTCGATAGTGGAGGCAGATGGGAGGTTCATCTTCCATTGGTGGAGTTTTCATACAACAACAGTTACCATTCTAGTATCGGAATGGCTCCATATGAAGCATTGTATGGAAGGAAGTGCAGAACAACATTGTGTTGGTGGGATGTAGGTGAGCAGAGATTGTTGGGACCGGATTTGGTCCGTGAGACTACGGAGAAGATCCGTCAGATAAGAGAAAGGATGAAAGCCGCGCAGAGTCGACAAAAGAGTTACGCGGATAAGAGGAGAAGACCATTAGAATTCGAAGAAGGAGACCATGTCTTTTTGAGACTTTCTCCAACCATCGGAACCGGTATTGCTTTGCGAGCGAAGAAGCTCAGTCCTCGGTATGTCGGACCCTTCCAGATTATCGAGCGAGTTGGGCCGGTAGCATATCGCATTGCATTGCCTCCAGAATTGTCCAGATTGCATTATGTGTTTCATGTATCTCAGCTAAGGAAATATGTTCATGATCCGAATCAACCTTTGAGTTATGAAGCGATCGACATCAGACCGGATTTATCTTATCAGCCTACTCCAATCAGGATCATCGAACGTGCCGAGAAAACGCTCCGAACGAGATCAATCCCTATTGTCAAGGTGCTTTGGGACGGTGCATCACCGGACGAAGCGACATGGGAAGTAGAGGAGATCATGCGGGAGAAATATCCTTGTTTGTTCGAGTAAGGTACGTTTTGTCAATTTTGAGGACAAAATTTTAAAAAGTTGGGGTGATTGTAACATCCCCTAATTAGCTAATTTAATTTATTTAAATTAGCAAAGAGATTAAGGTGAATTATTAGCAAAATGGAAAATTTAGCACAAGAGGTTATCCTATTATGTGATGTAGAAATAAATAAAAACTATATTAATGCATAGTTGAAATAATTGAGTTAAGTTAATAGAGTTTGACTAAGATCCTTAGATTAAGCTATGTCTTGGTAAGATTAGAGGAGTAAGTGGCTGAAGCGTATTTTAGTCCTTGTAACCCTTTAAGTGATAACCAGCTGAACCCACACCCCACACCACACAACACCATCTCATTTCCAGCAATTCAGCAAAAGAGAGGCTTGAGAGAGAGGGAGAGAGCTCGAGAGAGAGAGTGGAGAAGGAAGGGAAGAGATCCTACCTCTATTGTTCATGCATGTGTAATATAAAACTACCATCCTCCATCATTTTTCTTCTTCTTCCCATTGATCTAATTTTCTGAACAAACATCCAACTCCTCTCCAAAACACCATTTTCAAACCTTCAAGCTCCAAGCATGGAAATGGAGATATAACCCTTGCATGTCCTTGCTAGAGTCCATCATTTAGTATCAAGGCTCACCTCCAAGCCACAAATTGCTGTTTGAAATTGTTGAGTAGCTAGGATTCGGAATCAGCTGCTGTCCAAGCGATTTGGAGTAGTTGAGTTCGTTGTTGGAGCGAATTCGAGGAGAGTTCGTGGTTTTTAGAGCGGTTGAGTTCTCGGAGTCTCGGTGTTTGCGTGATTTTCATCACTTCGGGTGAGTTCTATAACTCGCTTAGGGAATGTGTGTATTTTCGGAGTCTCCATCTTTCCGAAAACCGCTTTTCTAAAAACAGTGACCTTCAATAACAAGCTATGTTTTGATTGTTGAAATGTGCTGAATTGAATGGTATATGTCTGCTGTATTATGCTACTATAATGTACGTGTTCATGTTTGGGTCTCGGTCGGAAGGGAAATGGGAATCGGAATGGAATGGTTTAACTCATGAAAAATATGTTTTCTGGAAAACTGATGGAAACGCACGGATCGTGTGTCTCTGAGCACGGGTCGTGCGCCTCCATCTGATACTACAAGAACTGGATTTTTAAACACGCACGGATCGTGCGCTCAGTCGCACGGGTCGTGCGTAAGTTTCTGGAACTTCCTACAATTTTACTGGATAACGCACGGATCGTGCGCTCAGTCGCACGGGTCGTGCGTATCTTTCTGGAAATCCTCTACGAATTGTTCAATGACACACGGGTCGTGCGCCTATACGCACGGGTCGTGTGAGATTTTCTGACCTCCAAATTCAAAGTACCTTTTATCCATTCCGAATGATTCCAATCCTCTTCTAATCTGTAACAGCCCAGGTCCACCGCAGCGGTCACCCCGGTCCCACTGTTACCTCACGGTCTTTTCTACCCCCCTTGTAGAATTTTTGCCTTCCGTGGGAATCGAACCTTGCACCTGAGGCATAAGTGCAAGTTAAACCCCCTTCCCACTACCAATTGAGCGCACTAGCTCAATTGGTAGTGGGAATGCATTGAGCATGTACCTAAGCCTCAGGGTACATGGTTCGATTCCCACGGAAGGCAAAAACTCTACATGGGGGGTAGAGAAGATCATGAGTGCATCGCTGGGTAGCCTACTAAGTAAGAAAAGGGCCCAGGATGTTACAAAAAAAGGCGCCTTTTTATGTAACAGCCCAGGTCCACCGCAGCGGTCACCCCGGTCCCACTGTTACCTCACGGTCTTTTCTACCCCCCTTGTAGAATTTTTGCCTTCCGTGGGAATCGAACCTTGCACCTGAGGCATAAGTGCAAGTTAAACCCCCTTCCCACTACCAATTGAGCGCGCTCAATTGGTAGTGGGAAGGGGGTTTAACTTGCACTTATGCCTCAGGTGCAAGGTTCGATTCCCACGGAAGGCAAAAATTCTACAAGGGGGGTAGAAAAGACCGTGAGGTAACAGTGGGACCGGGGTGACCGCTGCGGTGGACCTGGGCTGTTACATAATCCATTCCCCAAGGTCCCTCAACAATGTAAAGATTGATATCATGGAGTTATTCATGTTTGATTGAAAACTTGGGTGCTATGAATGTGACGAAAACCGTACTTAGAGAACGCGTGAGAACACAAGTCTAGAAAATATTAACGGACCTTGAGTCCAATCATGTTAAGATACGAACTTCAAGTTCATCAAGTCATGTAAGCTAATTGATTGTAAGTCTATGAAGACATAAAAAATCTCAATTCATGTAAACACAAATCAATTTACTTTCCCTCGGGGAAAGGTAGATGGTATACCTTGTGTATATCGAGGATGACGATCCTCCAGTTATTAGCATACCTAGTAGAGGGGAGTCATGAATCCAAAGCTAGGACCCTAGCATTAGTCGAATAGAATTTCGGATTGGGGTTTCCGTAGATATTAGGCAATCAAGATTGTCTAGCATTATATCTCGGGTTGTGCTAAGTTCAAGTTAAAATATGCTCCGTAGTCGATTATTAGGGCTACATTAGGAAAAATCAGAAATGTAACAAGTAGTCGCTTATTAGGGCTACAAGTTGCGAGTAAACATCATGTATTCACGTGGTCGCTTATTCAGGCCACGAGTTCAGATTCAAGTATAACAAACCGTTAGAGTTGGTCATGGGTTTCGATAGGACTCACTGAGCAACCGTAGTCCGGAAGTCTATGTTTCTTGTTTAGGCCCTTGCCCTTCTGTAGTACTTTTGTTATCGGTTGTATAACTATCATGTATAAGTTATAAATCGTTTCCGCTACTTTATGTTTTGAGGTATTGAACACCAGGATTATGTACAAGTCTTAAGTTTTGAAACCTAAGCATTTTCACGAAGTTTATGAGGTTCAGAGAACCATTATATATTTATTATGAAAAGTTTTAGATGTGTTCAATATTTCAATAACAAGAAGTTACTCTGATGTATGCCATTTAGTGCATTTCGGTGATTCTATCTGTTAGAATTTATCGGGGTGTTACATCTACTACATTCCTCTCATGCATCATCTAGCGAGAGGAACGGAAACCTGAAAGGAAAGTGTACCCAAGAAGAATTTAAAGAGGCATTGGAGAGGCTGAGTTCTCCACCTGAGCCAGACTCAGTCATCCTCTGACAACCGTCAAGCTAGTGACGTTAAAGAAGCGCTTAGTGGGAGGCAACCCACTGGTGAGAGCCACTTACCATTTGTTAGTACTTTTTTGTACCCCATTCTGACTATATTTTGCACTTTGGTCTGTACTTATTATTATAACTTACTCTGTGATATTGAGGCACCACTACCCTATTCTCTTTTTGTTAAAGCAGCCTCAATGATGATGATGTGTGGCATTTGGCTTCACATGTGTACATTTTTCCTTTTGAGCACTCGCACGTCAAGTATTATCATCAAGTAATAGCAGTATTCATGACAAAAGTTGCGGAAGTACTTTATCATCTGTGAGCAGCATCTCTCAAGTTTCATCTCTACAATCCCAACTGTGAGGTTTGAGCCTAAACACCTTCTTATATATTGTGTGTATTCCTTGCATGCATTAGTCTGCAGAACTTGACATCGTACTTAATTGTCTTGCATTTGATTTTCATACACACTGAGGCATTTCTGTTGGCACCCCTGAGCCTTTCAAACCACACCTAACTAATGTTTATCTTCTGCTAGCCCCTCTGAGCCTATTGTGAATGTTTACAATGTTTTTTCAGAACTTCATAGCCTAGTTTTTCTTTAACTCGGAGTTAGGTAACAAAAGCTGTGAGAGTGTGGAAAATTCTAAGTATGGGGTTGCTCGTGGAATAGCAACATGCTAAGTTTGGGGTGGTATACAAGAGAAGGATAAAATCAAAATGAAAAAAAAAATATATAGAAAGAAAATAAAAAAATATATATATAAAATAAAATATATATATATATATATATATATATATTATATATGAAATCCTTCTCTTGTTTGTTGAATGCTTTGGGAAAAATGGGTGAGTAAATGGATTGTGTGAAACTGACTGAGAGAGAGGTAGGCCTAACTCCAAGTGCAACCTACTTATCCAAAATTATCCACCCTTACCTAAGCCCCGCTATCACCTTTAAAGTCCTCAAAAAGTGTGTATGCAAGTCATCTGTATAGATTGATATAGAACTCTGTCAAGCCTATGAAACAATGATGCAGGTATTGTGAAGTGAGTGAATACCCTAAACACCTCAAGAGTGAAACACTAGTGAGATGTGTGCAATAGAGAAAACTGGAGAATGCTGCCTACTTATGATTCGGTGTTTCCAATTCAGTTGTCATGTTACTGTATTAGGTTGATGATGATAGTTGATGTGCTGATGTGTTTAAGGTTGATGTAACATATGTAACAGCTAAATAGAAAAAACAGCCACAGTATGAATTGAATGTTTGCTTGAGGACAAGCAAAAGTTTAAGTTTGGGGTTGTGTTGACTCTCTATCATATGATGTAAGTTGTGGATTTTTAGGACCAATTGTGTAGGTTTTTCATTGTATCATAGTCATTATCTGGGGATTTAGTCTAGTTTTAGATAATTGTAGTAGGAAGTCCTGTTGTAAGCAATTTCTTCACTTTTGGGAGCTAATTGTACTTGAAGACCTCCAACTTGTGTGTTATCATTCGGCGAACCAGACACTTGCCCGGAGATGCGGCACAATTGGGAAGATTTGAGTTTCTGAGTAATTTCCCGTCGCGACCAGGAGGGTTCGCGTCGCGAAGGAAGCATGGAAAGAAGAGGAATTGTTTCTGCCCCATATCGCGTCGCGACTTGGACGTGTCGCGTCGCGACCAGTCACTTTACAGCAGCATCGCGTCGCGATGGTCTCGTGTCGCGTCGCGATGGACTTCAGAAAATTAGGGTTTTAAGGATTTTTCAGCGTGTTTTTCGAGGCACATTGCATTGGGAGCGCAGCCAGGGCCAGAGAAGCGATTTTGGAGCGATTTTGGAGTCCTCTTTTCACTTGGGAACAAGTTGTTGAAGACCTCTATGTCATCTACTATGGTTTTATCTTTCTCTACTCTTTGTTGTAATCTCAATTCTATGAGTAACTAAATCTTTTGATTGGGGAGAGATGATTCTCCCCAACCCTATCATGTGAACCTTTGCTGAAAGTTAATTCCAATATTTGTTTGGTGATGAATTGTCTAAGATGTCTATGCTTAATGCTTTTTAATCACACATGATGATTATAATGTTTTAGGGATTGTAATCACGTAAGGGATTAGGGTTTGCTATCCGGATATGATGTTTTAGATCACATGCTAGTAATCATCATAGGAATATGTGGTAGCTTATGTGAATTCATTAAAATTCTTAATCTTAATGCGTCACCCTTTGGCATGACTCACCTAAGGAATTAGGGTAACTCTTAGGGTAATAGGGGTTTTGAGGAAAGGAATTGTCCCTAACCTGTTTTGGTGAACTGAATCTCATAATTAAACAAATGATGCGTAATTGGCTAAGGGTTCAAATGATAGGCAAGGGGGGATGAATCAATCCCTAATCGCTTTTTCTCGTATTCTAAACAACCGTTTTTTACTTCGCATTACAAATCTTTCAAATCAACCTTTTCTATCACATCCAAGAATTAATTAATTTTTCCTTGTTTACAATCACAATCCCTATGGACCGACCGGTATCTTACCGTTTAAATTATTACTTGCAACGTTTTCAGTACACTTGCTGAATTCTTAACATTAAACTCTTTCAAAACAGAGCATTTCAGAATTCAAATCATACCTTTAAATATGGTTTTTAATAAGTTTCAAAACCCAACTGAAAACACTTCGATCGGACCACCGGATCAAAAGTTATAGCGAAAACAATTTCAATTAGGTTTGCTGAAAATTTACAGTGCGTCGCGACGCGGACAGGGTCCGTCGCGACGCGAAATTGTACAGAACCAAAATCTTTGAAAAGAACTGACACAGTCGCGTCGCGGACAGACACGGCTCGCGACGCAAGATTATTCAGAAACAAAATCTTCGTGAAAATTGGCACAGTCGCGTCGCGAACAGACGCGGGTCGCGACGCGATGGACACCTGATGGTCCAGAAATCAGCTGTTTCAAAACCAGTTTTTCCCCAAATCGATTCTAGTTTATGCCGAGACTTCCCATGAGCCCCGAGACTTAAAAACGGATGTTTATCGACAATGACCAGGTCGTATTCCAACACATAACCAGAGTATAAATGTATGCATTTTCATAGAAATCGTAAGATAGCGTTTTCCGACGAAAAAGGTTTTCGACTCGATAAAATGTTTCTCGGTTCCAAAATTATCCGAAACTGAATGCAAGTCATAGGATTCAAAATAGGACAATTTCATAACAATCAAAAACATCGCTAATCATGAGTACAACTCACCCAGTTGACCATCCACGATAAGTCGCGTCCTCGCTCGAATTACCGAACCGATAGCCACTCGAACGGTCCCCGAATCACGAACACGATCCGAATGCTTCCGTATCTGAATTCAGCAACCAACATCGCTCTGGATACTGACTTCCTTCCCGGTGACCGGAATTGGTGTTTCTCGACACTCTGACGACTCGAACCCTTAATCCGACGAACTGTTATTTCCAGATTTATTTCCGATTTCCAGTATCAGGGTGCAGTTTTGCAACAAGCATAACTCTGTAAATTCGTGACCAAAACTATCCAAACCAGTGTCCATTGCGAAGGAAATTTTGTCTACTTTCAGGTGGTCAAACATTCACACGCATGCATCCAGTGGTTTGAGAGATATTGCTGAAACAATGAGACTGGTTCAGAATAGTGTTTGATTCTAAATCTGAAACATGTGAACATGATATATCTCTCATTTCTCCATGAAATCATACGGTTCTTGCGCCCACAATGAAGATATTTTTGTCTAGTTTTTCAGAGAAACAACAATCGTGATCATAGGAGTTGTGTACTGGGAGATACGAAGAAAACACTGAAGGTAGTCCATACGGGTTTTACCCTGAAATTGGATGAGCTTGAATCATCAACCTCAAACTCTTGTAACTACGAATTTGTGCTTCCATCCACTGAACCAGCAGTTCCTAAATCTTCAGAACACCCTCCCATTCATACAGTAGATTCGGATTTCCTGTAACACCCCGATAAATTCTAAAATATAGAATCACCGAAATGCACTAAATGGCATACATCAGAGTAACTTCCTGTTATTGAAATATTGAACACATCTAAAACTTTATATAATACATAATAACTGGTTCTCCGAACCTCATCAACTTTCTGAAAATGCTTAAGTTCCAAGACTTAAGACTTGTACATAATCCTGGTGTTCAATACTCAAAACATAAAGTAGCGGAAACGATTTTACAACTTAACATCAAAAGTTATACAATCGGAACATAGAAACAATAAACGGGACAAAGGTCTACAACATGAAACTAGGTCTTCAATGACTCAGAGAGTCACATCAGCTAACCGTGCTTTACCGCCTTTGCTTTCCCCTGTTTCTCTGTAAAAACCACAAATATGAAGGGTGAGATAAACATTATCTCAGTGAGTCCTATCGAGACCCCTTACTACTCTATCGGTTCATTATGCCTTGTTTTAAACTCGTGGTCCTAAAAAGCAACCACGTGGAAATACATTTAGTTCCTGTAACCTTCATGCTCATGGCCCTCCTAAGCGACACATGAAGCATGCAATCTTTGTTCCATGTTTTTAGCATAACACCTCAGTCTACCTATTTTATAGGCATCTCTTGACTTTGGTGAACCCATCCCGCTATTTCTAGCGGGGAAAACATTCTTGAGTCTAGGTTTTGGGGCTCATGACTTCCCCTCCCCTAGTATGCTAACCTCTAAGGGTCGTCACCCTTTTTCCTCTTGTTTTTATTATACATTATCAGTCTGTGTACCCGCAATGGGCTAATAGTCATTTCAGTCAAGTACCATGTACCATATCAGTCAAATACAGTGTATAATATCAGTCAAATACCGTGTATTATTATCATTCTTGACATATGCACTCTCGCGTTCTCTAAGTGCGGTCTTCCATTTTATTCATAACACACAAACTTTATATCGAACATGTTCAATCTCTTACCATTGTTACCTTTACATTGTTGTGGAACCTTGGGGAATGGATTAGAAGGGAATTGGAATCATTTGGAACGGATAAAAAGGTACTTTGAATTTGAAGATCAGAAGGTCTCACACGACCCGTGCGTGTAGGCGCACGACCCGTGCGTGTAGGCGCACGACCCGTGCGCTGTTGAACAAAGATGTAAAAGATTTCCAGAAAGATACGCACGACCCGTGCGATTAGGCGCACGATCCGGGCGTTGTTGAATAAAAGTTCCAGAAGGATACACACGACTCGTGCGACTAGGCGAACGATCCGTGTGTGTTTAAAAACTCAGTTCGTGTAACATCAGATGGGGGCGCACGACCCGTGCACAGAGGCACACGATCCGTGCGTCTCCATCCGTTTTCCAGAAAACAGACTTTTCATGAGTAAATTCCATTCCGTTCCGATCGATATCCCAACATAACAGTTATTATTCTAAACCAGCGAAAGCGATTAAACAGTCAAACAATATATATCATAAATCGACAATCCAATCAATTCGAGCAATTATGCGATTTACGGTTTTTCGATAAAAACGTTTTCGTTAAGTTTTCACAAAGCGGATTTTCCATAGTATCATTTCAGAAAATAACATGACTCGACAACAAAACGTCCCTAAGCGAGTATAGAACTCACCTATTGTAACGCCCCAAAATAATTTAGTTATTTATTTAATTAAGTTATTTAAGGCTTACAATATTTATTTAATTTAAATAAATAATTCAAGGTTTAATTTATTTATTTTATTTTAATTATTAGGAGGTGTTGTCTCGAATTAGATGGTGCACGGAGCCCATGACCCACAAGTGAGCCCATGACCCATTGGATAGTCATAGGATTCGACTCACTAGGGGTCTTGTGACTTAGTGGCATTTTTGTCTCAATTGTGAAAAGAAAGAAAAGAAACGTAAAAGAGAGGAGAAGTGAGAAGAGAAGTCGCAACTTGCAAGAGGAAAGGGGGAGGAGCTTCGCGAATCACTCAAGGAAGAGGAAGAGCTTGTTGGTGACTTGCATTTTCCTTGGAGCTTTGCTAGCAATTTCGACTTCTAAGAGGTTAGGGGGTCCTCTTTTTATTCTTAATGGCTTATGCGAATTGTAGTGCCTAGGGTTAGGTTCTAGGATAATTTATATGAATGAATTGTGTGATGATTGATTTAATCGTAGTGTTGTGATATATGATCATGAATTGCCTATGTTGAAATCGCATGATTGATGTTTGAATTGTTGCTAATGTAAATCGTATGCCACGTGTTTGAATGTATGGCTTGTTGGTGTTTGCTTGGTGAGAATTGAGGATCATGATGATAATTGAATCATATATATATAATTGAGTGTTTGGTGAATTTATTTTGGTGTTTGAATTTGAAAAATTCTGATTTTGGAAGCTCCTAGGAGCCTTGGGCGCCATATGCAATGTTGCTGTTTTTTTTTGTCCTGCGCCTCAGTCATGGGCGCCAGGTACCCAGCCAGTGTGCCTGCGCCAGTTTTTCCAATTCTGTTGCCACTGTGTTGCTGTCCTGTTGCCACTGTGTTGCTGTTTCTGTGTCACTGTGTTGCCAGTTTTGGCGCTAGGTGCTTGTGTCATGGGCGCCAAGGGCCCCAAATTTCTGTTGTCCATTTTGCAAAAACTGATACTGGGTCTTTATGTCCAAGCTAAATGGCTCGTGTAAAATCATTTTTGGAGTCATAGGAGTTGTGGGTTGTCTTGGCCTTAGGCGCCTAGCCCATGGGCGCCAAAGATTCATGTCACTTTTTGCCAAAAATTCTATTGGGTTCTCTTATTCTGAGCATTTGGCTCGTACAAAATCAATTTCGAAATAAAATGAGTTTTATTGCGTGTTGGCCTTAGGCGCCTAGTGCCTGGGCGCTGTGTTTCCCTGCGCCAGTTCCTGGGTGCCAGCCCCTATGCGCGTGTTGCTGTTCCTGGGCGCCAGCGCCAGCGCCTGTGCGCGTGTTGCTGTTCCTGGGCGCCAGCGCCCATGCGCCAAGTTTTTGTGTTGCTCCTAGGCGCCCAGCGCCCTGCGCCAAGTTCTGTGTTGCCTCTGGGCGCCCAGTGCCCATGCGCCAGTTTCCAGGATGTCTAAGTATTTTTCCTATTTTGTTTTTAATGTAACTTTTGACTCGGTTATCCAAATTTAACGGTTCAAAATGCGTTTCGAAGCTAATTTCAGTGTCTATCCAAATGTTCCAATTTTATGCAAAAATAAATTATTTTACTGGTGTTTATGGGCTGAGGTGTTCAAGTGCCCAAATGGCAATTTTTATCTACTTTCCCTATGTCGTGTCAATATCCTAAATTGGCCTAATTGAAATTGGTGTTGGTGTGAGTGGTGGGCTGAATTGGTGAGTGTGCTATGGTGAGATTGGTGAGCAGAGGCTTCGGCCTAATTTTAATTTGGTGAGCTGATTAATGCACTATGGTGAGAATATGAATTAAAATGGTGGATTGATTGAATTGTGGTGTGTTGTGATGCATTCCCATAGCATCTCATGAAACATGTGCATTATTGGTGAGCAGAGGCTTCGGCCTAGTTTTATTTGGTGAGCAGAGGCTACGGCCTATTTGTATTTGGTGACGGATCCGACATGCATGTGCCCGTGGAGTTTGGGTTGCATTTCATTGCATAACCATACCTTTTGCATTGTGGATTTGTGGTTGTAATTGTGATATGGTTATTGACTTTGTTGTGAATCTGTTTTCCTGGTTCCTTTTTCTATGCGGTGCTTAATTCCCATATGTTATTAATTATGAAAAGGGACTCACCCTACTGCTTTTATGTTGCTTCTTATGTCGGCAACGTGCAGGTAATATCGAGTGAAGGTTATCCTTATGCCTTCGTCTGGTAGGAAGTGTCATGCTCTGATACGTAGCACCAGGGGGGGTGTCCTATGTTATGCGTTATTTTCCTTATACTGTTAGATTGTTGTTGGTGATGTATTGGTTTTATTTTCAAACTTATTATTATTCCGCTGCTGGAAGTAACTGAATTTAGTTGATGTGAACTAAACGTTTTTTTTTATGGTGCTATGTATCTTGTGGTTTTTAACCGAACTATGAAAAGTGAAGTGGTTGATTTAATGGAGTAAGTGTAGCACTCGCTTAAATTGTTTTCAAAAAAAAAAAAGAAACTCTGATTTTATTAAACAGTAAGGTTATTAGAAAAGGGGTGTTACATTAGTGGTATCAGAGCAGTTTGGTCTGTCCGGCCAAGTCGTCCTGTCATAGTGTCATATGACAAATAGAATTGTTAGATTAGTTCTAAATTTCTGTTTGTGCTGCAGTGATAGTTGAAATGGCTGGGAGGAACGGCGCTGCTCTTGCTGCTGCTTTGCCTGCTATGGCTCATGCTGTTGGGAACCAGCAAAATGGTGCTGAAAATGCTGGGACTCGCAGTTTAGCCACGTTCTAGAGGGAGAATCCACCTGTTTTTAAGGGCAAGTATAATCCAGATGGTGCTCTAGCATGGCTGAAAGAGATCGAAAGGATATTTCGGGTCATGGATTGTAATGATGCGCAGAAGGTCAGGTATGGTACCCATACGCTGGCAGAAGAGGCTGATGATTGGTGGATGGAGGTTAGGCAGAGATTAGAAACTGCTAATAAGGAGATAACTTGGGCTGTTTTCCGTAGAGAGTTCTTACGGAAGTATTTTCCTGAAGATGTGAGAGGTAAGAAAGAAATAGAGTTCCTTGAGCTGAAGCAAGGAAGCATGTCAGTGACAGAGTATGCTGCCAAGTTCACTGAATTGGCTAAGTTTTACCCCCACTATGCTGATGCTGATTCTGAATTTTCAAAGTGTATAAAGTTTGAGAATGGACTGAGGGCTGATATAAAGAAAGCTATAGGGTACCAGAAGATTCGGGTATTTGCTGATTTGATCGACAGTTGCAGGATATATGAAGATGATAGTAATGCTCACTCCAAGGTCATGAGAGATCAGAGGGGTAAATTTCAGAACCGGGGTAAGCCATATGAGGTTCAGGCTGGTAAGGGTAAGCAGAGGTATGCTGATAATAAGAAACCAAGTGGGGGAGATGCCCCTGCGAAGGTTGTGTGCTACAGGTGTGGCAAGCCGGGCCATAAGAGTTTTGACTGCTCGGATAATAAATGTTTCAAGTGCGGTAAAGAAGGTCATGTGGCTGCGAAATGTGAGAAGAGGGATGTGGTGTGCTACAACTGTGGGGAAGCAGGTCATATTAGTACCAAGTGTACTAAGCCGAAGAAAGAGAAGTCCCATGGAAAAGTGTTTGCTCTCGCAGGATCAGAGGATACTAATGAGATTAGAGGTACATGTTTTATTAATGGTATTCCTTTGATTGCTATTATTGATACTGGTGCTACGCACTCGTTTATTGCTGCTTTATGTGCTGAGAAATTGGACCTTGTTTTATCTTCTATGATGAGGGAGATGGTTATTGACACTCCAGCTAAGGGTTCAGTAACTACCTCTCTTGTGTGTGCTAAGTGCCCTCTGTCAATCTTCGGCAGAGATTTTCTTGTTGACCTTATTTGTTTGCCGTTGGGAGGGTTGGATGTCATTCTTGGTATGGACTGGTTAGTATTTAACCATGTGCATATTAATTGTTTCCGAAGATCTGTGAGTTTCCTTCCTCCCGAAGAAGAAGGATCTGTTTTGTTGCCTGCTGGTCATTTGCATAAGGTAATGAAAGAGGGAGTTCATCTGTTTGCTTTGACGGCGTCATTGTCTGCTGAGAATCAGGCGATCATTGAAGGGGTTCAGGTAGTGTGTGAATTTCCCGAAGTGTTCCCGGATGAAATTCCAAGTGTTCCGCCAGAGAGGGAGGTTGAGTTTGCTATTGATCTTATACCTGGTACTAGGCCTGTGTCTATGGCCCCGTACCGGATGTCAGCCTCAGAGTTGTCGGAATTGAAAAAGCAATTAGAAGATCTACTTGAGAAGAAATTTGTAAGGCCAAGTGTGTCACCATGGGGTGCTCCGGTATTGTTAGTGAAAAAGAAGGACGGGAGTATGAGACTTTGTGTCGATTATAGGCAATTGAACAAAGTGACAATAAAGAACAGGTATCCGCTTCCCAGAATTGATGATCTGATGGACCAGTTGGTAGGTGCTAAGGTGTTTAGTAAAATCGATTTGAGGTCGGGTTATCACCAGATCAAGGTAAAGGATGAAGACATTCAGAAAACCGCTTTCAGAACGAGATATGGGCACTATGAATATTCAGTGATGCCGTTTGGTGTTACCAACGCGCCGGGTGTGTTTATGGAGTAGATGAATCGTACTTTCCATAGTTACTTGGATCAGTTTGTAGTTGTGTTTATTGACGACATTCTGGTGTATTCTAAGACAGAAGAGGAACACGCAGAACATTTGAGGTTAGTACTAGAAGTGTTGAAAGAAAAGAAATTGTATGCAAAATTGTCTAAGTGTGAGTTCTGGCTGAATGAAGTAGGTTTCCTTGGTCATATTATCTCGGGTAATGGTATAGCTGTGGATCTAGCCAAGATTGATGCTGTGTTGCTATGGGAGAGCCCGAAGTCAGTTACTGAGATTAGGAGTTTCTTGGGATTAGCTGGTTACTACAGGAGGTTTATTGAAGGTTTCTCGAAGTTGGCACTTCCGTTGACTCAATTGACGTGTAAGGGAAAAGAATTTGTGTGGGATGCTCGCTGTGAGGAGAGCTTCAATGAGTTGAAAAAGAGGTTGACTACATCGCCCGTTTTGACTTTGCCTGTTCTGGATCAACCGTTTGTAGTATATTGTGATGCTTCCAAGATGGGTTTGGGAGGTGTGTTAATGCAAGAGGGTAAGGTAGTAGCTTATGCGTCCAGGCAGTTGAGGACCCATGAGAAGAACTACCCTACTCATGATTTGGAGCCTGCTGCAATCGTGTTTGTGCTGAAAATTTGGAGGCACTATCTGTATGGTACTAGATTTGAAGTATTTAGTGACCATAAGAGTCTGAAATACTTGTTTGATCAGAAGGAGCTAAATATGAGACAGAGACGTTGGTTAGAATTGCTGAAGGATTATGATTTCGGCTTGAACTATCACCCCGGCAAAGCTAATGTCGTGGCTGATGCTTTAAGTCGGAAGAGCTTGCATATGTCGGCTATGATGGTGAAAGAATTAGAGTTGATTGAGCAGTTTCGGGACATGAGTCTGGTTTGTGAAGTGACACCGCAGAGTGTCAGATTGGGAATGTTGAAGATCGGCAATGAATTTTTGATTAGTATTCGAGAAGCCCAAAAGTCAGATGTGAAGTTGGTGGACTTATTAGTTGTGAATGATCAAGCTTTGAATGGGGATTTCAAGTTAGATTCCCAAGGTGTATTGAGATTCAGAGATAGGATTTGTATTCCTGATGATGCTGAGATGAAGAGAATGATTCTTGAGGAGAGCCATAGGAGCAAGTTGAGTATTCATCCAGGGGCTACGAAAATGTACCAAGATTTGAAGAAAATGTTCTGGTGGCCTGGTATGAAGAAGGATGTGGCACAGTTTGTGTATTCTTATCTGACTTGTCAGAAGTCTAAGATTGAGCATCAGAAGCCCGCGGGGTTGATGCAACCATTGGAGATTCCGGAATGGAAATGGGATAGCATTTCCATGGATTTTGTGACTGGTTTGCCAAATACAGTGAGAGGGTTTGATGCTATATGGGTGGTTGTGGACAGGTTGTCGAAGTCTGCTCATTTCTTACCAATTAATATGACTTATCCAGTTCCAAAATTGGCAGAGATCTACATCAAGACAATTGTGAAGTTGCATGGCGTTCCGCTTAGTATTGTGTCTGATAGAGATCCAAGATTCACTTCTGAATTTTGGAACAGTTTGCAGGAAGCTTTGGGTTCTAAGTTGAGGTTAAGCTCCGCTTATCATCCGCAGACAGATGGTCAGACGGAGAGGACTATTCAGTCGTTAGAGGACTTGTTGAGGGCATGTGTTCTCGAGCAGGGAGGTTCATGGGATTCTTGTAACACCCCAAAAATAATAGATTAATTTATTTAATTAGTTAAAAGAAATTGGGTGGTAGAAATAATAATATAGTTATTATTTATTACTTATTAAAAATGAGTATAAGGTGTTTTAAATAAAATAAGGAGCAGTATTGGAATCGGATAAGTGTTGTAATTAAATTGGGCTTAAGCTGCGGGGAAGCCCGCAATCCAAGCCCGACAACCTAAGCGCATATAAAAGCTGAGATTTTAAGGTTTTGGTTCATTTGAGAAAAAGAAAGGAAAAATGCGAATAGAGAGAGTGGGAAGGGAAGGAGGGCGTGGCGCCCATGAGGAGAGGAGGAGAGGTGAAGTGCGCAAAACTCCAAGGAGAAAGGAGAAGGTGTGATCTGGTTGCCATGGTTCCGTTCGTGATCGTCTCTAGAGATCCTATTCATCTAATTCAAGGTTAGGGGAGTCTCACTCTATAATAGAGAGTATAATAGGTTGTATGTAGATCATAGGGTCCTATTTGATGTTATATGATATTTGTTGGATTGTTTGGATTGGTTGAAATTGATGAATTGTAGGAGAAAATCGATTTAGGCATGAGTTAGGGTTTATAACATGTTGATTTCGCATTTTGTTGTGTTTTTAATGTATAAGTGTGAAATTGAAATTGTTGGTATGAGCATAACATGTTTTGTGATTGTTGTTGTGATTTGATTTGGAAATTAAATTGGGAATTTGATGTTTGGTTAGTGTTGGGGCGCATGGGGCGCCAAGTGCCTAGGAGAAAGGCGCCCTGTGTACTGTAGCAGTGGCTTGTGTTGTATGTTGTTTGCTGCCTGGGCGCTGTTCTGGTTGCTGGAGTGGCGCCAAGGTGCTGCCTATGTCTAGACATGGCGCACAAAAGGGTGTTTGTGTGCAAATCAGTTTCTGAACATATTTTCCCTAGCCAAATTTTGTATTCACCTGACCAAATTGTATTTTAAGCACTTTGGCTAAAGAATTTCCAGATTTGCACTTGTCATTTTGAAATGGTCCTATTGGACATCGTTTTAGCTTGTGTAAAGGGGGCGTTGTGTGCAAATCAGTTTCTGAACATATTTTCCCTAGCCAAACTTTGTATTCACCTGACCAAATTGTATTTTAAGCACTTTGGCTAAAGAATTTCCAGATTTGCACTTGTCGTTTTGAAATGGTCCTATTGGACATCGTTTTAGCTTGTGTAAAGGGGGCGTTGTGTGCAAATCAGTTTCTGAACATATTTTCCCTAGCCAAACTTTGTATTCACCGGACCAAATTGTATTTTAAGCACTTTGGCTAAAGAATTTCCAGATTTGCACTTGTCGTTTTGAAATGGTCCTATTGGACATCGTTTTAGCTTGTGTAAAGGGGGCGTTGTGTGCAAATCAGTTTCTGAACATATTTCCCTAGCCAAACTTTGTATTCAGCTGACCAAATTGTATTTTAAGCACTTTGGCTAAAGAATTTCCAGATTTGCACTTGTCGTTTTGAAATGGTCCTATTGGACATCGTTTTAACTTGTGTAAAGGGGGTCTTGTGTGCAAAACGATTTCTGAGCATATTTTCCCGAGCCAAACTTTGTATCCACGTGACCAAATTCTATTTTGAACATTTTGGCTAGAGCGGTCTTAATTTTTCAGGTGACCTACTATGGTTGTGCGCGTGTGTGTTGTGTTGGGCGCCAAGTGTGGCCGCCCAGGGCGCCAAGTGGTGCGTCCGTGCTTTGTGTTTTGGTTTCGGTCCTAATAGTGACAGATTGGTCCCTAGTGCTAGCTTAGTCCTAGAGACGTGATTGAGATGAGAAAATAATGAGTTGATTGATGATGAGGCCATGGGGGCTAAAACTAAGATTAATTAAAGAGGTAATATATGATGTATGGACCGTGTCGTTAAGAATTGTGATTGTGGTTTTGTCATGGAGTGTCACGCATACATAAGGCTGCGGTCTGAGTTTTATATTATGATGATAAGTGTAACACCCCATTTCTAATAACTTAGCTTTTAAATAAAATCAGAGCCTTTTTTTTTTTTTGAAAACAATACAAGCGAGTGCTACATTTACTCCATAAATATCAAGATACATAACACCGTAAGGAAGGTTCAGTTCGCATCACTAAAACCAATCACCACCAGCAGCGGAATAATAAAGAGTTCCAAAAAATTAAAATCAATACATCACCAATAAAGTCTAGCAGTTTTAAGAAAATAAAGCATAAACATAGGACACCCCCCCCTGGTGCTACGTATCAGAGCGTGACACTTCCTACCAGACGAAGGCATAAAGAAATCCTTCACTCGTTATTACCTGCACGTTGCCGACATAAGAAGCAACATAAACGCAGTAGGGTGAGTCTCTTTTCATAATTAATAACATATGAGAATTAAGCAATGCATAGGAAAAAGGGAAACCAGGCACACAAATTCACAACAATGGAACAATCCCATCAACATTCTATTTCCAACAGCATTACACAATATATGATTATGCATGTAATGCAACCCAAACTCCACGGGTACATGCATGTCGGATCCGTCACCAAATACAAATAGGCCGTAGCCTCTGCTCACCAAATAAAATTAGGCCGTAGCCTCTGCTCACCAATAATGCACATGCTTCATGAGGTGTTATGGAGAATGCATCACAACACACCGCAAATCAGTCAATTTCACATTTTAAATTCTAATCTCACCATAGTGCATTAATTAACTCACCAAATTAAAATTAGGCCGAAGCCTCTGCTCACCAATCTCACCTCATCATCACTCACCAATTCAGCTCACCACCCACACCAACACCAATTCAAATAGATCAACTCAGGACATTGACACGACATAGGGAAAATGGAGGAAAACAGTCATTTGGACACTTGAACACCATCAGCCCAGAAACACCAGTAAAATAATTTATTTTTGCATAAAATTGAGACTATTGGATAGGCACTGAAATTAGCTTCAAAACGCATTTTGAACCGTTGAATTTGGATAACCGAGTCAAAAGTTACATTAAAAACAATTTAGGAAAAATGTTAGACATCCTGGAAACTGGCGCATGGGCGCTGGGCGCCCAGGGGCAACACAGCGCTTGGCGCATGGGCGCTTGGCGCCCAGGAGAGGCAACACGCACAGGCGCATGGGCGCTTGGCGCCCAGGAACAACACGCGCACATAGGCGCTGGGCGCTTGGCGCCCAGGAACAACACGCGCACATAGGCGCTGGGCGCTTGGCGCCCAGGAACAACACGCGCACATAGGCGCTGGGCGCCCAGGAAGGCAACAAGCGCATAGGCGCGCCCAGGGAACAACAGCAACATGGCGCCCAAGCACTAGGCGCCTAAGACCCACATGCTACAAAATTTATTTTTCTTCGAAATTAATTTTACACCAGCCAAATGCTCAGAACATGAAAACCCAATAATATTTTCATCAAAAACTGAACATCATTTTTGGCGCCCATGCACTAGGCACCTAGTGAAAACACGCAACTCAACTCCTTTGTTGCCCAAAATCATTTTTCATGAGCCATTTTAACTGAATATGAAAACCTGAAAACAATTTTTACAAAACTATCACCAGGACTTTGGGGCCCTTGGCGCCCATGACTCAAGCAACAAGCGCCAAAACTGGCAGCACAGTGACCCAGAATGGCAACACAGGCAACAGACACAGCAACACAGGCAACAGACACAGCAACACAGGCAACAGACACAGCAACACAGAATGGCAACACAGGCAACATAATTTGGAAAACTGGCGCAGCACACTGCTGGGCGCCTGGCGCCCATGACTAGGCGCAACACTGAAAATTTCAGCAACATGCTTATGGCGCCCAAGGCGCCTAGGGCTTCTAAACAGAATTTTTTCTCACTTTCATTCACCAAATTAAATTCATCAAAATGCCCAATTACATATATATTACTAAAGTGTCACCATGATTCTCAAATTCACCAAATAAGCACCAATGAGACATATGATCAAACATAGGGTATCCAATTCGCATTTAGCCACAACTCAAGCATCAATCATAAAATTCTCAACATAATAATTCAACAACAAGCATCACAATATTATAATTCCTCATCAACAACACAATTCAATCATGGAACTAACCTAGGACCCTAACCCTAAGCAATTCCCAATTCGCATAGTATTAAGAACAAAAAGAGGACCCACTAACCTTATGGAAGTCGAATTTGCTAAGCAAGGCTCCAAAGAATTGCAAGACACCAACAAGCTCTTCCCCCTCCTTGAGTGATTCGCGAAGCTCTTCCCCCTTTCCTCTTGCAAGTTTCGACTTCTCTTCCCACTTCTCCTCTCTTTACGTTACTTTCTTTCTTTTTTCCCACTTGAGTCAAAATGAAAACTAGCTTCTAAGACCCCTTGAGAGTCGAATTACTTGACTAAGCAATGGGCCGCGGGCCTAATTGTGGATCATGGGCCCTTGCTCGCACCACCTAAATAGTGACACCACCTCCTAATAAAATAAAATAAAATAATTAAACTTGAATTATTTAATAAAATTAAATAAATATTGTAAGCCTTAAATAACTTAATTAAATAAATAATTAAATTATTTTGGGGCGTTACAACTCTCCCCCACTTAGAATATTTCGTCCTCGAAATTACCTGAATCAAACAACTCCGGATATGCTTCCCGCATCTTACTCTCCAGCTCCCAAGTCATACTTGTAACACCCCTTTTCTAATAACTTTATTTTTAAATAAAATCAGAGTCTCTTTTTTTTTTTTTTTGAAAACAATTCAAGCGAGTGCTACATTTACTTCATAAATAACAACATACATAACACCATGAGAAAAATGTTTAGTTCGCATCAACTAAAACCAATCACCATCAGCAGCGGAATAAATATGAGTTCTAAAACTTAAAACCAATACATCACCAATCAAATCTAACAGTTTAGGAAAAATAATGCATAAACATAGGACACCCCCCCTGGTGCTACGTATCAGAGAGTGACACTTCCTAACAGACGAAGGCATGAAGGAATCCTTCACTCGATATTACCTGCACGTTGCCGACATAAGAAGCAACATAAAGGCAGTAGGGTGAGTCTCTTTTCATAATTAATAACATATGAGAATTAAGCAATGCATAGGAAAAAGGAAACCAGGTACACCAATTCACAACAATGGGGACAATCAAATCAGCATTCTCATTCCAATCAGCACTATACAATATATGATTATGCATGTAATGCAACCCAAACTCCACGGGTACATGCATGTCGGATCCGTCACCAAATACAAATAGGCCGTAGCCTCTGCTCACCAAATAAAATTAGGCCGTAGCCTCTGCTCACCAATAATGCACATGCTTCATGAGGTGTTATGGAGAATGCATCACAACACACCACCAATCAATCAATTCACATTTTAAATTCTAGTCTCACCATAGTGCATTAATTAACTCACCAAATCAAAATTAGGCCGAAGCCTCTGCTCACCAATCTCACCTCATCATCACTCACCAATTCAGCTCACCACTCACAACAACACCAATTCAAATAGACCAACTCAGGACATTGACACGACATAGGAAAAAATGGAGGAAAATAGTCATTTAGACACTTGAACACCATCAGCCAGAAACACCAGTAAAATAATTTATTTTTGCATAAAATTGAGACTATTGGATAGGTACTGAAATTAGCTTCAAAACGCATTTCGAACCGTTGAATTTGGATAACCGAGTCAAAAGTTACATTAAAAACAATTTAGGAAAAATGTTAGACATCCTGGAAACTGGCGCATGGGCGCTGGGCGCCCAGGGGCAACACAGCGCTTGGCGCATGGGCGCTTGGCGCCCAGGAGAAGCAACACGCACAGGCGCATGGGCGCTGGCGCCCAGGAACAACACGCGCAACAGCGCACAGGCGCTAGGCGCCCAGGGGAACAACACGCGCACAGCGCACAGGCGCTGGACGCTAGGCGCCCAGGAAGGCAACACGCGCATAGGCGCTGGCGCCCAGAAGCAACAACGCGCACAGGCGCGCCCCGGGAACAGCAGCAACATGGCGCCCAAGCACTAGGCGCCTAAGACCAACTTGCAACAGAACTCATTTTTCTTCGAAATTTATTTTACACGAGCCAAATTCTCAGGACATGAAAACTCAATAAAAATTTTGTCAAAAGCTGAACATTATTTTTGGCGCCCATGCACTAGGCACCTAGTGAAAATACGCAACTCAACTCCTTTCTTGACCAAAATCAGTTTTCATGAGCCATTTTACATAAGTATAAAAACCTGAAAACAATTTTCACAAAACTATCACCAGAACTTTGGGGCCCTTGGCGCCCATGGCTCAAGCAACGAGTGCCAAAACTGGCAGCACAGGAACACAGGATGGCAACACAGGCAACAGGGACAGCAACACAGAATGGCAACACAGTGACACAGAATTTTGGAAAACTGGCGCAGCACACTGCTGGGCGCCTGGCGCCCATGACTAGGCGCAACACTGAAAATTTCAGCAACATGCCTATGGCGCCCAAGGCGCCTAGGGGCTCCTAAACAGAATTTTTCTCACTTTCATTCACCAAACTAAATTCATCAAAACGCCCAATTATATATATATTTCTAACATGTCACCATGATTCTCAATTTCACTACATAATCACCAAATAATCATATACTCAAACATATGGTCTACAATTCGCATTTTACCACAATTCAATCATCAATCATAAAATTCTCAACATAATAATTCAACAACAACATCACAATATTATAATTCCTAAACAACAACACAATTTAATCATGGAACTAACCTAGGACCCTAACCCTAAGCAATTCATAATTCGCATACTCATTAAGAACAAAAAGAGGACCCCCTAACCTTATGGAAGTCGAATTTGCTAGCCAAGCTCCAAGTGAAGAATGCGAACCACCAATGATCCTCCTCCTCTTCTCTATGAGCTTCGCCCCTTTCTTCTTCTCCTCTTCGCAACTCTCTTCTCACTCCCTCTTACGTTTCTTTTTCTTTCTTTTCTCACTTGGGTGAATTGCCACTAACTCCCTAGACCCCAATGAATTCGACTCCTATGCCAAAGAAATGGGCCACGGGCCTAATTGTGGATCACGGGCCCTTGCTCGCACCACTTAAATAGTGACAACACCCCCTAATAAAAATAAAATAAAATAATTAAACTCGAATTATTTAATTAAATTAAATAAATATTGTAAGCCTTAAATAATTTAATTAAATAAATAATTAAATTATTTTGGGGCGTTACAACTCTCCCCCACTTAGAATATTTCGTCCTCGAAATTACCTGAATCAAACAACTCCGGATATGCCTCCCGCATCTTGCTCTCCAGCTCCCAAGTCATACTCTCACCAGCAGCTCCTAACCAAACCACTTTCACCAAAAGAATTTCTTTCCCTCTCAGAGTCTTCACTTCTCTATCTTCAATCCGCACAGGCATAGTCTCCACGGTGAGATTATCCCGCACCTCTACTTCATCCATCTGAATCACATGGGACGGGTCCGGAACATACTTTCGAAGTTGTGACACGTGAAACACGTCATGCAAGTTCGAAAGATTAGGCGGCAAAGCCACCCTATATGCAACACTTCCCACCCTCTCCGTAATCTGATACGGACCAATGAAACGGGGAGTTAACTTCTTAGATTTCAAGGCACGCCCAACACCAGTCACCGGAGTGACTCTCAGGAACACATGATCACCGGCCTGAAACTCTAAATCCTTCCTTCTCTTATCATGATAGCTCTTTTGTCGACTCTGCGACGCTTTCATCTTCTCACGGATTAATTTTACCTTCTCAGTTGTTTCTCGCACAATTTCAGGCCCCAACACTGCACTCTCCCCAGATTCATACCAACACAACGGAGTCCTACATCTCCGACCATACAATGCCTCAAACGGTGCCATACCAATACTAGAGTGAAAACTGTTGTTATAGGTGAATTCTATCAACGAAAGATGAGAATCCCATGAACCTCCCTGCTCAAGAACACATGCCCTCAACAAGTCCTCTAACGACTGAATAGTCCTCTCCGTCTGACCATCTGTCTGCGGATGATAAGCGGAGCTCAACCTCAACTTAGAACCCAAAGCTTCCTGCAAACTCTTCCAAAATTCAGAGGTGAATCTTGGATCTCTATCAGATACAATACTAAGCGGAACGCCATGCAACTTCACAATAGTCTTGATGTAGATTTCTGCCAACTTTGGAACTGGATAAGTCATATTAATTGGTAAGAAATGAGCAGACTTAGACAACCTGTCTACAACCACCCATATAGCATCAAACCCTCTCACTGTATTTGGCAAACCAGTTACAAAATCCATGGAAATGCTATCCCATTTCCATTCCGGAATCTCCAATGGTTGCATCAACCCCGCAGGCTTCTGATGCTCAATCTTAGACTTCTGACAAGTCAGACACGAATACACAAACTGCGCCACATCCTTCTTCATACCAGGCCACCAGAACATTCTCTTCAAATCTTGGTACATTTTCGTAGCCCCGGGATGAATACTCAACTTGCTTCTATGGCTCTCCTCAAGAATCATTCTCTTCATCTCAGCATCGTCAGGAATGCAGATCCTATCTCTGAATCTCAATACACCTTGGGAATCTAACTTGAAATCTCCATCCACATCTTGATCATTCACAACCAACAGGTCTACCAACTTTACATCTGACTTTTGTGCTTCTCGGACACTAACCAAAAATTCATTTCCGATCTTCAACATCCCCAATCTGACACTCTGCGGTGTCACTTCACAAACCAGACTCATGTCCCGAAACTGCTCAATCAACTCTAACTCTTTCACCATCATAGCTGACATATGCAAACTCTTCCGACTTAAAGCATCAGCCACGACATTAGCTTTGCCGGGGTGATAGTTCAAGCCGAAATCATAATCCTTCAGCAACTCTAACCAACGTCTCTGTCTCATATTTAGCTCCTGCTGATCAAACAAGTATTTCAGACTCTTATGGTCACTAAACACTTCGAATCTGGTACCATACAGATAGTGCCTCCAAATTTTCAGCACAAACACAATTGCAGCTAGCTCCAAATCATGAGTAGGGTAGTTCTTCTCATGGGTCCTCAACTGTCTGGACGCATAAGCTACTACCTTACCCTCTTGCATCAATACACCTCCCAAACCCATCTTGGAAGCATCGCAATAAACTACAAACGGTCGGTCAGGAACAGGCAAAGTCAAAACGGGCGATGTAGTCAACCTCTTCTTCAACTCATTGAAGCTCTCCTCACAGCGTGCATCCCACACAAAAGCTTTTCCCTTACACGTCAATTGAGTCAACGGAAGTGCCAACTTCGAGAAGCCTTCAATAAATCTCCTGTAATAACCAGCTAATCCCAAGAAGCTTCTGATTTCTGTAACTGACTTCGGGCTCTCCCATTGAGACACAGCATCAACCTTGGCTGGGTCCACAGCTATACCATTACCAGAGATAATATGACCAAGGAAACCTACTTCATTCAGCCAGAACTCACACTTAGACAATTTTGCATACAATTTCTTTTCTTTCAATACTTCCAGCACTAACCTCAAATGTTCTGAGTGCTCCTCTTCTGTCTTAGAATACACCAGAATGTCGTCAATAAACACAACTACAAACCGATCCAAGTAACTATGAAAGGTACGATTCATGTACTCCATAAACACACCCGGCGCATTGGTAACCCCAAACGGCATAACAGAATACTCATAGTGCCCATATCTCGTTCTGAAAGCGGTTTTCTGAATGTCTTCATCCTTTACCTTGATCTGGTGATAACCCGACCTCAAATCGATTTTACTAAACACCTTAGCACCTACCAACTGGTCCATCAGATCATCAATTCTGGGAAGCGGATACCTGTTCTTTATTGTCACTTTGTTCAATTGCCTATAATCGACACAAAGTCTCATGCTCCCGTCCTTCTTTTTCACTAACAATACCGGAGCACCCCACGGTGACACACTTGGCCTTACAAATTTCTTCTCAAGCAGATCTTCTAATTGCTTTTTCAATTCAGACAACTCTGAGGCTGACATTCGGTACGGTGCCATAGACACAGGCCTAGTACCAGGTATAAGATCATTGGCAAACTCAACCTCCCTCTCTGGCGGAACACTTGGAATTTCATCTGGGAACACTTCAGGGAACTCACACACTACTTGAACCCTTTCAATGATTGCCTGATTCTCAGCAGACAATGACGCCATCAAGGCAAACAGATGAACTCCCTCCTTCATTACCTTATGCAAATGACCAGCAGGCAACAACACTGATTCTTCCTCTTCGGGAGGAAAGAAACTCACAGATCTCCGGAAACAATTAATATGCACATGGTTAAATACTAACCAGTCCATACCAAGAATGACATCCAACCCTCCCAACGGCAAACAAATAAGATCAACAAGAAAATTTCTGCCGAAGATTGACAGAGGGCACTTAGCACACACAAGAGAGGTAGTTACTGAACCCTTAGCTGGAGTGTCAATAACCATCTCCCTCATCATAGAAGATAAAACAACGTCCAATTTCTCAGCACACAAAGCAGCAATAAAAGAATGCGTAGCACCAGTATCAATAATAGCAATCAAGGGAATACCATTAATAAAACATGTACCTCGAATCTCATTAGTGTCCTCTGATCCTGCGAGAGCAAACACCTTTCCATGGGACTTCTCTTTCTTCGGTTTAGTACACATAGTACTAATATGACCTGATTCTCCGCAATTGTAGCACACCACATCCCTTTTCTCACATTTCGCAGCCACATGACCCTCTTTACCGCATTTGAAACATTTATTATCCGAGCAGTCAAAACTCTTGTGACCCGGCTTGCCACACCTGTAGCACACAACCTTCGCAGGGGCATCTCCCCCACTTGTTTTCTTATTATCAGCATACCTCTGCTTACCCTTACCAGCTGGAGCCTCATACGGTTTACCCCGGTTCTGAAATTTACCCCTCAGATCCCTCATGACCCTGGAGTGAGCATTACTATCATCCTCATATATCCTGCAACTGTCGATCAAATCAGCGAATACCCGAATCTTCTGGTACCCTACAGCTTTCTTAATATCAGCCCTCAGCCCATTCTCAAACTTAATACACTTTGAGAACTCAGAGTCAGCATCAGCATAATGGGGATAAAACTTAGCCAATTCAGTGAACTTGGCAGCATACTCTGTCACTGACATGCTTCGTTGCTTCAGCTCAAGGAATTCTATTTCTTTCTTACCTCTCACATCTTCAGGAAAATACTTCCGCAAGAACTCTCTACGGAAAACAGCCCAAGTTATCTCTTCATTAGCAGTTTCTAATCTCTGCCTCACCTCCATCCACCAATCATCAGCTTCCTCTGCCAGCGTATGGGTACCATACCTGACCTTCTGCGCATCATCACAATCCATGACTCGAAATATCCTTTCAATCTCTTTCAGCCATGCCAGAGCACCATCTGGATTATACTTGCCCTTAAAGACAGGTGGGTTCTCTCTCTGGAACGTAGCCAAATTGCGCGTCCCATCATTAACAGCACCGGGTATATTACCCATTGCCCTGGCTATAGCCTGCAAGGCAGCAGCAAGTGCAGCATCGTCCCGTCTGGCCATTCTAGCACTGCAACAGAAAACAAAATTCAGAAACGAGTAACAAACTCAATGTTACTCAACACGACGACTCGACTACCGGCCGGACAGACCGAACTGCTCTGATACCACTAATGTAACACCCCTTTTCTAATAACTTTATTTTTAAATAAAATCAGAGTCTCTTTTTTTTTTTTTTTTTTTGAAAAGAATTCAAGCGAGTGCTACATTTACTTCATAAATAACAAGATACATAACACCATGAGAAAAATGTTTAGTTCGCATCAACTAAAACCAATCACCATCAGCAGCGGAATAAATATGAGTTCTAAAACTTAAAACCAATACATCACCAATCAAATCTAACAGTTTAGGAAAAATAATGCATAAACATAGGACACCCCCCCTGGTGCTACGTATCAGAGAGTGACACTTCCTAACAGACGAAGGCATGAAGGAATCCTTCACTCGATATTACCTGCACGTTGCCGACATAAGAAGCAACATAAAGGCAGTAGGGTGAGTCTCTTTTCATAATTAATAACATATGAGAATTAAGCAATGCATAGGAAAAAGGAAACCAGGTACACCAATTCACAACAATGGGGACAATCAAATCAGCATTCTCATTCCAAACTCCACGGGTACATGCATGTCGGATCCGTCACCAAAAACAAATAGGCCGTAGCCTCTGCTCACCAAATAAAATTAGGCCGTAGCCTCTGCTCACCAATAATGCACATGCTTCATGAGGTGTTATGGAGAATGCATCACAACACACCACCAATCAATCAATTCACATTTTAAATTCTAGTCTCACCATAGTGCATTAATTAACTCACCAAATCAAAATTAGGCCGAAGCCTCTGCTCACCAATCTCACCTCATCATCACTCACCAATTCAGCTCACCACTCACAACAACACCAATTCAAATAGACCAACTCAGGACATTGACACGACATAGGAAAAAATGGAGAAAACAGTCATTTAGACACTTGAACACCATCAGCCAGAAACACCAGTAAAATAATTTCTTTTTGCATAAAATTGAGACTATTGGATAGGTACTGAAATTAGCTTCAAAACGCATTTCGAACCGTTGAATTTGGATAACCGAGTCAAAAGTTACATTAAAAACAATTTAGGAAAAATGTTAGACATCCTGGAAACTGGCGCATGGGCGCTGGGCGCCCAGGGGCAACACAGCGCTTGGCGCATGGGCGCTTGGCGCCCAGGAGAAGCAACACGCACAGGCGCATGGGCGCTGGCGCCCAGGAACAACACGCGCAACAGCGCACAGGCGCTAGGCGCCCAGGGGAACAACACGCGCACAGCGCACAGGCGCTGGACGCTAGGCGCCCAGGAAGGCAACACGCGCATAGGCGCTGGCGCCCAGAAGCAACAACGCGCACAGGCGCGCCCCGGGAACAGCAGCAACATGGCGCCCAAGCACTAGGCGCCTAAGACCAACTTGCAACAGAACTCATTTTTCTTCGAAATTTATTTTACACGAGCCAAATTCTCAGGGGCATCAGATCATCAATTCTGGGAAGCGGATACCTGTTCTTTATTGTCACTTTGTTCAATTGCCTATAATCGACACAAAGTCTCATGCTCCCGTCCTTCTTTTTCACTAACAATACCGGAGCACCCCACGGTGACACACCTGGCCTTACAAATTTCTTCTCAAGCAGATCTTCTAATTGCTTTTTCAATTCAGACAACTCTGAGGCTGACATTCGGTACGGTGCCATAGACACAGGCCTAGTACCAGGTATAAGATCAATGGCAAACTCAACCTCCCTCTCTGGCGGAACACTTGGAATTTCATCTGGGAACACTTCAGGGAACTCACACACTACTTGAACCCTTTCAATGATTGCCTGATTCTCAGCAGACAATGACGCCATCAAGGCAAACAGATGAACTCCCTCCTTCATTACCTTATGCAAATGACCAGCAGGCAACAACACTGATTCTTCCTCTTCGGGAGGAAAGAAACTCACAGATCTCCGGAAACAATTAATATGCACATGGTTAAATACTAACCAGTCCATACCAAGAATGACATCCAACCCTCCCAACGGCAGACAAATAAGATCAACAAGAAAATTTCTGCCGAAGATTGACAGAGGGCACTTAGCACACACAAGAGAGGTAGTTACTGAACCCTTAGCTGGAGTGTCAATAACCATCTCCCTCATCATAGAAGATAAAACAAGGTCCAATTTCTCAGCACACAAAGCAGCAATAAAAGAATGCGTAGCACCAGTATCAATAATAGCAATCAAGGGAATACCATTAATAAAACATGTACCTCGAATCTCATTAGTGTCCTCTGATCCTGCGAGAGCAAACACCTTTCCATGGGACTTCTCTTTCTTCGGTTTAGTACACTTAGTACTAATATGACCTGATTCTCCGCAATTGTAGCACACCACATCCCTTTTCTCACATTTCGCAGCCACATGACCCTCTTTACCGCATTTGAAACATTTATTATCCGAGCAGTCAAAACTTTTGTGACCCGGCTTGCCACACCTGTAGCACACAACCTTCGCAGGGGCATCTCCCCCACTTGTTTTCTTATTATCAGCATACCTCTGCTTACCCTTACCAGCTGGAGCCTCATACGGTTTACCCCGGTTCTGAAATTTACCCCTCAGATCCCTCATGACCCTGGAGTGAGCATTACTATCATCCTCATATATCCTGCAACTGTCGATCAAATCAGCGAATACCCGAATCTTCTGGTACCCTACAGCTTTCTTAATATCAGCCCTCAGCCCATTCTCAAACTTAATACACTTTGAGAACTCAGAGTCAGCATCAGCATAATGGGGATAAAACTTAGCCAATTCAGTGAACTTGGCAGCATACTCTGTCACTGACATGCTTCGTTGCTTCAGCTCAAGGAATTCTATTTCTTTCTTACCTCTCACATCTTCAGGAAAATACTTCCGCAAGAACTCTCTACGGAAAACAGCCCAAGTTATCTCTTCATTAGCAGTTTCTAATCTCTGCCTCACCTCCATCCACCAATCATCAGCTTCCTCTGCCAGCGTATGGGTACCATACCTGACCTTCTGCGCATCATCACAATCCATGACTCGAAATATCCTTTCAATCTCTTTCAGCCATGCCAGAGCACCATCTGGATTATACTTGCCCTTAAAGACAGGTGGGTTCTCTCTCTGGAACGTAGCCAAATTGCGCGTCCCATCATTAACAGCACCGGGTATATTACCCATTGCCCCGGCTATAGCCTGCAAGGCAGCAGCAAGTGCAGCATCGTCCCGTCTGGCCATTCTAGCACTGCAACAGAAAACAAAATTCAGAAACGAGTAACAAACTCAATGTTACTCAACACGACGACTCGACTACCGGCCGGACAGACCGAACTGCTCTGATACCACTAATGTAACACCCCTTTTCTAATAACTTTATTTTTAAATAAAATCAGAGTCTCTTTTTTTTTTTTTTTTGAAAACAATTCAAGCGAGTGCTACATTTACTTCATAAATAACAAGATACATAACACCATGAGAAAAATGTTTAGTTCGCATCAACTAAAACCAATCACCATCAGCAGCGGAATAAATATGAGTTCTAAAACTTAAAACCAATACATCACCAATCAAATCTAACAGTTTAGGAAAAATAATGCATAAACATAGGACACCCCCCCCTGGTGCTACGTATCAGAGAGTGACACTTCCTAACAGACGAAGGCATGAAGGAATCCTTCACTCGATATTACCTGCACGTTGCCGACATAAGAAGCAACATAAAGGCAGTAGGGTGAGTCTCTTTTCATAATTAATAATATATGAGAATTAAGCAATGCATAGGAAAAAGGAAACCAGGTACACCAATTCACAACAATGGGGACAATCAAATCAGCATTCTCATTCCAAACTCCACGGGTACATGCATGTCGGATCCGTCACCAAATACAAATAGGCCGTAGCCTCTGCTCACCAAATAAAATTAGGCCGTAGCCTCTGCTCACCAATAATGCACATGCTTCATGAGGTGTTATGGAGAATGCATCACAACACACCACCAATCAATCAATTCACATTTTAAATTCTAGTCTCACCATAGTGCATTAATTAACTCACCAAATCAAAATTAGGCCGAAGCCTCTGCTCACCAATCTCACCTCATCATCACTCACCAATTCAGCTCACCACTCACAACAACACCAATTCAAATAGACCAACTCAGGACATTGACACGACATAGGAAAAAATGGAGGAAAACAGTCATTTAGACTCTTGAACACCATCAGCCAGAAACACCAGTAAAATAATTTATTTTTGCATAAAATTGAGACTATTGGATAGGTACTGAAATTAGCTTCAAAACGCATTTCGAACCGTTGAATTTGGATAACCGAGTCAAAAGTTACATTAAAAACAATTTAGGAAAAATGTTAGACATCCTGGAAACTGGCGCATGGGCGCTGGGCGCCCAGGGGCAACACAGCGCTTGGCGCATGGGCGCTTGGTGCCCAGGAGAAGCAACACGCACAGGCGCATGGGCGCTGGCGCCCAGGAACAACACGCGCAACAGCGCACAGGCGCTAGGCGCCCAGGGGAACAACACGCGCACAGCGCACAGGCGCTGGACGCTAGGCGCCCAGGAAGGCAACACGCGCATAGGCGCTGGCGCCCAGAAGCAACAACGCGCACAGGCGCGCCCCGGGAACAGCAGCAACATGGCGCCCAAGCACTAGGCGCCTAAGACCAACTTGCAACAGAACTCAATTTCACTACATAATCACCAAATAATCATATACTCAAACATATGGTCTACAATTCGCATTTTACCACAATTCAATCATCAATCATAAAATTCTCAACATAATAATTCAACAACAACATCACAATATTATAATTCCTCAACAACAACACAATTTAATCATGGAACTAACCTAGGACCCTAACCCTAAGCAATTCATAATTCGCATACTCATTAAGAACAAAAAGAGGACCCCCTAACCTTATGGAAGTCGAATTTGCTAGCCAAGCTCCAAGTGAAGAATGCGAACCACCAATGATCCTCCTCCTCTTCTCTATGAGCTTCGCCCCTTTCTTCTTCTCCTCTTCGCAACTCTCTTCTCACTCCCTCTTACGTTTCTTTTTCTTTCTTTTCTCACTTGGGTGAATTGCCACTAACTCCCTAGACCCCAATGAATTCGACTCCTATGCCAAAGAAATGGGCCACGGGCCTAATTGTGGATCACGGGCCCTTGCTCGCACCACTTAAATAGTGACAACACCCCCTAATAAAAATAAAATAAAATAATTAAACTCAAATTATTTAATTAAATTAAATAAATATTGTAAGCCTTAAATAACTTAATTAAATAAATAATTAAATTATTTTGGGGCGTTACAATACTCTCACCAGCAGCTCCTAACCAAACCACCTTCACCAAAAGAATTTCTTTCCCTCTCAGAGTCTTCACTTCTCTATCTTCAATCCGCACAGGCATAGTCTCCACGGTGAGATTATCCCGCACCTCTACTTCATCCATCTGAATCACATGAGACGGGTCCGGAACATACTTTCGAAGTTGTGACACGTGAAACACGTCATGCAAGTTCGAAAGATTAGGTGGTAGAGCCACCCTATAGGCAACACTTCCCACCCTCTCCGTAATCTGATACGGACCAATGAAACGGGGAGTTAACTTCTTAGATTTCAAGGCACGCCCAACACCAGTCACCGGAGTGACTCTCAGAAACACATGATCACCGGCCTGAAACTCTAAATCCTTCCTTCTCTTTCAGCCATGCCAAAGCACCATCTGGATTAAAGACAGGTGGGTTCTCTCTCTGGAACGTAGCCAAATTGCACGTCCCATCATTCACAGCACCGGGTATATTACCCATCGCCCCGGCTATAGCCTGCAAGGCAGCAGTAAGTGCAGCATCGTCCCGTCTGGCCATTCTAGCACTGCAACAGGAAACAAAATTCTGAAACGAGTAACAAACTCAATGTTACTCAACACGACGACTCGACTACCGGCCGGACAGACCGAACTGCTCTGATACCACTAATGTAACACCCCATTTCTAATAACTTAGCTTTTAAATAAAATCAGAGTCTTTTTTTTTTTTTTGAAAACAATACAAGCGAGTGCTACATTTACTCCATAAATATCAAGATACATAACACCGTAAGGAAGGTTCAGTTCGCATCACTAAAACCAATCACCACCAGCAGCGGAATAATAAAGAGTTCCAAAAAATTAAAATCAATACATCACCAACAAAGTCTAGCAGTTTTAAGAAAATAAAGCATAAACATAGGACACCCCCCCTGGTGCTACGTATCAGAGCGTGACACTTCCTACCAGACGAAGGCATAAAGAAATCCTTCACTCGTTATTACCTGCACGTTGCCGACATAAGAAGCAACATAAACGCAGTAGGGTGAGTCTCTTTTCATAATTAATAACATATGAGAATTAAGCAATGCATAGGAAAAAGGGAAACCAGGCACACAAATTCACAACAATGGAACAATCCCATCAACATTCTATTTCCAACAGCATTACACAATATATGATTATGCATGTAATGCAACCCAAACTCCACGGGTACATGCATGTCGGATCCGTCACCAAATACAAATAGGCCGTAGCCTCTGCTCACCAAATAAAATTAGGCCATAGCCTCTGCTCACCAATAATGCACATGCTTCATGAGGTGTTATGGAGAATGCATCACAACACACCGCAAATCAGTCAATTTCACATTTTAAATTCTAATCTCACCATAGTGCATTAATTAACTCACCAAATTAAAATTAGGCCGAAGCCTCTGCTCACCAATCTCACCTCATCATCACTCACCAATTCAGCTCACCACCCACACCAACACCAATTCAAATAGATCAACTCAGGACATTGACACGACATAGGGAAAATGGAGGAAAACAGTCATTTGGACACTTGAACACCATCAGCCCAGAAACACCAGTAAAATAATTTATTTTTGCATAAAATTGAGACTATTGGATAGGCACTGAAATTAGCTTCAAAACGCATTTTGAACCGTTGAATTTGGATAACCGAGTCAAAAGTTACATTAAAAACAATTTAGGAAAAATGTTAGACATCCTGGAAACTGGCGCATGGGCGCTGGGCGCCCAGGGGCAACACAGCGCTTGGCGCATGGGCGCTTGGCGCCCAGGAGAGGCAACACGCACAGGCGCATGGGCGCTTGGCGCCCAGGAACAACACGCGCACATAGGCGCTGGGCGCTTGGCGCCCAGGAACAACACGCGCACATAGGCGCTGGGCGCTTGGCGCCCAGGAACAACACGCGCACATAGGCGCTGGGCGCTTGGCGCCCAGGAACAACACGCGCACATAGGCGCTGGGCGCCCAGGAAGGCAACAAGCGCATAGGCGCGCCCAGGGAACAACAGCAACATGGCGCCCAAGCACTAGGCGCCTAAGACCCACATGCTACAAAATTTATTTTTCTTCGAAATTAATTTTACACGAGCCAAATGCTCAGAACATGAAAACCCAATAATATTTTCATCAAAAACTGAACATCATTTTTGGCGCCCATGCACTAGGCACCTAGTGAAAACACGCAACTCAACTCCTTTGTTGCCCAAAATCATTTTTCATGAGCCATTTTAACTGAATATGAAAACCTGAAAACAATTTTTACAAAACTATCACCAGGACTTTGGGGCCCTTGGCGCCCATGACTCAAGCAACAAGCGCCAAAACTGGCAGCACAGTGACCCAGAATGGCAACACAGGCAACAGACACAGCAACACAGGCAACAGACACAGCAACACAGAATGGCAACACAGGCAACAGAATTTGGAAAACTGGCGCAGCACACTGCTGGGCGCCTGGCGCCCATGACTAGGCGCAACACTGAAAATTTCAGCAACATGCTTATGGCGCCCAAGGCGCCTAGGGCTTCTAAACAGAATTTTTTCTCACTTTCATTCACCAAATTAAATTCATCAAAATGCCCAATTACATATATATTACTAAAGTGTCACCATGATTCTCAAATTCACCAAATAAGCACCAATGAGACATATGATCAAACATAGGGTATCCAATTCGCATTTAGCCACAACTCAAGCATCAATCATAAAATTCTCAACATAATAATTCAACAACAAGCATCACAATATTATAATTCCTCATCAACAACACAATTCAATCATGGAACTAACCTAGGACCCTAACCCTAAGCAATTCCCAATTCGCATAGTATTAAGAACAAAATGAGGACCCCCTAACCTTATGGAAGTCGAATTTGCTAAGCAACGCTCCAAAGAATTGCAAGACACCAACAAGCTCTTCCCCCTCCTTGAGTGATTCGCGAAGCTCTTCCCCCTTTCCTCTTGCAAGTTTCGACTTCTCTTCTCACTTCTCCTCTCTTTACGTTACTTTCTTTCTTTTTTCCCACTTGAGTCAAAATGAAAACTAGCTTCTAAGACCCCTTGAGAGTCGAATTACTTGACTAAGCAATGCGCCGCGGGCCTAATTGTGGATCATGGGCCCTTGCTCGCACCACCTAAATAGTGACACCACCTCCTAATAAAATAAAATAAAATAATTAAACTTGAATTATTTAATTAAATTAAATAAATATTGTAAGCTTTAAATAACTTAATTAAATAAATAATTAAATTATTTTGGGGCGTTACAATAAGGCTGCGGTCTGAGTTCTAAATTGAAATGATAAGGCTGCGGTCTGGGTTGATATTATGATGATAAGGCTGCGGTCTGGGAAAATGGTACCACATGCATAACTGTATTGCATACATCCTCATGATAAGCATGTGAGTTGCTGATTGTATGAACTATTGCTACTGTGTGACTGTATGAGTGCGACACTATGATGAAATATACTTCTTATTATAGTCTTTATTATATGGTTCGAGACTCACCCTTCTGTTGTTGTTTACCACAGGTAGTCCTGAGTGAAGGCTTACTCCTTTCACTCCCGAGTCAGTCTGCTCTGATACGTGACACCTAGGGGGTGGGCTTAGGATTCTAGTGTTATTCATTTGCCGTTGAATTTTTATTTAATGATTTTGATGAGGCTGTTGTTCGGCGCTTTCGAGATTATGTTATTTTTTTTCCGCTGCGAGACATTATATTATAATGTGTGGATTTTATTGGTGAAGTCATGAGTACCCTAAATTATTTAATGGTGTTGCGTATTATAAAGGTGTAATGAAGGCTTATACTGATTTGACCGTTGTTAGATTAGAATTATGTGTAGCATTCCATTGAAACGAAATTTTGAAACTCTGATCTCTATGATAAATAGCCGGGTAGAATGGGGTGTTACATTAGTGGTATCAGAGCAATGGTTGGTCCGTCCGGCCAAGTCGTCGAGTCGTTGTGTCAGATAGTGACCAACTGTTGTCTTTCAGAGCTGACCATGGTTTATGTTGCAGGTACTCCAAAAGTTTCCATTGGTAAGTGAACTAGTGGGGGAGATGCCCCTACTAGTGCTGTGTGCCTTATTGTGCCTTTTCGTATATGTGCCTTTAGCTGTGAATTGTTGTCTCCATGGGTTGGCCCTTCTAGCTGTTTTAATGCCTTGACTGCTGTTCCATGAGTTGAATTATTTTTCCATGCTGAACTATGTAGATGATTATCACTTACTCTAAAAGATTGTCATTATTGTTTTGGCGATTAGTGACTGATGTCACGGGACTTGGTTTTGATTTCCTGCTGGTTTGGAAGGTGTTCAATTTTCGAAAAATGTATTAGTTGTTGTTTTGTCAATTTAAAGTATTGCTATTTGCCAACTAAACGAGTTGCTATATTACGGTTTATTTTTATAGAATGAGTTGTTGTTTTATGAAATAAGTGTGGTGCGGTTTTGTGAAAATGAAGCGCTATTCTTTTTTATGCTGAAAAACGTGTTGTTTTCGTAATAACTTGAAATGCCGAGTTCCTAAAATTTAAAATGATGTTTGTACTCGTGTTTTAATTATAGTTGACAATGTGTAATTGATCAATGTCGTAGTGTTAAGTATCCTACCTTCCTTTCTACAAGGCTTAGTATAATACGTCTCACTTACTCCTTTATGTGCCCAAAGAAAAAGATTTTTGAGCTGATTTGAACTATGTGCCATAAAATGGATGTGCTCCTTATTAGCTCGTTACTCTATGGAACTAAAAACCTATAAATACCATTATTGACTGTTTTGGATTAACGGCGAGTTCGATACATTTGAAAAATTGGGTTTTTATGAAAGTATTTTCCTCTGGCTCTTATTTTATGGTATTTCTAATTCTATTGGGGTTGTTAAGTGTATCTTTCTAGATTCCAATTAGACGATAGTAAAGGATTGTTCCACACTCTTGATGTTGCACACTTTGATTTCCTTCTAGAGTATAACTACTTGGTGTTAAGTGTTAGAATCATTAGGTGTTAAGTGTTTGGACTCCGTTTTCCTCTGCCTTTTTGTAACCTAATCGAGTCTAGTTACTTCCCTTTGTACATATTTAAATGAATGTAAATGTTTGGTGTTGAAATTGGTGGAATTATGTTTCATTGAAATTTATAAAATATGATTGTAGAGGTGACTAGAATAAATGCATGCTTAAAAAAAAAAACCATTTGCGAACTCTAATTGTCTACAACTGATTTTATTGTCTGATTCTGGTTGGTACCTCTTTAATTGTGTTACGTGGTTTTGTAAGTTGAAAATGAAGTGAGTTATGAGATTGTTTGTGAACCCCTAATAAACAAATTTTATGATTGGATACAATATTGGTATCAAACTTATTTTTTTTAATAAACGAATTCCTATTAGATTACTTCGCAGTTGCGCCAATTGTGTTGTGTGGTTTAATGAGTTAATATGGAATGCATGTTAAGGAATGAATGCATGTTGGTATTATGGTAGATATTGTTCTTACACGTTTGCTTTTATTGAACTCCCAAGTTTAAGGTGTTAATCGAGTACCCTATGTGATATGCTAGTGTGATCTTCATGTGTGATTAAATATTATTATTTTTGTAGGGATCGTTTAAATTGAATTGCTTTGGTGTGCTTGTCGTGTCTCAGACTTGAATTATGAATATAAAAATAGTGTCGTTGCATTGAGGAATGAGTAAAAGAGCCAACAAGTAGTGTAGCATTTTAGGTTCAGAAAATAATGTTGCTGTTTTATTCGGATAATTGTTATGGTTTTCTGCAAAATGACTATTGCTGAAAATGAATGTTGCTACCTTTTTGAAAGTTGTTGTTGCTGCTTCCTAAGGCCGCTGTCAGTGCTTTCAAGAATAACTGTTACTGTCCCTACTTTTGTACACTGCTGCTATTTTTATGAGTTGTGCCTAATTCGATTGTTAACCGTTGCCGGTGCCTTAGTGCCCGATTGTGTGACTGAGTTGTTAATATTGTTGTCGTGTTACTAAAATTATGAGACTTGTTGTACGACTGTTATGCACCCTGTGAATTTCGTTGTGATGTTATGATGATTGAAGTATTTTGTTATCCTTATGGGTAGATGAGTGGGGTAGGATGCGAGCTAGTTTATCAGAGTAGCGCAGCGGAGTAGAGAGTGAGTCTGATTATTACTGCTTGAAGTTACCTGGCTGAACAAGTAGTGTAACGCCCCAAAATAATTTAATTATTTATTTAATTAAGTTATTTAAGGCTTACAATATTTATTTAATTTAATTAAATAATTCAAGTTTAATTATTTTATTTTATTTTATTAGGAGGTGTTGTCACTAATTAAGTGGTGCGAGCAAGGGCCCGTGATCCACAATTAGGCCCGTGGCCCATTCCTTGGCATAGGAGTCGAATCATTAGGGGTCTAGGGAGTTAGTTGCAATTCACTCAAGTGAGAAAAAGAAAGAAAAGAAACGTAAGAGAGAGTGGGAAGAGAAAAGTTGCGAAGAAAAGAAGAGAAGAAGAGGAGAAGGCGAAACTCATAGAGAAGAGGAGGAGGCTCGTTGGTGGTTTGCATTCTTCCCTTGGAGCTTGGCTAACATTTCGACTTCCATAAGGTTAGGGGGTCCTCTTTTTGTGCTTAATAATCTATGCGAATTGTGATTGCTTAGGGTTAGGGTTCTAGGTTAGTTCTATGAATGATTTGTGATGTTAATGATTGATTCATAATATTGTGATGCTTGATGATTGAATTGCTATGTTGGAAATCGCATGATTGATGTTGAATTGTTGCTAAATGCGAATTGGAGACCATATGTTTGAATATATGATTATTTGGTGATTATATGGTGAAATTGAGAATCATGGTGACACTTTAGTAATATATATGTAATTGGGCGTTTTGGTGAATTTTAATTGGTAAATGAAAGTGGGAAAAATTCTGTTTGGAAGCCCCTAGGCGCCTTAGGCGCCATATGCATGTTGCTGAAATTTTCTGTTTTGCGCCATGGTCATGGGCGCCAAGTGCCCAGCAATGTGCTGTGCCAGTTTCCAAGTAATTCTGTTGCCTGTGTTGCCATTCTGTGTTCCTGTGCCTGTTGCCTGTGTTGCCATTCTGTGTTCCTGTGCTGTCAGTTTTGGCACTTGTTGCTTGTGTCATGGGCGCCAAGGGCCCCAAAGTCCGGGTGATAGTTTTGCGAAAATTGTTTTCAGGTTTTTATACTCAGGTAAAATGGCTCATGAAAAATGATTTTTGGCAACAAAGGAGTTGAGTTGCATATTTTCACTAGGTGCCTAGTGCATGGGCGCCAAAAATGATGTTCAGTTTTTGATGAAATTTTAATTTGGTTTTCATGTTCTGAGCATTTGGCTCGTGTAAAATCAATTTCGAAGGAAAATAAATTTTGTTGCATGTTGGCCTTAGGCGCCTAGTGCCTGGGCGCCGTGTTGCTGTGCTGAGCGCCTGTGCGTGTTGTTCCCCTGGGCGCCTAGCGCCTGTGCGCTGTTGCGCGTGTTGTTCCCCTGGGCGCCTAGCACCTGTGCGCTGTTGCGCGTGTTGTTCCCCTGGGCGCCTAGCGCCTGTGCGCTGTTGCGCGTGTTGTTCCTGGGCGCCAAGCGCCCATGCGCCAAGCGCTGTGTTGCCCCTGGGCGCCCAGCGCCCATGCGCCAGTTTCCAGGATGTCTAAATATTTTTCCTTTTTGTTTTTAATGTAACTTTTGACTCGGTTATCCAAATTTAACGGTTCAAAATGCGTTTCGAAGCTAATTTCAGTGTCTATTCAATGGTCTCAATTTTATGCAAAAATAAATTATTTTTACTGGTGTTCCTGGCTGAAGGTGTTCAAGTGTCCAAATGGCTATTTTTATCCATTTTCCCTATGTCGTGTCAATGTCCTGAGTTGGTCTATTTGAATTGGTGTTGGTGTGGGTGGTGAGCTGAAATGGTGAGTGATGATGAGGTGAGATTGGTGAGCAGAGGCTTCGGCCTAATTTTAATTTGGTGAGTTAAATAATGCACTATGGTGAGATTAGAATTTAAAATGGTGAATTGATTGATTTGTGGTGTGTTGTGATGCATTCTCCATAACACCTCATGAAGCATGTGCATTATTGGTGAGCAGAGGCTACGGCCTAATTTTATTTGGTGAGCAGAGGCTACGGCCTACTTGTATTTGGTGACGGATCCGACATGCATGTACCCGTGGAGTTTGGGTTGCATTACATGCATAATCATATATTGTGTAGTGCTGTTTGGAAATAGAATGTTGATGTGATTGTTCCATTGTTGTGAATTGGTGTGCCTGGTTTCCTTTTTCCTATGCATTGCGTAATTCCCATATGTTATTAATTTTGAAAAGAGACTCACCCTACTGCCTTTATGTTGCTTCTTATGTCGGCAACGTGCAGGTAATAACGAGTGAAGGATTCCTTTATGCCTTCGTCTGGTAGGAAGTGTCACGCTCTGATACGTAGCACCAGGGGGGGTGTCCTATGTTTATGCATTATTTTTCCTAAACTGTTAGATTTGATTGGTGATGTATTGGTTTTAAATTTTAGAACTCATATTTATTCCGCTGCTGATGGTGATTGGTTTTAGTTGATGCGAACTAAACATTTTTCTCATGGTGTTATGTATCTTGTTATTTATGAAGTAAATGTAGCACTCGCTTGAATTGTTTTCAAAAAAAAAAAAAAAAAACTCTGATTTTATTTAAAAGTAAAGTTATTAGAAAAGGGGTGTTACATTAGTGGTATCAGAGCAGTTCGGTCTGTCCGGCCAAGTTGTCCAGTCATAGTGTCAACTGACAACGGTGTGTTGTCAGTTATATCTAACTGTTGTTGTTGTAGCAAGTGAGTTGAGATGGCTGGGAGGATCGATGCTGCTGTTGCTGTTGTTGGGCTGCTGCTGAATGTTGCAAGAAGTTGAATCTTGTTTTGCCTGTTATGAATGGAGAGATGGTAGTCGATACTCCTGCGAAGGGGTCGGTGATTATGTCTCAGGTGTGTTCTCAGTGTCCCGTGTCGATCTTCGGCAGGGACTTTATTGTAAATTTTGTTTGCTTGCCGTTGGGAGGGTTGGATGTCATTCTTGGTATGGACTGGTTAGTATTTAACCATGTGCATATTAATTGTTTCCGGAGATCTGTGAGTTTCTTTCCTCCCGAAGAGGAAGAATCAGTGTTGTTGCCTGCTGGTCATTTGCATAAGGTAATGAGGGAAGGAGTTCATCTGTTTGCCTTGATGGCGTCATTGTCTGCTGAGAATCAGGCGATCATTGACAGGGTTCAAGTAGTGTGTGAGTTCCCTGAAGTGTTCCCGGATGAAATTCCAAGTGTCCCGCCAGAGAGGGAGGTTGAGTTTGCCATTGATCTTATACCTGGTACTAGGCCTGTGTCTATGGCACCGTACCGCATGTCAGCCTCAGAGTTGTCTGAATTGAAGAAGCAATTAGAAGATCTACTTGAGAAGAAATTTGTAAGGCCAAGTGTGTCACCGTGGGGTGCTCCGGTATTGTTAGTGAAAAAGAAGGACGGGAGTATGAGACTTTGTGTCGATTATAGGCAATTGAACAAAGTGACAATAAAGAACAGGTATCCGCTTCCCAGAATTGATGATCTGATGGACCAGTTGGTAGGTGCTAAGGTGTTTAGTAAAATCGATTTGAGATCGGGTTACCACCAGATCAAGGTAAAGGATGAAGACATTCAGAAAACCGCTTTCAGAACGAGATATGGGCACTATGAGTATTCTGTTATGCCGTTTGGTGTTACCAATGCGCCGGGTGTGTTTATGGAGTACATGAATCGTACTTTTCATAGTTACTTGGATCGGTTTGTAGTTGTGTTTATTGACGACATTCTGGTGTATTCTAAAACAGAAGAGGAGCACGCAGAACATTTGAGGTTAGTGCTAGAAGTGTTGAAAGAAAAGAAATTGTATGCAAAATTGTCTAAGTGTGAGTTTTGGCTGGATGAAGTAGGTTTCCTTGGTCATTTTATCTCTGGTAATGGTATAGCTGTGGACCCAGCCAAGGTTGATGCTGTGTCCCAATGGGAGAGCCCGAAGTCAGTTACAGAGATTAGAAGCTTCTTGGGATTAGCTGGTTATTACAGGAGGTTTATTGAAGGTTTCTCGAAGTTGGCCCTTCCGTTGACTCAATTGACGTGTAAGGGAAAAGCATTTGTGTGGGATGCTCGCTGTGAGGAGAGCTTCAATGAGTTGAAGAAGAGGTTGACCACATCGCCCGTTTAGACTTTGCCTGTTCCTGATCGACCGTTTGTAGTATATTGTGATGCTTCCAAGATGGGTTTGGGAGGTGTATTGATGCAAGAGGGTAAGGTGGTAGCTTATGCGTCCAGACAGTTGAGGACCCATGAGAAGAACTACCCTACTCAAGATTTGGAGCTAGCTGCAATTGTGTTTGTGCTGAAAATTTGGAGGCACTATCTGTATGGTACCAGATTTGAAGTGTTTAGCGACCATAAGAGTTTAAAATACTTGTTTGATCAGAAGGAGCTAAATATGAGGCAGAGACGTTGGCTAGAATTGCTGAAGGATTATGATTTCGGCTTGAACTATCACCCCGGCAAAGCTAATGTCGTGGCTGATGCTTTAAGTCGGAAGAGTTTGCATATGTCGGCTATGATGGTGAAAGAGTTAGAGTTGATTGAGCAGTTTCGGGACATGAGTCTGGTTTGTGAAGTGACACCGCAGAGTGTCAGATTGGGGATGTTGAAGATCGGCAATGAATTTTTGATTAGTGTCCGAGAAGCACAAAAGTCAGACGTAAAGTTGGTAGACCTGTTAGTTGTGAATGATCAAGATGTGGATGGAGATTTCAAGTTAGATTCCCAAGGTGTATTGAGATTCAGAGATAGGATCTGCATTCCTGACGATGCTGAGATGAAGAGAATGATTCTTGAGGAGAGCCATAGGAGCAAGTTGAGTATTCATCCAGGAGCTACGAAAATGTACCAAGATTTGAAGAGAATGTTCTGGTGGCCTGGTATGAAGAAGGATGTGGCACAGTTTGTGTATTCGTGTCTGACTTGGCAGAAGTCTAAGATTGAGCATCAGAAGCCTGCGGGGTTGATGCAACCATTGGAGATTCCGGAATGGAAATGGGATAGCATTTCCATGGATTTTGTAACTGGTTTGCCAAATACAGTGAGAGGGTTCGATGCTATATGGGTGGTTGTGGACAGGTTGTCTAAGTCTGCTCATTTCTTGCCAATTAATATGACCTATCCAGTTCCAAGGTTGGCAGAAATCTACATCAAGACTATTGTGAAGTTGCATGGCGTTCCGCTTAGTATTGTATCTGATAGAGATCCAAGATTCACATCTGAATTTTGGAAAAGTTTGCAGGAAGCTTTGGGTTCTAAGTTGAGGTTGAGCTCCGCTTATCATCCGCAGACAGATGGTCAGACGGAGAGGACTATTCAGTCGTTAGAGGACTTGTTGAGGGCATGCGTTCTTGAGCAGGGAGGTTCATGGGATTCTCATCTTTCGTTGATAGAGTTCACCTATAACAACAGTTTTCATTCTAGTATTGGTATGGCACCGTTTGAGGCATTGTATGGTCGGAGATGTAGGACTCCGTTGTGTTGGTATGAATCTGGGGAGAGTGCAGTGTTGGGGCCTGAGATTGTGCGAGAAACAACTGAGAAGGTAAAATTAATCCGTGAGAAGATGAAAGCGTCGCAGAGTCGACAAAAGAGCTATCATGATAAGAGAAGGAAGGATTTAGAGTTTCAGGCCGGTGATCATGTGTTTCTGAGAGTCACTCCGGTGACTGGTGTTGGGCGTGCCTTGAAATCTAAGAAGTTAACTCCCCGTTTCATTGGTCCGTATCAGATTACGGAGAGGGTGGGAAGTGTTGCCTATAGGGTGGCTCTACCACCTAATCTTTCGAACTTGCATGACGTGTTTCACGTGTCACAACTTCGAAAGTATGTTCCGGACCCGTCTCATGTGATTCAGATGGATGAAGTAGAGGTGCGGGATAATCTCACCGTGGAGACTATGCCTGTGCGGATTGAAGATAGAGAAGTGAAGACTCTGAGAGGGAAAGAAATTCTTTTGGTGAAAGTGGTTTGGTTAGGAGCTGCTGGCGAGAGTATGACTTGGGAGCTGGAGAGCAAGATGCGGGAAGCATATCCGGAGTTGTTTGATTCAGGTAATTTCGAGGACGAAATATTCTAAGTGGGGGAGAGTTGTAACGCCCCAAAATAATTTAATTATTTATTTAATTAAGTTATTTAAGGCTTACAATATTTATTTAATTTAATTAAATAATTCAAGTTTAATTATTTTATTTTATTTTATTAGGAGGTGTTGTCACTAATTAAGTGGTGCGAGCAAGGGCCCGTGATCCACAATTAGGCCCGTGGCCCATTCCTTGGCATAGGAGTCGAATCATTAGGGGTCTAGGGAGTTAGTTGCAATTCACTCAAGTGAGAAAAAGAAAGAAAAGAAACGTAAGAGAGAGTGGGAAGAGAAAAGTTGCGAAGAAAAGAAGAGAAGAAGAGGAGAAGGCGAAACTCATAGAGAAGAGGAGGAGGCTCGTTGGTGGTTTGCATTCTTCCCTTGGAGCTTGGCTAACATTTCGACTTCCATAAGGTTAGGGGGTCCTCTTTTTGTGCTTAATAATCTATGCGAATTGTGAGTGCTTAGGGTTAGGGTTCTAGGTTAGTTCTATGAATGATTTGTGATGTTAATGATTGATTCATAATATTGTGATGCTTGATGATTGAATTGCTATGTTGGAAATCGCATGATTGATGTTGAATTGTTGCTAAATGCGAATTGGAGACCATATGTTTGAATATATGATTATTTGGTGATTATATGGTGAAATTGAGAATCATGGTGACACTTTAGTAATATATATGTAATTGGGCGTTTTGGTGAATTTTAATTGGTAATTGAAAGTGGGAAAAATTCTGTTTGGAAGCCCCTAGGCGCCTTAGGCGCCATATGCATGTTGCTGAAATTTTCTGTTTTGCGCCATGGTCATGGGCGCCAAGTGCCCAGCAGTGTGCTGTGCCAGTTTCCAAAAAATTCTGTTGCCTGTGTTGCCATTCTGTGTTGCTGTGCCTGTTGCCTGTGTTGCCATTCTGTGTTCCTGTGCTGTCAGTTTTGGCACTTGTTGCTTGTGTCATGGGCGCCAAGGGACCCAAAGTCCGGGTGATAGTTTTGCGAAAATTGTTTTCAGGTTTTTATACTCAGGTAAAATGGCTCATGAAAAATGATTTTTGGCAACAAAGGAGTTGAGTTGCATATTTTCACTAGGTGCCTAGTGCATGGGCGCCAAAAATGATGTTCAGTTTTTGATGAAATTTTAATTTGGTTTTCATGTTCTGAGCATTTGGCTCGTGTAAAATCAATTTCGAAGGAAAATAAAATTTGTTGCATGTTGGCCTTAGGCGCCTAGTGCCTGGGCGCCGTGTTGCTGTGCTGAGCGCCTGTGCCTGTTGTTCCCCTGGGCGCCTAGCGCCTGTGCGCTGTTGCGCGTGTTGTTCCCCTGGGCGCCTAGCGCCTGTGCGCTGTTGCGCGTGTTGTTCCTGGGCGCCAAGCGCCCATGCGCCAAGCGCTGTGTTGCCCCTGGGCGCCCAGCGCCCATGCGCCAGTTTCCAGGATGTCTAAATATTTTTCCTTTTTGTTTTTAATGTAACTTTTGACTCGGTTATCCAAATTTAACGGTTCAAAATGCGTTTCGAAGCTAATTTCAGTGTCTATTCAATGGTCTCAATTTTATGCAAAAATAAATTATTTTTACTGGTGTTCCTGGCTGAAGGTGTTCAAGTGTCCAAATGGCTATTTTTATCCATTTTCCCTATGTCGTGTCAATGTCCTGAGTTGGTCTATTTGAATTGGTGTTGGTGTGGGTGGTGAGCTGAAATGGTGAGTGATGATGAGGTGAGATTGGTGAGCAGAGGCTTCGGCCTAATGGTGCATTATTGGTGAGCAGAGGCTACGGCCTAATTTTATTTGGTGAGCAGAGGCTACGGCCTACTTGTATTTGGTGACGGATCCGACATGCATGTACCCGTGGAGTTTGGGTTGCATTACATGCATAATCATATATTGTGTAGTGCTGTTTGGAAATAGAATGTTGATGTGATTGTTCCATTGTTGTGAATTGGTGTGCCTGGTTTCCTTTTTCCTATGCATTGCGTAATTCCCATATGTTATTAGTTTTGAAAAGAGACTCACCCTACTGCCTTTATGTTGCTTCTTATGTCGGCAACGTGCAGGTAATAACGAGTGAAGGATTCCTTTATTCCTTCGTCTGGTAGGAAGTGTCACGCTCTGATACGTAGCACCAGGGGGGGTGTCCTATGTTTATGCATTATTTTTCCTAAACTGTTAGATTTGATTGGTGATGTATTGGTTTTAAATTTTAGAACTCATATTTATTCCGCTGCTGATGGTGATTGGTTTTAGTTGATGCGAACTAAACATTTTTCTCATGGTGTTATGTATCTTGTTATTTATGAAGTAAATGTAGCACTCGCTTGAATTGTTTTCAAAAAAAAAAAAAAAAAAACTCTGATTTTATTTAAAAGTAAAGTTATTAGAAAAGGGGTGTTACAAGTAGGAGGGACGGCCGCCCAAGCACTTACCGCCGGTAATCAGAGCAATAGTAATCAGCATGAATGATAGCATTAGTTGTCTAGGTGGCCTTAGTGGGAGAGTGTTGGCGTTGACAGGTGGATTTCGAGGACGAAATTCCTTTAAGTGGGGGAGAGTTGTAACACCCCAAAAATAATAGATTAATTTATTTAATTAGTTAAAAGAAATTGGGTGGTAGAAATAATAATATAGTTATTATTCATTACTTATTAAAAATGAGTATAAGGTGTTTTAAATAAAATAAGGAGCAGTATTGGAATCGGATAAGTGTTGTAATTAAATTGGGCTTAAGCTGCAGGGAAGCCCGCAATCCAAGCCCGACAACCTAAGCGCATATAAAAGCTGAGATTTTAAGGTTTTGGTTCATTTGAGAAAAAGAAAGGATAAAGGAGAGGTGAAGTGCGCAAAACTCCAAGGATAAAGGAGAAGGTGTGATCCGGTTGCCATGGTTCCGTTCGGGATCGTCTCTAGAGATCCTATTCATCTAATTCAAGGTTAGGGGAGTCTCACTCTATAATAGAGAGTATAATAGGTTGTATGTAGATCATAGGGTCCTATTTGATGTTATATGATATTTGTTGGATTGTTTGGATTGGTTGAAATTGGTGAATTGTAGGAGAAAATCGATTTAGGCATGAGTTAGGGTTTATAACATGTTGATTTCGCATTTTGTTGTGTTCTTAATGTATAAGTGTGAAATTGAAATTGTTGGTATGAGCATAACATGTTTTGTGATTGTTGTTGTGATTTGATTTGGAAATTAAATTGGGAATTTGATGTTTGGTTAGTGTTGGGGCGCATGGGGCGCCAAGTGCCTAGGAGAAAGGCGCCCTGTGTACTGTAGCAGTGGCTTGTGTTGTATGTTGTTTGCTGCCTGGGCGCTGTTCTGGTTGCTGGAGTGGCGCCAAGGTGCTGCCTATGTCTAGACATGGCGCACAAAAGGGTGTTTGTGTGCAAATCAGTTTCTGAACATATTTTCCCTAGCCAAATTTTGTATTCACCTGACCAAATTGTATTTTAAGCACTTTGGCTAAAGAATTTCCAGATTTGCACTTGTCATTTTGAAATGGTCCTATTGGACGTCGTTTTAGCTTGTGTAAAGGGGGCGTTGTGTGCAAATCAGTTTCTGAACATATTTTCCCTAGCCAAACTTTGTATTCACCTGACCAAATTGTATTTTAAGCACTTTGGCTAAAGAATTTCCAGATTTGCACTTGTCGTTTTGAAATGGTCCTATTGGACATCATTTTAGCTTGTGTAAAGGGGGCGTTGTGTGCAAATCAGTTTCTGAACATATTTTCCCTAGCCAAACTTTGTATTCACCCGACCAAATTGTATTTTAAGCACTTTGGCTAAAGAATTTCCAGATTTGCACTTGTCGTTTTGAAATGGTCCTATTGGACATCGTTTTAGCTTGTGTAAAGGGGGCGTTGTGTGCAAATCAGTTTCTGAACATATTTCCCTAACCAAACTTTGTATTCACCTGACCAAATTGTATTTTAAGCACTTTGGCTAAAGAATTTCCAGATTTGCACTTGTCGTTTTGAAATGGTCCTATTGGACATCGTTTTAACTTGTGTAAAGGGGGTCTTGTGTGCAAAACGATTTCTGAGCATATTTTCCCGAGCCAAACTTTGTATCCACGTGACCAAATTCTATTTTGAACATTTTGGCTAGAGCGGTCTTAATTTTTCTGGTGACCTACTATGGTTGTGCGCGTGTGTGTTGTGTTGGGCGCCAAGTGTGGCCGCCCAGGGCGCCAAGTGGTGCGTCCGTGCTTTGTGTTTTGGTTTCGGTCCTAATAGTGACAGATTGGTCCCTAGTGCTAGCTTAGTCCTAGAGACGTGATTGAGATGAGAAAATAATGATTTGATTGATGATGAGGCCATGGGGGCTAAAACTAAGATTAATTAAAGAGGTAATATATGATGTATGGACCGTGTCGTTAAGAATTGTGATTGTGGTTTTGTCATGGAGTGTCATGCATACATAAGGCTGCGGTCTGAGTTTTATATTATGACGATAAGGCTGCGGTCTGAGTTCTAAATTGAAATGATAAGGCTGCGGTCTGGGTTGATATTATGATGATAAGGCTGCGGTCTGGGAAAATGGTACCACATGCATAACTGTATTGCATACATCCTCATGATAAGCATGTGAGTTGCTGATTGTATGAACTATTGCTACTGTGTGACTGTATAAGTGCGACACTATGATGAAATATACTTCTTATTATAGTCTTTATTATATGGTTCGAGACTCACCCTTCTGTTGTTGTTTACCACAGGTAGTCCTGAGTGAAGGCTTACTCCTTTCACTCCCGAGTCAGTCTGCTCTGATACGTGACACCTAGGGGGTGGGCTTAGGATTCTAGTGTTATTCATTTGCTGTTGAATTTTTATTTAATGATTTTGATGAGGCTGTTGTTCGGCGCTTTCGAGATTATGTTATTTTTTTTCCCCTGCGAGACATTATATTATAATGTGTGGATTTTATTAGTGAAGTCATGAGTACCCTAAATTATTTAATGGTGTTGCGTATTATAAAGGTGTAATGAAGGCTTATACTGATTTGACCGTTGTTAGATTAGAATTATGTGTAGCATTCCATTGAAACGAAATTTTGAAACTCTGATCTCTATGATAAATAGCCGGGTAGAATGGGGTGTTACAATTCTCATCTTCCGTTGATAGAATTCACCTACAATAACAGTTTTCATTCTAGTATTGGAATGGCACCATTTGAGGTGTTGTATGGTCGGAGATGTAGGACTCCGTTGTGTTGGTATGAATCGGGGGAGAGTGCAGTGTTGGGGGATGAAATTGTGCGAGAAACAACTGAGAAGGTAAAATTAATCCGTGAGAAGATGAAAGCGTCGCAGAGTCGGCAAAAGAGCTATCATGATAAGAGAAGGAAGGATTTAGAGTTTCAGGCCGGTGATCATGTGTTCCTGAGAGTCACTCCGGTGACTGGTGTTGGGCGTGCCTTGAAATCTAAGAAGTTAACTCCCTGTTTCATTGGTCCGTATCAGATTACGGAGAGAGTGGGAAGTGTTGCCTATAGGGTGGCCTTGCCGCCTAATCTTTCGAACTTGCATGACGTGTTTCACGTGTCACAACTTCGAAAGTATGTTCCGGACCCGTCTCATGTGATTCAGATGGATGAAGTAGAGGTGCGGGATAATCTCACTGTGGAGACTATGCCCGTGCGGATTGAAGATAGAGAAGTGAAGACTCTGAGAGGGAAAGAAATTCCTTTGGTGAAAGTGGTGTGGCTTGGAGCTGCTGGTGAGAGTATGACATGGGAGCTGGAGAGTAAGATGCGGGAAGCATATCCGGAGTTGTTTGATTCAGGTAATTTCGAGGATGAAATATTCTAAGTGGGGGAGAGTTGTAACGCCCCAAAATAACTTAATTATTTATTTAATTAAGTTATTTAAGGCTTACAATATTTATTTAATTTAAATAAATAATTCAAGGTTTAATTTATTTATTTTATTTTAATTATTAGGAGGTGTTGTCTCGAATTAGATGGTGCACGGAGCCCATGACCCATTGGATAGTCATAGGATTCGACTCACTAGGGGTCTTGTGACTTAGTGGCATTTTTGTCTCAATTGTGAAAAGAAAGAAAAGAAACGTAAAAGAGAGGAGAAGTGAGAAGAGAAGTCGCAACTTGCAAGAGGAAAGGGGGAGGAGCTTCGCGAATCACTCAAGGAAGAGGAAGAGCTTGTTGGTGACTTGCATTTTCCTTGGAGCTTTGCTAGCAATTTCGACTTCTAAGAGGTTAGGGGGTCCTCTTTTTATTCTTAATGGCTTATGCGAATTGTAGTGCCTAGGGTTAGGTTCTAGGATAATTTATATGAATGAATTGTGTGATGATTGATTTAATCGTAGTGTTGTGATATATGATCATGAATTGCCTATGTTGAAATCGCATGATTGATGTTTGAATTGTTGCTAATGTAAATCGTATGCCACGTGTTTGAATGTATGGCTTGTTGGTGTTTGCTTGGTGAGAATTGAGGATCATGATGATAATTGAATCATATATATATAATTGAGTGTCTGGTGAATTTATTTTGGTGTTTGAATTTGAAAAATTCTGATTTTGGAAGCTCCTAGGCGCCTTGGGCGCCAAATGCAATGTTGCTGTTTTTTTTGTCCTGCGCCTCAGTCATGGGCGCCAGGCGCCCAGTCAGTGTGCCTGCGCCAGTTTTTCCAATTCTGTTGCCACTGTGTTGCTGTCCTGTTGCCACTGTGTTGCTGTTTCTGTGTCACTGTGTTGCCAGTTTTGGCGCTAGGTGCTTGTGTCATGGGCGCCAAGGGCCCCAAATTTCTGTTGTCCATTTTGCAAAAACTGATACTGGGTCTTTATGTCCAAGCTAAATGGCTCGTGTAAAATCATTTTTGGAGTCATAGGAGTTGTGGGTTGTCTTGGCCTTAGGCGCCTAGCCCATGGGCGCCAAAGATGCATGTCACTTTTTGCCAAAAATTTTATTGGGTTCTCTTATTCTAAGCATTTGGCTCGTACAAAATCAATTTCGAAATAAAATGAGTTTTATTGCGTGTTGGCCTTAGGCGCCTAGTGCCTGGGCGCTGTGCTTCCCTGCGCCAGTTCCTGCGCCAGTTCCTGGGCGCCAGCGCCTATGCGCGAGTTGCTGTTCCTGGGCGCCAGCGCCAGCGCCTGTGCGCGTGTTGCTGTTCCTGGGCGCCAGCGCCCATGCGCCAAGTTTTTGTGTTGCTCCTGGGCGCCCAGCGCCCTGCGCCAAGTTCTGTGTTGCCTCTTGGCGCCCAGTGCCCATGCGCCAGTTTCCAGGATGTCTAAGTATTTTTCGTATTTTGTTTTTAATGTAACTTTTGACTCGGTTATCCAAATTTAACGGTTCAAAATGCGTTTCGAAGCTAATTTCAGTGTCTATCCAAATGTTCCAATTTTATGCATAAATAAATTATTTTACTTGTGTTTCTGGGCTGAGGTGTTCAAGTGCCCAAATGGCAATTTTTATCTACTTTCCCTATGTCGTGTCAATATCCTAAATTGGCCTAATTGAAATTGGTGTTGGTGTGAGTGGTGGGCTGAATTGGTGAGTGTGCTATGGTGAGATTGGTGAGCAGAGGCTTCGGCCTAATTTTAATTTGGTGAGCTGATTAATGCACTGTGGTGAGAATATGAATTAAAATGGTGGATTGATTGAATTGTGGTGTGTTGTGATGCATTCCCATAGCATCTCATGAAACATGTGCATTATTGGTGAGCAGAGGCTTCGGCCAAGTTTTATTTGGTGAGCAGAGGCTACGGCCTATTTGTATTTGGTGACGGATCCGACATGCATGTGCCCGTGGAGTTTGGGTTGCATTTCATTGCATAACCATACCTTTTGCATTGTGGATTTGTGGTTGTAATTGTGATATGGTTATTGACTTTGTTGTGAATCTGTTTGCCTGGTTCCTTTTTCTATGCAGTGCTTAATTCCCATATGTTATTAATTATGAAAATAGACTCACCCTACTGCTTTTATGTTGCTTCTTATGTCGGCAACGTGCAGGTAATATTGAGTGAAGGTTATCCTTATGCCTTCGTCTGGTAGGAAGTGTCATGCTCTGATACGTAGCACCAGGGGGGGGGTGTCCTATGTTATGCGTTATTTTCCTTATACTGCTAGATTGTTGTTGGTGATGTATTGGTTTTATTTTCAAACTTATTATTATTCCGCTGCTGGTAGTAACTGAATTTAGTTGATGTGAACTAAACGTTTTTTTTTATGGTGCTATGTATCTTGTGGTTTTTAACCGAACTATGAAAAGTGAAGTGGTTGATTTAATGGAGTAAGTGTAGCACTCGCTTAAATTGTTTTCAAAAAAAAAAAAAAGAAACTCTGATTTTATTAAACAGTAAGGTTATTAGAAAAGGGGTGTTACACCTATTGTGATGAAAATCACGCAAACGACGAATCTAGCAGTTGACGCGTTCGAATAGCCTCACGAACCGTCTCCGACTCGCTCCAAAAACTGAACCCGAACTTCCCAAGGACCTAAGACTCGAACTCAGCAACTCAAATGAGCTTCAAACAGGTTTGTTGCTTGGATGAGAGCTTTGGTACTGAATATAGGACTACAACAAGGACATGCAACTATTTGGAGCATCAACACTCCATTTTTGAGCTTGGAGCTTCAAAGGTGCACTAATGGTAACTTGTGATGGAGAGGGTGGATGGGTGATTTCTGGGCATCAATGTATAGAGTAAGAAGAATGATAAACAATGGTGGTGTTAGATTCAACATGCATGTAGGAATCAATGGGCTGTCTTCCCTCCTCTCCTCCTCCTTCTCTCTCGAGTTCTCTCTTCCTCCTCCCTACCTCTTGCTGAATTTCAGAAAATGAGGGAATGAAACATGTTGTAGTGTTTTGGGTCAGCTGAAGGGTAGTCACTTAAGAATAAGAAAAGACTCTTCTACCCTCCCTCATTAGCATTCCATCTAACTCACCACTAATTTAACACCTACACTCAAGTCTCCACACTTAGCATAATTTACTAATTATGTTTAATCAAAATGTTACTTATCTCTTTGATGCATGATACAACTTCATAACTAGAATAATTATGCTCATAATCAACTTAACCTTGAGCTAATTTAATTAAATCTAATTAGCTAATTAGGGGATGTTACAATCACCCCAACTTCTAAAATTTTGTCCTCATAATTGACAAAACATACCTTACTCGAACAAATACGGATATTTCTCCCGCATGCTCTTCTCTACTTCCCATGTCGCTTCGTCAGGTGACGCACCGTCCCAAAGCACCTTGACAATAGGAATTGACCTCGTTCGGAGCGTTTTCTCGCCACGTTCACTGATTCTGATTGGAGTAGGCTGATAAGATAAATCCGGTCTGATGTCGATCGTTTCATAACTCAAGGGTTGATTCGGATCATGAATATACTTTCTTAACTGCGATACATGAAACACATCATGTAATTTGGACAATTCTGGAGGTAATGCAATGCGATACGCTACCGGCCTAACTCGCTCGACAATCTGGAAAGGTCCGACATACCGAGGACTGAGCTTCTTCGCTCGCAAAGCAATACCGGTTCTGATGGTTGGAGAAAGTCTCAGAAAGACATGATCTCCTTCTTCGAATTCTAACGGCCTTCTTCTCTTATCCGTATAACTCTTTTGCCGCCTCTGCGCGGCTTTCATCCTTTCTCTTATCTGACGGACCTTCTCCGTAGTCTCACGGACCAAATCCGGTCCCAATAATCTCTGCTCACCTACATCCCACCAACATAATGGTGTTCTGCACTTCCTTCCATTCAATGCTTCATATGGAGCCATTCCGATACTAGAATGATAACTGTTGTTGTGTGAGAATTCTTCCAACGGAAGATGATCCTCCCATCTGCCCCCACTATCAAGTACACAAGCTCTCAACATATCCTCCAAAGTCTGGATTGTCCTCTCAGTTTGCCCGTCTGTCTGAGGATGGTAAGCAGTGCTAACACACACTTTTGTTCCCAACGCCATATTCAATGCTCTCCAAAATCGAGACGTAAACTTGGGATCTCGATCACAGATGATACTTGTAGGGATTCCATGCAACTTAACAATATTCTTAAGATACTCATCTGCTAACCTAGCAACCTTGTGAGTCGAACGCACTGGAATAAAATGAGCGGACTTGGTCAGGCGATCCACCACTACCCAAATAGAATCATTTCCGGTTTGGGACCGTGGTAATCCCATGACAAAATCCATAGATATGCTCTCCCATTTCCATTCAGGTACATTCAACGGTTGTAACTGGCCACCTGGCTTCAGGTTCTCTATCTTAACCTTTTAACAAGTCAAGCATCGAGACACAAATTCTGCAATATCCACTTTCATACCCGGCCACCAGTACAATTGCTTCAGATCTCGATACATCTTGGTAGACCCAGGATGTATTGAGAACTGACTCTTATGAGCCTCCTCTAAAACTTGCCTCTTCACATCCTCATCATTCGGCACACAGATTCTGCCGTCAAAACAAATTATTCCATCACCGTCTTCGGTGTAACTCGGCAATCTCTTCTGCGATTGCAGCTCTACATCACCTTCTTGGGCTGAGCGAATCAGATTCCTCAATGAACTTGAAATCTGAATGTGACTCAACACCAACCTGTTCCTTCTTGACTTAACTCTCAAATTGAGGTCTCTGAATGATTCCAACAATGACATCTCGTGCATCATCAGCTTTGCAGTATGGATAGACTTTCTGCTTAAAGCATCGGCAACAACATTAGCCTTACCAGGATGGTACTTCAATTCAAAATCATAATCTTTCAGGAATTCTACCCATCTCCTCTGCCTGTTGTTCAGCTCCTTTTGGTCAAACAAATACTTGAGGCTCTTGTGGTCACTAAAGACTTCGAAACGAGACCCATATAGGTAATGTCTCCAAATCTTTAGGGAAAACACAATCGCCGCCAACTCTAAATCATGAGTGGGGTAATTCTCCTCATGCGGCTTCAACTGCCTGGAGGTGTAAGCAACTACTTGTCGATTCTGCATCAGGACACATCCCAAACCCTTACCAGAGGCGTCGCAGTAGATTTGGAATCCTACTGACGGATCTGGAAGAATCAGGATGGGTGCAGAAGTCAAACGACTTTTCGGTTCCGCGAAACAACTATCACAGTCTGAGTCCCAAACAAACGGCTGACCCTTGCGAGTTAACCGAGTGAGTGGAAGAACCAGCTGGGAAAATCCTTGAATAAATCTTCGATAATATCCAGCCAATCCCAAGAAACTTCTTATCTCAGTAATCGTAGACGGTTGTTCCCAGTCTACCACAGCTTCAATTTTACTGGGGTCCACTGCAACACCTTCTTGAGATATCACATGACCCAGAAACTTAACTTCGGGCATCCAAAAATCACATTTGGACGGCTTAGCATACAACTTCTTCTCTCGGAGTACGTTCAGAACAATTCGGAGATGTTGTACATGTTCCTCAATCGTCTTAGAGAACACCAAGATATCATCAATGAACACTACCACAAACTGATCCAGATAAGGATTAAAAATCCGATTCATATAATCCATGAATACAGCTGGAGCATTGGTCAAACCGAAGGGCATCACTGGGAATTCATAGTGTCCATACCTCGTACGGAAAGCGGTCTTCGGGACGTCCAAAGCTCGAACCCTGATTTGGTGATAACCGGACCTTAAATCAATCTTTGAAAACACAGAAGCTCCCCTCAACTGATCTAGCAAATCATCAATTATCGGTAGAGGGTACTTGTTCTTGACAGTCACCTTATTCAACTGACGATAATCGATACACAATCTCATACTTCCGTCCTTCTTCTTGACGAGCAACACTGGAGCACCCCATGGTGAGGCACTCGGCCGGATGAACCGCTTGGAAATTAGCTCTTCCAGTTGAACTTTCAATTCCCTCAACTCTAATGGCGACATTCGATACGGGGCTATAGAAATAGGTGCAGTGCCCGGAACCAACTCTATAGAGAATTCCACCTCACGATCCGGAGGAAACGAAGGAACTTCATCGGGAAACACATCAAGAAATTCATTAACAACTTGCACAGAAGATAAATCCTGACCTGTCTCAGTGGATGCAGACAGCATCATGACGTAAGCTTCCGCGCCTTGGAACAGATAATTACTGGCCGAAGTGAAAGAAATAATAGCTTCAGATTTGGGCGGTTGTAGCTCTACTGACTCGGAGGCGAAACCGATAGTTCGATGGAAGCAATCTATAGTTACATGGTTGGCCGTCATCCAACTCATCCCTAGGACGACATCCATGCCCTTCATTGGTAAACAAATGAAGTCTACTACAAAATTCCTGTCTCCAATGGATAGAAGACAATTTTCACATATCGCTTGGGTCTGAACACTACCTTCAGCAGCAGTCTTAATGGAGATTAGTTGAGGCAAAGGAGTTAAAGCCAATCCCAACCGATCAACACAAACTTGAGATATAAAACAATGGGTCGCACCCGAATCATATAAAATACTAACGGAGTTATTAAAAAGAGATCCCATACCCCTTAGTAGATTATCTGACGGTGTGACCTTCTCGGTGTCCAAGGTGTAAACTCTTCCATGAGTTGTAGTAGCAGCAGGGTTACTTCCTTGACTCTTCTCTTTCTCTGGGCAGTCCCGTGCAAAATGACCGTCTTTCTTGCAGAAATAACACTGGTTGGATCCCATCTGGCATTTACCCTGATGGTACTTTCCACAGTTGGAACACGTACTGAACCTGGAGGAGTTCGATGACTGAACCTGTTTCTCTTTGTTGGAGTTGTGCCTGGGGCCCGTGTGATTGTTGGATGATCCAACATTCTTCTTATTCTGATGGAATACTTTCCTGCTTGCATATAACCTCTTCAAGTCACTCTCAGCTATGTGTGCTTGTTGAACCATGGCAGCATAGTTAGTATAGGCAAAAGAACTCAAACTCTGAGCAATGTCTTCCCTTCGCCCATACTTGAACCTTTCGGTTTTCCACTTGTCATTGGGAGCATACCCGGCCAAACCGAAGAATTGATATAACTCTTCAAACTTAGCCGCGTACTGACCCACAGTTGAACTTCCTTGAGTGAGAGTCAGAAATTCGTTCTCCTTGTCGAACCTCATGGCTGTCGGAAAGAACTGCTCCAAAAATACCTACTTGAAATGTTCCCAAGTCTGGGGAGTATCCATAGTTACCATCATGGCTTTGGCATTAGTCCACCAGTTGTTAGCTTCACCTTTCAGCATATGAGTTGCCAATCTCAACTTGTCATCATCAGTGACTTGCATAGCTACGAAAATCTTCTCTATATCATCTAGCCAATGCTGGGCTTCCATGACATCCGGTCCTCCTCTGAACTCGGACGGCTTCATTTTCAGGAATTCAGAGAAAACCCTCCTTGGGTCAACTTGAGGCTCAGGGACTTGCTGGGGCTGAGCTTGAGCATTCTGTTGCATCTGCAACATATCTTCCATCATCTTCTGTTGCCTCTCGATTACGTTCTGCTTCCATGCAGAATGCGGATCAATTGGTGGGTTATTCCTCGATCCTCCTGCCATAATTCTGCAAATGATACACCAAGTATTAAGTTGATCAGTCTCAATGTCTCTTAGTATCACAAGAAGTAAGATAGCAGCATTACTCGAGGGACAAAACCACCCTAACTGTCTAAGTCCGACTAGGTCGAACCGCTCTGATACCATAATGTAACACCCCGATAAATTCTAAAATATAGAATCACCGAAATGCACTAAATGGCATACATCAGAGTAACTTCCTGTTATTGAAATATTGAACACATCTAAAACTTTATATAATACATAATAACTGGTTCTCCGAACCTCATCAACTTTCTGAAAATGCTTAAGTTCCAAGACTTAAGACTTGTACATAATCCTGGTGTTCAATACTCAAAACATAAAGTAGCGGAAACGATTTTACAACTTAACATCAAAAGTTATACAATCAGAACATAGAAACAATAAACGGGACAAAGGTCTACAACATGAAACTAGGTCTTCAATGACTCAGAGAGTCACATCAGCTAACCATGCTTTACCGCCTTTGCTTTCCCCTGTTTCTCTGTAAAAACCACAAATATGAAGGGTGAGATAAACATTATCTCAGTGAGTCCTATCGAGACCCCTTACTACTCTATCGGTTCATTATGCCTTGTTTTAAACTCGTGGTCCTAAAAAGCAACCACGTGGAAATACATTTAGTTCCTGTAACCTTCATGCTCATGGCCCTCCTAAGCGACACATGAAGCATGCAATCTTTGTTCCATGTTTTTAGCATAACACCTCAGTCTACCTATTTTATAGGCATCTCTTGACTATGGTGAACCCATCCCGCTATTTCTAGCGGGGAAAACATTCTTGAGTCTAGGTTTTGGGGCTCATGACTTCCCCTCCCCTAGTATGCTAACCTCTAAGGGTCGTCACCATTTTTCCTCTTGTATTTATTAAACATTATCAGTCTGTGTACCCGCAATGGGCTAATAGTCATTTCAGTCAAGTACCATATACCATATATGTCAAATACAGTGTATAATATCAGTCAAATACCGTGTATTATTATCATTCTTGACATATGCACTCTCGCGTTCTCTAAGTGCGGTCTTCCATTTTATTCATAACACACAAACTTTCTATCGAACATGTTCAATCTCTTACCATTGTTACCTTTACATTGTTGTGGAACCTTGGGGAATGGATTAGAAGGGAATTGGAATCATTTGGAACAGATAAAAAGGTACTTTGAATTTGAAGATCAGAAGGTCTCACACGACCCGTGCGTGTAGGCGCACGACCCGTGCGCTGTTGAACAAAGATGTAAAAGATTTCCAGAAAGATGCGCACGACCCGTGCGACTACGCGCACGATCCGGGCGTTGTTGAATAAAAGTTCCAGAAGGATACACACGACCCGTGCGACTAGGCGCACGATCCGTGTGTGTTTAAAAACTCAGTTCGTGTAACATCAGATGGGGGCGCACGACCCGTGCACAGAGGCACACGATCCGTGCGTCTCCATCCGTTTTCCAGAAAACAGACTTTTCATGAGTAAATTCCATTTCGTTCCGATTCCAGTTTCCGTTCCGATCGATATCCCAACATAACAGTTATTATTCTAAACCAGCGAAAGCGATTAAACAGTCAAACAATATATATCATAAATCGACAATCCAATCAATTCGAGCAATTATGCGATTTACGGTTTTTCGATAAAAACGTTTTCGTTAAGTTTAAACAAAGCGGATTTTCCATAGTATCATTTCAGAAAATAACATGACTCGACAACAAAACGTCCCTAAGCGAGTATAGAACTCACCTATCGTGATGAAAATCACGCAAACGACGAATCTAGCAGTTGACGCGTTCGAATAGCCTCACGAACCGTCTCCGACTCGCTCCAAAAACTGAACCCGAACTTCCCAAGGACCTAAGACTCGAACTCAGCAACTCAAATGAGCTTCAAACAGGTTTGTTGCTTGGATGAGAGCTTTGGTACTGAATATATGAATATAGGACTACAACAAGGACATGCAACTATTTGGAGCATTAACACTCCATTTTTGAGCTTGGAGCTTCAAAGGTGCACAAATGGTAACTTGTGATGGAGAGGGTGGATGGGTGATTTCTGGGCATCAATGTATAGAGGAAGAAGAATGATAAACAATGGTGGTGTTAGATTCAACATGCATGTAGGAATCAATGGGCTGTCTTCCCTCCTCTCCTCCTCCTTCTCTCTCGAGTTCTCTCTTCCTCCTCCCTACCTCTTGCTGAATTTCAGAAAATGAGGGAATGAAACATGTTGTAGTGTTTTGGGTCAGCTGAAGGGTAGTCACTTAAGAATAAGAAAAGACTCTTCTACCCTCCCTCATTAGCATTCCATCTAACTCACCACTAATTTAACACCTACACTCAAGTCTCCACACTTAGCATAATTTACTAATTATGTTTAATCAAAATGTTACTTATCTCTTTGATCCATGATATAACTTCATAACTAGAATAATTATGCTCATAATCAACTTAACCTTGAGCTAATTTAATTAAATCTAATTAGCTAATTAGGGGATGTTACATTTCCCTTCTCTCTAGCCCACACAGACATGCAAGGATGAAACTTCTTCTTCTACAGCTGGAACTGAACATGCAAGATGACAGCAGCTCACAATTCAACCATCTTCAACATTGAAGCACCAAATCCGAAAAAGGGATATAGAGGAAGAATGAGAATCAGTTGCTGAAAGTAGGTTCATTGGAAAGGAAAACGAAAATGGTGCAGGGAGGAGCTTAGAACACTTACATGCATGGATATTGGGAGAGACTCCACCTCCTTCTTCCTCCTCTTTCTCACGACCTCTCCCTCTCCTTTCTTCCGTTCTGTTTCTAGGTTTCCAGAATAAGTAAAATGAGAAGAAGGCTGAAGGGGTGTTTCTGAATAGGATATTTATATGGAGGGGGCAAAATTACGATTTTGCCCTTCAGCTTAAATACTTTAATTAACCATGACTAAGCCCTAATTAAATAAGGAATTTGATTTATTAGGACTTTTACTCGAATAATAATCCCCGAGACACGAGTAATTATTCCCACAAATAGTTAATCGGTCCTAGCCATCATAATACGAGTCTTTTAAAAATTAGGGATGTTACAATCACCTCAACTTTAAAAAGAAATTGTCCTCAAAATTGACAAGACGCGCCTTAAGCGAAAAGATATTGATATCGGTTCATCGTGTCCTCTTCCAATTCCCAACTAGCCTCTTCGGCTGATAAGCCCTCCTAGACTATCTTGACAATCGGAATAGTCCTTGACTGCAATGTCTTCACGCCACGCACTAGGCTATGACTAGGATAAGGTTGGAATGATAAATTCGGCCGAAGATCGATCGTATCAACGCTCAATGGCTGAAGTTGATCGGGAATACATTTTCTCAACAGAGACACGTGAACGACATCATGAAGATACAGACCTCCTTCAGAAATTAACTCTTCCGACCTCTTGAAAGCTGACCCTAATTGTTATGGACAACGCGATGCCTACAATCTGTTGAGGACACGAATTCATAGTTATGGTATCACACATCCTGGACTATCGAAGTCAGGAACTCGGAAGGTTTCGGCTTAGCCGTAGCTTGAATTGGAAGGAGACGACGCCTATGAGACGAGTACTTGGAATTCACACTACGCGGTATCCGGAAGAAAAGTTTCATTTCCTTCTTAAGTTACGCCCACAAAAGCGCCTGACTCAATTTACTAAAATCTTGGCCGAAGCAAGCAGAGTTTTTTTATAAATTAATTTGACTCTCAGTCCCACAGAATGTAGAAAATACTTTTTCTTGCAACTTGACTCAAGAAAACTATAAAATGGTGGTGATTTATTCTTTCATTAAATCTTTTCCAAAGCTTGAAAGTACAATAGTCTCATTTGAAAAAAAAAAATTCCTTTCAATGGGGCTTTCCAATAACGATAGCTTAAAAAAATACGACTATCCAAAACAATAATTCACCCCAACTTATAAGTGACCTTACTCGATGCACGATGTTTCAACAAAACAGAATCTCATTCCCACATTTTTTTTTAAAATTTGCAAGTTCGAAAGTGAGAATAAAGGTGTTATTTTGTTGGAGTCAACCATTTGTGCGATCAAAATCTCGCAACTTTTATCGTGCTCGAGTTCGGTTCCGTTAAAACAAAATAATTAGGTTCGTTCGAGGAAGGGATCAGGAAGGACATTGAGCCGAAAAGAAAGCGGGTATTTGCTTTAAAAGTTCTTCTCAAGCCGCTATTCCACTCGATTCAATTCACTTCCTTTCAATTCCTTTCTCGAATCGGTCCAAGACAAAACTTCGAGATTAAAAATAAAGGTTCGTATTTCATGATGAAAAATAGACACGACTTGATCGTCTCAAGAGACTACACAAAGGTTATAGAGTTCACTATCACGGACTCATGTGTCATACAGTCACTGTCCAATCATTTAGTCTCAATCCGACATACGGTTCATCTTCAGATATTCTACCATCATACGGGGGTAGTGGGTGAAAAGGTAAAAACATTATAGGTACTCAACTCATTGGATTCTTAGAAAAGCATCGTGTGCTGGACCACAATCGAACAATTCCGAATTCAGCACATACTTGAGTTATCGACGTCTAACCATAGGTTAATAGAATGGAGAATTAGCATTGACCCATCCGATGGATCAAGGTCACAACAACTTACTGTCGATCTTAACGAATTCAAGATTAACGATTGGAGTTTCACTTTAGTAGCAGAAGCTTGAACATTAAAACAGTCAAATGATGATTTCCCAGACATGGCTTGGTATCTCTCCAACTAGCAATCATATCCACGTGTTACCCAGTCTTCCATTACTTCTGAGCAAATGTAACACCCCTTTTCTACCCCTTAATTTACACGTCATTATCAGAGTATTTTCATTTTCGAAAATAATATTTAATTAGTAGAAAAGAAATGTCACATCTTCATTTATAAAAACTCATCGTCTGCACCATTAAAATTTGTGCAACAACGCAATCGTCATAAAAGTTAAACTTCAAAATAATCTCATCACAGCGGAAATAGCAATAACTCACCAAAGTCGCTCAAACACGTCTCAAAACATCAATAAAATCATTAAACAGCTACTTAAATAATTTATCAACTTCAACCCCGCCCCCTAGGTGCTACAATATCAGAGAGCGACTCAAAACATCCCAACAGCTAATCAAGAAGGCAGCAGGACCTTCACTCGCGGTTACCTGCAGCGTTGCCACGATAGAGCAACATTCCGAGCAGAAGGGGTGAGAATTTCAATAAAACATAATCAAGTGCATAATAGAGAATGAGAACAAGCAATCACACAACATCATCACACAACATCATCATCATCACCACGTCACTATCCCAAACACCAGCTCAAACCACGAACAATAACAACTCACAGTCATGATTATGCATGTAAATGCAACCCACACCTGGGTATATGCATGATGGTACCATACTCGTCACAATAAGAGGCCGAAGCCTATTCGTCCCAAGAGGCCGAAGCCTATTCTTCACAATATGCACATGCTATGAGACTCTATGGACACATGTGCAATTCACCACAACACTCACCTGGAGTACTCATCATCATCGTCATAAAACACTCATAGAGTGTATTCGTCGCAATTCATCACAATCACGTTACAACATCATTATAATCATACTCATAGAGTATATTCGTCACAATCATCGTAATCACATCACATAATCATCATCATCATCGTCATCATCATCACAATTAATTCACATCATCATCATAAACATCACATTCAAAATTGGAGTAACACACATTTAAATTTAAGCGACAGTACTCTTAAGTTTGAGAGAAACGACACACTTTAATTTGGAAAACCAGCACCTTTAACTCAAGAAAATAGCCACTCCTTTAATTGAAAGTGGCACCACATTTAGATTTAGGAAACACCACGTCTTAATTTTGGGAAGCATCACCTTTGGTTTAGAAACGTCTCTTTTTCATGCTTAGAAAACATCGCACTTAAACGGAGAAAACATCATAATTCCATAGCGGAAAAACATCACATTTGAAAATTGAGAAAACAGTGTGAAAACAGCAACAAAACAGGGTGAAACAGCAGCTCGCGCTTGAGGCGCGAGTGAGGCGCGACTGGGGCGCGAATGGACCCAAAAATTATTGTCTCAGCGCACCGTGATTGCGCTTGGGGCGCGAGATCAGCGCAGGTGCAGCGCGACTCAGCAGAAACAGTTTTTAACGCGCAGAAATGTCTATAACTCGAACAATTCATCAACATCATCACAGTTCATCAAATATCAACAATTCTTCAAACTATCATCAACATCGAAGCACAAAATTACACATGACACATCATCAATTCATCAAACAACATCACCATCATTCAATTCTTCATCAATACTACACCAATTAATCTCAATTTCACAACAACATCAAAAATTCATCCAACAACATCAAATTCATCAATAACCTCAAATTCATCAACATCAACGAAAATTCATCAACAACATCAATTCATTAATAACATCAAATTCATCAATGACAACCCAATTCATCTCAATTACATCAAAACACCCAAAACCCCACAAAACCCCAATTACATACCTAATTATATTAAATCGAAACGCTCACCCTTACCTCTTAAACGTAAGCTCCGTAGAAGAAGATTGAAGACACCAAAGAGTAACTACAGCAACACAACGAGCAAAGCCTTGGAATTCCTCCCTCCAACTCGCAAAAACCCTAACCCTTAGCTTTGGGAAGATCCAATTTCGTTCTCACCTCCCCTGGCTTCTAACTCAGGAACTGCTCCCTTATCGAAGCCCTCTGGAATATGAGAAGAACGCAACAAACCGCGTCGCAAACGGAGTTCTAGAGAGAAAGTTATGCTCAAAAGAGTGAAAATGGGTAAAAATGACCCAATCTGCGCAAAATGCTGCATAAATAGCAGACTCGCGCGCGTCTTGCGCTCGGAGCGCAACTGCAGCGCGAACAGACAGCAACCATACGTGACTTGCGCGCGGAGCACGACTGCAGCGCCAGTCATGCGCAAAACACCCAACACCTGCTTCGGCGAATTAATTAAAATAGCAAACGACATCGGATTTTAACAAATGACCACTCGTTGGAAAGCTCTCGGAGTGTAGCTTCTATCTATGATTTTTAATTTCCAAAATAAGTAACCAATTGGTACAGATTTTCAATATACTACAATGAGGTACCAAACTTGGACAGAACTTCTTACTCAACTTGCAACCAAACTTCCTTTCTCATTTCTTAATGAAATTTGATGAAACCAGTGCCTACTCTGTAGGGAATTAAGTCTACTTTCCAACTAAACAAGAACCATACAAAACGGAGTTCAATTGAGAATGCAAAACCTGCAAAACCGAACCTCAATTCTAATCATTTCTACCATGGTTCCCATGCCAATAACTCTCTAATTTCTTCAATCATTCTACCAATTCATCTCAAAAATAGATTTTAATAAAATTGGGGCGTTACAGCAAACGTTTGAGTAACCCACATCTTCGGTTATCTTAGAAACGTTTCTAGTATTTTAGGCAGTCATCGGTACAACGATGTTTTTGACTAACCCGAAATACTCATAAGAGTTTGTCCTCCGACCATTATGACTCGGTCCTCGGAATTTAGACCTACAGCCTGGTATTCTTACACAGATTATGGCTCTTTCAGAATTTTCTAAGTCCACGACTTTTCCAGTTCCAGTTGTCTTCCTAGGTCAACCGGGCTTGAACTTTGATACCTATCTTTCATAGATTCTTGATCACTCAGATCCTAAGGAGATGCAATTTTCGATATTGGGAATCCTACTAGAACGACATACGGTCTTCTTTCGAAGATGAGATTTAGAGTCATTCTAGACAATCTTTGGTTTCTCGATTAACTTCAGCGCAGCAATTATTCTCGGATTAGTTACGAAATTGGAATTGCGGTGGCACCAGGGGATTTTGAAAACAAAAGCTATTTTGGGAATCAAACGAGCACACCATAAGTGTCTTCGTATTGATTCGTTGAAATTGTAGTATTTATCATTTAGAATTTTCCCCGGTCCCGCTGCTTTCCGAACTTCCGCGACTATCCAGACCTAATTATTACATTACTTTACTCGATCTAGCTTCAGAACGGTTTCTACTCCACGACAACATTACGTTCTCCATTCAGGTGACTTAAAGCTCCGCGATCTTCCATTAGTTAGTTGGGGTCTTAGAGATTAAGATTTCGGAATCATTCCTAATGGTTGAATGGCCATCATTACTACTAACAATTACCGGAAGTAGGTTTCTTGGAAAAACTTGCAGTAAACGTGATTCAGAACTGATGTTCAAAAGTCTAAGCCGATTGATTGGAAATCCTTTTTCCAATTACCAGTACAATAGGGAGTTTCACATTCCACGAATGCTTAGAGTTTACGGTTCGAATTTGAAACAGGGGTACGCTTCACAGTACGATTGGAGGTACGGTTCACAACCCATCCATCGGTGTAGGTATTTTCGTTAGCTTCTCCACGCCTCTCGGAACATAAAAATCGGAGTTCCGGAGCAGAAGTTACGAATAAAATGAGTCGGAAGACTAACGAGAATCTCCCACAGACCGTGATCGGAATGCTTTCAGCAGCGGATTGAAATAAGGTCACTTCTACTGACTACACATACTGATTTGCTTTGAAGGATTTGATTCACAATTCCTGATCAGGACTTAACCTGGTCGGTACCTTGTGATTCTGCTAGACAATATTGGTGATAGACTATCTTTATTCGGTTGGCTTTATCACTTAGCACAGGGTGACTTCGAAGAAGAATAAACGGGATCGGTACTTGGAACTTTCCGAAGGGACTTTCTCCACTGCCACCTAAACTGGGATTGACCTACCCCAGAAGATAAGATTTATAATGAGAACGATATTTCGATAGCTGATACGCTGACTAAATAAGGTCAGGGTTTCGGGTGTTAACTCGTCTGACAGCTTTCAGTACACTAACATTGCTATTTCCCAAAGGCTTCTCTTGATTTGTACTTCTCGATAAGATCTACGACGTTTCACGCCACGACTCACAGTCGCATCCGATTCGTTTACTGAACAGCCGCCCACAGTGTCCTCGAACCATTGCGGATGCCCATCATTGTTTCCTATTGTCGCATGCAGCCCTCTGCTCCTGTCGCGCGCTCTGATGAGACGAGAAGGCTGAGAATCCTATGGTGTAAGGTTTGGAACATCTTCGGGGCTGAGGCAACTATCTGTCATAATTTTCAGTACACTACATGAAACATTGAGTGGATCCTGACTCAATACGTCACATAATATCCTAAAAAGGTCTGATATATAATTGTCTAAGTCCCTAGCTGACTCGATCCTATACTCTCGACCCGAGAGTCACTAAGTCCGACAAGGCCGAACCGCTCTGATACCAAATGTGACACCCCCGGTATTTCTTTAACAAAGAAATACCTAAATATACAATTTGGTATAAATCAGAGTATAAAAATTCCTGTTCAGATATACATCTTTACAAGAAACAGCGGAAACTAATAAATAAAACAATACAAGCTCGAGTCATACGACCGAATACAGATACAACTACAGAAGAACAAGGACAACTATAAAAGAATCTGTAACACCCCTTTTCTACCCGTTAATTGTTTGTAAAAATCAGAGTTTCAAAATTTTAATTACACCACAAGGGATATCACACTTACTTCGTTAAACATCACACGCCAAATTACTCACTTTTCGAAAACAGTCTTATAATACTTTCAAAACGTCATTGTCAATTAAAATACAACTTCACAGCGGAAAGTCCAACAATTGTATACAGTCTTGAATAAACTAAGACAACGTTCTATTTCCCCCAAGTGTTACATATCAGAGCAGACGACCCGACTCAGCTAGCGAAGGTTCCTAAGCCTTCACTTGTACTCACCTGCACGTTACCACATAGGGGTAACATTCAAACAGAAGGGTGAGTCCAATTCAATCCATATAATAAATCACATGATAAGCAATAAGTCAAAGTCACAGCACTAGAGTAATCACAATCACAATCAGCAATTACGTCACTACAATAACTCATCACTATGTCATGAAGGCATATGAAATGCAACCCACTCGCGGGCATATGCATGAGGTACCTTTTCACAAACGTCGCTTAGCCTTTTTGGCCTCATCGTCACTTAGCCTTTTGGGCCTCAAAACGTCACTGGGTTTATGCATATGGGAGGCATGAGACACTATGACATGCACCACGCACAAACACACAATCACGGTCAACTATGTGACCCGTCACTTACCAATTTGCCAAATAAGAGGCACAACACCTGTCCATTCATAATTACACACAACAACGTCACTTAGCCTTGTGGGCCTTATCGTCACTTAGCCTTTTGGGCCTTATCGTCACTCAGCCTTTTGGGCCTCAACGTCACTTATTTTCATCGTCACTTATTCATAAACATCATCAATTCAAACAATAGCCACTGAGGGCAAAAACGTCATTTACTAGCCACCAAGGGCATCATCGTCATTTACACATCATTATCAACAACATTGGCCACTAAGGCCAAAAAGGTCATTTAACATATCATCATCAATAATATTGGCCACTAAGGGCAAAACGTCATTTAACTAGCCACTAAGGGCATCATCGTCATTATAGAGGCCACCAGAAAATAATAATTTTTTGTTTTTAAAAATAAGACACACAGGTAGACAACTGGAAAAGCTTCCCAACACTTTTTGAAACGTTTTAAAACAGTTTTCATAAAAATTTGGGAACATCCTGAAAAATGGCGCCCTGGGCGCCCAGCGCCTGGCACCTGGCGCCCAGCAACACAAACACACGCGCAACATAGCACACATGCACACTGGCGCCCAGCGCCTGGCAACACACAAGCGCACACCCACACCCACCGAGACAACTCCAAAATTGACGCGTGCAAAAATAAAACCACTCGAGCCAAAATGCTTAAAAATGAATTTGGTCACGTGAATACAAAATTTGGCACGGTAAATTGTGCCCAGAAATTGAATTTGCACCCAAAATCCCATTTACGCACACCTAATCAACACCCAGTGGGACAACTCCTGAATTACAAGTGCCAAGATAAAACCACTCGAGCCAAAATTCTTAAAATTGAATTTGGTCACGTGAATACAAAATTTGGCACGGTAAATTGTGCCCAGAAATTGAAATTGCACCCAAAATCCCATTTACGCACACATAAGCAACACCCAGTGGGACAACTCCAGAATTACAAGTGCAAAGATAAAACCACTCAAGCCAAAATGCTTAAAATTGAATTTGGTCACGTGAATACAAAATTTGGCACGGTAAATTGTGCCCAGAAATTGAAATTGCACCCAAAATCCCATTTACGCACACATAAGCAACACCTAGTGGGACAACTCCAGAATTATAAGTGCAAGGATAAAACCACTCGAGCCAAAATGCTTAAAATTGAATTTGGTCACGTGAATACAAAATTTGGCACGGTAAATTGTGCCCAGAAATTGAAATTGCACCCAAAATCCCATTTACGCACACATAAGCAACACCCAGTGGGACAACTCCAGAATTATAAGTGCAAGGATAAAACCACTCGAGCCAAAATGCTTAAAATTGAATTTGGTCACGTGAATACAAAATTTGGCACGGTAAAATGTGCCCAGATATTGAAATTGCGCCCAAAAACCCCATTTACGCACACACAAGCAACACACTTGCAGCAACAGAATTTCAGCAACAGTTTCAGCAACACAACATCAAACATATGGCGCCCTAGGCGCCCATGCCACAACCAAAAATGGATTTTTCAGCCACAATTCACAGAGATCACGTATGCATCACTAATCAAACACGAATTTACACACAAATCAAGGGCGTGAATAGATCTAGGGTTCTCTAACTTACAACCTATCATGAACATCTATTATATAGAAAGATAGAACTCCCCTTACCTTATGGAATTCGAATATACTAGGCAAGGCTCCAAGGAATTACTAGACACCAACAAGCTTTCCCCTTCCTCCTTGAGTGCTCCACGAATTTCCTCTCCTTTTCTCTTGCAAGCCGTCGCCTCCTCTTCTCACTCTCTCTCTATTCGCTTTCTTTTCTTTCTTTTGGATGGAATGAGTGAGTGAAGGCTAACCCTAAAGACCCCTAAGTGATTCGAACCATATGACCAGCCAATGGGTCATGGGCCTACTTGTGGATCATGGGCCCTTATTCGCACCACTCCAATTACTTAAACACCTCCTAATAAGATATAATAAAATAAAACCCCAACTTAGTTAATTAGATTAAAATAAATATTGTAAGTCTTAAATAACTTAATTAAATAATTAATTAAATTATTTTGGGGCGTTACAATTCTCCCCCACTTAAAGGAATTTCGTCCTCGAAATTTTTACCCGCCAAGGCTAACACTCTCCCACCAACGACTAAGCTATCTAGGCAACTAGTTCTATCTACCATGCTGATCACCATTTCTCTGATTACCGGCGGTAAGTGATTGGGCGGCCGTCCCTCCTACTTATTCAGCCAGGTAGCTTTGAGAAATAACAACCAGACACATCCTCTCCCTAAGGATCTCCGATTGGGATTTGAGCGTAATCTCGTTGGTACCACGTGATCACCCCCCAAGCTCTATTAAAGTTCCTTCCCAATACGACATGCTAAGACTCCGCTGCGCTACTCTGATAAACTAGCTCACATTCTACCTCACTCATCTACCCTTAAGGATAACGAAATACATCAATCATCACAGCATCACGGCGAAACTCACAGGGTGCATAACAGTCGCACAACAAGCCTCATAATTTAGCAACACGACAACAACATCAACAAACAACTTTGCCACTCAGGCGACATCAACAACTAAAATTGCCACTCAGGCGACATCAACAACGACAAACCAACAGCAAAGCAACATCATCAACAACAACACGCATGGGGCATAGTAGCGGCGTACTAATCAATAATGGCCATCGGCCCACAACAACAAATCAACAACAATATAACTTGGGCCATTCGGCGGTACCCAAGACAACACATAAACATCAATATTATTAATGAGGCAACCACAAGCAACATCAAAGCAACAATGCGGAGACAACTCCGGGACTAACCCTCCCATGACAACAACTTGGAGACAAGACTTCGGGACCAACAATCCCATAATCAATAACACATCAGCAACTTCGGGCACCAAGGCGCCGACACTGCAGCAACGACTTGGGGCACTAAGCCACCGACAACACAATAACAACTTGGGGCTCTAAGCCACCGACAACACTACAACAATTTAATTCGACCGACACGCCTAAAAATCAACGACACCAGAAACAGCCAATTTTGCCTTGAAACTAGAATATTCAGTTAGGCCTCTGAATAAGTTTTCCGAAACATTTTAGTTTACTCAAATCGGACTCCTGGTTCAAAAGATATTGCAAAAACAGTTTTTCCGTTACAGTGACAGTACAAACTAAGCAACGCAGAAAGTTCCAACACTCACACATAAATTTCAACAATTTATTTACCCTATCAAACGACATCGGACTTTTGCAAACAACCCCTCTACGGAACACTTATGAAGTCTAGTTTCTGGCTATATTTTTAGAATTTCAAAATGATGAGTCAAATAGCACAAGTTTTGCAAACAAGGAAGTAGGTCCAGAAAATGGGGCAGCGACGGTGTCCAAAGTTGTGACTCTTCTACAATGCCCAAAGCAAACCCAAATAACCCGAAACTTCATCCTAAACAGTAAAGCATTTTGTCTAGTTTTCAAAGAAATTGGATTCATTCGAAAAGGACTTCATTTGAAAACACCACAATCAAAACACTGGCCCTGTGTCCAGACCGTCCCCCAGAATTTTACCCTAACTTGTGCAGCCTATAACTGGAGCTGTACTACTCCAAATGCGACCAAACCAAAGCCAAAATGACAAGCGTTCAGTCTAGTTCCTAAAATTGTGTGCTACATAATTTATCAACCAGTAAAACAGTCCTAGTTTAGCCGAAAGTCAAACCTACTCAGAAAGTGCCTACACAGTGAGCTCAGCAACAAATTAAGCATCCAAGCAGCCACAAATTCAGCCATCAAGCATAGTTTAAACTTCCCAAAAATCATATACCAACCAATTAAAATACATCAATCACTTCAACACACTCGCTATGTAAATTACAAGCAATACATATTCCATATAGATCAAACAATACATAGAGCACGCCAAATTTCTTAACCAATTTAAACATCATAGAGCACACAAGGTTTCATACATACTAATACATTTTTGCTCCCAAAGAAACCCAATACTAGTTTCAAAATCGTCATCAAATCATTTTTGACAAGATTTTTAAAATCGACACAACAACAAATCATTACTCTGTTTCAAATAAAACCAACTAGAAAATCATTTTCCAATCCAACAAAAACTTCACTTCTATACTTCCTCATTTAAAATCCTAAGTCAAAAATAATTTTATTTCCTTTGATCTCCACCACTTCAACACCCACGTTCATTCATTAAAAATAGATTTTATTACTAAATTCAGTATCCAACCGTAAAATCGTCCATTAGACATTTCAAAAACAATTTCAAAAATCATTTTACTTTTCAGATCACAAAACTACATAGCACAAGGCATTAGTATTACTCAAATAAAACGGTTTTCAGAAACAGCAAAAATTTTCGGAAATAGCTTTTTGCAACCAACAGCAATTAAACCGCAACAGCACAGTAATTTCAGCAACAATGATTAAACAGTAGCAGCAACTTGGTGTAAATTAAAACAACAACGGCACCTAATTAGCACGATAAAATAGCACATAAATCAATTTTCAGCGACACGGCAAGCAGCAATAAACAAGCGGCAATATCAATAGTAGTTTCAATAACAACAGTACACAATACCAGTAGGGGCATCTCCCCCACTAGTTCACTTACCATTAGCAGCTTCCATTTACCTGTACCTGCAGGGACATCAATACAACACTACCAAATGCTAAGACTAAAGGACAATAGTTGGTCGTTAACCGACACAACGACTCTATGACTTGGCCGGACGGACCAACCATTGCTCTGATACCACTAATGTAACACCCCTTTTCTACCGGTTAATTGTTTGTAAAAATCAGAGTTTCAAAATTTTAATTACACCACAAGGGATGTCACACTTACTTCGTTAAACATCACACGCCAAATTACTCGCTTTTCGAAAATAGTCTTATAATACTTTCCAAACGTCATTTTCAATTAAAATACAACTTCACAGCGGAAAGTCCAACAATTGTACACAGTCTTGAATAAACTAAGACAACGTTCTATTTCCCCCAAGTGTTACATATCAGAGCAGACGACCCGACTCAGCTAGCGAAGGTTCCTAATGTAACACCCCTTTTCTAATAACCTTACTTTTTAATAAAATCAGAGTTTCTTTTTTTTTTTTTTCAAAAACAATTTAAGCGAGTGCTACACTTACTCCATAAAAATCAAAACTTCAACTTCCATAGTTCAATTAAAATCACAAGATACATAGCACCATAACAAGGAAAACCGTTTAGTTTACATCCACTAAACACAGTCACTACCAGCAGCGGAATAATAATTAAGTTCGAAAACAAAACAATACATCACCAAAAATGGTCTAACAGTATAAAGACAATAACATTAAAGCATAAGACGCCCCCCGGTGCTACGTATCAGAGCATGACACTTCCTACCAAACGAAGGTATAAGGTAACCTTCACTCGTTATTACCTGCACGTTGCCGACATAAGAAGCAACATAAAAGCAGTAGGGTGAGTCTCTTTTCATAATTAATAACATATGGGAATAAGCATTGCATAGGAAAAGGAAACCAGGCACACCGATTCACAACAATGGAAACAATCACATCAACATTTTATTTCCAAGCAGCACTACACAACATATGATTATGCATGAAATGCAACCCAAACTCCACGGGCACATGCATGTCGGATCCGTCACCAAATACAAATAGGCCGTAGCCTCTGCTCACCAAATAAAACTAGGCCGAAGCCTCTGCTCACCAAATAAAACTAGGCCGAAGCCTCTGCTCACCAAATAAAACTAGGCTGAAGCCTCTGCTCACCAATAATGCACATGTTTCATGAGATGCTATGGAAATGCATCACAACACACCATAATTCAATCAATTCACCATTTAATTCAACTCACCATTTTATTTATATTCTCACCATTGTATTAATCAGCTCACCAATTAAAATTAGGCCGAAGCCTCTGCTCACCAATTAAAATTAGGCCGAAGCCTCTGCTCACCAATCACACCATAATACACCCACCAACTCAACACACCACTCACACCAACACCAATTTCAATTAGGCCAATTTAGGATTTGACGCGACATAGGGAAAGTGAATAAAAATTGAAATTAGACACCTTGAACAACTTCAGTCCAGAACCACCAGTAAAATAACCCATTTTTACATAAAACCAGAATATTTGGATAGACACCGAAATTAGCTTCGAAACGCACTTTGAACCGTTAAATTTGGATAACCGAGTCAAAAGTTACATTAAAAACAAGTTTGGAAAAATTTAGGCAACATTCTGATTTTGGCGCCCAGCAAAAACTGGCGCAGGGCACCTAGCGCCCAGACACTGGCGCAGGGAAAACTGGCGCAGAGCGCCTAGCAAAAACTGGCGCAGGGCGCCTAGCGCCCAGACACAGGCGCAGGAAACTGGCGCAGAGCGCCTAGCAAAACTGGCGCAGGAACACGACGCCCATGCATAGGGCGCCTTGGCAAAACACGCATGGAAACTCATTTTACTTCGAAATTGATTTTTCACGAGCCAAATACTCAGAATGTGAGAACCCAACAAAAATTTTGGCAAAAAGTGACACGAATTTTTGGCGCCCATGCACTAGGCGCCTAAGGCCAGGACAGACCACAACTCCTATGACTCCAAAAATTGTTTTGCACGAGCCATTTAACTTGGACATGAAAACCCAGTATCAATTTTCGCAAAATAAGCAACAGAAAATGGGGACCCTTGGCGCCCATGGCACAAGGAGCCTAGCGCCAAAACTGGCAGCACAGTGACACAGAAACAGCAACACAGTGGCAACAGAAACAGCAACACAGTGGCAACAGAAACAGCAACACAGTGGCAACACAGTGGCTGAATTTCCAGCAACACACACACACCTAGGGCGCCTAAGGCTCCATAAATTTTTGAGTTCCTCTCAACCAAAATTCACCAAATTAAATTGTAACATCCCTAATTTTTAAAGACTCGTATTATGATGCCGGAGACCGATTTATTAAATGTGGGAATACTTAGTCGTGTCTCGAGGGCTCATATGTCAGGAAAATTATCAAGAAAACCTATTCTCCATTGAAAGGGGGCTTATTCATAGAATAATGAGGAATTGGAGCCGAAGGGCAAATCTGTCTTTTCACACCCCTAGTTATTAAAATATAATTTTGAAGGTTATAATTAATTAGGAACCGAAAGAATCGGGGAACTTCGAATCGGAACCAGGTTAATTAAGAAGTTTATTATCGAAGAAAAAAATTTAGCACCTAACCTATGATTTAATGGGCCAGGGGTAGTTTGGTCTTTTCCCCATCATTTAAACCCCCAGCCCATATATCCAACTGGTCAGTCTCTCTTTTCCTCACACTTGGTCACTCCCCAATTCAGAAAGAAAGAAGGAAAAGCTGAAAGAAAGAAAGAAAGAAGAAGGAGGGGGCGTGGAGGAGGAGAAGAGAGGAAGCTTAGAAATCTTTGTTGCATGTAAGTTGTTTTTCTTCCATTCCACTCCACTTCAAAATCTGAATTCAATGAACCTATTTTTAACACCTGATTCTCCCCATATCCCTCTTTGCCATTTTCGCATATCAAAGCTCAAAATGAGGAAGAAGATGGAGTTTTGAGCAATAGTTGTCTTGCATGTTCATTGGAAGCTTCTAAGAAGAAGATTTCAGACTTGCATGGTTGAGTGAAGGGAGGATTTGAGTAGTGGTGCTGCTGGGTTCGAGATTGGACAGAAGAGAGTTGCTGTCTTGGAATCGATTGAAGCAGTTTCGGGGATTTTCCGTGTTCGGTTCGGTGATTTCGTTTTCGGCTCAACTCTCGGATTTCGTCAACGGGTGAGTTCTACTCACGATAGGGCATTTTGATATTCTGAACTTGTTTTCGATATGGAATCCCTTGGTCACATTTTTCGTTTACAAAAGACTTAGAACTGAAAAGCGTTTTTGGGTTAAAACGGTGTTTTACAGTTTAATGAGATTTTGATTTAAACCGTTGAAATGAAATGAATTGTGTACTACTAGAAATATATACTCTGGGAATTTTCTGAGTTTCAGGTGATTGAAATTAGAAATCGAATCGGACGAGAACGGAGAGCGAAAATGAGGAAAGTGAGAAATTCTGGTAACAGACACAGGTCGCACGGACCGTGCGCCCCTGGGCACGGGTCGTGCGCCTGCTTCGGGTTGGAAGTATTGGAAACAGAACGGGACGCACGGGTCGTGCGCCCCTGGGCACGGATCGTGCGTTTCCTTCTGGTAGATGGGTCCTGAGTAGTGCACCACGCACGGGTCGTGCGCCCCTGGGCACGGGTCGTGCGTGTGGTCCTGTTACCGGCTTCCGTTTTCTCGTTTTGTTGCTCCGTTTGATCCCGAACCTTTTCTAATTTCTTTCTCAACCATTCAAAAAGGGATTGCCTCACTGAAAACCTTATTTTGAACTTGTTCAACTCATGGTTTTTGAAAAAGAGCTTTGAAAGCCTATTTGATCAAAAAACCGAAACCCTAGTATACGTGTGGGTACACCGTCTGATGGATAGAATGTATATATATTTATATATATATATATCAAGTACAATATGATTATAATGCCGGATGTCTATAGATTCATCAAAACGGGTTATAAGTCAATAATACATTACAATATGATTATAATGCCGGATGTTTATAAATTCATCAAAACGGGTTATAGATCAATAAGATATAAATTATCTAAAAAGATATTGTGATTGATCCTTTGGTGATCGGAAAGATATATATTATCTAACTCTCGAGAAATCGTTATGTATTGTCATACATAAATCGCGTTGGGTGACGACCCGACAAGTAGCATACTAGGGAGGGTAGTCATGACCCCTTACCTAGGCCCTGAATGTGTTTTGGCGTGGTCAACTCACGGGTTGCCGGGATTAGCAGTGGTGCAGTCGGCTTGTGCTAAGTTACTGATTATAAGTTAACATTGCCGGGATTAGCAGTTGTGCAGTCGGCAGATGTTAAGCTGTAGCTACCGGGATTAGCAGTTGTGCAGTCGGTTGAGCTAAGCTATTAAAAACATAAAAGAGAACACGATTTGCTTGGCATTTCGATTATGGCTATTGGTAGCTAATTAAACATTGTTAACGGTTTAATAATTGAACCGAGTGTCAGTGAGGGGGCACGGTAGGACTCACTGAGATAATGTTATCTCACCCTATCCATATTTGTTGTTTTTCAGAGAAGCAGGGAAAAAGGAAGACTATAGTGCACGAGTAGTTGATATACTCTTGGAGGTGCTGAAGACTTAGTCATTTTCTCCTTGTTCTTTTGTTGTCCTATTGGTTGTATAAACTTGTATTGATTATGAGTTATATGAACCGTTTATGTTTCTGTTCCGTATATGGACTTGGATATTGTAATCCACTCGGTATGGAACCGATAAACTTCTATTTTATGAAGTAATGTTATTTCCGATTATGTTTTATTTCGGAAAAGTTTGTATGTCCAAAACTTAAACAGGAACTGTGTCCTCTGAATTTCCGCAATCTGTGCATCTTTCGGTCTCTCTACATGTTAGAAATACCGGGGTGTTACATTTGGTATCAGAGCAGTTCGACCTAGTCGGACTTAGATGTTAAGAGTCTTTTGCGTCTTCTAAGTCTGATTTTTCTTAGTATGCTATTAGACATTGAGCCTGATCAACTTAATACTTTGTGCATACTTCGCAGAATCATGGCTGGAAGAGGTAGGAGAAACCCACCTATTGATCCTCATCAAGAATGGATGCAGAATGTCATCGAAACTCAGCAAAAGATGATGAATGACATGATGCTAATGCAACAGCAACAGATGGCTCAAATGGCTCAAATGCAGCAGATGCATCAGATGCCTCAACCACAACCAGCTGAGCCAGTCAATGTGCCAACACCTGAGGATCCTAACAGGATGTATTTCCGGTTTCTGAAGATGAAACCCCCAACCTTCAAAGGAGGATCCGAGGCAATGAAAGCCCATTTCTGGGTAGATGCCATGGAACGGATCTTTGATACTTTGCAATGCAATGAAGGAGAAAAGGTAATTTGTGCTGCTAACGCTCTGGACGAGGATGCTCACACTTGGTGGGTTAACGCTCGTAGAATGCTTCAAAATCAAGGAACTCCTCTTGAGTGGGATAACTTCAAAGAGTTGTTTTTGGGTCATTATTTTCCTGACTCCCAAAGACTTGACAAGCAGATGGAATTTCTGAGTTTGAAACAGGGAGAGATGACAGTTGGGGAATATGCTGCAAAATTTGAGAGATTGTCACAATTCTATGAATTGGGGACCACCGCTCCTGACGATAGGTGGAAGATGGTGATGTTCAGACAAGGTCTTAGAGGCGATGTGAATCAAGGTCTCAGTTCGTATTCCCTAACCACTTATCCTGCTTTGGTTCAACAGGCTCATTCAGCAGAAAGCGATCTGAAAAGAATGTATGCTGAGAGGAAGGATTTTTGGAAGGATAAGAAGAAGGGCAGTGGGTCAACTTCTTCAAACCCGAGGTATAGAGGGAATCTAGACAAGGGAAAGAAGATTCAGTCAAACAACACTTCTGGGCATCGCCGGTGTGAAGTGTGCAAGAAGAATCATCCAGGAAGGGTGTCGATCAGAGGCAAGGTCGGATCAGTGTTATCTTTGCAAAGAAGTGGGCCATTATGCTAATAATTGTCCGTCAAGGAAAGCTTTCTTAGAGTCTCCTGATGCTCCGAGACAGGCTCGAGTCAACACTCTGGATGCTAAGACCATCAAGCCAGCTGATAATCTTATAAGGGGTACAGGTTCTATCTTTCATCAAACTGTTAATATTCTGTATGACTCTGGTGCTACTCATTGTTTTATCTCTGAAGCATGTGCGGAACGGCTAGGATTAATAGTATCTCCTATATCCGAACCAATATCTATCCTTACTGCGGCAAAGGGGTCGTGTGCGAACCCAATCATTATGTCTTAATTGTCTGCTCACCATAGGAGGCAGGGACTTTGTTGTTGATTTTATCTGTCTGCCTATGAGAGGAATGGAGATCGTGTTGGGAATGAATTGGATGACTTCCAATCACATTACGATTGATTGTTTCAATCGTGCAATTAATTTTCCTTCTGAAATAGCGGAACATTCACTACCTGCAGATGATGGTGTTATTTCGTTCACTTCAGCCAGCCAGTCTCTATTCCAAGGTGCGGAAGCTTTTGTTATTATTTTGTCTGCATCAACTGAAGCTGATTTGGATTTATCATCTACTCAAGTTGTTAATGAATTCTTAGATGTTTTTCCCGAGGAAGTTTCCTCTTTACCTCCAGAACGAGAGGTAGAATTCTCTATAGATTTGGCGCCTGGCACAGGGCCAATATCCATAGCACCTTATAGGATGTCTCCTCTTGAACTGAAAGAATTGAAGTCCCAACTTGAGGAATTAATTTCCAAGAAGTTTATTCGACCGAGTGCTTCTCCATGGGGTGCTCCGGTATTGCTAGTCAAGAAGAAGGACGGAAGCATGAGGTTATGCATAGACTACCGTCAGCTGAATAAAATCACTATCAAGAACAAGTATCCATTGCCAAGGATAGATGATCTACTTGACCAACTTCGAGGTGCTAAAGTTTTCTCCAAAATTGATCTGAGGTCAGGGTACCATCAAATTAGGGTAAGAACCTTAGACATTCCGAAGACTGCCTTTCGTACGAGGTACGGACACTACGAGTTTGTAGTGATGCCTTTCGGATTAACTAACGCTCCAGCCGTATTCATGGATTATATGAATAGAGTATTTCATTCTTACCTAGATCAGTTTGTGGTCGTCTTTATTGATGATATCTTGATTTACTCCAAGTCAGTTGAGGAGCATGCTCAGCATCTCCGATTTGTCCTAGGAGTACTCCGAGAGAAGAAACTCTACGCTAAACCATCAAAGTGTGACTTTTTGGATGCCTGAAGTAAAATTCTTGGGTCATCTAATTTCCCAAGAAGGGGTTGCAGTGGATCCTAGCAAGGTGGAAGCTGTGTTGAATTGGGAACGGCCAACGTCAGTGACTGAGATCAGAAGCTTTCTGGGTTTAGCTGGTTACTATAGAAGATTCATTGAAGGTTTTTCGCAAATGGTACTTCCGCTTACTCGATTGACTCGCAAGGGTCAACCGTTTACGTGGGATGCCGATTGTGAAGAGTGCTTCCTTGGATTGAAGGAAAAGTTAACTTCTGCTCCGATCCTAATTCTTCCGGATCCGTCATTGGGATTTCAGATTTACAGTGATGCATCTGGGAAGGGTTTAGGATGCGTTCTCATGCAGAATCAACATGTTGTGGCCTATGCATCGAGGCAATTGAAGACGCATGAACGGAATTACCCAACTCATGACTTAGAGTTGGCGGCTATTGTGTTTGCACTGAAAAATTTGGAGACATTACCTTTACGGTTCTCGTTTCGAGGTTTTTAGTGATCACAAGAGCTTGAAATATCTATTTGACCAAAAGGAGTTGAATAACAGACAGAGAAGGTGGACCGAATTTTTGAAGGACTATGACTTCGAATTGAAATATCACCCTGGGAAAGCCAATGTGGTAGCAGATGCTCTGAGCAGGAAGTCTATCCACACGGCAAGGTTAATGGTTCACGAGATGGCTTTGTTGGAGTCGTTCAGAGACTTGAAACTCAAGGTGGTAAGAAAGAGGGATCGCGTAGTGCTGCGGCATATACAGATAGCCAGTGTGCTAAGGGAACAAATCCGTGTAGCTCAAGAAGCTGATATGAAGTTGCAGTCTCAGAGGGGATCGCCAGATTTCACTGAGGATAGTGATGGCGTGATTTGCTCTAATGGGAGGATTTGTGTTCCCGATGATGATGATATCAAAAGGCAAGTATTGGAAGAAGCTCATAGGAGTCAGTACTCCGTACATCCGGGATCCACCAAGATGTACCGAGACTTGAAGTTGATGTATTGGTGGCCTGGGATGAAGGTCGAGATTGCAGAATTTGTTTCTCGGTGCTTAACTTGTCAGAAGGTTAAGGCGGAACACCGAAGACCGGGCGGTCAGTTACAACCGCTAGATGTACCAGTTTGGAAGTGGGAAGATATCTCAATGGACTTCGTCATGGGTTTGCCGAGGTCACAGGCAGGCAATGATTCTATTTGGGTAGTAGTGGACCGATTGACTAAATCCGCTCACTTTATTCCCGTTCGCTCGACTTATAAGGTTTCCAAGTTAGCAGATGAATATGTGAGGAACATTATCAGACTGCATGGAGTCCCAACGAGTATTGTGTCAGACCGAGATCCCAAGTTTACTTCCAGGTTCTGGAGAGCATTGAATGAAGCTTTGGGAACAAGGGTGCTGGTTAGCACTGCTTATCATCCTCAGACTGATGGTCAGACGGAGAGGACTATCCAGACTCTTGAGGACATGCTTCGGGCTTGTGTGCTCGACAGTGGGAGAAAATGGGAGGATCACCTTCCGTTAGTAGAATTCTCCTACAACAACAGTTACCACTCTAGCATTGGAATGGCACCGTTTGAAGCACTTTATGGTAGAAAGTGTAGAACTCCATTGTGTTGGTGGGAGATTGGTGAAGACAAGTTTTTGGGACCCGATATGGTTCGCGAGACTACAGAGAAGGTCAAGTTAATTCGAGAAAGGATGAAGGTTGCTCAGAGTCGGCAAAAGAGCTACGCTGACAACCGAAGGAGACCGTTGGAGTTTGAGGTTGGTGATCATGTGTTCTTGAAAGTCTCTCCAACCATAGGCACTGGAAGAGCCTTGCGAGCGAAGAAGCTCAGTCCTCGATATGTTGGACCTTTCCAAATCATCGAGCGGATTGGGCCAGTTGCCTATCGCCTCGCATTATCTCCGGCCCTATCAAACCTCCATGATGTGTTCCACGTGTCTCAGTTGAGAAAGTATGTTCCCGATCTGCATCAACCATTGAGTGTTGATACCATTGACCTGCAACCGGATTTGTCATTCCAACCTTATCCTAGCTACATCTTGGAGCGTGGCGAGAAGACGCTACGGTCAAGGACTATTCCTATTGTCAAAGTGGTCTGGGATGGATTCTCAATCGAGGAGGCTACCTGGGAACTGGAAGAAGACATGCGCAATCGATATCCATATCTCTTTCAGTAAGGTATGTTTCGTCAATTTTGAGGACAAAATTTTTAAAAGTTGGGGAGATTGTAACATCCCTAATTTTTAAAGACTCGTATTATGATGCCGGAGACCGATTTATTAAATGTGGGAATACTTAGTCGTGTCTCGAGGGCTCATATGTCAGGAAAATTATCAAGAAAACCTATTCTCCATTGAAAGGGGGCTTATTCATAGAATAATGAGGAATTGGAGCCGAAGGGCAAATCTGTCTTTTCACACCCCTAGTTATTAAAATATAATTTTGAAGGTTATAATTAATTAGGAACCGAAAGAATCGGGGAACTTCGAATCGGAACCAGGTTAATTAAGAAGTTTATTATCGAAGAAAAAAATTTAGCACCTAACCTATGATTTAATGGGCTAGGGGTAGTTTGGTCTTTTCCCCATCATTTAAACCCCCAGCCCATATATCCAACTGGTCAGTCTCTCTTTTCCTCACACTTGGTCACTCCCCAATTCAGAAAGAAAGAAGGAAAAGCTGAAAGAAAGAAAGAAAGAAAGGAGGGGGCGTGGAGGAGGAGAAGAGAGGAAGCTTAGAAATCTTTGTTGCATGTAAGTTGTTTTTCTTCCATTCCACTCCACTTCAAAATCTGAATTCAATGAACCTATTTTTAACACCTGATTCTCCCCATATCCCTCTTTGCCATTTTCGCATATCAAAGCTCAAAATGAGGAAGAAGATGGAGTTTTGAGCAATAGTTGTCTTGCATGTTCATTGGAAGCTTCTAAGAAGAAGATTTCAGACTTGCATGGTTGAGTGAAGGGAGGATTTGAGTAGTGGTGCTGCTGGGTTCGAGATTGGACAGAAGAGAGTTGCTGTCTTGGAATCGATTGAAGCAGTTTCGGGGATTTTCCGTGTTCGGTTCGGTGATTTCGTTTTCGGCTCAACTCTCGGATTTCGTCAACGGGTGAGTTCTACTCACGATAGGGCATTTTGATATTCTGAACTTGTTTTCGATATGGAATCCCTTGGTCACATTTTCCGTTTACAAAAGACTTAGAACTGAAAAGCGTTTTTGGGTTAAAACGGTGTTTTACGGTTTAATGAGATTTTGATTTAAACCGTTGAAATGAAATGAATTGTGTACTACTAGAAATATATACTGGGAATTTTCTGAGTTTCAGGTGATTGAAATTAGAAATCGAATCGGACGAGAACGGAGAGCGAAAATGAGGAAAGTGAGAAATTCTGGTAACAGACACAGGTCGCACGGACCGTGCGCCCCTGGGCACGGGTCGTGCGCCTGCTTCGGGTTGGAAGTATTGGAAACAGAACGGGACGCACGGGTCGTGCGCCCCTGGGCACGGATCGTGCGTTTCCTTCTGGTAGATGGGTCCTGAGTAGTGCACCACGCACGGGTCGTGCGCCCCTGGGCACGGGTCGTGCGTGTGGTTCTGTTACCGGCTTCCGTTTTCTCGTTTTGTTGCTCCGTTTGAT